>JAZKJV010002427.1:720945-1441891 GCA_037367405.1 Ottelia alismoides | reverse complement strand
GGAGGGTGGTCGTCGTGGTGCGAAGTTGAGGGCTTTCATGGCGAACGAGGGGATTGGAGAGGATGAGGGGAGAGTGGGCTATGTCATGGTGGCGCTAGGGTCGGAGATGATGGTCGGTGTGGAGCCCAAAATAGAAAGGGGGCGACCCCCTTGCGCACGGTGGAAGACGTGGGCGCGGGGTGTGCGGAGGTAGACGGAGATTCCTTGGCCGTTGGATCATGCGATCCAACGGCCTAGATGGAGGCGCGGGTTGACGACTGGGATCAGATCTAGGGCTCGAAATAGAAGGGCACAGGACGCGCCACGTGCTGGATGCAGGGCGAGGTGCTAACGGGTGGTTTTGATGAGGTATGGGGTTTGATCGGGCCGCTGGAAATTATTACGGTGATGAACGGTGAAGATCAAGGCGCCCGTAGCGAGATCGGATGGCGCACATAGTGCCACGTGGTGGATTATGGGTGAGGCGCTAGCGGACGGTGCAGATGAGAGCTGGGGATGATCAAACGGTGGGAAACCAAGGGCGTGCATGGAAGTCATTGGGCAGTTGGATCTAGATTGAGATCCAATGGTCAGGGATGCTGGCGGACCGGTCAAAGGGGGCGGGCCGCGTGGCGCAATCAGAGGGCGCCACGTGGCCAGCTCTGAGTGACTGAGAAGAAAAATAAAATTAGTGGGAGAAGGAGGCCGAATTTGGAAAATCTCAAAACATGAAAGTTGTAGATCTCGATGAGATCTACAAGTTTCATGTTGACTAAAAATAGAGATGAGGCCAAATGTGATACAAAAATAAAAGAATACAAATATACATAAGTATAGTATACAAGGAGGCCCAAAAACCCAAGTTTTGCCTACGAGCTCCGAATTGAATGAAATTAGTCTCATTTTAAAGGTCTCTAGATGTGTATTAATCTAAAGGTGAGTAGACCTAATTCGGAGTTTGTAAGAGAGGGATATTGGCATTCTAAGGTTAGGGGGTTTGGGGCTTTATTGGGTATTTTACAAGATAGGGATTATGGCCCTCTTCCTTATATTATTAACTAATGGTGTACGCATTATAAAGAAGGTGTTATTTCATTTTGGAGGGGATAAAATACAAATAAATAGGTGGGTATTTTACAAGTGGATTTTACACATGAATTGGCTTCTTATTAAATGCAAATATGAATGCTAAAATGTATATCTTGTGGATTGATGCATGAATGCTATTTATGCAAGATAAAGGGAAATATGAAGCTAAATACCCGGGGACAAAGCTCTATTTTCAACTTTAAGAGTGATGAATCACAGATTCATCAACCCCCTATACTTAAACCTTGCTCGTCCCTGAGCAACTAAAATGAAATGCAAAAGTGAAATGATTTTGGGTTCCATACCAATGTCATGAACAAAAGTTGAAAATGGAGCTTGACTCAACCTTTGGATTAATTGTGTGGCGGAACCTCATTGGGATCTGAACTTAAGACCTAACAGACTTCAAGTTCCACAAGTCTTCTATTCAAGACTCCTCAATAGTCAGGTCAGAACAAATCCTCAAATGCAAATTTCTGATGACTATGATTCTTACTTGTACTGTGTAAGTGTAAAATAGCTCTCCACATCAGAAATGGCTCAAAACCAGCCTCCTCTAACAAGGTAACTCAAATAACCCGGTCCAGTAACTCTTTCCTCGAGGAGCGGGGTATTCCCTTCTAAGTTCAAGTGCGACCAACTCAAGAGGAGGGGGTAGAGAAAAGAATGGACGGTAGCCAGTGTAGCTACCTATCTCGGGATGCCTGACCAGTATAGCCAAGTCATCCAGCTGCATTTCTTTGCTAATATACATCCTCCGACAGGTGTTTTATTTTCCCTTGGACCTGTCTGATTTTTTTGGAGTTTTTGCATTTTTTTCGAACTATATACAGGGTGCAACATGTACATTAGGAGTTTTTCCTCTTGAGCCAGTAGACTATCCCTCTTTTGAAGCATTATTGCAACCCACAACATCCCGTCCTTAGATGTCAACACCACCAGACTAGGTTGAGATGCACTACCCCCCTTAGAGGAGGACGAATGTTTCCACCCATGTGCTACTCCAAGCTAAAGGATTCTACCTCCTCACCACCTCATCAATGAAGAGCTATGTGCATTGTGCTTGTCCAAGTTAGGTCATTGTCTAAAAGAATCATGCGTGTGCATGAGATATTCTACTTAGACTAATCAAGATGACATGTGAACATAGACTTGCGGACTCAAAGAATTAAGTCACTTGACCTGAGAAATCTTAACTCCAGTTCCTACAAGGTTCCTCTGAAATTAGGTGGATTAAGGTCAAATCAGGTCCATCCTCAATATCTACTCGTAACTTGGTTCATAACCCACTAGCTTTTCACTTTGTATATGCAAGATATGCAGATGAGATGCAGATGACATGCTATGTAGATGAATGAAATGCAAGACTTTTTTGGAATGCAAGGATGATATGCAAGAGTAAATAAGAAGCCTATTTTTTTTGTTTTTTTTTGGTTTTATTTTTTTCAAAACTTTGGTATACCTCCTATGGTACAAGTGTTTTATGAGTATTATACAGATTATACAAGTGTATTTTACAAAAAGATTTCTTCAATTTTACCCGTCTCGTAATTATTGCGTAATATATACAAAGATACGTGAAAGTACGAGCTATGGGTAAAGTATATATGTAATATATACACACCCCCTATACTTAGCGTGTGCTATGTCCTCAGAGTGCAGAAAGTGAGGAAAAAGACATAGCTCGTGCTAAGCGTAAGAGAGCCAAAAGAGCGAAAAATGTAAAGAAGTCATCCTGCCCCCCTATACTTAGGCTCTGACAGCCTAAGTGTAGAAGAAGGTCAAAAAATGGGGCGGACGAGGTCAAGAGGAGAACTGGATGAACATATACAAGGCGGGCATCGGTTCCCCCTATACTTAGGCTTAGGTTAGCCTAAGTATAGGACTGGAGTGAGTAAGAGGCCGATGTGATCTGGAGGATGTACAGTGAACAGACCCAGGAGGCTCATCCCCCCTATACTCAGGATATGGTCATCCGAAGTATAGTCCAAGATGGTTATCCATGAAGCTGGGATGATTTATGCACTAACTCTGCGGGCAAATGGCACGTCTTTCCGAATACCATTCGGAATGGGGAGGTTCCTAATGGTGTCTTGTAAGCTGTCCTATAATCCCATAGGACTTGATCCAAGATCTGAGACCAGTCCTTCCTGTCTGGGCGGACAATCTTTTGCAATATAGTTTTCACCTCCCTATTCGACACCTCAGCCATACCATTAGTCTGTGGGTGGTAGGGACTAGTGACACGGTGTTCGATGCCGTAGTCCTTCAAGAGTTTCTTCACCTCTCGATTTACAAAGTGGCTACCCCCATCTGATATCAACACTTTGGGGATCCCGAACATAGAGATAATATGCTCTCTGATGAATTTACAGACAGTCCTGCTGTCTGCGGCTCGGGTCGGGATAGCCTCCACCTACATGGATAGGTAGTCTACCGCGAGAAGGATGTACTCGAACCCGTGGCTAACAGGGAATGGGCCCATGAAATCGATGCCCCAGGCATCAAAGACATCACAAATGATGACAGGCTGCATCGGCATCTCATCCTTGGAACCAACAGTTCCTCCCATTCTCTGGTATACTGGGCACGACTTCGCAAAGGTGATGGCATCGCGAAACAGAGTCGGCCAGTAAAAGCCACACCGAAGTACCTTCCATGCGGTCCTCTTCCCGGAGTGGTGTCCTCCTGCCTCCAAGCTGTGGCATAAAGAAAGGACACTCTGGTATTCCTCCTGAGGAATACAACGTCTCCAGACATAATCCGGTCCTTCAAAGAAAAGGATCGGATCCTCCCAATGGTAGTGTATAGTATCCGACTTCAGTCGGTCGATGTGGCTCTTGGGCCAACCTTCGGGAAACTTCTTGGAGACAAGATAGTTCACGATGTTGACATACCATGGGAGTGAGTCGACAACAAAAATCGACTCGTCAAGGAAGGAGTCTCGAATGGGTGAATCCTCGGAAGTATTGATATCTTCGAGATGAGAGAGATGATCGGCTACTACGTTCTTCTTTCCAGGTTTATCACGAATGTCCAAATCAAACTCCTGGATAAGCAAAATCCACCGAAGAAGACGCGCCTTCGCGTCCTTCTTCTCCATCAAGTATCATAGCGCCGTGTGGTCCGTGAACACAATTACCTTGGATCCAATTAAGTGAGATCTGAACTTGTCCAAGGCAAACACTACCGCAAGCATCTCCTTTTCCGTAACTTTATAGTTACGCTGAGCAGTATCAAGCACTTTACTTGCGTAGTGAATTGCAAACGGGATGCCATCCCTCCTCTGTCCTAACACAGCCCCAACAGCAAAGTCTGAGGCATCCGTCATGATCTCAAAAGGTAGAGACCAATCCGGGGCTTGTAGGATCGGGGCGTCTATGATCATTCCCTGTAATAGCTTAAAGGCCTCAAGACATTTGTGATCAACAATAAACTCCATGTCCTTGCCTAAAAGCTCAGTTAGCAGTCGGACAATCTTAGAAAAATCTTTGATGAATCTCTGATAGAATCCGACATGCCCGAGGGACGATCGCAACTGCTTGACGTTGGTTGGTGGATGGAGTCGTCTGATCACATCTACCTTGGCAGGGTCAACCTCCATTCCTCTCTTGGAGATGACGTGCCCCAACACAACGCCCTCCGTCACCATGAAGTGACTTTTCTCCCAGGAGAGCACCGGATTAACCTCACAAAAGCGTTTGAGGACTCAGTCCAGATTCCTAAGACAGGAATCGAAGGAATCGCTGTGATTCGAGAAGTCATCAATGAAGACTTCCAGGAATTCGTCGACCATTTCGGCAAATACAGCAATCATGCACCTTTGAAAAGTACTTGGAGCATTGCATAACCCAAAGGGCATGCACCTGAAAGCATAGGTACCAAAGGGGCATGTGAATGTAGTCTTTTCCTGGTCCTCCGGAGCTATGGCTACTTGATTGTATCCCGAGAACCCATCCAAGAAGCAGAAGAATTCTTTCCCCGCTAATCTCTCTAGGATCTGATCAATGAACGGTAGGGGAAATGATCCTTCTTCGTCGTGGCATTCAGGTGTCTGTAATCCACACAGACGTGCCACGACATGGGCACTCGCATCACGATCTCCTCTCTGTCCTCGTTGGTGGTCGTCTGAATTCGCGACTTTTTTCGGACAACATGGATCGGGCCACCCATTTAGAGTCGGAGATTGGATAAATGAAACCCACGTTGCACCATTTCTCTATCTCCTTCATCACTATCTCTCGTAAATTTGGATTCAAACGACGTTGGAATTCATGAGAGGGTTTGGCTTCATTCTCCAAGTAGATATAGTACGAACACAGAGCGGGATTTATCCCTTGGAGATCGAAAATGCTCTAGCATATTGCCTTGTAGTTTTTCTCCAGGATCTCTAGCAAGCGAGATTCCTGCTCCTCGGTCAATCGTGAACTGATGATGACCGGATATTTCTTCTCCTGACCCACAAGGAAAGCATATTTTAGTGTTGCGGGTAGAGGCTTGACTCATGTAATGTGTGATCGTCTAGGAAGTCTGGCTCAATCGAATCTGGTTTAGTGTTGAAAGTGGTTGGATCTATCTCTGTAATTGCTGCCACCAAGTTATTTGGCTCTAGATTCGGATCGTCAAAAGTCTCCATGCAATCGGCAAAAGCCACGTCCGACCCGTCATCCTCATCTTCCGATTGTCCTAAAGAGGGAAGGACTGACAGGCCCAGCTGGGCCTCTAAGTCATCGAAGATGTAGGAGGATGCAGGTTCTGAGCTGTACTCGCTTATGAGGACCTCGCAAACTGTCTCATGCACAAGATCATCTCCGGAGGGGAGGGACTCATCGATGCTGGCTGGGTTCTGTCTCCATGACCCAACTGTCTACATGGTCGCAGTCTGCTTCGGTTGAAGAGTATTCGGTGCTGGATTCGGAATCCGGTCTCTGCCATCTGGTTTGCTTCATCTCAAGTTCCTCATCTCCGCATGGAGTTTGGAACTGGATCTTCCCGATCTTGTAATCAAACAAGGCCCCCGCTGTTCTGAGGAAGAGCCTGCCTAAGATGATCTGGGAATCTCTCCAATTACGAGGGGTTTCCATATCTAGGATAGTAAAGTCCACCATGTATTCCTGACCCTCAACTTTGATGACAACATTCCTCAATTCTCCTTGGGACCTCTTGGTTGATTTATCAACAAACTGCAGGAGGGCTCTATATTTCCTAAGAGGTCCGAGATTAAGCCGCTCATAGAGGGCTGTAGGCATTAAGTTGATTAAGGATCCGTTTTTTAGGAGAGTGCGTGCAAACGCAATGTCATTGACATGACTCACCATATAATGTGCACCCATTTTCTTCGTTTCCTTGGAAACAAGTTCTTTATTGCACAAGTCGTGGCTACTAACAGAACGTGTTTCTCAACACGGCTTTTGGTCTTCCTGCTAACCCTAGTAGGTATGCATCTCACCTTAAGGTATTTCTGAAATGCAGGAGTCATTTCCACGTAGTTATCAAAGGGGATTGTGACCTTGATATGTTTGTTGCAAAACTATGCCATCTCAGGGTCATCTTTTTGGATTTTTTAGTTTTCTTCTTTCCACCCTTAAGAGCTCGGGGGAAAGGGATTATTGATTCCAACTCAGATTCTGAAACTGAAATGTTTTCATTCAAAGCGGGAATTGAGTTCTGTACAAGACTCGGACTCTGAAACAGACTCGGACTCTGACTCTGACTAACAGGAAAATGCTGCTGTGAAACCGGTGATGCGTCTTTCGTGACTTCTGGACGGTCCTCCTCAGATGGAGGTGCGGGTTCTTCATCGGTTTCAGCGGACTCTCTGCTGGTGCGGGTTCGTTGCTGCTTCAAGGACCCAAAAGTCCTCTTCTTCTGCCAGTGGTGGTGATGGTGGTGTTGCTCCTCTTCTACCTCCAAGTTCTCCTCAGGTGGAGACTAGGTGGCTTCTTCCTCCGATGCTCATGTCCGATCAGGTATGATCACGGTCCTTCCGCTCCTGAGGGACATATGGTTTACATTGTCATACGAAAGGATCTCATGTTCAGATAAAGAATTATATGAATAGTATACCTGATCACAAGGTTGGTTCTGGCCTTGAGTTAAGCTGTTCGGGTTGGCCTGAACCTGGGTGGGAATTGGGGTCTTTGGCGCCATTTGTTGATCCTGGGTACGAGAAACATGATTTAGATCGGTTCTCATATCCAGATAGTCATTCTGGATCTGTTGGACCCTATCAGACAGGGTCTGGATCGCCAAGGTGAGGGACTCCAATTCAGTGGGCTGGGCTGGTTGATGCTGACTTGCGGATGAGGTCTTGTACTGGCTCTGCTGGCCATGCCGATATTGATGCTGCTGATGGGACGGTGACGGGCCCTACTGGCTCGAGTGGAATGTACGCTGCTGCTATTGGTGCTGCTGAGGCTGGTACCCTCGTTCAGGCCTGGATTGGACAAAGCGTGGTGCGAGTACAGAGCTGGTTTCCTGGTAAGCTGGGGAAGGTCGGTGAGGCTGACCGTTCCCCATCCCCAACTGTCTGCCGACAGGGTCACGATTGTACCACAACCCATTGATCTCGAACACCTGCAGAGGCTCCTCGTATTCGGTTTCCACTTGTGGGGGTGCATTCTGGTCCTGTTGGGCATAAGTTTGCTCCTCTACCCAGCCACTGTGAGGCCCCGGTGCATGTTCCTGTACAAGATGGACTCGGTGTACAGGTACATGTGGTGCAGAAGGGGCAGGTAGCTTTATCTTGGCTACCTTCTCAGTAAGTTCCTCCACGTGCTTCGGCAAACGCGAGAGAGACTCAAGGTCAGTGACCCTCTTGTGGATCTGCTCGGCCATGGTTAACTTGCCAGCAATCATCCCCATGCTGGGGATGAGGTCCTCTGTCAGATCCGCTACAGTCCTCCTAGTTGTCTCGTTGGATAGGAATGAGGGAGACAACTGATAGGCCCTGGTGGCCTGCGACATGCCTGTTTCCGCCATCTGCTCTAGTATCTTCCATACAACATTCTCATTCTTGTTCAGATAGCTTCCTCCACAGGCGACACTGACTAACCCCTGCATCTCTGGGGTCATGCCACAGAACAAGGTCTGGACTAAGATCGCCTTAGAAATGCCATGGCAGGGACATTTCTGAATTAGGTCATTAAACCTATCCCAGGCTTCATGGAATGGTTCACTGGGTCCCTGGGAGAAACTAGCGATCTTTGTTCTCATTTGATTAGTCCTACTGAGGGGGTAGAACTTCTTCAGGAATAGGTCCTTGAACTGCATCCAGGTTGTACATATCACCCCTAGGTTCTTCAGCCAATGTGTTGCCTTATCTCCTAAGGCAAATTGGGTGGCCTTTAGTCAAATATAATCCTGCCCAACCCTAGGATGACTAAGGTTGTTGCAAACCAGCTCGAAGTCTCTGAGGAAGGCATATGGTTCTTCATTGGCATTTCTGTTGAACTTTGATAGCAGGCTAAGAAAGTGGGGCTTGAGCTCGAATGCTTCGGGGGGAACCGCTGGTGCCAACCAACTGTGCATCTCATTCTTTGCTGGGTTGTAGGCATCAACCATTGGTCGGTCGATTCCTCCGGCCGCAATGATCTGTCCCATTCTAGCTGTAAGATCCGTATTCTGTTGTTCGGCTACGGCGATACGATTAAGAATTTGTTGCAACGGGTCCTCATCAGGTGGCTGCTTAGGTGGCATCTTGTACTCTAGTCCTGGGTATGAAACATGGTCTGTGTTAGAGGACGAATAAAGGAAGGGATTCTTACAGAGGCGACGGTCTTCCTCGGTATGCTCAGAGGAGAGGAACGGGTTGGTTTGAGAGTAACCACCCTGGGTGTGAGGGAACCAGAACTCAAGAGGATCATGAGTCCTGGGTGGTCCAAGTTGCACTTGGGACGGTGAAGATGAGTTTCGTAGGGGGCTCAGAGAGAGATTGGCGAATACAGAGTCGATATCCCCCAGTCACTCATCTTGGTTTGGTGAGAAGAATCGGGAGTTCTAAGTGAAGATAGGATTTGACTCCTACTTGAAGCAAGCAATTCAATCCAAAACCCTAGATTCACACTCAACACAATGAAGGACCTGAAACCGAGTCCAATTAATCTTGTTAATTTTAAGTGTGATTTTCAAGCAATATAGAAAGGATTTACGCGGCCTATAGGGAAGTCAGCTCAGAGCCGGATGCGTCTTCCCTATTTAACATGTCGCCTAAGATACCGCCGGTCCTTCCTTTCTTCGCTCCTATCCCAAGTTGATGGATTCAAAGACCTGCCCCTATCTACCTATGCAGGCGGAGGCTGACAAGGCCGGAACTTCACTTCGGGGGGTTATTGGCAACTTGTCACGAAGTATCGCAATTTCGCCCCTATCTAACTGAGACAGGCAGAGGCTACTTGGTACTAGTTAGTGAACCTTAATGATTCAAATTGTGATATTTGCTAGGATTAGTCGGAACGTGATACGAAAGGAGGGGATTTGGGCTCTACCTTAAGGTGTTCACACACTTTTAAGTACCCTCACTCAGCTTGAAAACAAGGTCGGGGATTAGTCTCCCGCAACCAGATTTTCCAATTTTATTTATTTTTTTGGTCAATAATGTTAGCAGTCCCAATTTTAAGTTATCACTTGTTACTCCAACCACACATCACGCCTATCGTTCAGTCCTAATTTCTGTTTAACTTAAGATTGAAAAGCCGAGAGAGAGAGAGAGAGAAATCAGGAAAAACCGATGCACGAAAAACAATGATGCTTATGCTGAGTAAAGAATACTTACAGTGATCCCTTCGCTTTATGCAGGATGCAAAACATAATTGAAATCTTTTTACACTATATGCAAATGCAGACGACAAAATCCGCTCCTAGACAAGCACTTCTATTAGCGATAAAGCACGTGTTGTTTTGACTAGTTTTACGTTCTAGGTGCATCTTTTAAGTGTATTGTGTGGTCCTAAAAATTTACGAGCACAAGCAAATCCTAGAGTGGCTCGAGGAGCCGCTAGTGCAAGCCTAATCTACAATTCAATCCACACAACACACAGAGACACGGTTCCACTATCTTTACACACACGAGAACCCGAACGGGAACCGCTGGAAATAATGCAAAAATCAAGAAAAATATAAATAAAGTACAAGTCCTCTCAAATCACTCAAAGAATTAAAATGCAGATTCCTCGAAGCATCTTTGACTCCTCGCATTCCTTACATATAAATAATTTGAGGTCAGATAGAGAACGACTCAAAAGTACAAAAATTAAATGACAGAAAATTATGCACAAGAAAATCGGGGGTCAGACTACCCGGGGATAGAAAGTCAAACACTCAGAAATTACTGGAAATTAACCTAAGTCGTGCCTACCCAGCATCAGTGTCATTTTAAAATGCGTCCCACTACCCTTGTAAATTCAATCAAATTAATGGTCAAATTAATTTATTGTCGTTCCTTGTAGTCGGATAATAAGAGCAGATCAAAAACCACTTTTAATTAAAGCAAGTTAATCTCGAACGGCAATTTTTTTACTTGGGCAAGCCCAAGGTCGAACTCAGGGAGGCAGCTGTCTCCTTAGGTAGATTTTAAGCAAGTTCCAAGGTTTGATTTTCAGTGGAGAAGTTTTTTGGTCTTTTCGGGTTTTTTTTATGCAAGACACATGCATAATCCAACTAGTTTACAAGTTAATTCAAATAAGTGATCAAATCAAGCCCAAAAGTTATGAAACTTGGCCAGATGATGAAATGGGATGAAATTAAGCTACACAATTTTTTTGGAATTTTCGAACACTAAATAAATTTACTGTGAATTAAAAATGAATGCAAGGTGATTTTGACTAAATTAATTTTAGTAAATATCAAATCATAACATTTTTAGAAATAAAAATTATCTTAGATAGATATGAAGGTGAGGAATCTAGGAAAATTATTATACTTAAATTTCTATGTGAAATGAACCTACTAAAAATTAATTAAGGAAATCACTAAATGATTTATTTAGGCCTCGAGATACGTGCAATTGAGATGAAATTTTTATGCAATGTAAATCTAATTATCATAAATCTAATGTGATTTTTTGGGGATTTTTGGACTCATAGAGAAATTACTATTAATTAAAAGGCATAAATGAGAAAAATATGACAAAATTTTACTAATTAATTAATAATAAAATCCACTGCTTTCACAAAAATATGCCAAGAATCACATATGAAAGAAGACAAATTAAGCTACACAATGCAATTTTCAAACTGGAAAAATGAATTAAAATGAATGCCTAAATGATTGTGCAATCACAAGGATGTAAATGCAATACAGAAATAAAATTGATTAAAATGAAATGTGCTGACAAGGATGTTAATGCAATTACCCAAACTAGCAGGGGCATGGGTACAATTTTTTCCGAATGCACGTGCCCAACGCGTGATCTCCAGGGGCCGAGGGGATTTGCGCGATTCTCCAGAATCTCAAGGTTGTGGCTGCAATTTCCTCAAAGAGCATATGCTTTGGCTGACGAGGGGACATATGGAATTTACCGGAGCACCGGGGGTCTGTCTGCAATGTTTCCCTCGCTCAGGTGCTTTCCACGTGAGAATGAAATAAAGTTGAGGCTTCTTCGTGGTTCTGCTCGAGCAAAGGACGACGGCCGCAAGGGAGTGCACCCAGCGGCCTGGCAGTGTGAGCTCGCGACCAAGGAAGAGGTGGCACGAGCTGGAGGCGGCTAGCGGGCGCTGGTCAGTGCGCAGGGGCTGGAAGGCGGTGAGCAACGGGCCCGCGCGCACGGTCGAGTGACGGCGGAGGCCCAGGGGCAGAGGCACTGGAGCACGGGGCCTGGTGGTGTCCGATCAATGGAGAAGGCGTAGCAGTTCACTGGAGATGTGGCCAAGGGCGCTGCCACCGCTGGACAGTGGCGGAGGAGCACAGAGCACGGGCGGCGTTGTGGCGTGTTGTAGGAAGTCGTCCCGCTGCTGGAGCTGGCGAAGTTGCACGCGAAGGCGTAGGGCAAGAAACACAACTGAGGGGCTCCTGACCTGCGACTGGGGTTGATAGCACGATCAAGGGTTGGTGGCCTAAGAGCAGGCAGCGCTGCGGAGCCCAGGTGTTAGGCGACACACGCCCGACGACCAAGGAGGAGGTGCGAGCGGTGGTACTCCTAGATGGTGCAACTCCGTTGCGAAGTGCTAGAAGTTGAGGTCAATCTGCGAGCGGGAGGCAACGCGTCATGTGTCGGCTAGTTGGCGTGGGGTGACTGTACGTGATGCGTGAACGGTGATGAAGGTGGAAAGCACGCGGACTGAGATGCGCGTGTGGTGGTTGCTGGAGTGGCTCGCGGGCAAAGCGGCCGAAGGCGGAGGAGAGGCGATGGTGAAGGCGGCTGGGGCATGAAGGAGGAGGCCGGGGGATGCGTCAAGTAGAGGAGGAAGAAGAGAGGAGGAGAGAGAGACGTTGGGGGAGGGCAAGAACAGGGGATTTCACAAAATCCCCTATTTTGCCATGCATTTCTTTAGTGACCTTAAATGAGAGACAAATTGATTCATGAAATTTCGTCAAAAAATTCAACAAAAATCTCCAGTGTGTTCCCAGCGTGCGATTTATCCGTGAAAATGCATTTGTTTTTGAGATTTGATGGATGGAGGATGGTGAACCGAGGAGAGAGAAAGAATGGGTGCAGGAGAGGAAGAAGATGAGAAGAAGGAAACTGGGGAGAGGAAGAAGAAAATGAAGAAGTTACCTGTAGATGGAATGGGTGCCTGTGAAGAATCTCGAGGATGAGCTAGGGTTATCGCTCAAGGTTGCGGCGCACGAACCGAGCTCGGCAAGCTTTGAGGTGAAACTTGCGTTGGCGAAGACGAGGCTCCGTCGGATCTCGCCTAGGAAGGGGGAGGCTGTCGCTCAAGGGAGGTCACTAGCTGTCACCTGGTATTAGCTCCCGAGCTCTCTCTCTTTCCTGTAATGTGATGGTGGATAGATGATCAATGGAGGGTGGTCGTCATGGCGTGAAGTTGAGGGCTTTCATGGCGAACGAGGGGATTGGCGAGGATGAGGGGAGAGTGGGCTATGTCATGGTGGCGCTAGGGATCGGAGATGGTGGTCGGCGTGGAGCCCAAAATAGAAAGGGGGCGGCCCCCTTGCGCACGGTGGAAGACGTGGGCGCGGGGTGTGCGGAGGTAGACGACGATTCCTTGGCCGTTGGATCAGGCGATCCAACGGCCCAGATGGAGGCGCGGGTTGACACCTGGGATCAGATCTAGGGCGCGAAATCGAAGAGCACAGGACGCACTACGTGGTGGACGCAGGGCGAGGCGCTAACGGGTGGTCTTGATGAGGTATGGGGTTTGATTGGGCGGCTGGAAATTATTACGGTGATGAACGATGAAGATCAAGGCGTCCGTAGCGAGATCGGATGACGCATAAAGTGCCACGTGGTGGATTGTGGGTGAGGCGCTAGCGGACGGTGCAGATGAGAGCTGGGGATGATCAAATGGTGGGAAACCAAGGGCGTGCATGGAAGTCATTGGGCCGTTGGATCTAGATTGAGATCCAACGGTCAGGGATGCTGGCAGACCGGTCAAAGGGGGCGGACCGCGTGGCGCAATCAGAGGGCGCCACGTGGCCATCTCTGAGTGGCTGAGAAGAAAAATAAAATTAGAGGGAGAAGGAGGCCGGATTTGGAAAAACTCAAAACATGAAAGTTGTAGATCTCGATGAGATCTACAAGTTTTATGTTGACTAAAAATGGATATGAGATCAAATATAATACAAAATACAAGAATACAAATATACATATGTATAGTATACAAGGAGGCCCAAAAACCCAAGTTTTGCCTACGAGCTCCGAATTGAATGAAATTAGTCTCATTTTAAAGGTCTCTGGATGTGTATTAATCTGAAGGTGAGTAGACCTAATTCGCAGTTTGTAAGAGAGGGATATTGGTATTCTAAGGTCAGGGGGGTTGGGGCTTTATTGGGTATTTTACAAGATAGGGATTCTGGCCCTCTTCCTTATATTATTAACTAATGGTGTACGCATTATAAGGAAGGTGTTATTTCATTTTGAAGGGGATAAAGTACAAATAAATAGGTGGGTATTTTACAAGTGGATTTTACAAATGAATTGGCTTTTTATTAAATGCAAATATGAATGCTAAAATGCATATCTTCTGGATTGATGCATGAATGCTATTTATGCAAGATAAAGGGAAATATGAAGCTCAATACCCGGGGACAAAGCTCAATTTTCAACTTTAAGAGTGATGAATCACAGATTCATCAATCCACGGCCATCCCCATCGTGCCGCAGCCTCCCCCGTGAGCTGCACGAGCTCAAGACCCTCTTCCGGCCTTGGAGCGACGACCAGGAGCACGAATCCGAGCTCCATTTCCCAGGTAGACGCCTCCATCTCCCCTCCGATCCTTGTCTTCACTTTCTTCCTTCTTCTCATAATTTATTCGCCGCCCTCGATCGACTTCACGTTCATCTGACCATCCTCCGAGCTTCGCCTCGGAGCTGGCACCCTCGTACACCCTTCCATCTTCTCAGACCACACACTTCACCGCACGCCGACGAGAGCTCCACCACCTTGGCAGAGCACCATCACCGGACCATCTTCATCGCACCTCAAGCCTCCCTCCGCACTCACGTTTATCCCACGATCACTGCGCACGCTTTGACTATTCAACTAACCCCCTACAGATACTCTATCTTTGATTGGCCGGAACGTCATCGGAGCTCAGTTCGAGCTTCGTCGTCACCGCTCTCCAGACCACCCCACCCTCAGCTAAGACCCCCGAGAGCTCCGCCACGCCTCCACGATCCTTCCCAGCAGCTTAGGAGTCGTCGACGACCTTAACCTACGATTGGAGGAGGAGGCAGAGCTAGAGCCTCGTCGTCGGAGTGCAGCCCCCTCCGCCGCAGGAGGCGGCGGACCCTTTGAGCACGAAGCCCAGTAGCCGTCCGATCCCCTTGATCGGACGGTTCTGAGGAAGCCACGTAGACATCAACATGCAACCATTGGATCAAGAGGATCCCAGCACCAGAGCATGCCACATTTCCACTCGCCCCGAGCTTCAGATGCCATTGGATTCATCTTGATCCAAAGGCTGTTGATCATCCACCTCAGAAGCCATCCTCCATTGTTAGATCTTTATACGACCTAACTAATCTAGACGTGCCATGTCGCCAGCCATCAGCAGCGGTTGGATCTCCATTCGATCCATCGGTCCATAGCGCGCCACGAAGCGCTTCCGAGCCTCCTCCCCGACCATTAGGCTCGGAGCCCCCGAAGCTCCCCCGAGCCAAACCCGAGCCCCCGAGCCTCTGCTCGAGCCTCCGAAGTCACCCGAGCCTGGGACTTCACGTGTCTTTCATGCGCGATCTGGGCATTTTGCACCGAGGCCCCTAAATGTTTTGGAAATTACATTTCAGCCCTTGCCTGGAGCATCACGTAAGGCGTACGTGTTTTGTGGGCATTTTGCATACATGCCCCCTCATTATATGTAATTGCATTTTAGTCCCTATCAGCACGTTTGATTTTTAGCAAATTTATTTTCAGTAATTACAATTAGGCCCCTATCTTTGCACGTATGTTTAGGCATTCATTTGGCATCATTTTTTAAGTTTGAAAATTGCATTGTGTAGCTTAACTTGTCCTCTGTCATATGTGATACATGTCTGATTTTTGTGATAGCAGTGGATTTTATTTTCAATTAATTGGTGAAATTTTGCTATATTTTGCCCATTTATGCTTTTTAATTTGTAGTAAATTCTATGTTATTCCAAAAATCCTCATAAATTCACATTATATTTATGATAATTGAGTTTACATTGTGCCCAAAAATAAACTCATTTGCACGCATCTCGAGGCTTGAATAAATCATTTTGTGTTTTCCTTAATTAATTTTTAATAGGTCCATTTCACATAGAAATTTAGGTTTATTAACTTTCCTGGATTCTTCACACTTAGATCTATCTAGGATAATTTTTATATCTGAAAATATTGTATTTTGGTATTTATTAAAATAATTTAGTCAAAATCACCTTGCATTCATTTTTAATTCACAGTAAATTCATATAGTGTCAGAAAAATCCAAAATAATTAGTGGAGCTTAATTTCATTGCATTTCACTATCTAACCAAGTTTCATAGTTTTGGGAATTAATTTGACCATATTTCTGGCTTAACTTGTAAACTAGCCCGATTTTGCATGTGTCTTTTCTTTGTTGCATAAAAATTGTTGAAAAACAAAAAAAATACCTTCTGAAAATCCGACCTCTTAAATTCACTTAAAATCTACCTAAGGAGACAGTTGCCTCCCTGAGTTTGACCTTGGGCTTGTCCAAGTAAAATAAAATTGCTGCTCGTAATTAACTCGACTTTAATTAAAAGTGATTTTTGATTAATCCTTATTACCTGGCTACAACGAACAACACAAAATTATTTTGACCATTAATTTGATTAAATTAACAAGCATAGTACGAGGCTCTTTAAAATGGCGACGTTGCCGGGGGGCACGGCTTAGGTTAATTTGTAGTTATTTTTTGAGTGTCTGATTTTCCATCCTCGGGTAGTCTGACCCCCGGTCTTCTTGTTAATATTTTTCTGTCCTTTATTTTTGAGTATTTTTGTGTCGTCCTTTATCTGACCTCAATTTGTTTTTGTGCGAGGAACACGAGGAGTCCCGAGACGCTTCGAGGAGCTTACAATTTTAACTTTTTGAGTGATTTGAGAGGATTTGTAATTTTTTATTTCTTTATTTTTTATTTTTGCATTATTTCCAGCAATTCCCGTTTGGATTCTCACATGTGTAAACATAGAGGAACCGTGTCCCCGTGTGCTTTGTGGATTGAATTTTTAGACTAGGCTTGCACTAGCGGCTCCTCGAGCCACTCTAGGATTTGCTTGTGCTCGTAATTCTTTAGGACCACACATCACTTAAAAGACACACTTAGACCGCAGATCTAGTCAAATCAAACCTGCACTTCACTCGCTAATAGAACTGCTTGTCTAGGAGCGAATTTTTTCGTCTGTATTTGCATGTAGTATAAAAGCTTTCAATTATGTTTTACATCCTGCATAAAGCGAAGGGATCACTGTAAGTATTCTTCACTCAACATACGCATCATTGATTTATCGTGCATCAGTTTTTATCGATTTCTCCCTCTTGGTTTTTCAAAACTTAAGTAAAAGGAAATTGGGACTGGACGATAGGCGTGTTGTGTGGATTGGACTTAATAAGTGATAACTTAACTTAAAATCGGGACTGCTAACATTATTGACCAAAAAAAATCAATAAAATCAGAAATTCTGCTTGTGGGAGATTAATCCCCGACCTTGTTTTCAGGCTGAGTAAGGGTACTTGAGTGTGTGTGAACACCTTAAGGCAGAGCCCAAATCCCCACCTTCCATATCACGTTCCGACTGATCCTAGCAAATATCACAAGTTGAATTATTCAGGTTCACTAACTAGTACCAAGTAGCCTTCGCCTGTCTTAGGTAGATAGGGGCGAAATTGCGATACTTCGCCATAAGTTGCCAGTAACACCCTGGGGTGAAGTTCCGGCCTTGTCAGCCTCCGCCTGCTTGCAGGTAGATAGGGGCAGGTCTTTGAATCTATCAACGTGGGATAGGAGCGAAGAAAGGAAGGACTGTCGGTATCTTAGGCGACAGGTTAAACAGGGAAGACGCATCCGGCTCTGAGCCGACTTCCCTATAGGCCGCGTAACTCCTTGCTATCTTGCTTGAAAAATCACACTTAAAATCAACCAGACTAATTGGACTCGGTTTCGGTGCCTTCACCGTGTTGAGTGTGAAAATACAGGGTTTTGGATTTAATTGCATGCTTCACGTAGGAGTAAAATCCTATCTTCACTTAGAACTCCCGATTCTTCTCGCCAATCCAAGATGACTGACTGGGGGGATATTGACTCCTTATTTGCCAATCTCTCTTTGAGCCCCCCACGAAACTCATCTTCACCAGCCCAAGCACAACTTGTACCACCCGGAGCTCATGACCCTCTTGAGTTTTGGATCCCTCACACCCATGGTGGTTACTCTCAAACCAACCCTTTCCTCTCCTCTGAGCTTACCGAGGAAGACCATCGCCTCGGTAGGAATCCCTTCCTTGATTTGTCCTCTAACCCAGACCATGTTTATCCCCAGGAAAAGAGTACAGAATGCCGAAGAAAAACCCTAACGAGGAGGAAAACGAGAGGACCCCATGATTCAAGTCTTAGCCCGGCTAGCTAGAGCCGAACAGTTGAATGCAGAATTAACGACTAGACTGGGACATGTGATCGAAGCTGAGGGAATATACCGACTGATGGTAGATGCCTATAATACAGTGGAGAATGAGATACACAGTTGGCTAGCACCCAAAGTCCCTCTTGAAGCATTCGAGCTGAAGCCCCACTTCCTAAGCCTGCTGCTGAAGTTCAATGGAAATGCAAACAAAGAACCATACTCCTTCCTCAGAGACTTCGAGCTGGTTTGCAACAACCTTAGCCACCCTAGGGTTGGGCATGATTATATCAGACTGAAGGCCACCTCGTTTGCCTTAGGAGATAAGGCAGCTCATTGGTTGAAAAATCTCGGGGTGATGTGCACAACCTGGATGCAGTTCAATGACCTTTTTCTGAAAAAGTTCAACCCACTTAGTAGGACTAATAAAATGAGAACAAAGATCGCAAGTTTTTCCCAGGGACCTAGCGAACCAATCCATGAAGCCTGGGATAGGTTTAATGACCTTATTTAGAAATGCCCCTGCCATGGCATTTCAAGAGCGATCTTAGTCCAGACCTTATTCTGTGGAATGACCCCAGAGATGCAGAGGTTAGTGAGTGCCATCTGTGGAGGAAGCTATCTGAACAAGAATGAAGACGCCATATGGAAGATCCTAGAGCAGATGGCAGAAACAGGCAGATCTCAGGCCACCAGGGCCTATCAGTTATCTCCTTCAAGCCTCACCAACGAGACAACCCAGAGGACTGTAACAAATCTGACGGACGACCTTATCCCTAGAATGGAGATAATAGCAGACAAATTAACTATGGTCGAGCAGATTCACAAAAGGGCCACTGACCTTGAGGCACTCTCGTGATTGCCGAAGCAAGTGGAGGAACTTATTGAGAGGGTAGCTAAGATAAAGCTACCTGCCCCTTCTGCACCACCTGTACATGTACACTGAGTCCATCTTGTACATGAACAAGCATCAAGGCCTTAGAGTGGCTGGGTAAAGGAGCAGACTTACACTCAGCAGGATCGTCACGTACCCCTACAAGTGGAGACCGGATACGAGGAGCCTCCGCAGGTGTTCGATATCAACGGTCTGTGGTACAACCATGACCCCATCGGCAGACAGTCGAGGATAGGGAAAGATCAGCCTCACCGACCTTCTCTAGCTTACCAGGAAAACGGCTCCGTCCCCGCACCGCGCTTTGTTCAGTCCAGGCTCGAACGAGGGTACCAGCCTCAACAGCACCAGCAGCAGCGCACGTTCCACTCGGGCCAGCAGGGCCCGTCACCTTCCCATCAGCAGCAACAATACCGGTATGGCCAGCAGGTCCAGTACAGGACCTCATCCTCAAGTCAGCATCAACCAACGCCGCCCACCGAATTGGAGTCCCTCACCTTGGCGATCCAAACCCTGACTGATAGGGTCCAACAGATCCAAAATGACTATATGGATATGAGAGTCAGTCTGAATCGTGTTTCTCATACCTAGGATCAGCAAATGGCGTCAAAGACCCCAATTCCCGCACAAGTTCAGGCCAACCCGAACAGCTTGAATGAAGGCCAGAACCGACCACGTGATCAAGTATACTATTCATATAATTCTTTATCTGAACATGAGATCCTTTCGTACGATAATGTAAACCATATGTCCCTCAGGAGCAGATGGACTGTGATCATACCTGATCGGGCACGGGAACCGGAGGAAGAAGCCACCAAGTCTCTACATGAGGAGAACTTGGAGGCAGAGGAGCAGTAGCAGCAGCACCACCACCAACAGAAGAAGAGGACTTCAGAGTCCTCGAAGAAGCAAGGGAACCACACTAGTAGGGAGTCCACAGAAACCGATGAAGAGCCCGCACCTCCATTTGAGGAGGATATTCCAGCAGTCGCGGAGGATGCATCATCGGTTTTGCAGCAACAATTTTCTTTTAGTCATAGTCAGAGTTCAAGTCAGTTTCAAAGTTCGAGTCCAGTACAAAACTCAGTTCCAGTGATGAATGAGAATCTTTTAGTTTCAGAATCTGAGTTGGAGTCAATAATCCCTTTCCCCCGAGCTCTTAAGGGTGGAAAGAAGAAAACTAAAAAAATCGAAAAAGATGACCCTGAGATGGTAGAGTTTTGCAACAAACATATCAAGGTCACGATCCCCTTTGACAAGTATGTGGAAATGACACATGCATTTCAAAAATACCTTAAGGTGAGATGCACGCCTCCTAGGGTTAGCAGGAAGACCAATAGCCGTGTTGAGAAACACGTCCTGTCAGTAGCCACAACTTGCATAATAAAGAACTCGTTTCCAAGGAAACGAAGAGACATGGGTGCACATTATGTGGTGAGTCATGTTGATGACACTGCGTTTGCATGCCCTCTCCTGGACAATGAATCCTCCATCAACCTAATGCCCACAACCCTCTATGAGCGGCTTAATCTCGGACCTCTTAGGAAATCCAAAGCTCTCGTTCAGTTCGTTGATAAATCAACCAAGAGGTCCCAAGGAGAATTGAGGAATGTTGCCATCAAAGTCGAGGTCAGGAATACATGGTGGACTTTATCGTCCTTGATATGGAAACCCCTCATAATTGGAGAGATTCCTAGATCATACTAGGCAGGCCCTTCCTCAGAACAACGGGGGCCTTGTTTGATTATAAGATTGGGAAGATCCAGTTCCAAACTTCAGGCGGAGACGAGGAACTTGAGATGAAGCAAACCAGATGAAAGAGACCAGATTCCGAATCCAGCACCGAGTACTCTTCATCCGAAGCAGACTGCATTCACGTAGACACTGTTGGGCCATGGAGACAGAACCCAGCCAGCACTGATGAGTCCCTTCCCTCCGGAGAAGATCTTGTGCATGAGTCAGTTTGCGAGGTCCTTAGAAACGAGTACAGCTCAGAACAGGCAACCCCCTACATCTTCGATGACTTAAATGCCCAGCTGGGCCTGTCAGTCCTTCCCTCTTTAGGACAATCAGAAGATGAGGATGACGAGTTGGACGTCGCTTTTGCCGATTGCATGGAGACCTTTGACGATCCGACTCGAGAGCCGAATGCATTGGTGGCATCTATTTCAAAGACAGATCCAACCACTGCCAACACTAAACCAGATTCGATTGAGCCAGACTTACTAGATGATAACACATTACCTGAGCTCAAACCCTTACCCACAACACTCAAGTATGCCTTCTTTGCTGGACAGGAGAAGAAATATCCGGTCATCATCAGTTCGCGATTGACCGAGGAGCAGGAATCTCGCTTGCTAGAGATCCTGGAGAAAAATCGCAAGGCAATAGGCTGGAGCATTTCCGATCTCCACAGGATAAATCCTGCTCTGTGTTCGCACCATATCTACTTGGAGAATGAAGCTAAACCCTCTCGTGAATTTCAACGTCGATTGAATCCAAATTTACGAGAGGTAGTGAAGAAGGAGATAGAGAAATGGTGCAACGTGGGTCCAAATGGTTGGCCCCAATCCATGTTGTCCCGAAAAAGTCAGGAATTCAGATGACCACCAATGAAGACGGAAAGGAAATCATGACACGAGTGCCCACGTCGTGGCGCGTCTGTGTGGATTACAGACGCATGAATGCTGCAACGAAGAGGGATCATTTCCCCTACCATTCATTGATCAAATCCTAGAGAGACTAGCGGGGAAAGAATTCTTCTGCTTCTTGGATGGGTTCTCGGACTACAATCAAGTTGCCATAGCTTTGGAGGACCAGGAAAAGACCACGTTCACATGCCCCTTTGGTACCTATGCTTTCAGGCGCATGCCCTTTGGGTTATGCAATGCTCCCAGTACTTTTCAAAGGTGCATGATTGTTGTATTCGCTGAAATGGCCGGCGAATTCCTGGAAGTCTTCATGGATGACTTCTCGGTCCATGGCGATTCCTTCGATTCCTGTCTTAGGAATCTGGATCGAGTCCTCAAACGTTGTTGTGAGGTTAATCCGGTGCTCTCCTGGGAGAAAAGTCACTTCATGGTGATGGAGGGCATTGTGTTGGGGCACGTCATCTCCAAGAGAGGAATGGAGGTTGACCCTGCCAAGGTGGATGTGGTCATACGACTCCAGCCACCAACCAACATTAAACAGCTGCAGTCGTTCCTCGGGCATGTCGGATTTTATCGGAGATTTATCAAGGATTATTCTAAGATTGCCCGACCGCTAACTGAGCTTTTAGGCAAGGACATGGAGTTTATTGTTGATCATAAATGTCTTGAGACCTTTAAGCTATTGCAAGGAATGATCATGGACGTTCCAATCCTAAAAGCCTGATGACCGAGAAATATCTCTCACTATCGGGCTAAGGTAAAAATAATCAGGGTCGTTGTGACCCAAATAGAGAGGCTCGGTCAACAAGAAAAATAGACCACCAAAATAGAATAATCAGTCAAAAAGCCGACTAGCGATCTCGCTATTTATTTAACCTGGTATAGTGACCAGGGTCGAACACAAGGAGCACGAATTGGCCAAGTGGCCTACGAAGTAGTCAGAAAATGAAATAAAATAAAGAAAATATTTTTGGTGGACTTTATGGATTTTTAAATTTTTTTTGTTATTTTTAATTATTAAAAAAATAAAGAAAAAGCCAAAAATGACACAAACAATAATTTATTTAACAACACAAATCAAGCCAGAAAATTAAAATAAAATTATTTTGGGTTTTATATTTTTTGTGTTTTTGGTAATTTTCTCAGATTTTTATATTTTTTTGTTAATTTTATAAAAATGAAATAAGGAAGAAAACTGAAATTAATGTACAAAAAGATTTGAAAGACTATTCAAAAATATGAAATAGTCTCTAAAAATCTAGAGACAATTTTTATGAAAACTACAAATAAAAACTAAGGTACGTGAAAAGAAATTGCAATTTTTTAAATTTTTAGAATTTTTAATAATTTTTATAAGTTTTTTAGGGTTTTCTACTTTTTAAGGGTTTTATAAATCCAAATCAAGCAAAAATCGAACTGAAGCAAGAAGACAACAAAATTTACAGTAACTATTTTTTTGGAATTTTTGGAGGGTTTTTTAAATTTTTAGTTGATTTTATAATTCAAACAGTAGCGAAAATATGTGTTTTTGAGTTTTTAAAAATAGAAAATCAAAACAAAAATGTACCAAAAAATTTACTGAAATTTTAACATAGTAGCAGGGGCCATGTTTCTAAATTTCAGTGGATTTGAAGTTAATTTGATATTTTATTCAACCAATAAACAAGGCACAACACACAAGGACCTAAATGTAAAGAAACTAAGTTCCAGGGGCCAAAAATTAACAAGCCTGAAAAGCTTAGGGGCCCTTTTGCAAAAATCCCATGACAGAACGAGCTCAGCACGTGATTCAGGCACAAAGGGGTATAAGTGTCATTCTAATTAATAAACATTCAAACATTAACACCTATAAAGTTCATGGAGAAATGTATAAATGACCCACAAAACACGTGCCAACCCTCGTGAGCTACATTCATAGGGACTGAAATACAAATAACATAAATACTAGGTCCTAAATGCAAAATGTCCAAATTAAAAACAACTACTAAAATATTTACAGGTCTAAACTGAAATATGGAAAGCACGAAGGGCCTAAATGCAAATTACCCTTATTATTAAGATCCTACGGCTGAGGGGCATCCTCTTCAGATCTGACGGTCGTGACGCGTGGATTCCCCTTCGGCGATCTACAACTCGGATTTGATCCTCAGATGGATCTAACGGTCAACAGACCCTCACGAACGGATGGTTGAGATCTGAACTGGAGCGAGGGGATGATCAAATGACGATGGAGGGTCCGCGATGAACTGAACGCCGGCGAGTTGCGTTCGGCTACTGTGCACGCTAGGGAGGTCCTCCAGGGCTGCTGAGATGGGGGAATCAGAGCTGGAAGCAATCCGCAGCTGGTGGGGGGGTATTCGATGAGACCGGGAGCCACCGGGGTGCTCCGATGACGTCGGGGACCTAGGACTCTTGTTCCTGGGTACTTGAACCTCCAGATGAGGCTCTTAAGCCTGGAAACCTGCACATGAAGCAAGAGGGATCGAGGACAAACTACCTCGACCCGGTTATGGGCGAAATAGGTGGCTGGGTGAGGCGTGGCGGCGCTCTCCGGCGAGGCGACGGTGGAGGAAAGCGAAAGCCCAGGCCCGGGGAAAACTGGGGTGAGCGAAGGGGCAGAGAAGATGTAAAGGGGTCCGACGAAGGTGAAGGAATGGTTGGGAGGTGAAATGGGTGAACGGAGTGGTGTGGATTGGCCAGCAAAGGCCGGCGGCGCGAAACCTAAAAAGCAAGAATCAAATGAAGCTAAGGGCTAACTACACTACATGGCGGTCGAAGTCGTCTGGGTTGGAAGTGCTGGACCTCCTGAGGTCTTCTCCTCGATGGAGCGATGCCTCCAGAGGCTCGGGCTCGCCTCACGGTAGAGCACGATGGTGGAAATCGCCGGATTAGAGGTTCCTGGCTGCTCGTCCCTAACTGCAACCCTCTCTCACACGGCTGTCACTCAGGCGAAAGAGAGGAGTTCATCGGAGGTGAGGGGGAATGCCAAAGATTGCAGAGGAAGGCGGCTGGAGCTGAGGTTATATACTGGTGCATGTCCGATAAGATGGGAGTGAAGCGTGCGGATCGATGCATGGAGCCCTAACAAGAAGGTCGAGCGTGAATCTCGGATCAATGAGTGACAATCGGAGCCCAGGGTTTTAGTAAATGTAGGTCGGGCTAATCCAGGAAAATTACGCGAAGTCGAGTCGAAACGAGGTTCGCGAGAAGTGGTCCAGGGGGACAGTTGACCGGGGGTCAACATCCCCCACGGACCAATGGGAAAATTCCAGCCCTGAAATTATTTGTAAATTCATTTTAAAATAGTAAATGATTTTATTTAAAAATATTTACAAGATAAAAAATGTTTATTTATTTACAAAGTATTTTTTGTGATTTTTATTTATTTTTTTGAAAAATAAATTATGTATATACATTATATATTATTATATACAAGTATAAATACCTATGTATTTTTTATTTTTTATTTTTTATTTTTATTATTTTATTTATGTACAATTATCCCAATTTTATATTTTATTTATTTACACCATAAAATTTGGGATATACAATAATTTTTATTTGATTTTTTAATTATTTACAAGGGTAAAATAATATGTCTTTTATTCGTATATACGTGGTATATATACAATGAAGAGAGAGAATTTATTTTCTTGTTATTTTAATTTAATATTTCTGGTTTTTATTTTATTTTTATAAGTATATACAAAATAACAAAAACCTATTTTTATTTTTGTTTTTTTAATAAAATAATGTATATACATGAAGGAGTATGTACATGGTGAATGACCCTATCTCTCTCTACTTGGTTTCTTTTGTGGTCAAGCCAATGCTTGACCCTCCCTTGGGTTCGGGTCACTCGATATTTATTCTAAATATCTCCTTCTTTTTCTTTATTTCTTTATTCTTTTATTTTTGCAAAACATGCTAATTATTGATATTTACACAATGCATGCAATTTGATAATTTATTGTACTTACAAACATATACATGGTGTTTTGCAAAGATTTTTAGATAAAATAAAAGAATAAAGAGTGATGAATGAGTATTCATCACCCCCTATACTTTACTTTGCTAGTCCCTTAGCAAACACTTATTTGAAAAAGAAGTGAAAAAGAGAAAAGAAAAAGAAAAAGAAGGGAAAAAAGAATGAATCAATGTTGATTATTAAGCTTGGCTTCATTAAATTGAAGTATAGAGCTTAGTCAGATCTTTAGATTATTAATATGTCGGAACCTTATTTGGACTTAGGTCTAAAACTTAACAACCTCTAAGTTCCACTAATCTATAGTCAAGACTCCTCAACAATCCAGATCAGAACAAGTCTACATACACAAACCCTGAAGACCATGAATCTTTTCATGTACTGTGTAAGTGAGGTATAGCTCCACCTCAGAAGTAGCAAAATGACAACCCTCACCAAGAAGGTAACTCTAATACCCTAGTCTGGCAACTCTTTCCTTGAGGAGCGGGGTATTCTCTTCTAAGTTCAAGTTCAACCGGCTCAAGAAGAGGGGAAGAAGAGAATGGACCATGGCCAGTGTAGCCATGTATCCTTGGGAGCTCAACCAGTGTAGCTAAGTCTCCCTGCTGCAAGCTTCATAAGATGGAACATGGATACCATAAGCTTTGCTTTATTGCACTATATACACTCCGGTGGGATTATCATTTTCTCTCAGACCCACCACTTTTTTGGAGTTATTCTTTTCTTTTCTTTTTTTCATTTTTTTGATGTGCATATTTACAACATATCTACAAAGTCCAGCATATATACATAAGGAGTTTTTCCTCTTGAGCCAGTAGGCTATCCCTCTTTTGAAGCATTATTGCAACCCACAACTCCTGTCGTTAGACCTCACGGCTACCAGACCAAGTTGAGATGCACTTCCTTCACTATAAGAAGAAGAGAGGTTCCGCCTAGAAGTACTACCCTCATATGCTACCCCAAGTCAAAGAAGACTGCCTCCTCACCACCTCATCCGTAGAGAGATCGGTGTAAAGTGTTGGTCCAAGTAAAGCCATTGTCTGTAAGAGTCATGTGTGTGTTGTTAAGTGCTCTACTTAGGCTCATCAAGAATACATATGATCATAGCCTAGTGGACTCAAAGAATTAAGTCACTATGGACCTGAAACGTCTCAACCCTAAGCCTTATAAGGTTCCTCTTAGAATTAGGTGGATTAAGATCTTAACCAAGCTCCATTTTTCAATTTAATTTCAGGCTAGTTTAAATGTCAATTATGATTCAGAAAAAAACTATACAAATATTTACAAAGATGCAATTTACAAAATATTTACACATGTGCAAACTTTTTGAGAAATGGTTTAAAAACACGGATGTATGCATGAATGCAAGTTTTGAAAAATATCTACAATATTTACACAAGGTTTTTGCAAACTTTTGCTTTTCAAAACATTTTACAAAAAATTGTACTATTTACATAATTTTGATATCAAAATATTTACAAGCTATTTACACAAAATATTTTTACTAACATTTTTACAAAAATAACTTTGTACACTAGCTATGTATGTGCAATAAAAGAATTTTATTTATAAGGATTTTTTTAATTTTTATGGATTTTAAGGTTTTTAGCTATTTTTATTTATTAACACACTCACACAAAGTACGAGTTATGGCTAAAGTATATATGAAATATATACGACTCCCCCTACACTTAGCTCGAACGATGTCCTCAGAGTGAATTAAGAGCGATGAAGAAGACATAGCTCGTGCTTAGTATAGGGAAGTGAAAAGGAAGGCTATATACAAAGACGAATGAAAGAATAGAAATGAAAAGAGGATCTCGGGGGTTTCCCCCTATACTTAGGATCAAATAATCCTAAGTATAGCAGGTTGTACACGAAGGGAAATCCGAGTGAGAATGACAAGGTCTACCTCCCCTATACTTAGGGTAAAATATCCCTAAGTATAGGCAACAAAACAGAGGTAGAAATAGACGAAGAAAACGAATATACACATGATGGAAGGGCATCACTCCCCCTATACTTAAGGTGAAGAATCCTTAAGTATAGGCAATGACAGGAGTAGTGAAACAGAACGAAAGGAACAACTCGGTGTTTCCATCCCCCTATACTTAGGATGAGGTATATCCTAAGTATAGCAAAGATAATCCTATACGAGACCTGGGGTGAGAACAAACATGTAATAAAGAAGGAACAAATCATGACAAAAAAACGTATATACAAAAGAGTACAATGTTGAGGTGCCTCTCAACAAGCGCTAGATTTTACGCCCCTAGATGGGCGCAAAGGCTAGGACAAAGCCGTGTCAAGGTTCAGGACGGCATCTGTAAGGCGAATGTCGTACTGTCATCGCAGTCTCGGTATGAGAACAGCGACAAAATCAACAATGTAAAGAATGACACCCAGGTAGGCAATCAGGTGGGTGTCTGCTACCGGCTAAGGATATGGGAAGATGTGATAGGGATCCGGTAGCACAAAAGAAATCCTCGACTCAGGATCAGACTAGAGTGGAAGTGTAGAGTCGAAGAAATCAAACGTGGAGAAGGATGGATTAGTCATGGAATCCTCCACGTCAATCAGTGTCTCAAAAAGGTGTGAAAGATCAAGATCAGGAGACTCTCTACGAAAACTGATATCTGATGCATATATTGGAGACAAATCAGACAGATCATCGAATATCTCAAGGATCGACTCATCCTTGCGAGGGTCGTCGAGGTGAGATAATGCAGAATCGAAAAGATCAGATAACTCGATTTCGTGATCCGCCAGATTGGATACACTCTCAGAAAATGAAACTGAGTACGCATCGTATATGGCATTCTCCCGCAGATAACCCTCGGGGAGAAATGCAAGATTATCATGGAGGAGAAGATCAGAGTCTATAAGGGCATCTGCGCTGCTGTGAAGCACCCACTCTGTGCACCAGAATGCATCATTATCTGAAGTCTGTCTCTGGTCAATCTGGAAGCAGGAGAAGGTACTGGTCAACGTCGCGGAGGCTGGTAATGTGGCTGAAACTGATCCTCGCTCTGCAACAATGCTGGCTATCATCGGGTCCTCAGAAAATGTATCTGTCTCGTCAAAATGGAGGACAAAAGGCTCGAATACGGGACTCTCTATATCTGACATCTCAAAGTGGTATCCCATATCGAGCTGTGACTGCTGGGCTGAGTCCTAATAGCTATCTAAGTCGGAGAAGTATCTCTGCAGGATAGAAGCTGAGTCATCCGAGAATGGAATCTGAAATGGATGGATCGATGGTTGTAGTAGCGGGGGCTCCTTCGTCTCCTGGAGTATCAGAAGATCTGATATCCAAGAATCGTCAACTGAAAACTCTGGGCTTACTTAAACTCTATCTAGAAGACCAACGGGAACTCGAGTAGTCTTTGGGTCAGAACCTCCACTGTGGTAGTCATCTCCTCTGTCATCTGTGCTGCAGCAGAATCCAAGTCCTCGATCGGGTGTGTGATAGCGGTGTCCTCATGTAGTGCGACACACCCCACTGGTACTGCAACATCCTCATGTGTTGTCCCGACTATGGAATCTCGTAAAGATGGTCTCTGTGAAAGCGATCTCGAGATGGCATCAAGTAACTCAATATCGGAACTGCGGTGTGAACCGCCACACGAGGTCACGACCCGTGCTATCTTATCCGCGATCATCCCCCTCACGGAGATCTTGATGAGGTCTGTCGGTGAAAGTCCGTGATCGGGGAATCTCCTCAAGAGGTCAAGAAACCTCAGCCATGCATCATGCACTGGCTCCTGGGGGTCTACTGAATAATCCATGATCAAAGACCGCATCATATCTGCTCTACGCTGGGATAATATGTGTAGAAACTCTCGACGTAGCTCTCCCCACGTAGCGAATCTCCTTCCCAATCGTCTGTGCCATCTCATGTCTCTACTCTGGAGTGTAAATGGGAAGGTCTTCAGCATCAGCTCCTCTACAGTGATATCTGAATATGTCTGGCTCTCACAGAACTCCTCGAACGCAGCCAGATGAATATAAGGCTCCTCGTGCACCTCCCCTGAAAATGTCGACAGTTTTTGAATAAACTCCAAATCCAGAATGAATGGACTAACTGTAGAAGCTGACTGAGCTCCCTATCCTATCTTCTCATCCATCATACTGGCATAGGAGTCATCTTATATTTGCATCTGCTCTCTATGATCGCGTACTGAGTGCACTCTCAACTCAACAATGGCATCGTCCGGGCCTCGCGTCTGCTCAATCTGGTCTCCACGGACGTCTAGCGCAGCATGCCCAGAAAAATGAAAGGGATGGGAGGGAGGGAACAGGAGGTTGGTCGGAGATCCGACCTCCCTCGAGGGTGGACTGGACTGATGGGAAGAAGGTGAAGAAGCCGCAAGAGTCGGCAAGAAATGAGGGATATCCATCATCCAGGGGTAAAGAAGAGGAAGAAGTAGAAGGAGACTGAAGGGAGGGTGGGAGGGGGAAAGATAGATGACTGGAGGAGAAGATAGATGGGAAGGCAGAAGGGATCTGAAAACACACAAGATGAGAAAACAAACCCCTGATTCACCTACTCAACACTAAGCTGAAGACCGTAAAGGTTCGGTCAATTATCTTGTCATTTTTATTAGGTGATAAAGCAGTCTTTCAGAGCGATTACGTGAGCTGATGGGAATCCAATACTCTTAACAGATTGTCCCTAATAAAAGGCCGATAGTCTGTCAAGAAATCTGATATGGCTCTAGCCTAGGGTGCGGGTCACTCTCTCGCTCATCCAAACCAAACAAGGAGGGGGTTACTCTACCCCATACAGATTTTTAAATGAGATGTCTTTTAGGGTCAAGTGTGTTTAACAGTCCCGATTTTATTGTTTTTGTTTTTAAGTATTTTTCAAATAAAACGATCGTCTAACGAATTTTCTGATTTCCTTTTTATTCCTAAGTCCAGAAAAATGGGGGGAGGAAAACGTAAAAGCCGATGCGCGATGAAATCTATGAATGCATGCACGAGATATAAGGCGTACCTTGCTCTAGCAGTATACATGCAATTATGATCCGCGCATAAATTGAAACTAAGCTATATGGATGCAAAGGCGAGAACCGTCCTAAATAGAAATTTCTATTATAGTGAAGCACCAGTTTATTTGTCTAAGTCCAAGTATGTTCTATGGGAACAAATATTCTATTAGGGCTTTGGACCTAGTGCTACCTGGCTCAGTCAAATAAAAACCTAAGTCTAGGGGCTCAAGCACAGAAATCCATGTGAAATCAAAGAAAAAGAAAGCGACAAAAACCAAAACAGCAGTGGGGTCCCCCAAGCACACTGGTGCTCGGCGAAACAGACCCCAAGAAGTCACAAGTCTCTGAAAGTCCTGGTCCCTGTAGCTGGAAATAAAAACTAACTACTCTACTCTAAGTCTGTAGATTAAACTCCCAAGCACTCCTGCCTACCTCCTCTCGCGCTCTCCTGCGGCTCCACGTAGAAGGGAGCTGCCTCCGATCTACGCAGTTGCATCAGCTTTCTGAAGAAAGCTGCCTCGATCGCCAGGCCCTTGCAAGAAAAATAAACAGAAAATGCGTCAGACCGCAGTTATTATAATAAAAAGGAAAATAAAAGAAAATGCAAAAAAAAAACAAAAATAAAAACAAAATAATAGAAACAAACAAAAACAAAAATAAAATAAAAGAAATCAAAACTAAAAGAAAACAAAATAAAAATAAAAAATCGTGGAAAACCCGCGAAAAGCCGCGGAAAAAAAGCCGCGAAGCTAAAAAACTGAACAAAAACGACTACTAAGCCGTGCTCCCCGGCAATGGCACCATTCTGGTGATCGAAAAATAATCTCTCATTATTGGGCTAAGGTAAAAATAATCAGGGTCGTTGTAACCCGAATAGAGAGGCTCGGTCAACAAGAAAAATAGACCACAAAAATAGAATAATCAGTCAAAAAGCCGACTAGCGGTCTCGCTATTTATTTAACCTGGTATAGCGACCAGGTTCGAACACAAGGAGCACGGATTGGCCAAGTGGCCAACGAAGTAGTCAGAAAATGAAATAAAATAAAGAAAATATTTTTGGTGGATTTTATGGATTTTTATTTTTTTGTTATTTTTAATTATGAAGAAAATAAGGAAAAAGCCAAAAATGACAAAACAACAATTTATTTAACAACACAAATCAAGCCAGAAAATTAAAATAAAATTATTTTTGGGTTTTATATTTTTATGTGTTTGTGATAATTTTCTCAGATTTTTATATTTTTTTGTTAATTTTATAAAAATGAAATAAGGAAGAAAATTGAAATCAATGTGCAGCCAGATTTGAAAGACTATTCAAAAATATGAAATAGTCGCTAAAAATCTGGAGACAATTTTTATGAAAACTACAAATAAAAACTAAGCTACAGGAAAAGAAATTGCAATTTTTTTATTTTTTTAGAATTTTTAATAATTTTTATAAGTTTTTTAGGGTTTTTACTTTTAAGGGTTTTATAAATCCAAATCAAGCAAAAATCGAACTAAAGCAAGAAGACAACAAAACTAACAGTAACTAATTTGTTTTAGAATTTTGGAGGGTCTTTTATATTTTTAGTTGATTTTATAATTCAAACAGTAGCAAAAATAGGTGTTTTTGAATTTTAAAAATAGAAAATCAAAACAAAAATGTACCAAAAAATTACTGAAATTTTTACATAGTGGCAAGGGCCACGTGTCCAAATTTCAGTGGAGTTCGAGTAAATTTGATATTTTATTCAACCATAAAACAAGGCACAGCACACATGGACCTAAATGTAAAGAAACTAAGTTCCAGGGGCCAAAAATTAACAAGCCTGAAAAGCTCAGGGGCCCTTTTGGAAAAATCCCACGATAGCACGAGCTCATCACGCGATTCAGGTATAGTGGGGTATAAGTGTCATTCTAATTAATAAACATTCAAACATTAACACCTATAAAGTTCATGGAGAAATATATAAATAACCCACAGAACACGTGCCAATCCACATGAGCTACATTCACAGGGACTAAAATGCAAATAACATAAACACGAGGTCCTAAATGCAAAATATCCAAATTAAAAACAACTACTGAAAATATTTACAGGTCTAAACAGAGATATGGAAAGCGTGAAGGGCCTAAGTGCAAATTACCCTTATTATTAAGATCCGACGGCTGAGGGGCGTCCTCTTCAGATCTGACGGTCGTGACGCGTGGATACCCCTTTGACGATCTGCGTCTCGGATTTAATTCTCAGATGGATCTAACGGTCAACAGACCCTCGCAAATAGATGGTCAAGATCTGAACTAGAGCGAGGGGCTGATCGAACGACGATGGAGGGTCCTCGATGAACTGAATGCCGGCGAGCTGCGTCCGGATACTGTGTATGCTAGGGAGGTCCTCCAGGGCTGCTGAGATGGGGGAATCGGAGCTGGAAGCAATCCGCAGCTGGTGGGGGTCTTCGATGAGGCTGGGAGCCACCGGGGTGCTCCGGCAACGTCGGGGACCTGGGACTCATGTCCCTGGGTACTTGAACCTCCAGATGAGGCTCTTAATCCTGGAAACCTGCACAGGAAGCAAGAGGGATCGAGGGCAAACTACCTCGACCCGATTATGGGAGGAATATGTGGCTGGGTGTGGCGTGGAGGCGCTCTCCGACGAGGCGACGGTGGAGGAAAGCAAAAGCCCAAGTCCGGGGCGAACCGGGGTGAGCGAAGGGGCGGAGAATATGGAGAGGGGTCCGACAAATGTGAAGGAATGGTTGGGAGGTGAAATGGGTGAATGGAGTGGTGTGGATTGGCCGGCGAAGGCCGGCGGCGTGAAACCTAAAAAGCAAGAATCAAATGAATCTAAGGGCTAACTACACTACCTGGCAGTCGAAGTCGTCTGGGTTGGAGGTGCTGGGCCTCCTGAGGTCTTCTCCTCGATGGAGCGACACCTCCAGAGGCTCGGGCTCACCTCGCGGCGGAGCATGGCGGTGGAAATTGCCGGATCAGAGGTTCCCGACCGCTCGTCCCTCACTGCAACCCTCTCTTACACGGCTGTCACTCAAGCGAAAGAGAGGATTTCATCGGAGGCGAGGGGGAAGGCCAAAGATGCAGAGGATGGAGGGTGGAGCTGAGGTTATATAATGGTGCAGGTCCGAAAAGATGGGAGTGAAGCGCGCGGATCGATGTATGGAGCCCTAACAAGAAGGTCAGGCATGAATCTCGGATCAATGAGCGATAATCGGAGCCTGGGGTTTTAGTAAATGGAGGTCGGGCTAATCCAGGAAAACTACACGAAGTCGTGTCGAAATGAGGTCTGCGAGAAGTGGTCCCGAGGGGGGGGGCAGTTGACCGGGGGTCAACATCCCTTGTGGACCAATGGGAAAATTCCAGACCTGAAATTATTTGTTAATCCATTTTAAAATAGTAAATGATTTTATTTAAAAATATTTACAAAATAAAAATGTTTATTTATTTACAAAGTATCTTTATGATATTTATTTATTTTTTTGAAAAATAAATTATGTATATACAATATATATTATTATATACAGGTATAAATACCTATGTATTTTTTTATTTTTATTATTTTATTTATGTATAACTATCCCAATTTTGTATTTTATTTATTTACATCATAAAATTTATGATATAAAATAATTTTTATTTGAATTTTATTAATTATTTACAAGGGTAAAATAAATGTCTTTTATTCTTATATACATGGTATATATACAATGGAGAGAGAGAATTTATTTTCTTTTTGTTTTTATTTAATTTTTCTGATTTTTATTTTTTTATGTGTATACAAAATAATAAAAACCTATTTTTATTTTATTTTTAATAAAATAAAGTATATACATGAAGGAGTATGTACATGGTGAATGGCCCTATTTCTCTCTACTTGGTTTCTTTTACGGTCAGGCCAATGCTTGGCCCTCCCTTGGGTTCGGGTCACTCGATATTTATTCTAAATATCTCCTTCTTTTTTTGTTTGTTTATTCTTTTATTTTTACACAAAAACAAGCTAATTATTGATATTTACACAATGCATACAATTTGACAATTTATTGTATTTACAAACATATACATGGTGTTTTGCAAAGATTTTTAGCTAAAATAAAAGAATAAAGAGTGATGAATGAGTATTCATCAAAGCCCCAGATTGGTCTCTACCTTTCGAGATCATGACGGATGCCTCAGACTTTGCTGTTGGTGTTGTGTTAGGACAGAGGAGGGATGGTGCCCCGTTTGCAATACACTACGCAAGCAAAGTGCTTGATACCGCTCAACGTAACTATACAGTTACGAAAAAGCAGATGCTTGCGGTAGTGTTTGCCTTGGACAAGTTTAGATCTCATTTAATCGGATCCAAGGTAATTGTTCTCACCGACCACACAACACTACGATACTTAATGGAATAGAAGGATGCGAAGGCGCGTCTTCTTAGGTGGACTCTGCTTATCCAGGAGTTTGACTTGGACATTCGTGATAAACCTGGAAAGAAGAACGTAGTGGCTGATCATATCTCCCGTCTCAAAGATCTTAATGCTTTCGAGGATTCACCAATTCGAGACTCCTTCCCTGACGAGTCGATTTTTGTTGTCGACTCACTCCCATGGTATGCCAATATCGTGAACTATCTTGCCTCCAAGAAGGTTCCCGAAGATTAGCCCAAGAGCCACATTGACCGACTGAAGTCAGATGCTAGACATTACCATTGGGAGGATCCAATCCTTTTCTTTGAAGGATCGGATTGTGTCTGGAGATGGTGTATTCCTCAGAAGGAATACCAGATGTCCTTTCTTTATGTCACAACCTGGAGGCAGGAGGAGACCACTTCGGGAAGAGGACCGCATGGAAGGTACTTCAGTGTGGCTTTTACTGGACGACTCTGTTTCACGATGCCATCACCTTTGCGAAGTTGTGCCCAGTATGCCAGCGAATGGGAGGAATCGTTGGTTTCAAGGATGAGATGCCGAAGCAGCCTGTCATCATTTGTGATGTCTTTGACGCCTGGGGCATCGACTTCATGGGCCCATTCCCTGTTAGCCACGAATTTGAATACATCCTTCTTGCAGTAGATTACTTTTCCAGATGGGTGGAGGCTATCCCAACCCGAGCCGCAGACAGCATAACTATCTATAAATTCATCATAGATCATATCATCTCTAGGATCAAGATCCCTAAGATGTTGATATCAGATGGGGGTAGCCACTTTGTAAACTGAGATGTGAAGAAGCTTTTGAAGAACTACAGCATCGAACACCGTGTCGCTAGTCCTTACCACCCACAGACAAATGGTATGGCTGAGGTGTCGAATAGGGAGGTGAAAACTATATTGCAGAAGCTTGTCCATCCAGGCAGGAAGGATTGGTCTCAGATCTTGGATCAAGTCCTATGAGCTTATAGGACAGCTTACAAGACACTGTTAGGAACCTCCCCATTCCGGATGGTATTAGGAAAGCCATGCCATTTGCCTGCGGAATTAGTGCACAAATCAGAATGGGCAATCAAGAAGGTCAACTGGAACACACAGCTAGGGAAGAAGCAGAGAGAAATGGATCTGAATGAGCTTGTAGAAGTCAGAAACCGCGTATACGACAACAGTTTGGTGTACAAGGACAAGTTGAAGCGTTGGCACGATAGATATATCAGGCGAAAGACCTTTGTTCATGGACAGAAGGTATGGTTGTTCAATGCAAGGTTGAAAGTCTTCAAAGGCAAGTTGAAGTCCAAGTGGACGGGCCCATTCATTGTCAGTGCGGTGCATGATAGCGGATGTGTTGAGATCTCAGATCTCGCAGATGACGCACTGACATTCCTAGTAAATGGATAACTGTTGAAGCACTTCGTCGAACCCACTGAGCAGTTAGTCCATGTTGAGGAGATTATATTCATGAGCGAGACAAATTCATCAGATACACATCGAGCCGCGCATGAGACCTTACAACAGTGAACTCTAGCCATCAGCAGCATCTGGAAAGATTCAGACCGATACCCTTGTATATATCCATCATTCCTGTACATTCTGCCCCTCCCTTCCTCGACTCTAATCATTCACCCCAACATTCATGTGTCTCCATCTACGACTATACTTAGGATGACCAGATCCTAAGTATGGGGGGGGGGGTGAGTCACTTGAGTTCGTTCACTGTGCATCCTTCAGATCACATCGACCCTCATACCACTCCCATCCTATCCTAAGTATAGGGGGACCGATGCCCGCCATGTATATATTCATCCACTTCCCTTCTTGACCTCGTCTGCCCCATTTTTGATCTTCTTCTACACTTAGGCTGCCAGAGCCTAAGTATAGGGGGGCAGGATGACTTCTATACATTTTTACTTCTTTGGCTCTCTTACGCTTAGCATGAGATATGTCTTCTTCCTCACTTTCCGTGCTCTGAGAACATAGCACACGCTAAGTATAGGGGGCGTGTATATATTACATATATACTTTACCCATAGCTCGTACTTTCACGTATTTTTGTATATATTACGTAATAATTACAGACTGGGTAAAAGTGGATTTTTTTGTAAAATACATGTATAACACTTGTAAAATCTGTATAATACTAATAAAACACTTGTACCATAGGAGGTATACCAGAGTTTTAAAAAAAATCAAAGGCTTCTTATTTTACTTTTGCACATCATCTCTGCATCAGAAAAGAAAAGAAAAAGAGTCTTGCATTCATCTACATAGCATGTCATCTGCATCTCATTTGCATATCTTGCATATGCAAGGTGAAAAGCTAGTGGGTTCTGAACCAAGTTATGAGTAGATGTTGAGGAAGGACTTGATTTGACCTTAATCCACCTAATTTCAGAAGAACCTTATAGGAACTGGAGTTAAGATTTCTCAAGTCAAGTGACTTAATTCTTTGAGTTTGCAAGTCTATGTTTACATGTCATCTTGATTAGTCTAAGTAGAATATCTTGTGCACACGCATGATTCTTATAGACAGTGACCTAACTTGGACAAGCACAATGCACGTAGCTCTTCATTGATGAGTTGGTGAGGAGGTAGAATCCTTTAGCTTGGAGTAGCACACGGGTGGAAACATTCGTCCTCCTCTAGGGAGGGAAGTGCATCTCAACCTAGTCTGGTAGTGTTGACGTCTAAAGACGGGACGCTGTGGGTTGCAATAATGCTTCAAAAGAGGGATAGTCTACTGGCTCAAGAGGAAAACTCCTGATGTACATGTTGCACCTTGTATATAGCTTAAAAAAAGCAAAAACTCCAAAAAAATCAGATAGGTCCAAGTGAAAATAAAATACATGTCGGAGGATGTATATTAGCAAAGAAAATGCAGCTGGATGACTTGGCTACACTGGTTAGGCATCTCGGGATAGGTAGCTATACTGGCTACCGTCCATTCTTTTTCTCTACCCCCACCTATTGAGTTGGTTGCACTTGAACTTAGAAGGGAATACCCCGCTCCTCGAGGAAAGAGTTACTGGACTGGGTAACTAGAGTTGCCTTGTTAGAGGACGATGTTTCTAAGCCATATCTGATGTGGAGAGTTACATTTCACTTACACCGTACAAGTAAGAATCATAGTCATCAAAAATTTACGTCTGAGGATTTGTCCTGACCTGACTATTTAGGAGTCTTGAATAGAAGACTTGTGGAACTTGAAGTCTGTTAGGTCTTAAGTTCATGTCCCAATAAGGTTCCACCACACAATTAATCCAAAGGTCGAGACAAGCCTCATTTTCAACTTTTTTTCATGACCTTGGTATGGAACCCCAAATCATTTCACTCTTGCATTTCATTTAGTTGCTCCGGAACGAGCAAGATTTAAGTATAGGGATTGATGAATATGTAATTCATCACTCTTAAAGTTGAAAATAGAGCCTTGTTACCGAGTATTTAGCAACATATTTCCCTTTATCTTGCATAAATAGCATTCATACATGCATCCACAATACATGCATTTTAGCATCCATATTTGCATTAAAATATGAAGCCTAATTCACTTGTAAAATACTCACCCACATCTGTATTTTATACCGCCTCAAAAGTCAATAAAACCTTCCTTATACTATGTATATTACTAGTTAATAATATAAGGAAGAAGGCCAAAATTCCTAGCTTGTGAATTACCCAATAAAACCCCAATCTAAGTTTGAAACCAGGAGCCTTAAAATGCAAATATCTCTCTCTTACAACTTCTGAATTAGGTCTACTCACTTTCAGATTAATCCACATTCAGAGACCTTTAAAATGATACCAATTTCATTCAAATCGGAGCTCGTATGCAAAATTTGGGTTTTTGGGTCCCTTTGTATACTATATGTATATTTATACCCTTGTATTTTTGTACCTTATTTGACCTCATCTCCGTTTTTGATCAACATGAAACTTGTAGATCTCATCAAGATCTACAACTTTCATGTTTTGAGTTTTTTCCATATTCGGCCTCCTTCTCTCTCTAAACTCACATTCTTTCTCAGCCATTCAGAGCAGGCCACGTGGCGCCCTCTGATTGCGCCACGCGGCCCGCTCCATCACGCGCCACGCATCCCTTCTCCTCTGCCGTCCGATCATGCTCTTTCTTTCCTGATCTGGGCCGTTCATCATCGCAACACTTCTTAGCCCTTTGATCAAACCCTGGATCCAATCCAGACCGCTCGCCAGTGCCGCGCCCTCCTTTCGCCACGTGGCGACATCTACGCCCTCCGATCTTCGCCAGAAGCTCCTGATCTGGGCTGTTCACTTCACTTTGGATCTCCACCGTTCGATCAAAGCCAAGCCATCATCCCGACCGGACGCTAGCGCCTTAACTTACGCCCTCCACGTGGCTTTATCACGACTCTTCGATATCGCCCCTCTGATTTAATCTCAACCGCCCCATCGCGCCCCTCTCCTAACCGTTGGATCGAGCGTCTACCTCCCGCAGCTCCCGCTTCCACGTCGCCCACCTCACCGACGAGTCGCCCCCTTCCTATTTTGGGATCCACTCCGGCCACCCTCTCCGCCTCCTATCACCGCCATTTTGTACCCCACACTTCCCTCATCCTCGCCAACCCCTCAAACTCCACGAAATGCACCCACTTCGCTCCACGACCTCCACCAACTCCATCACTTTGCCACCTACGTCATCACCTTCCACCTATAAATACTCCATTCCCGTCAACCTTCAACCCCATCCGCCACTCCAGAGAGAAACCCTAGCTCCGACCTTCATCTTGGTGACAACAATTCGAAGTGACGTTGAGCTACAACTGAGCTTCTTCTCCGGCGAGATCCACAACCATCCCCACCGTGCCGCAACCTCCACCGTGAGCTGCACGAGCTCAGGACCCTCTACCGGCCTTTGAGCGACAACTAGGAGCATGAATCCGAGCTCCATTTCCTGGGTAGACGCCTCCATCTTCCCTCCGATCCTCGTCTTCATTTTCTTCCTTCTTCTCATAATTTATTCTCCGCCCTTGATTGACTTCACCTTCATTTGACCATCCTCCGAGCTTCGCCTCGGAGCTGGCACCCTCGCACACCCTTCCATCTTATCAGACGACAAACTTCACCTCACGCCGACGAGAGCTCCGCCACTTTGGCGGAGCACCGTCACCGGACCACCTTCATCGCACCTCAGGCCTCCCTCCACACTCACGTTCATCCCATGATCACTGTGCACGCTTCGTCTATTCAACTAACCCCCTGCAGGTACTCTATCTTTGATTGGCTGGAACGTCATCGGAGCTCAGTTCGAGCTTCGTCGTCGCCGCTCTCTAGACCACCCCAGCCTCACTTGAGAACCCCGAGAGATCCGCCACGCCTCCATGATCCTTCCCAATAGCTTAGGAGCCACCAGCAACCTTCACCTACAACTGGAGGAGGAGGCGGAGCTAGAGCCTTGTCACTGGAGTGCAACCACCTCCACCGCAGGAGGCGGCGGACCCTTTGATCACGAAGCCCAGTAGCCGTCTGATCCCCTTGATCGGACGGTTCTGAGGAAGCCACGTAGCCATCAACATGCAACCGTTGGATCAGGAGGATCCCACACACCAGAGCATGCCACGTCGCCACTTGCCCCGAGCTTCAGATGTCGTTGGATTCATCTTGATCCAACGGTCGTTGATCGTCCACCTCAGAAGCCATCCTCTGCCGTTAGATCTTCTTACGATCTAACGGATCTAGACGCACCACGTCACCAGCCATCAGCAGCCGTTGGATCTCCATTCGATCCATCGGTCCATAACGTGCCACGAAGCGCCTCCGAGCCTCCTCCCCGACCATTAGGCTCGGAGCCCCTGAAGCTCCCCCGAGCCAAACCCGAGCCTGCAGAGCCCCCGGGCCTCCGCCCGAGCCTCCGAAGTCACCCGAGCCTGGGACCTCATGCATATTTCACGTGCGGTCTAGGCATTTTGCACTGAGGCCCCTGGAGGTTTGGAAATTACATTTCAGTCCCTACCAGGAGCATTACATGAGGCACACGTGTTTTGTGAACATTTTGCATACATGTCCTCTCATTATAGGTAATTACATTTTAGTTCCTGTCAATACTTTTGATTTTTAGCAAATTTATTTTCTGTAATTGTAGTTAGGGCCCTATCTTTGCACACATCTTTAGGCATTCATTTGACATCATTTTTTAAGTTTGAAAAATGCATTGTGTAGCTTAACTTGTCCTCTTTCCATGTATCTAATTTTTGTGATAGCAATGGATTTTATTATAATTAATTGGTGAAATTTTGCTATATGTTGCCCATTTATGCTTTTTAATTTATAGTAAATTCTATGTTATTCCAAAAATTCTCATAAATTCATATTAGACTTAGGATAATTGATTTTACATTGTGCCCAAAAATCAACTCATTTGCACACATCCTGAGGCTTGAATAAATCATTTTGTGATTACCTTAATTAATTTCTAATAGGTCCATTTCACATAGAAATTTAAGTTTATTAATTTTCCTGGATTCTTCACGCTTAGTCTATCTAGGATAATTTTTATATCTGAAAATCTTGTGTTCTGGTATTTATTAAAATCAATTTAGTCAAAATCACCTTGCATTAATTTTTAATTCACAGTAAATTCATATAGTGTCAGAAAAATCCAAAAAAATAGTGTAGCTTAATTTCATTGCATTTTACTATCTGGCCAAGTTTCATAATTTTTGGAATTAATTTGACTATATTTCTGACTTAACTTGTAAACTGGTCCAATTTTGCATGTGTCTTTTCTTTGTTGCATAAAAATTGTTGAAAAACAAAAAAATACATTCTGAAAATCCGACCTCTTAAATTCACTTAAAATCTACATAAGGAGACAACTGCCTCCCTGAGTTTGACCTTGGGCTTGCCCAAGTAAAATAAAATTTCCGCTCGTAATTAACTCGACTTTAGTTAAAAGTGGTTTTTGATTAGTTCGTATTACCTGGCTACAACGAACGACACAAAAATTAGTTTTACCATTAATTTGATTAAATTAACAAGGGTAGTACGAGGCTCTTCAATTATCCACAAAAATTATTACTTAATATACAAATTTTTGGACTTGTTACAAATATAAAAACCCACAGGGCTATGGTTGCAAAATACCCACCTCACATGGGGACCACATGAGGTGAGCAGGCATGGACACTGATGTAAATACATGAGAAAGCAAGGAGCTCCATGCAAAATTACCACAATTATTTACACTTTAAACTGAAATAACACGTATCATCCAACGGTTCTGAGGGAAAGAGCAAGAACATGGAAGAACACCTCCCTGTCCTTGCTTCGATCGTGGAACTCTCTTAGTCTCGGCCACCATTCTTTGTGATGATCGACTCCTGAGCTTCCTAGAAGCCTTCTGCGGTGGTTAATGTCAGCAAGAGGGTACGAGCCTCGCTGGGGAGAGACCTGGAGCTCGATGAAGATATGGCCACTTGGGAGCCTTCTTCTGATGTGGAATCAGACCTACAAGGGCCTCTGGCGTCGCATACCCGCAGGGAAAAACTTAGGAGTCACCTCGAGCCAAAACGAAACTGTTGCACAAAGGGGGTGAGCGAGATGGAGGAGCTCCAGCGAGAGGTGGAGGATGAACTCCGATTCATAAATCCATGAAGAACCAGGTTGGGTCGAAGCAGGGAAAAGATACAACATGTGACGGGGAATGGAATGAGCATAATAAGTGGGTCGGAACGTGACGGAGTCATGGTAAAACACGGTCGGAGCAGTGAGCTCCGGTGATCAAAGATTTGACATTTAAGATAAACTAATGGTCTACTTGAGAAATAAAATGCAGGAATAGAAAAACCTAAACTAAAGCTACCTAGAAATGGATAAAAAATGCAGATCAAACTTGAATTGCAACAAGGAGTAGAGATCTCGCCGGATTGACACCTTAGACCGCTTCCTCTCCTCCTAGCACCGCCTCGACCTCGAGGGATGCTCTCTCTGTCACCGGGAACACACACACGTGAACCGAGAGGATTTAGAGCTTGAAGAGTGATCAAATCGAGCTAGGATGATTGAGGTTCTTATTATGGGCATGATGAGGAGGCTTATTGCGGATCAAATGGAGGCCGACGCGAAGGAGATTGATGGGATCTAAAGATCCTACGTTAATCACTGAGCCCATCTGCAATTCTTTTTCAAGTCTCAAGGTGATTCGATCATTAGATCACAAGGGGAAATGGAGAGAGGTTGATTGCTCGACGTTTTGACAAAGGTTCGAGGCGCCAAAGGGCCAGTTGACCCGGGTCATCAAAACAATGGATCCGGTTGGTCCATGTGGACTAAACAGAAAAATGCAAGGAAAAAATGCCTTGTAAAATGAATAATCATTAGTAAATGAATTTATTAATTTTACATTATAAAATAAAAACATTTATTATTTCCAATAGTCTTTTATTCTTATTTTTATTTATTTTTATGAGGCTGTTTATTACAAGTTATTATTTAGATGTATAGTTATAGGTGTATTTACCTATATTATTTGTATATTTTTATTTTTTTATCTAATATTTTATTATTTTATACACTTAATTTATATATTTATGACTTATTTATATGTACATAAATATAATTTTATTGTATTTTCTGAGCTCATTTTGTACACTTAAATAAATAGATGTATTCATTATATAGGTATAGGTATTAGTAATTCATCTATATATTTTATACACTTATTTATTTTAGTTTATTTTTAATGGTGTTATTGTATTCTAAATATGGACATATACTATAAATAATATTTACAAAATTATAAAAATATAAAATTATGAAAAATATAAAGAATAAAGAAAATGAATGTTTTATTCAAGTATATTGTACAATAGGGTTCCAAAACCTAACTTTTGCATCTTAACTCCAAACTAAATGAAACAACCTCCATTAAATATATAATAAAAAGTTATATAAAATTAAAGATGATTTTGATATGTTTTAAGTTTTTATGGAGAAGGTATGGGTCTGGGAAGTTTGGGTTTTGTAATTTTATTCTGAGTGTAGAACATGCAATTTATATTATTTTGGTGTGAAATCAATTTTGTATTTTTATATATTTTTATCTATAACTTTCATGATAAAGTTTGTTTATTTGATGTGTAAATAATAAAGAATAAAATAGGTCCTAAAAATGCATTATTGAAGAATAAATAATTAGGGTTTTATTGTGTTTTGACCCTCATCCCCCTACTTTATTCCTTGTCGATGCAATCATCATGATGCCTAGGTCTCGAGGTTTAAGGTGATAAAATAGCTTTGGAATTTTATTTCTTTTTTTCTTTATTATTTTATTTTAGCTTTAAACAATGTAATATATAATAAACAATTAATGTCAATTTATGCAAACTAATGATATTTACATGTATTTAACTAGGGTTTAAAGGCCAAAATGAAATAATAAAGGTGATGAAATGGAGATTCATCAGTACTAAATAACTCTATTCATTATTTTTCAGAAGCGAGCTTATCCTTAGAGAAAAGTGACAAAGCCATATTTCGCAGGAACAAGACAAAAGAAAGATAGATTACAGGATCATGTACAGCGGATATTCCAAGCATATGATTGGAGACAAGGACCTCTTCCTACACCTAGAAACCAAGGATGAAGTCACAATCACTTTTGGCAACAACCATACATGTATATTTATTCGCCAATGTATGATTGGACCTTTTTTAGTTTGATTATGTTAATCTGGATAAAGGCCCGAAGCACGATTTACTGAGTATATCACAGATTTGTGACAAAGGTTCTAAAGTTTTTTTTCTAAAAAGTATTTTGGAGTTGTTAAAGAAGACACCCTAGATGTTTTTTTAGAGGCGATGTGCAAAAAAATGTATACACAATTAGATTCGACGGAGGTTTGTAGGTAGATTGCCTTATGGCATCACAAGAAGAATCTGTACTATGACATAAATGGTTGGGCCACATTTACTTTAAGAAAATCCATAGGCTTAGTAAACTTAACCTAATTAAAGAACTTCCTAAGCCATCCTACGAGAAGGAGAATATGTGTACAACATGTGATTTAGGAAAATTGCATATAAATCCATCCAAACCAATGGAGTTTATCAACACTTCTCGACCTTTAGAACTTCTACATCTAGACTTGTTTAGACCTACAATATCTACAAGTTTAATTAAGTGTCATTATTGCTTTGTCGTAGTTGACGATTACTCTTGTTTCACTTGGGTTTGTTTCTTATAACCAAAGATTTTAGCTTTTACAGAGTTCGAAAAGATAGCTAAGTAGATTCAAAATGAACAAGGAACTGCCATCACTAAGTTAAGAAGTGATCATGGTGGTGAGTTCGAGAATGAATATTTATTTGAATACAGTTCAACGACTGGATATAAGCATAAAATTCTCAGTTCCAAGAACAACATATTAGAATGGAGTTGTAAAGCATAATATTCACACACTTCAGGAATGTGCCCGCACTATACTTTGTGAACCATATCTGCCTCATTATTTCTAGGCGGAAGCTATAAGTATTACATGTTATGTCTTAAACATGACTTTAATCCGATCAAGACTAAAGAAGACACCCATAGAGCTATATTATGAACACTCTCCCAAGATAGGTTATTTATGAATCTTCAATTGTAAGTGTTTTATTCTTTTACATAAAGGATAGTCTTGACAAGTTTGATCTAAAAAGTGAAGAAGGTATTTTCATAGGATATTCTTCACACAATAAAGCTTATAAGATCTTCATCAAAAAACTATGATAGTTGTTGAAGTCATCAATGTTTTTTTAAGATACCTTGAGTCAAATCTCTCAACGACAAGAATTGGAAAATGAGGGCGAGGACGGGTTCACCGATCCGTCTAGCATACTTGAGAACGAGAATTCTCATGGTACACCGAAGGATTACATCTTTGTCACAGAACATCCCAAGGAGTTGGTGATTGGAGATGTGTCTAAAGGATTTCAAACAAGATCGTAATTAAATGATGTTATCGTGTTTGCTTTTATCTCCCTTTTCAAGCCAAAATCATAAATGAGGCATGTAATGATGAATCTTGTCTCTTGGCAATGTAAGAAGAACTTGTCTAATTTGAAAGAAATCAGGTATGGGAACTAGTACCCCCTCCTTAGAACCACTCAATAATTGGTACTAAGTTGATTATCATAAACAATTTGGATGAGCCAGGACATGGTGTTAGGAACGACGCCATACTCGTTGCTCAAAGGTACTCACAACAGGAAGCCATCGATCTTGATGAAACCTAATTGAATCAATAAGAATGCTTTTAACATTTTCTTGTTTAAAAAAGATCATGCTTTTCAAGAGGGATGTAAAGAGCACTTTCTTATATGGATTTCTTAAGGAAGAAATCTATGTCAAGCAGCCTCCAGGATTTGAAGACTCTAAACATCCTAACTTTGTCTCTAGACTTAGAAAAGCTCTGTACAAAATTAAGAAATCTCTGAGAGCATGGTACGATAGGCTAAGAGACTACATTATCACATCATGCTATAAAGTAGGAAATGTCGATTGCACTTTGTTTGTTAAGTCTATTGGTTGTGATTTACTTTTTATTTAAGTTTATGTTGATGAAATTGTGTTTACTAATGCATCTCTATCAAAGAGTTTTCCGATCCTGCGCATAATGTGTTCAAGATGAGTTTAGTTAGAGAACTTAAGTTTTTCTTAGGTTTCAATTATCTTAGCTTAAGCACGGAAATTTCTTCTTGTAGTAAAAGTTCACCAAGGAAATGCTAAAGAAGTTCGGGTTTGCTTCGTGTTTCGGGAAGTCTACTACACTAGCTTTGTCTCGCTCTTTGGATCAAGATGGAGGTAAGCCCATCGACACAAAAGAGTATTGAGATATGATTGGATACCTACTCTATCTAATGGCAAGTAGACCCAATATACTTTTCATCATTTGTTTAGATGTGCAATTTCAGTCCTCCTGTAAAGGTCACTTGAAAATCATTAAAACAATCTTTCGTTATTTAGCTACAACTTAAGGTTTTATTTTGTTTTATCCTAAGACAAGCAACATGGATCAATCTCTTCACATATAACGATGCAGACTACACTGGTAGTCATACAGATGGATAAGGTACTAGTGGCATTTGTTAGTTTATTGGAAATGCATTAGTATCTTGATTATTAAAAAAGCACAATTTTGTTGCATTTTCAACAATTGAAGCTGAGATATTGCGATAGCTTTAGTTTGTTCTCAGTTATTGTGGATGAGAAATACTCTTATTGACTTTGTTTATCATTCTCAAAAAGTCAAATCTTTTATGATAATACTAATTTTATTATGCCAAAAACCCTATCAATCACTCTAGGACGAAGGATATAGATCTATGTCATCATTTTTTCCGTTAACATATCTAAAAGGGAGAAGCCTATTTGAGTTATGTCTCAACAATTAAGCAATTAACAACATATTCACTAAACCATTAGCTATTGCTCGATTTGAGCAACTTAGAAGAGAACTGAGTCTTTGGCCTAATCAATCGGTCTAAGATCGATCATACAAAAATGACTTAAAAAATCAATTTATGCATGAGATATTTTGTTTTGATCCATGTCTCCTCAAATCTCGTGTCCAGCTTGATCCTCTCAACTGCCACCTTGTTGATTAATTCATGGAACACATCCAATCACCTTTATCTCTTCCAAATCCAAATTTTAAATTCTTAAATTTTGGATTTCCCTTTTTTGGCACCTCCTCTCATTTATATTTAAGGAGGCCATTTCCATTCGTTTCTCCCCACACCAGTTATGAGTGTCCCTCTCAAAAAGTTTAAGTTTTTCAAGTTTTGGAGCTCGGATTGATCGATCAACCTCCTACCCCGATCGATCATCCACTTATTGATCAGACTGGCTATCTGTGATCGCTCATACTGGTCAGTTAGAAAGTTTTTTCAGAATCTTTTTTCTCTTATTTTGATTTTTGATGATTATTTCCTGATTTCCATTGTTCTTGCTTCCAACGAGATAGCTCCCATCAGCATTTTGCAGTGGGTTCATCTTCTTCAAGATGCTAACCCTCTCGTCCAAAGAGCATGAGTGTCTTGCCGCCTTTACTCTCCTCTCCGTCGCTACGAGTCAATCGATCCTCTGGCACATCTTCGTTGACTACTTCCCGATGAAGAGTGGCATCTTCATGTGCAACAACACACACCTTCTTTGGCCAATCCTTCTACCCCGGGTTCAAGAACTTATATATCACGTATATCTCTCTCATTATCATTGCTCAGTTCTTGTGAATCTGAAGATGATCAGTAACTCAAGGAACTACTTCCTTCATTCTTGCATTCACAAGAGGTCATTTTATTTTGATGAACATGTGATAGCAAGTATACTTAATTATTAATGTAAGGGACCTGTAGTGAACGTTTACCTAGTGGGGGGCATGCAAATACCTTGTGAAACCATCTGAGAGTGTCTACTAACTAGAAAAGCTTTTGACGAGGACCATTCTACCTATACCCCTCTTCTTTCGCCTTCTTCCTCACTTTCTCAATTGCATCTTTTCTTGGACATTCAAGAATAGGTGGAACTAACTTTGAGTGTGTCTCCAATGATATTCAAATGCTCATTTACATATTTGTAAATGAATTTCCTCTTAATCGGAGTCATTACTTTCTTTCTATCCTGGCCACACCATCTACCCCTTGGTGACTAGGTTTGCCACATTATGACGTATTTCTCAATCAATGATCCAGAAGATCCTAGGAAGATTAAGGCATATTCAACCCTTTGGAGAAGACTCCATGGAGTATTCATAAACTTCAAGAGACAATCCTCCTACTCAAGCCCCTCATTCCCAACTAAAAACCTTCCTCCAAACATCATCACCTCACTTCCATGGGTATTTACTCCATCCTTGTTGACAAGTGTCGTCCACCTCTGACTACTCTTGGGCATACCAAAACTATTGTCTTGCCCTGGTCAGGTTCTTGCATCTCAGGAAGTAGTTGATGGGATTTAACTCCTCTTAAACAACCAATATGAGAGCGTGGAACATATGATGTTGCACAACATCAACATGGCTTACTATGCCAATGATTTCACGACATTCCAAAACGAGCAAGCTAAACTCCTCTATCGTCTCAATGATAGAATGGAGAAGCCGAAGTCTCCCAGAAGCCCTCCTCCTCTTGTAGATCCTCTAGGGATGCTCCTCCACCACCTCCTCCTCGTGCTAGAGCACCAACACCTTCTCCCCCTACCTCTCCTCATACCAACCCCTCTTCTCCCACTTCATCATCTCGTAGTGGAAAGAAGATAAACATAAAAAACATCCCTGGTTAAGAAGAAGAAGCTGAGACCGAGTCTGACATAGATGATGAAGATATGGTTGATTTTCAGTGTGACTCAGATGCTTAGTTGTCTTTTCCGTTTCTTGTATTTGTATGAGTTAGTGCACTATGTACACTTTTCTAATTTCACTATGTTACGTAATTGATAAATCCTGTATTTATAAACATTATTTAGTATTATTATCTCTCTTGCTTTAGTATTTCACTAGTAATAATTAATAACAAACATTAATTAACCATTAGCATGTTGTAATTATTAACATTAATTATTGTGTATAAATAGATATATTATTGTGCCATTATTTTATGTGTTTCTTATTTATTAAAAATCAAATAAAAATTAGTATAATATTGTACTTAATTAATTTAACATTAAACATAAATTAAAAATAAAAAATAATAGAAGAGATAAAATATAAGTAATTTTAATACCTTGAAATTACTTGCAAAGATATTTTATTTGTATAAATGACTTTTTCTCTCTTTGAGTTCTACATGAAAGTTGTACAACTTTCATGTTTACTACTTTTTATAATTCGTCCTTTTTCGATTTTTTATTTCATTTGAATTAATCCTTTTATTTGATTATTGATTGGGCGACGTGGCTTCACCTTCACCCACCATGTGGCCCGACTCTTTATTCATTCCCACCTTGAACTAGACTGTTGGATCTTGAGATCCAACGGCGAGGGTGTCATCTTCAACTTTCGTCCCCCTTTCCCAAGAGGTGCATCTCCGAAAACTGCCTAACTTTCCATATTTCTCCCTCCACTGTCTACCCTCCCACCGACTAACTTCCAACCCCATCTCCATCCTCTAACCTCCCAAACCTACACTAACTACCTAACATAACCTAACCCCAAGCCATCTACTAATTGGCGGTGGTTGAAACCACCGTCTGGGATCAACTTCCATCAACTTCTCTTCTTTCAAAACCTATCCTCCACCACCCGTAACGACTATCTGCCTTTACGTGAGGAAGCTCCGAGCTTCACCTTCCCATCGGTGACAGATATTGGTGGTGTGATTAAGCAAAGAATGGGTTCATACTCTGGTGAGATCCACATCTTCTTCGATGTGTAGCAACACCATCGTTTCCTGAGCTTCAACCCTGTAGCCTCAGTCTGGAAAGTGACGACTAGAGCATCTGTTGCTCCACTCCACAGGCCTGCCACATCTCTCCTCGATCGCCTCATCCTCCATCTTCTTCCTCAGGTAACCCCCTTTACCACTTTTACTTTGTTCTTCTTCTCATATCTTGTTTTTATTGCGACACTTCCATACACCTTCGATGCTTCACGATCATACCTAGAGTTTCGTTTCGTTCTATTGACCTTCGTGCCATACTCACCTTCCTCACTTCGCTTCTTCATTGAATCCACCACCTAGATTTTTCACGCCCCTTGTAATGGGGTGTTGAACCCCACAAAGACTCCAGTCCTTCACCTCTAGGAAGCCCCCATTCCATTCTCTTGCCATCTCAGAAGATTCCCCTTTAGTTCTCGTATGTTACTAACCTTTGCAGGGAACCCATGGGTTGATCATAATTTCTAACCCCAACTCCGGAAACGAGCTTCTGCTTCGACATATCTTCACCACCAATTGAGTTGTTGACATCATCGATCCTTGAGTGTGTCACCATCAGCTTCGCAGGGCTATCAGAATTGTCCTCGGACCTTCAAGCGAGTTAATAGAACTAGGAGGAGGAGATCAGACCTCATCGGAGCTTCGGCAAGGTGCAGCCATGTGCAGAAGAGGGGGAAAAACATGTGCTACAGAAGTTGTTCGATTAGATCCTCTCATACTGATCCAACGACTGTTGATCCGTTCCTAACCTGATTCCGAAGCAGCATTTTCAGATCTCAGGTTCGGGATATCGAGCTTGAACACGAAGCACTAATCCTTGCCATGTCGCCTCGAGCCTCCTTTGAATCCTGATCCAAGATGTCTTTGCACTGCGTGCACGTGAGGTTGGATATTTTGCAAGCAAGCCCTTCAAGATTTTCTATATTGTAGATAAGTCGCCACACTTGGTAAACTGCATATATATCTAGGTAGTATTGTTATTTGCAATTCAATCCAATTCGGACCTTTTTGTAAATAAATAAAAGAGTTCTTATTGTAGTTTTGCCTCTGTATGACTTCTTTAATATCTTATGAACCATTGATCCAAATTGGAATGAAATTGGTGTCCTTTGAAGGCTCTAGTCATAAATATTTAATTTAGTGTATTTTATTCACTATTTTAATATCTATTTCAAGAATTAAATTTTAGAGATCTTAACTTGTTTATTTAGCCTAGTAATTAACTTTAGAATTGATTTACATAGTGATTAGTTGACACATTGATAACTTGATTTTCTTTATTGAGTCTCGATTAAGTTCATGAATTTTAATCAGTTAATCAAGAGCACTATTGCATGTTTGTCTCAATTAAGTAGATATGATGCGAGCACAATGTTGTATAAATTATACAAAGGTCTGAAATTTTCCAGCCTATGGCCTTACAATTTCTCTCTAGAAGCTCTACCTATTGATCATTGGTCAACTGCGACTGATGATGATCGGAAACATTTGTGGCTCACCCGTAAGGAAGGTATACTTCAGTGTTGAACGTAATGGCTTGAGCTCTGGTGGGATCTGAATCTACTCTATAGTAACTTCAAAAACTGTATCGATGATCAGTGGATGATTTGTCAACTTTGCATTGTCCACCGTGGTTACTTCTGAATCTGAATACAAGGTATCACAAAGATCTACAATGAATTCTTTTTGTTCAGCTCAGGATGGATGATCATAAAATAAATCAATTAGCTCATCAACATTTGACTCATAATCAACAAGAGAGCAAATCTTGATTATGCTTTCTAGACATTCATCTAGGAGAGGAATTCCTAGGTCTCAATATCATCCAGAATAATGATGTGTCTCTAATCTCTGCTAAAAAGACACAGTTCTCTATCTCATGTGCCACAGACTCTCTCATCTTATACTGACTGTGCTGGCTTCGGAGCTAGGATCCTCCCTATCATAACCTTATCATTGGTGGAGTGAAAGGTTATCTTTCTAGTACCATAATAAACTACCGCTTCGGTTGTTCGAAGGAATGAGTGCCCTAGTATGATAGCAGTATGGAGTAACGATGCAGAGGTGTCCATGACAACGAAGTCCACTAGGAATTCCATTCCTTGCACTGTTACAATCACATCCTCTAAAATGCCCTTGACTGCTTAATCGATCAATCGGTAAACTAAATATCATCCCGGTTGACTTGAGCAGCCCCAAACCAAACTCTTTGAGTAACGAGGTCGGCATCATATTGATATGGGATACTCTATCAAGAAGAGTACGATCAAACTCTTGATTAAAATCTCACATCTAATAAGAGGTGCTCCCTTGTCTTTCTTTTTGCTCAAAGATTGATGATGGCATTCACAATGGCCATGGTCAGAGTGTCCTTTTCAGTTCTCTTGTGTTTGTTCTGCTTGGGATGATGCTTTGATATACATGCCTCTTTTAAACATTTCTTCACAGTCGGCATGTACTCCATGGGCTTGAAGAGTGGCATCTCAATAAATATGTTCTGCAGAAACTTAGACCTGGCCAATGGGCTAGGGGCCTGCCCGTCCAACTCGCTCATGGCCTGAATCTTGGGCCAAGAGATTTCGAGAATGGGCAAGCCCGACCCGGTCTGCTCTTTGGCCCGCCCGTCAATTGGGTGGGCCGTAGGCATGTGTCATAAAACCCGGCCCGACCCACATATAAAAATATATGTTCAAAAATTAAATTTTAGATACATTTAATATAATATACTTCAAGTTTTTATTTACATTATCAATATTACATCTTATTTTATAGTTTACATGCAAAGTAACACATATTATGGTTACTTGGATTTAGAAAGATTGGATGATGCTAAAAAACTTAATTATCCCCATAAATTTGATTAAAATTAATAACAAAAAGTACTTTACATTTGGTCCATGGGCCGACCCATCCTGGCCTGACCTAGACCTGGGTCAGGCTAGGTCCTTGGCCTTGGACAAGGATTTTTAAAACCCCGGCTTGTTCAGCCCGATCCATGGCCCGACCCAGCCCCGGACTTTGGCCAGGTCTAGTAGAACTTCTACCACTCCAGGATTAGTTAAAGCTATTTTTAGTTTTTTAATAGACTTTTTTCATTCAAAATATGAAGAAATGGAACAAAACTTGAATCAACATTTTTAGTCATATCAGAATCAGTATTATAAATGGACAAACCAAAATTAGTTTGTATAATGATATCCACAACAGAAAGAAAAGAAAAAATATTTGTCAAAGGACGGATCTGCAACGTGTGTGCTCTCCTCATATGCTAATTCAACTCTGCATCTCCCATCATTGGTTTTTTAGTATCAGGATGATGATGTTCCTCTATCAGTTGCAACACTTGATCTCGGCTCTGAAGATGAAGAAGTTGAACTTGAAGCTCGATTAGCAGCTTTATTCCCGTATCCCACTAGTGATGGCGGTGTAAGATCCTACCTCTCCTGAGACTAACGACATTAAATATCCATGAAAATCAGAAATCATACTTGTCTCTGGAGTGGATGGATCATGATGGGCTACATGCTTCTTGTTGCAGCGGAAGTTGTTGGGATTGACTTCAACCTGAGCTGGAATGATTGTCTTGGTTGTAGTCAGGTCATCTAGCCTCTGGTTAATGTCATTCATTTCTATTTATCAGTTGGGATAAGTAATCTAGTACCGAATTCACCGAAGGTGCCTCTGGTTGCTCAATAACTAGTGGCCATTGAGTCTGGAAGTGTGTTTGAAGGGACTATTGGTACCCATGAGAAGTAGAATGAGAGGGGTACTGATGCATAGGAGAAGGATATTGATGTTGATACGGTGCATGCTATGGCTGATGATATGACTGATAGGGACGTGTTGTCTGTGTCTTTCTGATATCTGTGCTCCAAGTCAAAAACTGTGATGGAGATTAAAATAAGGCTAGTGCTGGTAAGGTCTACCTCCATAAGACTGGTGAACCGGCTTGGTGGTGGCCTGGAACCCAACTGAGATGGCCCTGATGGACAGGTATGGATGCGTTTCTGGATACTCCATATGTCATTCACTTCTTGAATTTGAGGTAGAGGAGGAAACTACAACTCTGAAAAATATGCACGAGAGTCTGTTGTCGTGTTCCCTAATATGGAGTATGCACGTAGTATACGTGTTGAACGGCATGAGGTGCTACTGAACTCTACGGTGCTGAGGAAGAAATGTGCTTCGATACAGATGGCCCAGCTACAACACTCAAACTCTGACATGAGTGGATCATGCTAACCAACAACTCTAGATGCTTTGTAATTTCATCCAGCTTATATAGCTACTTTGTTCTCTGTTCGATCACATTTAATTTATCAAGGTCTTGTGTCGTTATTCAATTATATCCACTTTGGATAGGTGATTTCCAATTATGCACAAGTCAGAACTATCAATCCTATCCACATCATGAGATGTCATCATGTTTATGGTCTTGGGGGGAAGTGAAGCATGTTTCTAGATGCACGAGAAGATGATAATGTTGCTGAGCTCTCAGACATCTCCTCAAAGATCTGCCAAAGTATATCCTCATCCTTATTAAAACGTGAACCCCCAAAAGCGGCATCTGCAAGTTTTTGATTCTCTGTACTCAAACCCCCAAAAACATTTTGCATTAGGCTAGTCTTTGGAATAATATGGAGGGGTAAATTCTTTGTCAAGTATTTGAAACGTTCACATGTCTCGTGAATAGGCTCATGGGACATCTGGGAGAAGTTGGCTATAAGTGACCGCATCTGATTCAATCATCCCAGGGGATAATATTTCTTTAGAAAGGCTGATTTAAGCCCTTCTCTGGACAATACCACCCTTCCTAAATGATCGATCCAGTATAATTCCTTATTCGTCAGGTCAAAAGGAAAGATGGTCATCTTCACTACCTTTAATAGAATGTTAGGACAATGCATTATGCTGCATATGTGGTCAAACTCTTGGAGGTGTATATAAGGTTCCTCATTCGTGTGTCCATGGAATATGGGGAGAAGTGGAAGTAGCTAAGGCTTCAGCTCAAAATAACCGTGAACCACAGGAATATGAATCTAACTGATCGCTTGTACTTCTCCTGGGTTGTAGGCATCCTCAGCGCCTGCTTCTACTCAAATCGCTTCTGCTCGGCATCTCCTCAGTTATGCACATGATCTCCCCTATTCCCACCTCCTCTCTTTTGATCATCCTCTCTCATGTTCCCACCACCTCTCATCTCCAAGATCATATCTCTCAATCCAACTTGGATGTTGGCCAGCTCTGTCAACTGAGATTGAATGGCCTGAATAGATGCCAACATCATGTTGTTGATCTAGGTCCGATCAGTCACGGGTCTCTTGTCCTTGGGTGTCATCGAATCCTCAATATCTGAGTCAGTCTCTGAAAGTGTGAAAGGAACTCGATCAGTCATCAGAAATGGAGTATCAAAAGAAAGATCGAGATGAGAATATATCTCTAACAACCGGTTCATTAGTGAAATATAAGGTGTGAAAGAGAAAGAAGAGAATTTGGGAATAGAGTCTTCCAAAAGAAGTGAAGATGAACAAATTAGAGAGTAAAGAGATAGGTTCGCAAAGTCCGAACAGAAATTACTCCAATCCAACATCTTCAAAACAAGAGGAATGATGTGAGAACACGAAAGACAAATCAAGTAGGAAAATTGAGAAGAAAGGCACAAAGTGTGCAGCAGGATCCTGACCTAATCACAACTAAGCAAACAAACACAATTGCAATAGGGTCCACTAACTCAACGCGTGAAACTGTGAAAGTTCAGTTATTTATCTTGGTTAGTTTTCATATTATTTTTCAGGAAAATCTTATCAAACATAGATTAATGCTAATCCTATATACGAGTGAGTACTACCAGACAAGTGTCTTGTACCTTCCACTTTTTTTGTAACTAGTAGACTAAATTTTTTCAAGGTCCTTGATACGGGATATAGGCCCACTACTTAGTTAAAGAATACAGGGTAGGAAGTGAATGTAGTGAATCAAATACTTCCCCAGGAAGGCACTTGATTGATGCAGGGAAGATGAGATTCGACGCGCAATATGGCACGATAAGATAGGGTATCATCGTCGTAGTACCCCTATGCTCAATACTCTAGACCGAGTCTGCAAGAAGACTCGGCCCTACTCGCCCATGAACCGATAGAAGCATTATTACTTGGTGAACCCATACAACAATCAAGGAAGTACTTAGGATGGGATATGGGCTCTATCCCAGGATGGTGCCTCACTCAGTATGTAAGGTACTTAAATACAAAGTGGGCTTTTTGAACCCAAAACAATGCGGTTCGTTACGAGTTTTAATTTTGGACAAAGTTTATTTAGCAGTCTATTTTTCAATTTTTTGTTTTCACTTGTTTGGATATTTAATAAACACCTAATGGTTTTTCCAATTCATTTATCCTAGGTCTAGAAAAATAGGGGAGGAAGTCGACAAAGCCAATGCGTGAGAAAAATGGATGTGAATGCAAGAGTTAGAAATGTGTACCTTTCTATAGCAGTCTACGTGCAAAATGATATGTGCATATAAAATAAACAAATCTATATGATGCAGGCAAGAACCATCCTAATCATGAATTTCTATTAGCGTGAGGCACCGATTTTATTTGACTAAGTCCAAAATGTATAAACTATAGGTACATGAAGTCTATTAAGGATTTGGACCCAATGAGTTACCAGACTCAACCAATAAAAATCCTAAGTCAAAGGGCTCAAGCACACAAAACAAATGAAACAAAGGCGAAAACACTCAAATCATGAGAATAAAACAAAAAATAAGGAGAAAAATAGGGAGGAGAAAAAGAAAGCGATAAAACCGTATAAAAACTACGATGAGGACCCCCAAGTGCACAGACACTTGGCGAAACAGACCTCTAAAATATAAGAGTCGGGTATAGGTATACAAGTCGAGATGCCCTTACTGGGACCCTTTTACTAAATGTAGAAAAGAAATCCTAAGACTAACGCTCTGTCATAATAATAAAAATCCAAATCAACTCTGCCCCTCGGGTCTCCTGGTCCTCCTTGGTTGCTCTCTCCTACCGATCGGTCAAGAACGACCAGCATCCACTTCACTTGGGTGTGTCGGCTCTTAAGATAGCCTCTCTCGCTCTGTGAGCCCTCACAACAAAGATGAAATAAGAAATACGTTAGAACAATTTTTATCACAATATAAAAGAGAGAAATACAAGAAATAAAAAAAGTAAGTAGAAAAGAAAGACAACCTAACTACCCTTGACTTGCCTCCCCAACAGCATCACCACTTGTTGAATACACGATTAGCGGATTTTTATTAAGATGATAATGAATGTGTCTTGCAACCCAAAATCGATTCAAATAAAATTTTTTAAAGAATATGATGTGTGCTTTTTATTTAACCTGGTATAACATCGAGGGTCAAATTCAAAGAGGCTACAAATGATCGAGGGTGATTAATTATTTCTAATTAATATAGATTTTTACTTTCTTTTTCTGATTTTTAATTTTATTTTTAATGAGTTTTATGAATTTTTAATGTATTTTTAATGATTTTTAATAATTTTTAAATGTTTTATATTTTTATATTTTTTTAATTTCTAATTGATTTAAAATTTGCAAAATTTATGTATTTTAATTTTCTAAATAATTTATGAATATAATATATACAAAAGTAACTAAATGCTTTTTGGATTTTATGTTTTTGTGTTGTACGTATTTTTTACTATTTTTTGATTTTTATGGTATTTTTTTTATATTTTTTACTGATTTAAAGTTGAAAATAATTTTAAAAAAACTAAGCTAATGTTTTTTGTAGTTTTTAAATCAGAAAATAAACTCAAACAATCTGGAAATGATTTTTGTACCAAAAAATTATTGGGCTTTAAATCAAGACCAAGAATGTCTTTTGGTGAATTTTTATGATTTTATATAATTTTTATAACTTTTTGTAAATTTGGTGCTTTTTGTTTATATTTTATTTGATTTTTATATAATAGAATACAGTAAAAGTGAGCTACAATAATTTATAGAGTTTTTCAAAGAATTTTAAAATTTTTTATGAATTTCCAAAACTCAAACAGTGAAATTAAGGATTTTTTTGAATTTATAACAATAGAAAGTGAATGAAATTTTAAAAACTAATATTATATATGAGAGATCTGGTTATTATGACTTAAACATAATTTTGTAGAATTTTTGGATTGAGGGAACTATTTAATCTAAGCTATAAAAGTATAACAAATAAATGCAACAAATTTGCAATTAATAAAAAATTTAGCAGAGCAATTATTAACAAAGGAAATAGTTCCATGATAAATTGGTAAAAGAGCTAAATCTCATGTGAAGCTTCACGTGCACAACAGAAGGACTAAAATGTAATTAACTAAAACTTAACTTGCATTTATTAACAATCAAAAGATTTTTGGGTAAAAGTAAAAATAATCCAAAAAAATCCTTATGGATACACGTGAGTTCTGTTCTCTATGGATCAATATGCAACTAAAGTAAAGACATGCCTAAATAGAAATTATTAAAAGATTTATAAAAAGAAGCAGGACATGTATATAATTTATTGAAATGACAAGGAATAAAGTGTACAGTAACGATGGATCTTGCAGTGCACGTGCAAATTCTTGGGCGGTGTGCGGCTGTGATGCGTCTGCTGGATCTGATCCGAAGGCTCACATTTGGGCACGAATGAACGACATGGATTGGATCTGAAAACCTTTTTCTTTATCGAACAGTTCTATAGGTTGGAGGAAGAACGTGGAAGATGGCTTGTCCAAGAAACTTTCAAATGCATTGAACTCTCTCAATTGAAGATGGATCCATGCAGTGATGGGCTCTATAACTTCTTTTTTAGTGAAAACAGGGTGAAATCCCAAGCTAGGACTCACCGCAAGAAACTTTGTATTAATAAAGGAAAGAAAAGGAACATTACCTTATGGACTCTACATCTTCTTGGGATGAATCTGCCTTGGTTAAGGATGATCTAAAGCTCCAAATCTCACCGATTGGAGATCTGGTAGTGCGGTACGTCTTCCCAACATTGAAGCTTCGATTTGTGCTTCAGATGATGCTCAATGTGACTTGTAGTGTTAATTCAAACATTCAAGGCTTTGTTGTCCTCGGCCAATGGTTGTTCAACATCGAAATAATATGTGTACATGATTGATGCTAATCTATCTTCAGCCCTAATGCAATGCATGATCAACCAATTATCTGATTCAGTCACACAGGTTGGTGATTTAATGAGCGTAGGCAGCACAAACGAGAGAGCAACTTTCAGTGAAGTGAAGGAAGAAGGATGAACCTCTAGTCTGATATGATGACCAGATCCAAGGTGAATAGGTTGCGAACGGATGCAAAGAAATGGATTTTGTGGGATGAGATGAAGATGTGACTCTGTGATGAATTCACATTCATGCACCTCTATTCTTTCATTTTAGGCTTTAAAACCCTAGCTAAATACATGGAAATATCATTAGCATGCTTGAATTAACTGATGAATCTCGTATTCATCATGCTAAGAACTCCGTATTAAAATCCCTGCTTAAACAAACCAATAAAAATCACCTCTAAAACTCTATTTTTATCTTGTGCAATATTGTGTATAATTAAATTATCTGTATTTAATTGCCCTTATTTTTCTGTAAATATTTTATCACTCAAAAACCCCTAAAAATTAGGTAGATAAGTTGTCTATAATTCACTGACCTTTAAAACCACTAAAAAATGCAAAAACAACTCAAAACCACAAAATCGGTGTTTTTATCCCCTTAAAAATACCCCCAAAAATAGCTTTTGTACAGATGACCTCTTTTGGCTTTTTGCCCAACATGAAAGTTGTAGATCTCATCGAGACGAACAACTTTCATGTTTTGACTTTCTCCTAATTCGGCCTCTAACTATTTCTTTTATATTTTTCTTTGTATTTATTTTTAAATTGCTCTGATTGGGCCACGTGGCGCCCTCTGGGCCGCCCACGTGGCCCGCTCTCCTTCCCGCCACCTGGCGCCCCTCCTGGGCCGTTGGATCTGCTCTGCCCAGCCTCCATCCTCGCCGTTCACTCCGCTCCAATCCTCAGTCGTTGGATCCGACCTTCAGATCAGATCTCAACCGCTTCCTTGCGCCGCGTCTCCAGCCGTTAGATCGATCTCCCATCCAATGACCAACCACCGGCCACGTCTCCCCTCACCACAACCCTTCGATCCCATCCTCATCTAACGCTCCTCCATCTGCCACGTCACATCTCAATCAACCACCGTCAGATCTTCTCCAACTCTCCATCGCAACCACCCGTTAGCGCCTAATCCTCCACCATCGGATCAGATCTTTTGATCTGATCCTAACCCTCCCTTCGCTTCATTATCCCAGCCGTTGGATCGTCAGATCCAACGGTCCTCCGTCATCTCCTTCCTCCGGTCGAGTTCCTCTCCAGGCGTTTCGGCTTGTAACGCCTCCGCCCCTTCCTTTTTTGGCCGTCACTCCGACCACTCCCTCGAGCTCCTAACGCCCCTCCACGTAGCCCTTTCTTCCGTCTCCCTCGCGTAACCTCCATCTCCACCCACCATCACTCCCATCGCCATCATTCCCCACTTGAAACCGCCTCGCTAACACCGTAACTCCCAAACTCCTCCACCTATAAAACCGCCCTCCCCGCAACCACCACCCCTGGTCCACCAATTTGGGCTCTAGCCCAGTCTCCCCCTCCCCTCCGGTGACAGCGGAGAGGGCGGGGCGTCGAGGCAAAGACGGCTAAAGCTCGGTGTCGACCCACGGCCGATGTGGCCGTGTCGCGGTGTTCTTGAGCACCTCCGAGCTCGCTGGAGATGGCTGACCAGCTGGGCGACGACCGGAGTATCCTCAGGGTGCTCATCCCAAGCCAAAACCTCCGCCAACTCCTCGCTTCGGCGCGGAGACTTTTTCTTATAATTTTGTTGAATTATTCCGCCACCTCAGGTCACCTCCCCCTCCATCTGACCACCTTCAGACCTTCGCCCGACCACTCCGACCCTCGCCAACACCCTCCGACTCCACCTTCCCTTCTTCACAACCATGTCGACCTTCCGCCACCTCCTCCTCTGCTCCGCCAGGGGATGAGACCCTGGTCCTTCACTCCGATCACCTCGCCAGGACCCCATTCCACTCACGACACTCGCACGAGCTTCAGCCTGACTAACAAGTGCAGGAATCCCGTCAATGGCCGAAGTTCACGTCGGGGCTACTTCAAGCCTCGATCCTCCGGCGAAGCTCCATCGACAGCCCACGCCAATCACCTCTGGAGCATCGCTGCACCTCCAGCTCCTTCGCGAGAACCTCAACATTCTTCTCCGATCTTCGGAGGGACTCGCGGAGCCTGGCGGAGCACTAGGGGGCACACCGGAGCCCCGCCTTCTCCGGTGGCCCGCGGCGGAGGACGAAGAACAGTTACCGTCCGATCATCTGGATCAGACGGTTCTGATGCTGACACGTGGCGGTCCAGACCTCCAAACGAAGCTACAGGCTTGGGTCATCCGAGCCTCCTGACAGACCTCCAGACAGCTGCCACGTGGCCCGAGCCAAAGGAGTCGTCCCGAGCCTGAGTCCTCACGTGCCCCGCACGTGAGGGCTTGGGTAAATTACATGAAAGACCCTGGGAGAGCTGGAATTTGCAGATTGGTCCCCAGGCACGTGCCTCACGTGCGTGCCTGGGTATTTTACAGGGACGCCCTCGAGCTTTTGAAGAATTGCAAATACACCCCTGCGCGTAAATGGACAAATTACAATTAGGCCCAGGCGGTTTTTGGTATTTACATTTAGGTCCTTCCAGGGACCTAAATGTAATATTTATCCTTTACTTTCCTCGCATTTTTATTACATTTATGCCCTTGCACTGTTTTTATCATAACTTGAGCATCATAGGTCCAAATTGCATGATTTTAGTGTCGTTTTGATCCTTGTCTTGTCCTCTACATCTTAGCATCTTTATTTGTCTCATTTGACGTTCTTTTAATTGAAGTAAATTTTTATGTGTTAATTGAGACCCGCTCTTCTTGCCTTGCTGTGATGTGATGACCGCTTTCTAATGATATGTTAAAATTGACTCTAATTTCATTATACATTCTGATGCTCATAATTTTAGGGTATAATTGTAGTCTTTTATCATCATGCATATTCCTTTGCATTATTCGCTCATGTACCATTTTAACTTGCATAAAAACAAAAAAAATACATGCATCATGGCATTGCCTTGTAAATAGCATAGTGCATTGTAAATTGCATATGGACCTAAAATTGAGATTACTTGACGTTGAATTTCAAGAATCAATATTCAAAAGCCCTAATTAAGCAGTTGTGTCCCTGTGTTCGACCTTGGTACACTTGCCAAGTATAAATACTCCACAACATTCAAAGACTGTGGTTTTTGCTGAACAAAATTCGCCTCCTGTGCTACGACTTAATTTATACTTATTAAAGAGGCGAATTTTACGTTCATCAAATGGCGCCGTTGCCGGGGATACGGCTTTGCTTAATTGTTGAATTTTGATTTTTTTAAAATTAATTCAATGATTTCTAGGTCCTCATTCCATGCATCATTTAGTTGCATATTATTTGCTGATTTAATTTCTCTGGATTTCTAACGTTTATCTTTTGTGGCAGGGCCCATGGTGATCGAGGACGCTTGATCCTCATGGAGGCGAGAAGTCAAATACTTCCGCTGAAGAGGCCGCGAAAGAACCTGAGAAGGATTTGAGAGATTTTTATCAGTCAAATTAGCATTGCATGTTGTAAAAAAAAAAAAAAACATTGCATCTGCATATTTATTTTCAGAATTGCATTTTGTAAAAAAAAAAAATCCCCCCCCCCACACACTCACACCTACACTGCACATACTCACCCCACCCACCCCCTGTATATTTCTATCTTTCTCTCTCTCTCTGTGTGTGTATATATATTCTTCATAAACCCCCCCCCCCCCCCTAACACAGACCTTACTTAGGCTATTTGTAGCCTAAGTATAGGGGGGACCTGCCTGCTCTTCCTTCCCTCGTCCCGTCTTCTTGTACTTAGGCCAATTTTGGCCTAAGTATAGGGGGACTCTCCTCCTCAGTTCCGCTATATCTCCCTGTACTTGAACCGAGCCTTGGCTTCATGGCACTTGTGCTATGAGGACATAGCAAATTTTAAGTATAGGGGGGTATACCGTATATTATTGTTTATTACTTTAGCCTTAGCTCGCGTTTTTAAAACTTTTTAAATTTTATTTTTCGGGCTGGGTTTTGGGTAAACTGGTGAACTGAGTAAAAACCTGTAAAAATTAAAATTTTGAGGGATTAATCTTTGTAAATAACTCTTTTTTTTTTCAAAAAAAAAATGAAAAATTAAAAATGTTTTTCGGAATTTGGCTCTGACTACTAGGCTTAGTAAACATTTTCAGTGAGGGAACCTCGGTCTCCCTTAGCAGAGTGGGTGGTTTAAAGGACACCGCATATGGCACCGTCCTTAAGGATCACGGGTCTCGACCCGCACTTACACCCATACTGGCTGAGAGTGGATACTTTTATTTATTTGAGCCTGGGTCAGTCATTGTCTCTCCGACAAAAAAAAAACTATAAAACCCATAAAAATCTGCAAAAATCAAAAATCACACAAAAATTCACTAACCCATGGAGTTGGCGTTTTCCTGACACATTCACACTCACGCAAGGCTTGAGGAATTTGAGGACACTGGATCTCTGGGATCTAGAGAGTCTGAGTTAACATACCTTAGTCATTAGGGTTGTCATGACTTAAATATCCATACTCCTCTGGTTTGAAAGATTTGAGTGCTATATTGCACTCTTAATCTCTACTTTCAAGAAAATATGATCAGCACAGTCACTTCCACAACTGCATGATTGATGAGCTGAGATGAGATATCACTTGAGGAACTAGGACCATGGATTTAAGTTTAGACCTGATCTAAGGATATTCGAGGATGGGATAAAGTTAATAAAGGCTTCAGAAAACCTGAGTGTCAGCAAAACCCTAGCCAGTATGTGAACAAGATTCATATGCTATCTCTTGATATTTACCTAAAAGTGCCAGGGTGTGATGAAACTTAAAGAACTTGTTGATCAGTGTGCGCCAATCTCTTGGTAAAAGCAGTGGAGCTAGCCAACAAAAGAAATGAAATGTCAAAGAAAAGCTCTAAATCCAAAGTCAAAAATTCCAAATGAGCTTCCACCAAAGGCGAGCGCTCCCAAACATTTTCAAGTGTCCACTTGGACCAAGCGCTAATTAGGACCAAGGAGTCGGGCTGACACCACAAAAAGGGCCCTGCATCGTAAGCGATACAAGTCTGGGTGTCGAAGGTATCTTAGATACTCAGAAAAGACACACCCCGGTGTATTCCCAGAAAAACAAGTGCAGACGACTCCAACTCTCTTGACGGACACATTGATCAACAAAATAATAATTTACAAGTGTTGAGTAAAAGGCACTCGAGAGGCCCCTTGTTCCAATGTGAGGGTGAGAAAAATAGACACAATCCCATGTCCCTCCATCATCTGGCCGTCCATCTACATTTTAAAGTCTGACAAACTAAAGAGATGGTTGACTAAAGCAAGAGTAGACTTCTTCCCTAGTATTGAGGATTAGGTCTAGAGGAGAGTCTTTGGGACTGGAACCTTGGGTGATGCCTCAACTTGGCTCTCATGAAATGCAGTACACTAAATGTCATATCCTTATATTATATGTACAAAAAGAGAGTCTGATAATCAGAGAAGTTGGATTCCTTCTGACTAAGGCGTGGATAAACCCAGAATTTTAGGATCACTTAGGTCAAGGGTCTTCGAAAGATCAAGCCTTGTATTTTTCACGCGCACTGTCAGGAATCAATCCGACTCCTTCATTCTTTAGATGCTCGAGGACGAGCATGGTTTAAGTATAGGGGTATGATGAATCTCGTATTCATCATGCTAAGAACTCCGTATTAAAATCCCTGCTTAAACAAACCAATAAAAATCACCTCTAAAACTCTATTTTTATCTTGTGCAATATTGTGTATAATTAAATTATCTGTATTTAATTGCCCTTATTTTTCTGTAAATATTTTATCACTCAAAAACACCTAAAAATTAGGTAGATAAGTTGTCTATAATTCACTGACCTTTAAAACCACTAAAAAATGCAAAAACAACTCAAAACCACAAAATCAGTGTTTTTATCCCCTTAAAAATACCCCCAAAAATAGCTTTTGTACAGATGACCTCTTTTGGCTTTTTGCCCAACATGAAAGTTGTAGATCTCATCGAGACGAACAACTTTCATGTTTTGACTTTCTCCTAATTCGGCCTCTAACTATTTCTTTTATATTTTTCTTTGTATTTATTTTTAAATTGCTCTGATTGGGCCACGTGGCGCCCTCTGGGCCGCCCACGTGGCCCGCTCTCCTTCCCGCCACCTGGCGCCCCTCCTGGGCCGTTGGATCTGCTCTGCCCAGCCTCCATCCTCGCCGTTCACTCCGCTCCAATCCTCAGTCGTTGGATCCGACCTTCAGATCAGATCTCAACCGCTTCCTTGCGCCGCGTCTCCAGCCGTTAGATCGATCTCCCATCCAATGACCAACCACCGGCCACGTCTCCCCTCACCACAACCCTTCGATCCCATCCTCATCTAACGCTCCTCCATCTGCCACGTCACATCTCAATCAACCACCGTCAGATCTTCTCCAACTCTCCATCACAACCACCCGTTAGCGCCTAATCCTCCACCATCGGATCAGATCTTTTGATCTGATCCTAACCCTCCCTTCGCTTCATTATCCCAGCCGTTGGATCGTCAGATCCAACGGTCCTCCGTCGTCTCCTTCCTCCGGTCGAGTTCCTCTCCAGGCGTTTCGGCTTGTAACGCCTCCGCCCCTTCCTTTTTTGGCCGTCACTCCGACCACTCCCTCGAGCTCCTAACGCCCCTCCACGTAGCCCTTTCTTCCGTCTCCCTCGCGTAACCTCCATCTCCACCCACCATCACTCCCATCGCCATCATTCCCCACTTGAAACCGCCTCGCTAACACCGTAACTCCCAAACTCCTCCACCTATAAAACCGCCCTCCCCGCAACCACCACCCCTGGTCCACCAATTTGGGCTCTAGCCCAGTCTCCCCCTCCCCTCCGGTGACAGCGGAGAGGGAGGGGCGTCGAGGCAAAGACGGCTAAAGCTCGGTGTCGACCCACGGCCGATGTGGCCGTGTCGCGGTGTTCTTGAGCACCTCCGAGCTCGCTGGAGATGGCTGACCAGCTGGGCGACGACCGGAGTATCCTCAGGGTGCTCATCCCAAGCCAAAACCTCCGCCAACTCCTCGCTTCGGCGCGGAGACTTTTTCTTATAATTTTGTTGAATTATTCTGCCACCTCAGGTCACCTCCCCCTCCATCTGACCACCTTCAGACCTTCGCCCGACCACTCCGACCCTCGCCAACACCCTCCGACTCCACCTTCCCTTCTTCACAACCATGTCGACCTTCCGCCACCTCCTCCTCTGCTCCGCCAGGGGATGAGACCCTGGTCCTTCACTCCGATCACCTCGCCAGGACCCCATTCCACTCACGACACTCGCACGAGCTTCAGCCTGACTAACAAGTGCAGGAATCCCGTCAATGGCCGAAGTTCACGTCGGGGCTACTTCAAGCCTCGATCCTCCGGCGAAGCTCCATCGACAGCCCACGCCAATCACCTCTGGAGCATCGCTGCACCTCCAGCTCCTTCGCGAGAACCTCAACATTCTTCTCCGATCTTCGGAGGGACTCGCGGAGCCTGGCGGAGCACTAGGGGGCACACCGGAGCCCCGCCTTCTCCGGTGGCCCGCGGCGGAGGACGAAGAACAGTTACCGTCCGATCATCTGGATCGGACGGTTCTGATGCTGACACGTGGCGGTCCAGACCTCCAAACGAAGCTACAGGCTTGGGTCATCCGAGCCTCCTGACAGACCTCCAGACAGCTGCCACGTGGCCCGAGCCAAAGGAGTCGTCCCGAGCCTGAGTCCTCACGTGCCCCGCACGTGAGGGCTTGGGTAAATTACATGAAAGACCCTGGGAGAGCTGGAATTTGCAGATTGGTCCCCAGGCACGTGCCTCACGTGCGTGCCTGGGTATTTTACAGGGACGCCCTCGAGCTTTTGAAGAATTGCAAATACACCCCTGCGCGTAAATGGACAAATTACAATTGGGCCCAGGCGGTTTTTGGTATTTACATTTAGGTCCTTCCAGGGACCTAAATGTAATATTTATCCTTTACTTTCCTCGCATTTTTATTACATTTATGCCCTTGCACTGTTTTTATCATAACTTGAGCATCATAGGTCCAAATTGCATGATTTTAGTGTCGTTTTGATCCTTGTCTTGTCCTCTACATCTTAGCATCTTTATTTGTCTCATTTGACGTTCTTTTAATTGAAGTAAATTTTTATGTGTTAATTGAGACCCGCTCTTCTTGCCTTGCTGTGATGTGATGACCGCTTTCTAATGATATGTTAAAATTGACTCTAATTTCATTATACATTCTGATGCTCATAATTTTAGGGTATAATTGTAGTCTTTTATCATCATGCATATTCCTTTGCATTATTCGCTCATGTACCATTTTAACTTGCATAAAAACAAAAAAAATACATGCATCATGGCATTGCCTTGTAAATAGCATAGTGCATTGTAAATTGCATATGGACCTAAAATTGAGATTACTTGACGTTGAATTTCAAGAATCAATATTCAAAAGCCCTAATTAAGCAGATGTGTCCCTGTGTTCGACCTTGGTACACTTGCCAAGTATAAATACTCCACAGCATTCAAAGACTGTGGTTTTTGCTGAACAAAATTCGCCTTCTGTGCTACGACTTAATTTATACTTATTAAAGAGGCGAATTTTACGTTCATCATTAACATATTTATATTTACCTGCAAATAGTGTATAAATAGCAATATTTAAACCCTAAAAAAAGAATAAAGATAAGAACAGAAAAATAAAGAAAGTATTATTCATATTAACTGATCCTGACCCCCGAAACCAAGTCAAATGTTGACATGGTTGACCATGAATAATGTAGGGGGAGAAAGGGTGACACTATGTACAAAAACCTTAATTATTCATAGTGTATTATATTGTATATAGCTCATACTTATACTATTTTATTTAGCATCCTATACACCTCAAATAAACATGTGTTCCATATGAAACTTGCACATAATAATGTATATAAAATAATAAAAATATTAGCAAAAATATCTCATGCACAGGTCACTCTGTCTACTCAGTTGAAAAAGCCATAAAAAGAAATTCATTGATCAATATCTTCTCCATATGAACTCAAATTGAACCAAACTCACCTCCATTATTTTTAAAATTAAATGGTTTAGTTAATGACGATTTCATTTTAATTGAAGCTAAGATGCAAAAGTCGGCTAATTAGGGTTCATATTTACATTTATATCTGTATTTTTGGCTTTATTTATTTTACATATTTGTCTTACTCTTGTATTTTTTAAATAATTGTACATATTATATAACATATATTAAAAATACAAATAAAAATTAAAACCTTGAAAATTTTCTAAAAATAATTAATAAATACAAGTATATAAGTATAATATACATGCATTTTATATTACAAGTAATTATAAATAGAAATAAGTAATATAAAAATCCCAAATATATGTATAAATACCTATTAAATAATAATGTAAATAAATAAATTATTTAAATAAGGTATTATATAGGTAAATAATAAAATACAAATACAAATACAAAATATATATGTATTAGTAACACATATATAATAACATATAAATAATTATACCTATTAAATTAGGTTGTAAAAATAAATAAAATTCATAATAAATTAGTTTATTAAATAAAAATTTCATATTTTTAATTTTAGTTAATAAAATCGTTTTTTAAATTTATTGTGTGGTTTCTTTTATTTTCTTTTCTATTTTATCATTTTGCAGGTTGAGGTGGTCCCAGGTGGACCAATGGGAGCGTTAGGCATGTTGACCCCATATCAACACCCCTGCCTTTTGATGCGTATGTCAGAACTTATCGCCTACATATTTTCATTAAATTTCCCCATACGATTCGTTGCTCCTTTTAACTCGATTCCTTCATCAAATTTGTAAATCAAATCATGCACGATTTCTCCTTAATCCACTTTTGAGCATCGAATCCCCTTGTTAGGCATCTGGAGAGCACTCCCTTGTGACAGGAGGTTGAGTCATCGTCATCGAAGGCGTCGAGGCGGTGCAAGGAGGTGCGTTCCGCCGTCGTCGGAGCTCCACTCGGTGGTTTATGCTCCCAGGTTGCTCATGCCATGTGAGCTAGGTATTTAGCTTGCTTTCATTTCATTTTTACTTCAATAGTGTAGATATGTTGTTTTTCATTTGATTTCATCATGTTTAGCTTAAAATCCAAAATCAAAAGTACGTTGGAGATTAGAGCTCCCACCTTTGTTCCACATGTTCGTCCTCTGTTCCAACTCGTCGTCCACCCCACTTCCTTCCCCATCATCTTCGCCATTTCCAGATCACCCCATCCATCATGATCTTGCACAGATCCAGTCGATCTGGTCTCCTTTCTTCGTCATTTTCCAGAGACCTTCTGCCCATGCCATCCTCCACTTTTTCCACAACCCAAGAGACTTGGAACCTTCGCATGTGTGCCTTGAAGTTAACCGTGTAGGTCTCGAGCCCAAAGGACCCCGTCTAGGGTGAATTGGACCTAGGAGACCCAGCTCTAGGTCCCCGAGTTTCGCCAGAGCTTCAGGCCTCCTCCGATGAGGCCTGGATCCATTTGAGCCATCCATTTGTTGTGGAAGGCCTCCAGGAACGTCTCAAACCCGTCTGCAACACCGAAGGTGGTCAAAGTCACATACTGAAGCGAATCAAAGCGACCCATGAGCGTCTTCTTAAGACGGATCTACAGGAGGAAGAATTTCAGTGAAATTAATCAGGCAAAAAACTGTGTCCTAAGATGGATTTATGGAAGAAAGAATCGGGTTAAAAAGGTTAAAGAATCAGGCATGAAAATTAGGACATGGAGGCAGGTTAGCGGTGGGAGTCGGGTTGAAGGGGAAACGGGGAAGTTGATCAGCAGGTTAACAATTCGGGTTTGGGCCAATTAGGGCCCAGTCCGAATGCAGCAACCACTAGAAGATAAAATAATAAAATTAAATTGAAATACATAAGAAGTAATTATAAAATAACTTCAAAATACAAATTATTAAAATACAAATTGTTTATAAATTTATATCATATTTTATGATGATTTTGAATAAATTAAATACATTAATTTATAAGGTTAAATTTATTAAATACATGCATTTCCATGTATTAAATATATATACAATGTATACTTATTTTTATATAGGCATTTTCAAAAAAATACATGTTATTTTATATTTTATTTATTTAAGTAATAATTTAAGAGTTATAAATGTATTTTTATTTTATTTTTGGGTTGTCATATTTACAATATAGGAACAATTTATCTATATGCATTGTATAAATAATATTATTAGTGATTTTAATAAATATTTTTATCAGTTTTAATTTTTTATTTAAAAACATTAAAAGAGTTTTAAATACATAATCTATTTATTTTTATAAAAGTATTTACAAAGACAAATAAATACTGGTATTTACAACAAAGTTATTATTTACTTATACAACATATACACTTAGTTATTTTTGGTTCTTTGAATTTTTTGTTATTTTTATTTGTATTTTATGTAAATAATAAAAATTATTTACAGAATAATGTAAATACAATATATACAAAAATACAAGAAATAAATTATATACATGTAATATAAATCTATACAGGTATAATACCCCCAAAAACTGACTTTCACATCTTAATTCCAAATTTTCTGAAACCACTTTCATTTTAAATATTATTTTATTTTATATACAATGAAAGTGAGTTTGATTTTTTTGAGTTCAAGTAGAGTAGATATTGAACTTTGAATTATGATTTTACAGCTTTTCTGAGTGTTGTACCTTTTATTCTATATAAGATTTATTTTTTTGTGAGCATTGGACTCGTTGTGCTCAGTTATGCCTTGCTACGGCGTCCTGACTTCCTCCTGTTTTCCCCGCAAATATTTTTATTATTTAAAACATATTTTTATGTACAAGTTTCATGAAGAAATATTTTTATTTGATATTGATTTGATGATAATTAAAATAATACAAGATATGTGCATAATGAATGTGAAGAATATGTAGTGAACTTAGTTTTTTGAGATATTTATAAGTTAAGGCCCCTTGTCGATTAGGTCAAAACTTGACCTACTCTCATGGTCAGGATCAGTCTGTATTTATTAGATATATATAACAAATTTTCTCTCATTTTCTTTCTTTATTCATTTATTTTGGATTACAATAATGATAATAATGTAATATTAACAACTGTTATTAGTTTGATAATAAATGAGAATTAATGATATTTACATGTGATTTGTAAGTGATTTTAAGCCAAAATGGATGAACAAAAATAATGAGCTGATGATTCATCATCTCTTAAGATATATTTAACCTCGAGTATTCCAAATATTGGAAGACTTTGATATATCTGAAGTTCAAACCCTAGTTTGACAGTCTTCTTCGAAACATATCAATAGATTTCCCATTTGATAATTGAGCAACAATATTAATCATATACTTTCCAAAAGCATATATTAATATCTCGAATTTGTGTATTATTTAATAAACAAGATGACCATACATGGAATTTTTTATGACCCCAAAATATCTCATGAGTGAGCTCTATCTCCTAGATCATCAAGTATGAACTTGTATGATTCCTTGAAGATATCATAATTCTCATGTTTTCATATGCATACCAACTCGTCGGTATATGGACCTTGGTTAGACCTTTAATATATTAATATGGCTATTGTGCACACTCAGTCATATAGATGTATATCTATCTCTGGTCAAATGATGTGTGCATGATTGTGACCGTTATGATTCAGGTCTTTGTTTATCTCATCCTCATCTAGTCAACTCTTTGACTTGAATATTTCGACACTTTTGAATCACTATTCCTATGCAAAGAACATGCATCAAGAAGTTGGTCTGAAATCAGTCTTTAGAGAAAGATTGTGATCTCTTTCTCAAACTAGAGATCATTATTGAATGTCACGTGTTAAGGTCAGTTTTGTTCTCCCAACAGCATGGTATTCAATATGGAATTGGTTCATAGCCCTAATTGTACAAATGGACCTTAATATTAAGTGCATTGACAAATATTCATTTTAGATGGACATGATAAAATAATAACTTTTATTGCATTAATGGATCTCCAAGGACTAACAAGTCTCTCATAAATTACCAGTTATGATAACTATATTATCACGAAGATAATTCAGCAACAACATCAACAACAAATAAGGTTGACGTCTATGCTTGGAGAAGTATAAACATCCACCATAAGAGTCCTAATGAGATTAGGGTCCTATTTTTTTGATTATTTGTTATTTTATTTTAAATGGTAATTAAATGATATAATTCAAGCTCTATTTCTTGATGAATAAAGATTTGGTCATAGACTTTGATCCACCATGCAAGGGAAGAGAAAGTGGACGTGTGTTATGATGAGTAAGATTGCTCATATACATCCACCCCTCCTATATAAGAGAGGACATAGCCTCTCTCCCAAGAACATACTAGATCCTACCAAAGTTCTCTTGCCTTGACAATTAAAGAAGAGAAGAGTCTCGAGAATTTGGAATTCCCATACACATCTATTCTTTCTCTTCAATAAACCCTAAATGTTCAACATCAAGCCTCTATTCTTCTCTTCATAGGTGTGCCCTTGAGGAAGATAAGATCATCTTCTTCTCTATGCTTCTCGTGTGTGAAGGAAGGTTCGATTTTGTACGATGAAATCATGAGCTTGAGATCATCTTGATATTATACTTATGTGGACAACTTCAAGAAGTCGACATTGAAGTTCGTGGGAAGTTGTTGACTCATCATCATGCCCAAGAGAGAGGTGACTGTATATCTGACTTGATTCGGGAAGTTTCTTTGTTTAAAAACTCATGCTTCAAGAGGTGACCCTGATCTTTGAAGGATATGGGAAGATCCTTAAGCGCATCACGGAAGCATGAGGATCACATCGTATGCGATCTGGAGCGACTAGTTGCACTAGTGGCTCGAGGCAGCAGAATTTAAAAATTTTCAATCGATGAAATCACATGACCCAAGAACACTTCTCGGGTCGTTTCATCTAAATCACAAACAAGTATTAGGTTTACCTCTTGAAGCATGGTTGTAATCGAGTCTCTAAATGAAGAGACCTCCTGTCTCAAGTCTGATCCAATGGAGGAGATGCTTGCGAGCACGTTGATGAGACGCGTGCTCCTCGCAATCCATGTTGATGATCCAAGCGACGAATCTCCTGATCTTGTCACACGTGATCTGACGTCTTCTTCACTAGCGAGGCGCACTGAAGGAGACAGAGATCTACGAGCAAACAATCTGGAAGCATAACGACGATGTTGCGGCGATGGCGACTTTCTCTAGGGCTCCATGGTGGACGGTCACAATGAGAGAGAGAGAGAGGCTTAGCGTGTAGAGAGAGAGATGGAGAGAGAGCAAATAATTTGATGTCTCTTGAAGAGCAAGGGGTGCCTCTTCCTATATAGTATTTTAGGATCCATGGATCTCAGTCCATGGACAACACAATACCAACGGATGAGATTGATTTGTGTTTCTTTAAATGATCATGATGTTGTTGTAAAATCACAACAATAATTAATTTAAATTAAATTAATATATATCGATAAATCAATACAATTAATTTCAAATTAAATTAACTTATTAATCTTGGAGATAATGAGAAGATTGACCTTATCTCTTAAAAGGGGGGACAATCTATCTCCTCCATATCTCAAGAGATCTCATTATCTCATGATATCTCCTAGATTTACAACACTTGTTGTAAATTATTTCACAAAAATAATCCATAATTATCTTGTGAATATTGCAATCATGCCATTGGAAAATAATGAATTACATTCACATCCTAAAATAAAATGTAAATTATATTTTCAATTAGTTATCCGATGTGAATCCAATTCTCATCAATAATTAATCAACAAATATAAATTGCAATAGACTCTCTCTTATATATTATAAATAACATTTACAATACATTTACGATTAATATAGATAGTGTTATCCACATTATTCATATCCATCACATTTAATCATCTTGGATCTCCATTCTGATGTATCCAAATAATAAAAATCACATTCACATTATTCACATCTTTGATAATTAAATGACATTTAATTATCTTAGATAACTCTCCTTATAATACGAATCAAATTCATATTATTCATGCTAATTAAAGCACATTTAATTATCGATTTTCTCAATACTCAAATACATATATCAACAATGAAATTATCCTTGAACTCTTTCAAGAACAATGCGCTTTTCTCGTGGATACATGGATATAAGGACATGGCGATTGTATGTTCCATGTATAGTGACTTGGATATTGAGATCACATCTTAAATCCATATCTTGCGGACCTCTCATAGATGCTTGAGTAAATCAAGACCGCAAATCTAATCTTCTCATTGTATCTGAATCACATTCAAATCAAGGTCCAACATTTGGACTAAGATCAGATTACTTCTCTATGAGAGGAGTCACTAAAATCCAGACGTGTTTCATCACTCCTTCGGAATGGAAGCGTCATGGTTATACAATCGTTTATGATCGTATCACCCTCAGGTATTCGTAATACATATACATCCTGCATACTGGAAGATCTAGAGTAAACCCAAAGTATGAGATCAATTTTGCATTGTCTACTTAAGGGTTTTATCATTAAGTTTCTCATTCAATCATTGAGAGCCAGTATCGATCATATACTTTCCAAAAGCATATATCAAACCTTACAAATTTAATAAAGCTTCCAAAGCGAGACGAATGTGAATAGAATTTGATTCTTCCCAATATCTCATGAGTGAGCTCCTGTCTTCTGATTCAGCAATGAACCTGTATGATCCCTCTGAGAGATCGTATTACTCATATGCCCTTGCATGCACACCAACGCATCGGTGTATAGACCTTGGTTAGGTCATCAACCTATTGGTTTGCAAAATGTACATACTCAGACATATAGTAACACATCTGTCTCCAGTCAGAGGATGCGTGCCTATATCTTGAAAACATACAACATAGGTCTTTGGGTATCTCGGTCTAGTTAAGTCAACTCTTGGACCTAACTTATCTAACACCTCTGAATCTCTATTCATATGCAGAGGACCTGCATCAAGTGGTCGGTTAGATATCAACCTTTAGAGAAAGGATTACCATCTCTTTCTCAGTTTGGAGATCATCTCTTAATAATCATTTGACGATACTTGATGAGTCCTCAATCTAACTCTTTAGATATTCATCCAAGCATCAGTCTCTATGATTAAATAATTGAATCAACAGCTGTATGATAATTAAGATAGCCATGGTATATAATCCTAATTGTACTAAGGGACCTATTATGCAAATTAGTTATTTTTCATTTCAGATCAGGGAATGATATTTGCAATAACATTTATGGCAAAATGGCTCGTCGTGGGCTTGCATGTCCAATAATCTCCCACTAGTCCAAAGAGCCATTAATGAGCTAATCTTTAAACCCACACTCATGTGACATTCATAGGCTATTTAGAAAAATAGCTAGGTAAGTCGATCAGTTACTCTGTTTCCGAGAGATTACGCCAAGTCCTTTTACGACACTTGCATATCTCCCAGTAACAGTGCTCGCATCCAATGCAAAGTGTTGCATCTTGTGCAACCAATACTCAATATTATCAGTTATCGTGTCCTTGACACTACAGCTCAATAATTATTATAACCAGTATTTCCATTATCCTTATCAGAATACTCTTATTCCTGGAGATCTCTATCTCCTATGGTATTCGCAGTTAAGACCTTTTGGATCTCCATTTATAAAGTCTTAATTTCTTGAAGATAAGATTTAGATATCACTATCTCTAAAGTCTTGTCATCATTGAAGATATAGTTATTACTGCAACTAAGTGTTTTATTTCTATAATAGGATTAACAACAGTATACTACTCCCATTGCATGGCAAACATCTGGATTTTATACATATCTAGCATACACTGAGCTTCCCAAAGCTGATGCAGTAGGGCATATAGCTTTGGTATTCACATCCTCAACTCTTTGAGGCATTATCTCTTTTTAGATAGGTCAGTACCATATCTTAAGGGAAAGAAGCCTTTCTTGGAATTTTCCAGAAAATGGAATATGTTCAAGGTGTACCACTAATGTGACGTTCCCAATACCCTCTTCTCTTTACTTCTGAACAACTTGAGAACTAAGATCTAAGAGGTATCCTTGAGATCATATCTCAAGGTATGGAATAGTCAGTCTATAAAACACTTATTATTATACTTATATCATTCCAAATGATTAGGATATCATCTACATTTAGCACGATGAACACAATGGCACTCCCACTAAGCTTCACACGGTTCATTAAGATTCTATCTGAAATCATAACATTTATAATTTCATCAAATCCAATGTTCCAACCACAAGAAGCTTATTTGAGTCTATAGATGGAATTCCTTAGCTTGCACACCTTGTGTTCCTCAACTATGAAGCTCTGGGGCTACTTCATATGAATAACCTCAGAGAGGTATTCATAGAGGAATGTAATATTGACTTCCATCTTGAAGATGTCAAAGTCAAGTTGTGTAACTATAGTTAGCAAAATTCTGATGGATTTAAGCAAGGTCACTGAAGAACAAGTCTCATTGCAAGCAATGTCTTCTCTTCTATGTGTAGTTCATGGCTCCGTGCTTTGAAAGTCCTACATTCTCATCAGGTTCCCTCTTTCTCTTGAAGATCCATTTACACGTTAACGAGTCTTACTCATATAGGTGGATCCTCGAGGGTCCATATACAACATTTGTATATGAAATCTACTTTAGACTTTATTGCTAACAACCATCTTTCCATGTCATGATCTTCAGCAGCTTCATCACATGAAGTAAGATTATTGTCAGACTTAACTGACACATGGAATCCATCTTCAAACTCATTTGAAGAGGTACGTGTGTTTCATGTTTAATGTCCTTTTAGTTTCCAATTTTAGGAGCCTCCTTATCTTCTCAAGATTAAATGAGTTCCTTCACTTCATTTTCATCTTGATTCTCAAGAGAGTCATTCTCTAAGAATCACATCCTTAGAGATGGGATCTTTTAAGAATCTCAAGGTCATAAAGTAGGTATCCAATACCATCCTTTATTTTCCTAATGAAGTAACACTCTCTGGTGCACGATTCCAACTTACTAGCATGGAACTTTATTAAGGATATATATTGTAGTCTCTACTATATATATACCTTGGAAACTAAGAGGTAATTATGCTAAGATTCATCATTGATCAAATCATGTCACACATGATCCAATTATATCTCCCTACAACTCTATTGAGTTAAGGTACATTAGGAGGATTGAGATATGAATGATATTCATTTCTCCGTAAGGTATTCCTTGAATTCATCTAAGGTACAAGCTACTTTGATTAGATCAAATTCATTTCATCTTCCTTCAAACTTTGTTTCCAAACCAAAATTGTGAAATTTTTGAACATTTCAGAGGTTTCTAGGGTGAAGGGAAGAAATCTTATATCACAAATAATCATCGAATGATATCACATATCATCAATGTTTATCATTTCCAAATAAATATGTATGAGATCTTGAATACCTTGGCATCTTGCATCATTTCCAAAGAAGGGTGTCATGGACATTTTTACTTTGAATACAATATTCACAAGTATGTAAGATTTGAAATTTTAGACATTCTAAAGTTTCATCTCTTGCTAGTCTATTATTCTCATCAGCAGACTAATGTCCAAGGCTTGATGCCAAATCATTGTCAAATGATCTTCATCCTCCTATTGGTCTTTAAAGGTTTAATTTTCAGTATTAGAAATATTAATGAACCATTCATTAATTTTTTAATTTAGTAGAGTCCACTAGATGTTAGAATACTATCTGAGATATATTCATCATAACTCTTTATTATATATCTATTTCGGAATTCATGTTTATTTTCAACATTTAGAAATAAACAATGAGTGTATTTTAATATCTAGGTCATAGAGACATTCTCCAAGACTAAGGACTCTTCCACTGAAAATATGAAGTCTATCTATCCAATAGAGATTGTTGCAACAATTGCATCAATATCCATGTGGATGACTATTAATCCTTAAGACCAAACTTTCTAGTCTTCTAAAACATATGTAACCAATTGCAAGTGTTATTAAAAGAATGAGATACAATTATTAGACTTTTAATCTTATCCAATAAGTAAGTCAATTTCAATGATGATATGTAGATATAGATTATTCAGATGCACTATCCGGGTCCTTCTTTAAGGATCCAAGATAGACTTGATAGTCATACTATCAGCTTGTTACGGTATTGGCAGTCATCCAACTCTTTGGATGTCATATGGAAATTATAGAAGTACAGTCAACTCATTGACTTTCCTTCTTACTTGGGTCCAACCCATGCTTCCACTATGCTCCTTTCATCTATAAACAACCATTGCTTAAGACAAAGGATCTCTTATGTTGAATTCAAAAAGATTTCAATGTAAGAGTACTTCAACATTTATGCATGCTTCATTCAATTCATATAATATAAATATTATATGAAGCTTCAAGAATGACTAGAGTATAGATAGTAGAATGATGACACTCATCATATCTACATACATCTTAACTCTTAAAGACTTAGGTTCAGGTAGGTACTCAAGAATTTTGAATACATCATCTCTTATAGAGCTACCATTCTGCATAATACATTGAACCATGTCATTCGTGATTAAATGTCAAGTGCACATATGAATGCCAAAACATTTTCTTAGATTTTATCAGGATTATTTGACAATTACGATCATAATCACCATGTCAATTCCAAAGTACATTCGATGAGAGATGAAGACTATAGAGACACACAAATCCTAGGTTGTTGTCCTATTGTCTATTTAATTGTCATTCCTCATTATTATGAGGAAACTTGCATATTGCAACCACATACATTATGTGTCCAACTGCAAGTACAATATCTTGATCATGGATCCAATCCATGATATTTTATTAGTTATTATTGAGTATAGTATTGAGTGGGTTTAATGAATGATTATCTGAAATAAGAAATTTATATAAATAAATATATATATATATATATTACTTCAATTTAGGAATTTTTGTATCAAAGTTGTCTTGCCTTGTCACCATTGAAAGTTCATTCCCTTAATCACTTTCAATGTAAGAGATATACTTACCATTATATCTCAAGCAAGATCTGGGATCTATTTTCTTATATTTGTTACATCCCAATAATATGAGAACCTGTAACCCGGATGAAAAGAAGAGGGAACACATTCCGTCTTGCAAGTCCAACTTGCATTCCCAATTTGGTCTTTAACACCCGGGCCCACCACCCCTAAGGTGATGTTGAACCGTCGTTAATTGAACTAACCGTCAACAGGATTAGAACTCGCTATGCACAATCCATTATCGTCCCAATAATATGAGGACTCGATATTGGGGTCACTACACATACTGCCTTACTCTTTTGAGAAGCAAAGAACCCGATCCAGATGCGCTTGTATGCAGGAGCTGTCACTTCGGACATGTGTCTCCTACATGCAATCCCTGATGATGGAACCCTTTGCCTTGATGAGAGACCATGGATGTCACTTATGTGATCCTCCATATCTTGTTCATACTCAAATTAATTATTATGAATCATATTCACATAATTAATACTTCCAAGGTAAATAACAACTCTATTCATAATAGAGAGTTTAATTTTTAATTGAATCTAATTAATTTAATCATATTAAATCAATTATCAATCTAATCAATCAACCAACAAATAATTTTTAGTTGTTACTTGAAGGATGGTATACTCTAAAAATACATATTATTAGAGTTTTAATAATTAGATAAATACATCATGATCGCTTCAAACATTATTCCTTCCTTACCCGTTGTCATGGTCAGTTCCGATGAGAGTGGGACAGACCGCTCACGGAGTAACCAGCTACCCCAACGCTCCCCGACTAGACACCATATCTGCCTCAGGTCGGGATAATGCCAATTGACCACTTTGTACTTGATATGATAATCGATCGTTCAATCGAAGTTATACCATATAATAATAATCAAAATATTTTTGATTGCATTATAAGGAGATTTTCTAAACAAATCCCCAATCTTATTCAAGCATCAATGTTTGTTGGAAGGTTCATGTAACCAATTGTGATCTAGATCATATCTAATCAAGTTGGTTATGGTCAATGTCATTCAAGGAAATAGTAATCATCATTAAATATTTCAAAAATATTCACCAATAATCATCTCAAGAAATTAACCATTAATTTCTATTAATTAATTGAATGACAAGTACAAGGTTCATGATCAAGTATGCAATTTCCAGCAGTGACCCCTACTAAAATCAGCATATCTCAATCAATTTAAATCCAAATCAAGCAAAATATTTTCCAAAGTTTGATAATTTAATTTATAACGAAATCCAAGTGATATCCATGCATTTTTAGGAATTTTAAAATTGTGTCTAACTCTTTAATTACGTCAAGATTCACCATCCCTGAAACAGTGGATACATGTTCATTAAAATGATTATAAGTGAGTAATGGGATTCCAAATCACGCAAACTCAAATTCCATGGTTTCCTTATTTATTGGGTATCATTATCCAAGTGATAATTATGTGTTTAAGCACTTTTAAACAGGACAAGAAAACACACTAAACAGGGTTGCGTGAATGAAATGAGATGAAACATCACACAACCAAAAAATGCTCAAGTCATCATAGGTTTAAGGATCATATCCTAAACCTCTAACCTGACCCTGATACCACTTGAAGGATATGAGAAGATCCTTAAGCGTATCACAGAAGCGTGAGGATCACATCGCATGTGATCGGGAGCGATTAGTCGCACTAGTTACACGAGGTAGCGGAATTTTTCAATCGATGAAACCACATGATCCAAGAACACTTCTCATGTCATTTCATCTAAATCACAAACAAGTATTAGGTTTACCTCTTGAAACATGGTTGTGATCGAGTCTCTAAACTAATAGACCTCCTATCTCAAGTCCGATCCAATGGAGGAGATGCTTGCGAGCGCGTTGATGAGAGGTGTGCTCCTCGCAATCCATGTTGATGATCCAAGCGACGAATCTCCTGATCTCGTCACACAAAATCCGACGTCTTCTTCACGAGCGAAGCGCACCGAAGAAGATGGAGATCTACAAGCAAACAATCCGGCAGTATAACGATGATGTTGCGATGATGGCGACTCTTTCTAGGGCTCCATGGTGGATGGTCATAATGAGAGAGAGAGAGAGAGAGACTTGGCGTGTAGAGAGAAAGGGAGAGAGCAATTAATTTGATGTCTCTTGAAGAATAAGGGGTGCCTCTTCTTATATAGTATTTTGGGATCCGTAGATCTCAATCCATGGACAACACAAAACCAATGGATGAGATTGATTTGTGTTTCTTTCAATGACCATGATGTTGTTGTAAAAACACAACAATAATTAATTTAATTTAAATTAATATACATATATCGATAAATCAATATAATTAATTTCAAATCAAATTAATTAATTAATCTTGGAGATAATGAGAAGATTGAACTTATCCCCTAAAATGGGGACGGTCTATCTCCTCAATATCTCATGAGATCTCATTATCTCATGATATCTCCAAGATTTACAACAACACTTGTTGTACATTATTTCACAAAAATAATTCATATTTATCTTGTGAATATTGCAATCAAGCCATTGGAAAAATGTGAATGACATTCACATCCAAAATAAAATGTAAATTATGTTTTCAATTAATTATCCAATGTAAATCTAATTCGTATCAATAATTAATTAACAATTATAAATTACAATAAACTCTCTCTTAGATATTATAAATCACATTTACAATATATTCACGATGAATATAGATAGTGTTATCCACATTATTCATATCCATGATAATTAAAACACCTTTAGTCTTCTTGGATCCCCATTCTCATGTGTCCAAATAATGTGAATCACATTCACATTACTCACATCTTTGATCATTAAATCACATTTAGTTATCTTAGATAACTCTCCTTATAATATGAATCAAATTCATATTATTCATGATAATTAAATCATATTTAATTATCAATTTTCGCAATTCTCAGATACATAAATCAACAATGAAATTATCCTTGAACTCTTTCAAGAACAATATGCTTTCCTCGTGGATACTTGGATATAAGGACAGGATGATTGTATTGTTCCACGTATAGTGACTTGGATATTGACATCACATCTCAAATCCAGATCTTGCAGACCTCTCATAGATGCTTGATTAAATCAAGACCGTAAATCTAATCTTCTCATTGTATGAATCACATTCAGATCAAGGTCCAACATTTGGACTAAGATCAAATTACTTCTCTATGAGAGGAGTCACTAAAATCCAGACATGTTTCATCATTCCCTCGGAATGGAATTTCCATTGTTATATAATCGTTTACGATCACATCACACTCAGGTATTCCTAATACATGTACATCCTGCATACTGGAATATCCAGAATAAACTCGAAGTATGAGATAATTTTACACTATCTACTTTAAGGTTTTATCATTAAGTTTCTTATTCGATCATTGAGAGTCGATATCGATCATATACTTTCCAAAAGCATATATCATACCTAGGTGTTGATCATATACTTTCCAAAAGCATATATCAAACCATACAAATTCAATCAAGCTTTCAAAGCGAGATGATCATGCACGGAATTTGATCCTTCCCAATATCTCATGAGTGAGCTTATGTCTTCCGGTTCAACAATGAACATGTATGATCCCTTTGAGAGATCGTATTACTCATATGTCCTTGCATGCACACCAGTGCATCGGTGTATAGACCTTAGTTAGGTCTATTGGTCTGCCAAATACCTATCTCCGGTCAGAGGATGTGTGCCTATATCGTGATAGCATACGACATAGGTCTTTGGTTATCTCGATCTCGTTAAGTCAACTCTTGGACCTAACTTATCTAACACCTCTGAATCTCTATTCCTATGCAGAGGACCTACATCAAGAGGTCGGTTAGATACCAACCTTTAGAGAAAGGATTGCCATCTTTTTCTCAGGCTGGAGACCATCTCTTAATAATCATTTGATGGTACTTGATGAGTCCTTAGTCTAACTCTTTAGATATTCATCCAAGCACCAGCCTCTATGATTCAATAATTGAATCAACAACTCTATAATCATTAAGATGGCCATGGTATATAATCCTAATTATACTAAGATATGCAAATTAGTTATTCTTCATTTCAGTTCAGGGAATGATATTTGCAATAACATTTATTACAAAATGACTCGCCATGTGCTCGCATTTCCAACAATCTCTTCCCTATATTCATTATAATTCAAAAAACATATTAGGAAATCATTTCCTCAATAGTATGGTTTTGCAATGTACAATTTGTTGTGTTGTTGTAAGTTCATGAGATGGACTCCTTTTAAAATTGCAAATAGATTGTTATTTTCTTTGTTTCCATGATGTAAGTATTAAAACTCCTTCGCAAATGTGCACTCCATATATCCGGTCATAGCCCTACTCATGCAAAATCATTTACTCTCTAATGCATATCTCTGAACCTCGAGTTTCTTATTACTCCATTTCTAGTTTCATCAATTAACACAATATCATCAGTGAATTTCATATACGAAGTTATCTCATCCTGAATATGACTAGTCAACTCATACATGATTAAAATAGAAAGAGGACTTGAAGTTGACGCAGACTAATGTTGATGTCAAAATAATCAGTCTTCCTAGACTGGATCCTTACACAAGATGAAGCCCCATCATACATATCCTTTATATGGTTAACGTATAGTACATGTACTTGTCTCTTCTGCAAAACTCTCCACAATATCTACAGCGAGATAAAATCATAACCTTTATCTAAATTAATAAAAATTATATGGAGATTCGTTCTTTTAACTCTATAAATCTCCATTTTTCTCCTTAACAAGTGGATGGTTTCAATAGTTAAGCGACTTGACATAAAGTATGTATCAACTGCCACGAGAAATTTGCTTGATTGTGCGACTTACATATATTCAAGTCAATATTGGGTGACAATTGTGTAAGACATATAACTTATATTCATAAATTATTATGCAAAGAAACTTATCTACAATAGTTCATAATACACAGTTGCAGCTATCTCCCACATGGACTTTTGGAGGTTGAGCATTTGGAAGACGGGTAGATGTTCCTTGTTAGGAGATTGATGGATGAGAATGTTTCAATATATTTTTATATTTTTTTCAGTCATGGAAGTGAGACACATCTAATTAAGAAATCAATTAATCAGATGTTTTTCAAGAAATAATATTATAGTAGTGCACTAAGTGGTTATCCATATATCGAATAAATTGTATTCATTAATTTTGATTGACTAGTTATTCATCGAATCCAGGGATGAAACTAGTATATATTATGGATATCATGGTTCCCCTGTGATTATTATATGTAACTTGTACAATGTATTAAGTTTTTAATACCGTCCCTCCTTAATTGCATTATAATAAATATTGTTAGAGAAAGGTTCTAGAATTATTAAATGGTGAAGTGGTAAAGTAATATGTTTATTATTTTGAAGAACATGATTTGAATCTTATCTCCCTCAATTTTACTTTCTTTTATAGGATTTATCCAATCACTTCCAAAGTATCAAAATAATTTGATCTAAAATTTTATTTGAGTTTATTTATCTCTCTCATTGTTCTTAGTACTCCTTAAAAATAAAATAAACTTTATTTTTTTCTTTTTAACCACGAACTTTTTTGTTTGAAAATTTTACTTGATAATTTAGCCTTTTGGAATGGATTTAGATATGCTTAAATTATTATATTTATCAAATTTTAAAAAACGCCATTGAAAATATCAATCTACTTGAAAATCTAACATTAATAATAGATTTAAGGGATTTTTACCCGGCAGACCCTATAAACTTTGCCAATTTCCTTCACGACCTTTGAAACAACCTAATTCCCCCACCGACCCCATAAACTTGCCAACTCTTACCTCATGAACCCTCCGGGTAATCTGTTTGAAGCCCGTGGGGGTTCTTGGGGTAATTTATAGGGTCGATGGGGTAATTACGTTATGCAAAAGGTCGTAGAGGTAATTTCAAAAGTTTATAGGGTCTGCTGGATAAAAATCCCTAGATTTAAATTCTACGTTTATCAAAACTAAAAGATGATCATTTAAAAAATATTAATTCTATTTTAAAAATATCGTTCGAAAATACATAGTTTTTTTTCCATTTTTGAGCATACATAATACTTGTATACTTGGCTCCTCCTTGATGAAATTCTTGATTCCGCCTATGATCGAATCGATATGATAAGTAATTAGCTCACATGGCAGACCCTAACCATGTTCAATATAAACAAACGAGTGACTTAATTGTCACAGTTTCAATAAATGGGTGACTTGAATAAACAAGATATAAAACCACGTTTAAAATATAACAAATAGGTGATTGAATTATTAAATGGAGTATATATTTAAATAAACAAATAAATATATATATACTATTCAAAATATAACCAATAATACGATCTTAATAATTAATTTTACAAAGTAGTTATTTTAGTAGATCTTATAATAAACTATTGCATGTGCGCTTAATTGATACAGTAAGATTCAATGTTTTTGAAATCGTACCAAAAGTTTAACAGAAAATCTTACCGAAAAGGTCAAATCAGATTGGACCACAAAACTAAAATGATTCAATTGGATGACGACATCATTATTTTTTGAATCAAATTAAATGAGATGGTAAGGAACAAGCGGTTGAATGGAACAAATAAAATCATATGTAAAATACACATTTTAATATCAATCAAATAGTTGATAGAACCAATAAAAATATGCATGTAAATATTTTTACAAAGATCTATAAATAGATAACAAAGTTATAAATTGGCAAGCACATATGTTAGCATGGAAATATTTTTAAATAGTATGTGTTTTATGTATAAGCATTTGCATCTACATATGTTGTAGACATATACATACACATATACAACCACATAAATATAAAATAAGAGTAACATACAAAGATAGATATATAATATATGTAATATATATACAAGATACATATTTGATATACATACTTTTATATATAATTATTAAAAAGGTATATGTAACGTAAATATTTTACATTCTATATACAATATTTTAACACATTCAGCAATAAATACTATGTGTATAATATTTAAACTATATTGTATAGATTTATAATAGGACATTAATATTTGAGATCAATTCCTAACTTGAATTGATTGTGGTTGAATTATTTAGTAAGTAGTATATAATAATCCAAAGTTCATGAGCTCAACTCACAAAAATAACATTGTTTCTAAATAAAATCAAATTTGAAATCAAGTTCAAATTACGTCGAACCCGGAATCTAGATACTCATTTAACCGATGGTTGGATCTCAAAAATTATTATTTGAACCGAACCAATGAAACTTGGATAAGTGAGCCAGCTCGAGTCTAATTGACTGGTTGAAGAGGTTAGACCGGCCCGTCCATTCCATTTTCAAAAACACTAGTGAGACTAGTATTAAATCTTATATAAAATTGAAAATCGGCTAATTAATAAATAAAACTCACAACTCATCATCTGCTAATCAAATATAAATCATATCAAGAAAAAATATATACAAGGGGAAAATGTGGATGCTACCTAGGGGAGCTAACTTGACTCCCCCGATCCATTTTTCTCATTTTTATTTTTTTAAAAATCCGTGGACTTTCATTGTTATATCCATATATTATCTCATTCAAGATTCGTGTGAAACAGAGAATGCTAGGGCCTCGATCCAGACGGTCATTTTTTAACGATCGCAGAATTGTTGAAATCAATCATGTGTGGATGGAGGTCGTAGGAGTCTCTGTTTCCCATGAAACTTGAATGACATAATATAAGGATATACATTTAAAAATCTACGAAAGTTTTTTTCAAAAAAATAAAAAAATAAGAAAAATAGGACGGAGAAAACCAAGTTAGCTCTTCCAATGAGGCAGCCTCATTTAACTCATTATAATATCATCATATTTATTAGTTGTAAAATAATCAAAACCCAATCATTTTCCCAAACTTCAACATAAGTCACATCACAACAGATGTTGCCAACAAAAAATCCATCATCCAAACACCAAAACAAACAAACAACTTAGTAACGATGTCGGATTGAAATAAACTTTTTGTCAAAGGACTAATCAAATCGATAATATATTTGTGAATAGTAATTGCTTAGATGGCTAGGTGGACTGGAATGGTAAATGTGAAGTGATATCATATTGTTTATGTGTTACATTGGTTGTGTTTACGGTGATAATATATTTTTGATACTGACTTTTTTATTTGAAGATGGTTGGAAATATTATAATAAAAAATGTGGAATCGGTACAACTAACTCCAACCTACGATTGTAGGAGGAAGATGCGAGTAATGGGTAAAGTGGTAACCAATCATGAAAGACTTCTCTTAAAATTAATGCTTGTTCAACATGAAGATGACACAAAGTACGACTATACTTGGTTTAACAACCCCTTGAACTACTCTATATTAAACTTTCTGTCCTGCTGACATTGATTCGCATCTTATATTTAAAAAAAAGTGGGGGAAATTATAGAGAAGTCATGTATGGAATCTCTAACTGCACCATCGTTTTACATGTTGTTTAAGCATCATTACTTTGGTCTAGTATTTTGAAAGTATATATAATTTAACAAAAGATGAACATACAGCAACTTGCTATCGTAAACATATGAAAAACAAAGCATTCTTTACAAAATTATAGTCATCGTCACCTCACAGCCCATGTCATCCTTATTTACTTTAATTCCAAGTGCTGTTGTGACGTTCAGTTTCCGAATCTCCAGTTAGTTTATCAATTGGGAATCAATTTTAGAATCTTGCATTATTTTTCATCAAGTGGGAGAAAGCAAAATTTGTCCATCAACAGAACGTTATTCTTTTCCAAAATAAACAATTCAAGCACGCAACATACAAGTACACAGAGAAAACAATGATTTACAGTGAAAAAATTTTAAATTTCATTTCCTCCACCATTTTACCAATTTCAAACACCCAATTGAATGGGGCTTAATATCCCATTAAATTCTCCTCTTGGATTACAATACTAACCCTATCAACCTTCACCCCCTTGTGCCTTAGAAAGATAGAGATGTTTTACCGGGATCCATCTTCCTTGTAGAAGACGAGGACAACGGCTCGAGGGAGCACAGAGATTGACGCAGTGGGCAGAGCCACAATCCAATCAACACGGTTTGGAGGTGACTGGATCGGACTTGAGGTTTGTATCAGCTTAGGATTTTTCATATCAACAGAAGTCATATCTGAATTACGATCTCTACGTGTATGTATCGATTTTGTAGGATAATATGCGTTTGTAATTGTTTGATTTGAGATAAGACATGCAAAAGTATGTGTCGGATCCGTTGAGTTTTACGTGTGAATAATAATCGAACCCAAATCAGAACCTCTAGATATATTTACCAAATTTCCGGTGATATCATCGTGAACACTCCGAAGAAAGCATCCAACTAAATGTCGCTCTATCTTTGGATTGCATGTTAAGATATAAGGAAATCTACTATCGTTACGAAGAAAATAATGTGACTGCTCATATTTTGTTCAGTACAGAATGAATACTATGTATATGAGACATTTGGAAATTAGGCCATGAATGGAATTTCATACCATATTTGTAAATCTATCTAAGGTAGAAAAAACTTATAGCAAGATTCCTTTAAATGGGAATGTGGTGTTTCTTTATCCAAGCCTTAGAAAACCCCGTCATTGATATATTGAAAGAGATCGAAATTATTCAGATATCTCGATTGATATTAATGTTTTTAGATTTGATATGTAATTGGCGTGATTACATGGTGCCTTCGAAAAAAAATATCATTAGCTTAATTATATGGTATGATTCCTTCCCATAACTATAACGAGTACATGGATGAGTGTAGATGGAAAGAATGTGCGTAATGCGTACGCATGGTTTATATGCTAAAATTCTACTTGAGCCTAAGATATATTTTTTAAAATTAAAATGATTATAGTGAGTGCAGATTATGTATATAATAGATCCGTGAAAGCTAATAAGATTAATACAATTATAAAGAATATACATAGTCATACAGAAATATTGGATTCAGAAAGACTCAAATAGACGATCAGGTAATTTAGGTGTGCATATTCATTACTATATAAAAATCCATCTACTTAGTATTAATGAAATGAATGGTCACATCCATAAGTATCTGTATAGCCATCACGAATAGTTCATCCGAACTATATAATATTATATATCTTATTGCACTCTACCAACCATAGAAAATAAGAACATACGAGAGATAAATTAGATACTAGTCAAAGGTCTTATATATGCATGGTTGCATCAATATGATCAAAATTACAAGCTAAAGAAATTTGAGGTACAGACTCAAAGAGTCACATGGACGGTCGAATCAAGGATCGTTTTAGCCCAAGGGACAATGTTGTTGAGGGACGTATGATTTTAGCTAAGTCCTCTACAGTTGTAGCTTCTCTGTCATGTACGTCAAGACCGCAAGTGCTAGCGACTGAAAACATAATAAGATAAATAAATTTAAAAAATTAACCATTACATGTTATGCAAGAAAATGCTTTAACTAAAGATATGTCATTACATATTATGCAAGGAATGTTTAAGAATAATAAACAGTCACAAGTTATGCAAAAGCTATTTAAGGGACTAATATGCAAGAATGATCGAAATGATAAATGAGACATATACATGCCATAAATTTCATGAAACATACCCCATACAATGTAAAATGATAGGGAAAGACTAATATGCAACCAATATAAAATGTAAAATGATATTTATGAAAGAAATCAATATGCAACTTGTTAGGGAAATGCAGTAGACATACATGAGACTTACTAGGCACGTGATGATAATTTTCATGATTACGCAAGCATGCGTAATGTAACAAGTTAAAAGACCGTTAGAATTCTCATGCATGGACCCGATGTATACTAAGCATTAGACTCGTGTGAAATTATATTTTTTATATTTCACGTGCAGAATAAGGTGGATTGTACGTCGGGTTCATCAAGATATTTGCGGTAATAGGATTTATTGCATGGAGTTACGAAGATATCTATATGCTCACTGGAACCACAGATATGCCATTGTATTGATTATCTATCTTTTGCAATTATACCCTTATTGGTGATGTAGTAAAAGGAACTCTTACTTTGAATGGACATTATGATTTTTGTTGAAAATGACATTGTTTTATGCTCAATGATTACCATGCATATTTGGGTAACGGCTCAAGCATGCGACTTAAAGTTGCATGCTTCCGCTAATCCATTCCATTACAAATTGAACCAAAAACATAATCAATAAGTTTGAATCACTTTGGATCATGGAATCAATTCAATGTAACTAAATGATGATGTTATTCAATTTTAAATTGGATTAGGGTAAATCAAGAAAGTAAAGTTGTTGATCATTATTTAATTGTTTTAATAAAAATATATAAGAAGATGCCTATAAATATATTTAAGTTTCAGTTTTTATATATATAAATATTTTAAATATGAGGGTTGATCCTGTGCAAGCATGAGAGCGGTGATTTTGAACCCTGGATTCTGTCATCTCTCTCATGATTTTCTCTTCTGTCAAAGGGTTAACTTGTTGAGGTCGGGATAAATTAAAATCTGAATTGTAAATGTCACGATCTAGCATACATCCTTTGACCATAGACAAATATGCATCCATATTTTTAAATATGCACATTAGACAGAACATTAGGATGAAAGCTTAACCAAGGTCCATATACCAATGTGTTGGTGTGTATATGAGGATATATGAGAAATGTGATCTCTCAAAGAGATCATACAAGCTCATACTGTATGAATCGGGACATACAACTCATTAATGGGATATTTTGGGGTCATATAGAATTTTGTGCATGATCATTTTGTTTTGAAATAACACATGAATCAAGATATTAATATTTAATTTCAGAAAGTATATGATTAATTTTGTCGCTTGATTATCAATTGAGAATCTATGGATATACCATGGAGGAGACGGTCAAACAAGGGTTTGAAATTCAAGTATATCAAAGTTTTTCAGTCGTAATAGACCATCTACTATGACACTTCCATTCCGAGGGAGTGATGAAGTATGATGGATTTTAGTGGCTCCATTTTAGCTAGGTGATTTGCGATTTAATTGGATTAAATTACATTAGTCCAAAATGACATGAACCCAGAAATCGGATTCATATCCAGATTTCAAGTCACTATACATGGATAGTATGATCTCCCTGACATTATCTTCATGTATCTGCATTTGTATCTCATGAGTCCTAATTGGATTGAGATTCATACTTGTTGATGCCAATATTATGATTATTAGTACATTTTATTCATAAGGGCAATTTTATGAATAAGATTCACAAATATATTTCATTAATTAGTGTGAGTGGTGATTCACAATAATTAATATTTATATGGATATGATTCATATAATTATTTATGTAAATGTGATTTATATAATATTTCCAAGGCATGAGATTGTGTGAATTTGATTAACATTTTTATAGATGTAAATTGGATTTACATTTAAATATGTGCTTATGAATATGAATTTCTCCAATATTGATAATATGATTATCAAGTTAATTAATTGCTAAATAAAATGCAACAACATTGACTATTTTTAGTCAATGTGGACGTGTATAATAAGTGCACATGGTGCCATATGCAAGAGTCCCATCGAGAATAAGACTCTCTAATTTATTGCATTATTAATTATAAATAAACAACAAAAATATATTCCGTATATGGAAGTGGTTGGCCATGTGTGATGACACATGACGCCACTACAAAGAGTCCTTGAGAAGAACTCTTTGTTGATTTGTTGTTTGATTTATTTATTAAATTATTTGGAGATAAAAAGATCATTGTATTGTTGACGAAGGACTTCGCCTTAAGACATCGATCAACAATCCAAGGGCTATCATTTCACATGCCTACTTGAAGAGAAAACTCTTCAATAGGCGTGTGCAATTTGTATAAAAGGAGAGTAAGACCATCTCTTTTTTAGCTTGAATTTTGGAGAGCAAAGTCCCTTGGAATTTTGTGTCCTTGAGATATAGAAGTCTTGAGAGTCTCCATCTCTCACATACCTCTTCTTATTTCCTTGGTCGATGTCCAGGTACTTGAGAAGCAACATGATTCATCTCCGTGCCCATGAGAGAGATATCCGCAGATCAGACTTGATTCGTCAGGTTTCGTTAGTAGAAACTCACGCTTCAAAGGTTATCCTGATCTATCTCTTTTATTCATTGTGATTATCAGAAATTATTTTGGAAATTATTTCCTTAGAATTTATGATCTCTGAATGCATAAATTATTATGCTATGTTTTCTAGTTCATACGATGAACTAACATTGATTTAGCAAAACATTTGCTAAATATTCTGTGTTTCCGTGATGCGTAGTGAGTATATTTTTATTTGCTTCCTTCAAGCTCAACAAAACACATTACACTCTCCATAAGCTAAAAAAATGATTAGAGTGTTGAGTTCAACTTCCAACTCAATTTCTTATCATCGTCCAAACTTTTTGACCTTAGAAATGACTTGATCTCCATTTCCATTTCTATTTTCAACACATGGACAGTGAAATAGGAATTGAGAATCAGAATTGGATTTAATGAAATGAGGCTTACTCCAATTAATTCTCATATCATTAAGCCATGAAGTAGAATCGTTAAAATCCATCATATTTCATCACTCCCTCGGAATGGAAGTGTCATAGTAGATGATCTATTACGACAGATATAACCTTAAGCATTCGTAATACTCATTCATACTTCACACTAGAAGACTTTGATAAATCCGAAGTTCAAACCCTAGTTTGACTATCTTCTTCGGAATATATCAATTGATTTCTCATTCGATAATTAGACAAAAATATCAATCATATACTTTCCAAAAGCGTATATTAATATCTTGATTTGACCTCAAAATATCTCATGAGTGAGCTTTGTCTCATGTTTCATCAATTATGAACCTATATGATTCATTGGAAAGATCATACATCTCATATGACTTCATAAGCACACCAACGCATCGCTATATGGACCTTGGTGAGGTCACTAACCTATTGATCTATCAAATGTACATACTCAGGCATATAGATGTATATCTACCTCAGGTCAAAGGATATCTTAGTTTATATCGACCTTATCAAATCAACTCTTTGACTTGATTATTCCAACATTCCCGAATCTCCATTCCCATGTAGAGGAACTCCATCAAGAAGTTGGTTGGAAATCAATCTTTAGAGAAAGATTGTCATCTCTTTCTCAGATTGGAGGTCTTGTTGAATATCTCATGTTTGAAGTCTATTGTGTCCTCCCAGCTGCATGGTATTCAATATGGCCATGGTACATAATCCTGATTGTATAAAGTGATCTTAATATTAAATATGTTCACAATATTTCATATGGACATGATAAAACAATAACTTTTATTGCATTTATGGATTGTCAAGGGCTTACAAGTCCAACAGAGCTCCCATAGTGTAAATCAATTTAGCTCAAGCTCAAAATTTGTGAGCAATGTATTTCCTCAAAAGTGGCCTAAACCTTGAAATCAGATAGTTCTTCAAGTTTCAGGTCACTATACATATGTATAATATAATCCCCCCCATATTATCTCCAAGTATCTGCAACAATTACTCACAAGTCCTAATTGGATTAGGACTTGTAGTTGATTATATCAATATTATTATTAATAATTATTATTATCTCATGTATGTGTATCTAGGGATTGTGAATATGATTCACATCATTTAATTAATATGAATATTGATTCGTAATACTATATATATGTGTGTATGATTCATGTAATATTCCAAGGCATATATATGTGAATATGATTCACATTGATAACTAAATGTAAATTAGCTTTACATTTTATTTGAATTTATGAATAAGATTCATACAATACCCAGCTGTGATTTTCATAATTAAATCATGGTAATGAAATTGTAGTTAAGATGTTAAAACCAAAAATTGACAAGGTCGACGTCCCATGTAGGCTCTGCATGGACATCCATCATGGGGCCTAACATGATTAGGAGCCTCCTATTTTTTGGTTAACTCTTGATTTAATTTGGATGATAATTTTGGACATATGAGCCCATGGTGAGCCATTATGCAAGAAAAGTTATTGCAAATCACTCCTTAAATCTGAAATCACAAATAACTAATTTTCCTAATAGGTCTATTCATACAATTAGGGTTATGTACCATGGTCATCTTGATATTCATGTAGTTGTAGATCTAATGGTTGGTGAAGGCTATGGAAAAAAGCTTTAAGCGCATCACAGAAGCATGAATATTGCATCCAATGCGATCGGGAGCGACTAGTCATATTAGTTTCTCTGGGCAGCGAAACTTAAAAAATTAAAGAGATGAAAGCACATGATTCGAGATCACTTCTTGAATCGTTCCATCAAGACCACAAAGAAGATATAGGAATACCTCTTGAAGTGTGATTGCGATCGATGTCTCTAAAGTAAGAGACTGCATGTCTCAAGTCTGACCAGACGGAGGAGACGCTTACGAGCATGTTGACGAGACGTGTGCTTCTTGCAATTCAAGATAAAGATCCAAGCAATGAATCTCATGATTTTGTCGCACGAAATCCGAAGTCTTCTTCATGTGCAAGGAGCATCGAGGAAGATGGAGATCCACGAACAATCGAAGCAACGGCACGACGGCGTAGCGACGACGGCGAGTCTCTTTAGGTCAAGAGGTGGACGTACACTCTTGAAAGAGGGGGCGTGTGATGAGAATGAGAGGGAGAGAGAGTTTGCATATTATGTTATCTAAAAGAAGAGCTAGGGTTGCCTCTTCTTTTATAATATTTTGGATGTCCAAGGATCACAATCCATGTGCTATACAAAATCAATGGTTGAGATTATTTTGTGCTTTTAATCAATGACCATGATTTTGTTGCATAAATTTGCAACAATATTAAATTAAGTTAAATTAGATATTAAATAATCATAAATATAATTTAATTCAATCAAATCAATATGCATGAAAAGATTAGTCATCAATATAATTTAATTCAATCAAATCAATATGCATGGAAGGATTAGGAAGGAGGCAAAGCTCCTTCCAATCACGGGGTGGATAGCCATCTTTATTTAGGACTCAAGGTTGGTCGTCCACCCTCCATACATGGAAGGTGCCTTCCTTCTCCCAATTATGTGAGATCTTGTATCTCACATGATCCTTCATCATTTGCAATAACTTTTATTACAAATTAATTTACAAAATAACTCCAAATTATTTTCTGACAATTTCAATCATGTCATTGAAAATTGTGAATCGTATTCACACATCTAAAATAAAATATAAATTGTATTTTCAATTAATTGTCCAATGCGAATCCAATTCACATCAGCATTTAATTTGTAAATACTATTTACAATCACCACTCTAATATATTATAAATCACATTTATAATATATATGATTAATATGGATAATTAGCCACATTATTCATATCTTTAATAATTAAATCAGATTTAATTATCTTGGATCTCCATTCTCATGTGTTTAAATAATATGAATCATATTCATATTATTCATGATAATTAAATCACATTTAATTATCAATTTTCCAATGCTCAGATACATTTTTCAACGATGGAATTATTCTTGAACTCTTTCAAAAATAATGCGTTTTCTCCGCGGATACTTGGAGATAAGGACAGGGCGATTGTACATTCCAATTATAGTGACTTGGATGTTGATATCATATTTCAAATCCAGATCTTGAGAACCTCTCATGGATGTTTAATTAAATCAAAATCATAAATGTAAACTTCTCATTGTATCTGAATCGTATTCAGATCAATGTTCAACACTTGGACTAAGATTAGATTACTTCTCTACTGAGAGGGTCACTAAAATCCAAACTTATTTCATCACTCCCTCGGAATGGAAGTATCATGGTTATACAGTCGTTTATGATCACATCACCCTCGAGTATTCCTAATACTCATACATATAGCATACTAGAAGATGTAGAATAAACCCGAGTTTTAGATCTCTTTTAGACTGTCTTCTTCAGGGTTTTATCATTAAGTTTCTCATTCGGTCATTGGGAGTTTGTATCGATCATATGCTTTTCAAAAGCATATATCATACCTACAAATTCTTGTCATGCTTCCAAAGCAAGACGACCATGCATGGAATTTAATCGGTCCCAATATTACATGAGTGAGCTCATGCCTTCCAATTCATTAGTGAACCAGTATGATCCCTTTGAGAGATCGTAGTACTCATATACCCTCATATGCACACTAGCTCGCCAGTGTATAGACCTTGAATAGGTCATCAACCTAATGGTCTGCCAAATGTATATATATTCATATATATAGCAATACATCTATCTCTGATCAGAGGATGCATGCAAGGAAGGCCGTATCGATATCGATATCGTTTCGGTCCGTCCGAAAAAGGATATATCGGGATATATCGTCGATATATCGACGATATCGGTGGAAATATCGAAAATGGTTCAAAAAAGCTATTTTTTGCCATTTTTCAGAAATTAACGTCATCCAAGATATCAAACCAACAAATAACCTACAAATAAACACTTATATCACACATATCGGTCATTTATAGACCATATATTGCACATATCGGTAATGCACATATTAATCATATCGATATTACTATTGATCCTTGACTTATAATATTAGAAATGGATTTCATTCAAGTTCTTATACATGAAATACTACAAATATATAACTAGAAAATACATATAGATCATTTATGAGGACTATGATCCTTATAGTGCACATATCGGTCATATCGAACATACCGATGATATTATTGGTTGTTGACATACTATATATTGAAAATGGAGTCCATCCAAGTCCTTTGATCACTAAATAATTTACAAATGTACTCTTACTCTCTTAGATAACACATATCGATCATCTATGAACCTTATATCGCATATATCGATACGGCGGTACTGTTAGTTGTTGATCTATATATATATATATATATATATATTGAAAATGAAGTTTATCCAAGTTCTTAGATCACTAAATAACTTACAAATATACTCTTAGATCACATATATCGATCATCTATAAAGCTTATATTGCATATATCGATCATTTCGAACATATCGATATTAATGTTGATGCTGGACTTATAGATTTTTTGAAGAATTGACTTATAGATATTGGAAATGGATTTCATTCAAGTTTTACAACATGAAATAACTTGTAAATATATATCAAGTTGAAGAACCATTGTATGCACCCTCCTGTCGCACCATACCCTACTAGTACGGGGATCTCGCTGCCCAGTCAGCGAGCCTGGGGAGGCTAGGGGGCACAGGTTGCCCCCCCTGCATGGGTGCGGGGGCAGCGCCCCCGACCCGTAACAAAGTATATGATGCAGTGTGGACCCAACGGATAGGGCCGAATTTTTAGTTAATTTTAATGGTCAATTTTATTTACGTTTATTTAAATTATCGTATCTCTAATTAAATAATTGAGATCGCCTGTGATCTCCAACAATTATTCGTAGATTTGATTTTAAATTTGGTCGGTTAATTGGTTAGAGACGGTTTAGGATAATTGGTTCTCTATTTAAATTATTTCTATTTTTGTAATGTCATCCCTCCTATATAAAGGGATGATGGTCCAATGTTTTAGTCAGTCAAGTATTAATGAAAATTTGAGATTTTATCTCTATCCCTCTCTCTCTCTTCTCCCCTACGCGGTCTTCGCGCTTCTTCTCCCTCAACCCCTCATTCCCGACGAGTTTCTTCTTCTCAACCCCTCTATTTTCTTCTACCAAAAATCCACCATAAGAAAATTATTATTTTCGTCGATGCCGATTTTAATTCTGCATCATTTGGTATTAGAGCATGGCATCTAGATTGTCCTCACGATCTGGCGATCCATCCAGACGTTCGCACGGAAAATCCAACGGATCCCACTCCAATGACCGTACATGGCGTGCCAAGGTTAGACAAACGTTATCAAATATGAGCCAAATTTGTGCTGATATGCAAGTTGTGGCATCCCAGATGCGAGATACATTGAATATTGAGATAACACGCCAACTTGAGGAAAACACCGCCAAATCAAAGCCTCCAACCACCGACACCGAAGTTGAAGACGAAAATCTCGCTGTCAACGAAGAATCCGCCGTTGTCCAAGCCGTTTTAGAAGAGAAAAACAACGAACTGCTCGCTGTCCAGTCCATCTCAGAGGAAAAAAATGCCGTCGCCAAGGAATTCTTTGCTGTCCAGCCCATTCCAGAAGAAAAAGAAGCCAAAACGCTTGTTGTACAGGTACTTTCAGATTCGCAAAACCCCCCGGAGTCGACCTACGCCCCGTCCACAGCCCTCGCGCGGACTCCACCCACCATCCTTGCACCCTCGTACCCCCTTCTCGCGGCACCTACGATCCCAACACCTCCAACGAGTCCTCTTGCCCCACCACTACCGATGCTGCCTCTCATCACCACCTCCGTGAAAAACCCTTCCCTCGCCATCGCACCCGCATCATCTCCTCGCCGCCCTCCCGCCTACAGCTCCCCCTCGCTATCACACCCCGCACCATCTCCCGCACCGCCAGAAACGATCAACGCCCCTACCGTTTACCTCTTGCGCCATCATCGCGCATCCCCCCAACCTGCGTGACCCAGCTGCCGTAGCCAAGCACCTCCCGCGAGCTTCTGCCCACAAATCCCTTCTGCTGGCTAGGACACCCCGTTGTTTGTCTGTGAACAAGGAGCATCAACGCGACTGCCTGCTGCTTGGAATAGATATGTCACATCGTCGCCGCCTCACCTACTCCAGCCCTGACGCACCCTCCACCACCAATAAGCGCCGCCGCCTCTTATCGTGGACATGCCAAACCCTATCAATGGGTTTCTCGGCAAGTCAATCCCTAAAGTTAAGGGATAAGGGGTTAAATGGGAAAAATTGCAGGAAAAAACCCCCTTACAAAAGTTCTTATCAAAAGGGGCAATTGAAGGATGTGTTGTGCTATGAAATCCTTTTAAATGAAAGGGTAGAACATTTGCAACCATGCCCCTCAGTGAAAAGAAATTATAATCGTAACATGGAAAAGGAGCGAAATTGGGAAATTGAAAAGGATCGAATTGGAGGAAATTGAAGCCACAATTCAAGGATGAATTCTCCAACGACGCATCTACTTCAGCAATTCGTCGGGAAACGAATTTTTAAAGCAGAGGAGAGTTGATGCAGCGTGGACCCAACGGATATGGCCGAATTTTTAGTTAATTTTAATGGTCAATTTTATTTACGTTTATTTAAATTATCGTATCTCTAATTAAATAATTGAGATCGCCTGTGATCTCCAACAATTATTCATAGATTTGATTTTAAATTTGGTCGGTTAATTGGTTAGAGACGGTTTAGAAAAATTGGTTGTCTATTTAAATTATTTCTATTTTTGTAATGCCATCCCTCCTATATAAAGGGATGAAGGTCCAATGTTTTAGTCAGTCAAGTATTAATGAAAATTTGAGATTTTATCTCTATCCCTCTCTCTCTCTTCTACCCTACGCGGTCTTCGCGCTTCTTCTCCCTCAACCCCTCGTTCCCGACGAGATTCTTCTTCCCAACCCCTCTATTTTCTTCTACCAAAAATCCACCATAAGAAAATTATTATTTTTGTCGACGCCAATTTTAATTCTGCATCAATATATAAATCATAGATTGTTTTAATACAAGGTGTAGTTAAATAGGTAGTGGAATCAAGCTTGCATGAATAATAACATTGATATATAGAGATATGGATGAAATATCTGACACCTCCGAATCCATTCATTTTTTACTGATATGGGCCGATATGGCGATATATCGCCGATGATATATCGTCGATATCCCTGTAAAAAGATATACACTCCAATTTCGATACCCCCAACCTCTCGATACCGATATATCGACGATATATCGCTGATATATCGTCGATATAGCCTTCCATGTGCATGCCTATATCGTGACAGTATACGACTTAGATCTTGGTTATCTCGATCAACTCTTTGACCTAACTTATCTGACACCTCCGAATCTCTATTCCTATGCAGAGGACATGCATCAAGAGGTTGGTCAAATATCAACCTTTAGAGAAGGATTGCCATCTCATTCACATGCTGGAGATCATGTCTTAATAATCATTTGATGGTGCTTGATGAGTCCACATTCTAACTCTTTAGATATCATGCAAGCATTGGCATCTAGATTCAACCATTAAATCAGCATTTGTATGATCATTAAGATGGTGATGGTATATAACCCTAATTGTACAAAGGGGCCTTATAAGTGCATCCATTCATTTAATCTCAGAAAGGGAGTGAAATAAACCGATAACCTTTATTGATATATCAAATATTACAATAACATTTATTGCAAAAATAGTTCATCTCGGGCTCACATGGCTAACAATCTCCCATTAGCCCTCAGAACCATTCAGGTACAGTCTTTAACACATGCCCATTACATGCTTATTGAAACCTTTTGTGTCAAAGGTTTGGTAAGGGGATCAACAATGTTATCAGCAGAAGCTACCTTGGTGATGATGATGCACCACGCTTTTGAATATCCTGAATGATGTGGTATTTTCTTTCCACGTGCTTGTTCTTTTGATGTCATATGGGTTCCTTTTCCTGAGTTGTGGCTCATGTGTTATCGCATAGTGAAGGGATGGGAGTATCGTAGGAAACTACGCCAAGTTCCAGGACGAACTTGCATAACCACACGGCCTCTTTTGCAGCATCCGATGCGACAATGTATTCGGCTTCTACTGTAAAATCGACTATAGTGTCATGTTTCTTGCTTCTCTGAAAGACATGTGATAGCCCTGGTGAAATTAATGTTTAAATATGTGTTGTAGTTGGGAAATTAACGAATCAATCAAAAACTGATAATTAATTAATTTTATCGATTAATGCAAGTGGTCAATTTATATTTTACTTAGGCAAACCTAAGTCGAACTCAAGGAGGCCACTGTCTCCTTAGGTTAATTTCTCAATTATTCAAAACTTAGGTTTTCAGAGGAAGAAGCAGATGAATACTTTTTTGGTGTTTTTCACTTTTTATGGGTTTTTAATTTAAAAGATGTAATTAATTGTGAAAGAAAAATATGATGCATGAAATTGCAAGATAATTTTTTAATGCAAAAGAAAATAATGCTATGATGTTAGGTAACACGAGGAATAAATAGATGTAATATTTTTGTGATTTTAAATGATGCAAAATGTAAACGCAAGTGATTGTGATGTGAAGCAAGCAGACCAAGAAGCAACCAATCAAGTTAGCACGCCCTCCAATTATTATCGCAATTTATTATTCAAATAAGCTCTAATTAACTTCCCCAAAATAAATCCCCTATTTCAATGCACAATTTGTCGATAATCATTATCAAAGATTAAAGTGCTCAAGACTAATCCTCAAATAATTGATGTCGAATAGTGTCTTAATAATCAAATCTCGGGGTTTAATATGATAGAGGATCAAATAAGGAACAAAATGATACCAAGAGCGCAAAAATCCAATAAATAATTCTCAAGATACAAATATCTAAAGTCAGGACTAAATAGTAAATAAAATAAATAAAAGTTTACAATTTAGACCTTCGCGGGAACTGTTCTGTGATTATGGAAAATTGGTTGTGCTTTCTTTGTAAATTACCCCTAACGGGGTTGTACTTATAATTTCCTAGAACTGAAGGGGCTTCTACGCAATTTTCCTAGGTCACACGACGTAACCTGGACCTTCTGGCAATTCTGAAGACTCAAGAGGGGGTGAATGTAATTTGTCCCTAGGCATGTGCCCCTCATGTGGGAGCTGCAGGTTCGGATGGAGGCTTGGAAGCACGGATCTCCATGTGTCGACTTGTTGTAGCTTTGGTGGCGCCGAAGCTCGTGGCTTGGAACTCAAGACTGAGGTAAATCTGGAGCGTCGATGTGGGCTCGATCCTATGGCTGGAATTTGGGTGAATCTCAACGGGTAGGATTGCCCCCAATTCTTGATCTGACGGTTGTTGCGGCTTGGACCTAGGGATGAGCAGCTGTGGAAGGAAGGGCGGTGCTATGATGGCCGACACACGGCTAGGGGTCGTTGATAGCGAAGGTGTGCACGTTGTGTTGCCGAGCGATGGTTGAGGTGATGATGAAACTGCTGGTCCTGAAGGTCGATGAAGGTGGTTGCGTGCTTGAAGAGGTGGGCTTAGGCGGCGTTGCTCGAGGGCGTAGGAGCCGTTGTGAGGTAACAAAGGACGAAGGATTGAAGGGGCATGTCACGACTGGGTGAGCGATAACGGAATCGAAATCGGTGGAGGAGAGGAGTGGGAACTCCATGGCGGAGTCGTGTCGTAGAGGGGGAGCGACATGGTGTTCGAGCGGGCTCCGATTTGGAGCAGGGATGTAGTAGAGAAAGGTGATGGAGTGGAGGACGAAGGAGATGAAGAGAAGAGGAGCAAAGAAAAAAGGAGAAGGAAGATAGAGGAGGAGGAGGATATACCTGACAAGGTCGCCGGAGAGGTAATGGAGCGGATGGAATCGGCTTGCCGTCCCTCGATGGCGCAGTAGGCTGACACTAAGCGAGTTCAACAGAACTCGTGATGAGACGCTGAGAAAGTCTCGGATCACACCATGATGGAGTCGTCGTCATCGCCTGCAAAGCTCGAAGCCCTAGCTGTCACCGAGGACCCACTGAAGATGGTGGCGCTCCTCTCGAAAATGGTGGATGATTGGGATCATTGACAATGATGGGTTTATACAGGGAGGAGCATCGGAGGTTGCGGGCGAGAAGTTGGTTGACGTGATAAGCTCTCAGGCGAGGCGATAAGATAGAGCGATGGAGGTTGCAGTGAATGGATAGCACGAGTGGTGGCCGGAGGGGATAAGGTGCAACAACGAGAGGTAGCGAGAGAAGAAGGGGATGCGATAACAAGAGGACGTTGCAGAGGATAGAGCAGGACGAGGGAAAGATAGGGGGAAGACGGGTTTGGATGGTTGGTTGACGAGGGGGGTCAACGGTTAGGGTTAGGTTGTTGGTGAGAGGAGATAAGATGGGATTGAAGGCGATAGGTTGCGAGAGAGAGATGGGATATGGGATGGTGTTGGGTCTCGCCTGTGAAAGCGGACGCAGCAAGGGGAAGGGCGACCGGGGTTTGCGACGGCTGATGGGGATTCACAAGGAGGAAGAGGCAGAGAGGGAAGGCACGCAGGACCCTCATGTGTAGAGCACGTGAGGAGGCAAGAGATAGGGGTTGTGTGCCAGGCACATGACCAGGCTTAAGGAAGAGGATAGAGGGTCGCGTGACGTGACTAGCACGTGGAAAGGCTGGGAGAGGTGCTTACGTGCTAGGCACATGCGGAGGGTGGGTTGAGCAGCTGGTGGTGGACCAATGCGAGGATGCCAAGAGGCGCTAACTTTGACTAACCATATCATGACTTGAAAAATGCAGAGATAAATAGATAAAAATAATAAATGGACTCACATGCAAAAATTCTCAACACGAAAAATGTGCATTTAATTATGATCTACAATGCTCATGAAGGACTTAGGTGCAAACGAAATGCAGAATACAATTTTTTTGGTGATATTTTATGTATATAAAATACCATTTTTTTAGTTTTGCAATTTTATTTGATTTTCTGATGATAGATAAATGCATGCAAAAAATCAAACATGCTATGAAATAATGTGATGGACTCATATAATCTTTTTTGACTTTTTTATAAGTTTTAAATAGGTTAGAATAATTAGGAAAGTTAATTATGTACAAGTGGATTAGGTGAATAGGCTTGAGTCAGAATACGTCTTTTTTACTGATTTTCTGATTTTTTGGATTCTGATTTTTATATGACTTATTAAAAAACGTGAATAAATTGGAGAAATAAAAGAGAAAAAAGTTAGAATGAGTGAATATGCACATGAAATGATGGGTCAAAATCGACGAAAATGTACAAAAAGAGACCCAAAACCCAACTTTCACAAATGAGCTCCGATTTTTATGAAATTTGTCTTGTTTTAGAGGTATTTGAATGTATATTATTTTAAAAGTGAGTAGAGTGAAATTGGACACTGTATGGGAAAGATATCAACATTTTAGTATGTCCTGAAATTAGAGTTTGAGTTTATTTTGCATAAGTATAAGTTAGCAAATTTTTAGGATTTTCATAGATTAAGGTTAGTGATATGTACACAATGGAGTTGGTTTTATATCAATTGGAGTTAGAATGGATTTATTTAAAAATGCATAAAGTCAGGTGAAAATGCATAGATGATTATGAATGCAATATGAAGTGCTAATTTATGTAAATTATTAATAAATGCTTGAAAATTAACTTTATGAAGTTAACATGCAAATGAGCCTAAATTCTCGAGATGAATCTCTATTTTCAGCTAATTAGAATGATGAATCATGGATTCATCATCCTCCAGCTCACAGCACCACCGTTAAACAAGAACAGAAACCCTGAAGTTGACTTGTGATCATCTACATCAGATTGGAAGTCTGAATCTGTGTATCCTAAGACCTGGAGATCACCATCTCCATAGACCAAGATGTAATCTTGTGTCCATCTTAGATACTTAGTGGATTACAGTGTTGTTCTCCATAACAAGATTGGTAACGGCTTACCACTCCCACTGCATGGCAGATATCTGACCTTGTGCATATTATGACGTACATTAGGATTCCCACAGCTGATGCGTAAAGGCATCCAACCATGGCTTTGTTATCTTCAACACTTTGAGGAGCCATCTCTTTAGATAGGTGGGTACTATGTCTCAAGGGAAGGAAGCCTTTTTTTGAATTATTCGTATGGAAACGCTCTATGATCTTCTTAATGTACACATGTTGTGACAATCCCAAAATCCTCTTTTCTTTGTTTATGAACAGCTTCAGACTCAAGATATAAGAGGCTTCTCCACGATCTTTCATCTCGAAGGTATGGGACAACCAAATCTTAACACTGATCATCATCCAGTTGTATGTGTGCGTGGATAGATGGATGCATGCATGGACGGATGGATATGTATGTATGTGTATGTATACATGTAGGTATGTGTGTGTGTAAGTGTGTATTTATGTGTACATGCATTATGTGTGTGTGTGTGTGCATCAGCGCGTGCGTGCATGGATGCATGGATTCATGGACATACATGCATGCATGCATGCTTGGATATGTATGTGCGTGTGTGTGTGCGTGCGTGTACGTGTGTGTGTGCATGGGCGTAGGCGTGCACGTGTGTGTGTGTGTGTGCGCGCGCGCGCGCTCCTGCTTGGATGCATGGGTATACATGTATGCGTGCATGCTATGTATGTATGCATGTATGCGTGCGCGCGTGCGCGTGCGTGCATGCGTGTGCGTGTGCGTGCGCGCGCGTGGGCGCGTGCGTGTGCGCGTGCGTGCGTGTGCGTGTGTGCGTGCGCGTGTGTGGGTGGGTGCGTGCGCATGCGTGCGCGTGGGCGTGCGTGCGCGCATGCGCGTGTGCGCGTGTACGTGTGGTCCGTGGTGCGTGGTGGGTAGGCGGTGGGTGCTTGTGTGCTTGTGTGGTGGAACCCTCAAATGCATTTGTAGGATCAGTATACAAGCGAGCATGCATTGTTGGGGCATGTAGTTTCTTGAAATTCGATTTTTCGAGGGCCAACAAGTAACAATGAAACTATACATTTCGAGGAGGTGTATTTTTTTTCTCTATCATATTTTATTCGGATTCCAAGGGTTTGGAACGCTTTCGTCCCATGAAGTTTGTATTTCCACGCTAAATATAGCAGGGGTTGCGCGAGCATTTAACACGATGATAATCTTATTAAAAATGTAATGTGCAACTTTGTCAAACCCGATGTCTCTCCCTTCCCTCTCTACATGTACTTGTGGATGCGGTATAAGGAATAAGATATGATAAAAGATAAGTGAAGTTTATCCCTCAAATGATGTACTGTGGATATGAGCACTTGTCTCAAGATAATTTATTACAAGACAGTCCTCATAACCTGAGATAAGAGGATGACATCCCGAATCCAAAGGAGGCCAATATTCTTTGCCATCAGCATATTGTCTCCTTATCCAAGAAAAAAGACAACCCAAAATGAGTTATCTCAAGATAAATAATCGTATCATTATCACATCATCCGTGACGTCTCTTGCAGTCATTTATTCCTCCTTATCCATCAAACCTCAACCTTCTCACATATCTCACATTATTCCCTTATCCCTAACTCAACTGAATGAGTGCCTAGATCTTATTGTGTTATAATCTTATATCTTTATTTTCTTTTATTGTACTCGTGCATGCTTGGATGTAAATTGTTCTTTATCTTTGCTCACGTATTTTGTGCGTCAAAAGTTGGCACGTTAACTAATTGGATCTATACCTACTTGTTAGTTATTACAGGTGAATCTATGCATGCTTTTTTGATATTACATTTGGTTCATAACTAGTTTGTTAAAACGGCGATTTCTAATGCAGCATGGTCACAGAAATTACCCCGATTTTAATTAATTAAACAGAGCTGGAGTTTTAGTCAAACATAATGAAATGAATGATGGAAAAACTCAGTTCTAGTCCATTTCATGAGCTTAAATTTACAGGCTACAAAGCAAAAGTCAATACGCAAAAGGGGGTAAAACTATTCATTCCAAATTAACTGAAAATAAAAATGACAAAGTCTTCTCTTACTTTAAGTAAGGTCAGATACATGGATTCTTGCTCAAATCCATGTTTAAAGACAGGCTAGATTTTTTACGCTGGTTGTCAGCTACCTAACACAACACCCACAAGGGGGATTTGAACCTTTTTTATGGTAGGCATACTGCACCACTACCACCAAAACATTGGAATGGGTACAAATTAACTGAAAATAATTGAAAATTTTTATCAATATTCTAAGAAAGAAAGAACACTCAAATTTTACTAATCAGATTAGTGATTTTTTACACGAAAAAGACATCGACTTATCCATATATTAAACCATATCATAACACGACAACTGCCTCAAAAACTGAAAGTAACAGTCTATACGATAAAGAACCAGGGAACGAAAAATGCACCTGGTTAACTGCTCGACATAGACAGCAACAGTCTCCTCTGGGACCTAACGTTTGCCTTGTGCAAGGAAAACTCTTCAATCTGAGTGCTCATTTTCATTAATGCTTGACTTGCTGAGGATGATGACGCCAAGTATCATAACAAATGCACCAACAAACCACTTATAAGTTAGGTTCTCTTCAAAAACAGAATATCCGGCGAACCCTGAGGACAGAAAATTGGCGGCAAAGTTCGTGACTGTAGCTTGCAAAGACGAAAGAACTTTAAGACTGTTAACATAGCATCCCCACATTGTTGTGTTGAATATCAGAACAAGACCATATTTCAAAAACTGAGAAAGGAGGAGTTTCGCACACACAGCAGCAAGCGCCGCGTTCAGACCAGCTGCAATAGCCCACCCGTAGCCTCCATGACCAGTCATGTTATAGCTCTATGATGTGAGAATTTAGATGGAGAATCACAGGGATCTCCTCAGTAGGCACACCAAATCTGCACACCAGCCATCACGGGTCGTCCTAGTCAGATTAGAGTTACTTTATATACAACTACATATGATACAAGAACACAGAGAAAACTAGCTAGGACTAGAAATATAAAGATTAGCTAGTACTCAAATGCAGAATCAAAGTCAAATAACATGCCAACATGCTGTTGATGTGGTGCGGCATCGCATTGCATGGCACCGACATGTCCAATTTCAATCACTGAATTACGTTGCTGGTGCTATTGAAAATGGTGTCCTGGTATGTTGCGCAAACTACTTTCCAATCTAGTAGATGCGATGCTGCAACTCTGCTGATGGATATGACTTTAAAAGATATATCATATTTGACCCAATTAATTTTCAGAAATTAGTATACATTTGAGTAGCTAAGGAAGATCTGACAGATTGTCCATGGTGTAAGCTGTTCTAAACTGTTCTTGCAAAAAGTTCAACCTTATTTTGTCTTTTATCACTGCTTTCATTGTTGGTTTTAGCGTACAGCATACTTCCTCATAAATAATAAATTGCAATCATTGAAATGAACTTAAAAAGAGTAAATTACACAAAAGACCCTAAACTATACACCCAATTTCAATATCATACCCAAACTTTAAAAAGTAACAATGTGACGCGTCATCTATTAGCTCCATATTAGCTCCATAACAGTGCGGTCCTTATCTGACGGAAATACCTTACAGCCATATCTTTTCAAAACTTAAGGACGAAAATGCCCCTCATACATAAGGACAAAAAATGGGGCGCACATTGCAGACTGGGAACTGCCAACACCACCATAGGTAAGCTTGACTGAAAAACAACATAGGTAAGCTGGGGATGTTCTGGTCTGGGAGGTCGATCTCAACCACAATATCATCACAGCCATCGCCCCTGACTTCTGGGACCTTGGGATCTTTCTCTCCAGAAGTTCAACCTCCCCACGTACCCGGATTAATGGGTCTCTCTTGCATGGCGTTGGGAGGCTTAAAAGATTGAACCTTTTCACCAATCTCCTTGTCAGATCTCGATTCAGGCCAGGTACATAGGGAGACTGACCCACCTCAATATCAGCAAGACTTGGTCCAACGGTGATCCTAGAAGGAGAGCATGCAATGCAAATCGTTGATTTCAAGGGACCTCTTCCAATTTGATCAGGTGAAATGTACGAGTGATAACAATTTCTTGGTGGAATCTCAACAACTTGAATGTTACAGAAATGTGGTCACCAGAAGCTGCCGAATTTCCATGGAATGGAGTCATTTGATTACCTCGATCTATCCAGAAATAAGGTCACAGGTTCGACATTCACCATGCTTAGCCGCACATAATGCATCATCAACCTCAATGGCAACTAGTTCTCCGTAAGTCTATCAGGTAGCCTCGAACTCCAGTTCTTGGCTGATCTGACCCAACTCAACCTCCTTGATAACTTGCTCAGTAGTGCGATATTCGAAGGCTCTGTCAACACTTAATCACTCTGCTTACTTGAGTATCGCCGAAAAATAATTATGATTCACCCGTGGTAAATTCCCAGAGATTGGTGGGCTCTCTGGTCTCGAGTTCTTGAATTTCTCCCGTAATCGGACTCATGGGGAATATTCACGTGGATGTTAATAATCCCCTGCATTCAAGTGTTCATGCTCTTCTGCACAACCATTTGAAGGCACGCCTTTTGGACGGATCCATGTCACGCGACATCTTCCGTAATGGCAAGTAAACGTGCATTATGATCCTGCTCTGAAGGTGAACCATATCGCCGCTGGAACATTTTCGAAAGGATGATTTGAGACGGATTCCATGACATGGATCACCAACCAACAAGGACACAAAAACTATACCTTTAGTGATCTTCAAGAAGCGACTATTGAGCTTTACACTCTCTGACCTCCTCTCTGTGACATCACACTTGGAGCAAGGGACCTTATGGGCCGGTCTACTACAGCTTCATGGCTGACATGTTCAATGCGGCAATCAAGGTTTCGGTTCATGGCTCCATATTGATCGATGGAGAAGCCATTGTCGAGTTCGAGCATCTTGGGTCAGATTCAAGCCCCCTTGACAAAGACCAGCGCATCGCGATTTAAGACGCACGTGGAGTAAAAGAAACAACACAATTTTGTGCATGATTTGCTGTTGGGATTTCATTGTACGGATGACTGGAGCCAGCCACTGAGGATGACAATGACAGTACGCGCAACATCATGTAGGAGTGAGCAATGTCTACTTCGACTCCACATTCAAGCCCCAACCATCGAATCATAACTTCGAGGATGAGATACCTCAACTCTATAACTTCTCACTTTGCAGTCTGCCACCTCCACGCCATGGTGAGTTCGCCCAACCACCAGAGCAGTCCTCAACACCCCCCATGTTTTGTCTTTATCTATGTATGATGGGCCTTTTCGCATTTACGTTTGAAAAGATGACCATCGAAAGGATGCTTTGAGACGGATTCCATAACATGGATCACCAACGTCAAGGACACCAAATCTATACCTTTAGTGATCTTCAAGAAGCGACTATTGAGCTTTACACTCTCTGACCTCCTCTCTGTGACATCACACTTGGAGCAAGGGACCTTATGGGCCGGTCTACTGCAGCTTCATGGCCAACATGTTCAATGCGGCAATCAAGGTTTCGGTTCATGGCTCCATATTGATCGATGGAGAAGCCATTGTCGAGTTCAAGCATCTTGGGTCAGATTCAAGCCCCCTTGACAAAGACCAACGCATTGCAATGTAAGATGCATGTGGAGTACAAGAGACAACACAATTTTGTGCATGATTTGTTGTTGGGATTTCAGTGTACATATGACTGGAGCCAGCCATTATGGACTCGTTCGGGTAGGGGGTTAACCCCCATTTTGGGGGGGTTTCCCCCAAAACCCACATTTCTCTCTCTCTCTCTTGTGAGGTCCACTCTCTCTCTTATTTAATACATTAAAGAATTCATTTCTCTTTCATCCATTCTAACAGAAAAATAATATATTATGCCATCTTATCATCTAAAAATTATAAAATACTCAACTTCTCATTTTTCCAAACTTCAATACAATCGCATCACAACAACTACTCACTTTTTCAAATTTCAATACAATCACATCACAACAACTACTCACTTTTCCAAACTTCAATACAATCACATCACAACAACTGCTCACTTTTCCACACTTCAATACAATCACATCACAACAACTACTTACTTTTCCAAACTTCAATACAATCACATCACCCTAAACCCTCTATCCAAACACCAAACTACAAACACAGGTTACCTTCCCTCAGGTTACCTTGGGGCAACCCTCTATCCAAACACACCCAATATGTGCGAGGATGACAATGATAGTGCGCGCAACATCACGTAGGAGTGAGCAGTGTCTACTTCGACTCCACATTCAAGCCCCAACCATCGAATCGTAACTTCAAGGATGAGATACCTCAACTCTATAACTTCTCCCTCTGCAGTCTACCACCTCCTCCACGCCATGGTGAGTGTGCCCAACCACCAGAGCAGTCCTCAACACCCCCCATGTTTTGTCTTTATCTATGTATGATGGGCCTTTTCGCATTTACGTTTGAAAAGATGACCACCATAAGGTGTTTCCATTAGACAAGGACCACACTCGTACAGAGAGAATAGACGATGCATCATATTGTTACTTTTAAAAGTTTAAGTATGACATTGAAATTAGGTGTATAGTTTAGAGAATTTTGTGTTATTTACTCTAAAAAATAAAATTTTGGAAGATGAAATTAGTATGCCAGTTTTGAAGATGCCATAGTTTTGAAGATGCCATGGTTATACAACAACCTTGACAGAAAAAATAAAAATAAAAGGGCATCTCAACATATGTTGATTCTACCACTAGCATATGTCACAACTCAATATTAAAAATACATGGTAAGCAACAAATCACAATCATGTGTGCGGAATTATAAAATAGATATGCGGAATTGGAAAACAAGAAAGAAAACTTTGATTTTACATGGAACCCTACTCGTGAAGGAACCGGATGAAATCACAGGAAAATGGCAAAGCCTTCTCCGACTATAAGTAGGGGAGGCATGGAGTCTTGCTCAAATCAATGTTGAAAGATTCGACTATTTTTTATGCGGGTTGTCGACTACCTAACGTAAACCCCACAAGGATAAAATCACAGGAGAAAACCTCAAAAAGCAAGGTACTCAACTAGAATTCTCTCCAAAATACAATGAGTATGGGGATTTTATGTAGCCTGATCATCATACATGTTGCGGGTACCGGAAGCAAACAAGCACAAATCAAACAAGCAAAACATGTGTATAGAGATTTATAGGGTCTACGTCCTCGAGCAGCAGTGATTGGTTTCACTATATGTAAAGAAGGGAGAATACATAGGATACTGAAAACTCTAACCCTAGGTAGTTTATATAGTCTCCTAGAACAAACGGATCCCGAAGACAAACTGGTTCAACTATTCAAATAGAAAAAAATTTATACATTTTTGTTTCGAGTCGGGGGTGTTGCCCATGCAAGATGAGGGGGTGGCTCCCCCAAACCCAAAACAATTCTTCAATTGTGTTCAAACAGAACATATAATTATGATTCAAGACATATCAACGAATCCCCACCTTGAATTGAATCCTCTGAGAAGCATAATAAGCTTTGTCGTCGCCAACCCCTCTTTAGGGGCTACTACCAACTATCCACGTTGTGCAATTCCAAAAAATGTTTAAACTTAATCAAATGAATTGCCTTTGTGATCATATCAACTAAATTATTCAGTGTGCCAACCTTCTTTACTTGATCATTTTCTTATAAAGAATGAAGTGATACCCGACACCAATATGCTTGGTCCTCTCATAATCCACTTGATCCTTGGCTAGGCGCATTGCACTGAGACTGTCACAATATATAATAAGCATGATCATGTTGTAGACTTAGATTTCCAACCAAACCCTTCAGTCTAATGCCCTGCCTTGTAAATTCTGTCAAAGTTGCATACTATGCATCTGTGGCAGACAAAGTAACTGATGGTTGTGAAGCAACCTTCTAACTAAGGATAGAACTTACCAAAGTAAACACGTAGTCTGTAATTGGTCTCCTCCCATCACATCTATAGCATAGTCTAAATCTGAATATCTAGCAACCAAATATTTTGAATCATTTCCATAACTGAGGCCAATGTCAAATGTTCCTTTCATATACCAAAAAATTCGATTAACTGATTGTCATTCTCCTTCCATGGATTCCCCATGAATATGTTAACAACACCCACAGCATGAGTGATATCTAGTCTTATGCATATCATTGCATACACAAGACTCCCAACTGCACTGGCATAGAGAATTCATGACATGTGCTCCTTTTTTGCATCCGACTGAGGTGCAAAAGAAATTGAAAGATTGATATTTGCAGCAGATGGGGTCTCATCAAGACTTCCTCAACATAGTTTTTCTGGGATAAGAAAAGTTTTCCTTCTGCATGATCCATGATGATTCCCATCCCCAAAATCTTTTTTGATGCATCGAGGTACTTCATGTCAAACTCTACTAAGAAGCTTCTTCAAATCATCTATGATATTTTTTTCTTAGAAGTAATCAGCATGTCGTCGACATAAAGCAACATATAGATTAAGGACCCATCCTCCACAATGTTGTGGTAAACACAAAAATCATATGGGATATTGTTGAACTCAAGACCAATCATGAAACTGTCAAACCTTCTGTACCACTGCCTAAGTTCCTTCTTAGGCCCATATTATGACTTTTTCAATTTACAAACGATCTTCCCTGCTTTGAAATGTGAATCCCTCTAGTTCATTCATCAGAATATGCTCTTCGAGTTCATTATACAATAAAGATGTTACATATAATTACTCCAGCTCCAAGTCTCAATGTGCTACAAGAGCTATTAGCACCTAGGTAGATGTATGTATTACAACGAGAGAGAATATCACGTTGTAGTCCACACTTTCCTTTTGACTCAGTGTTTCAATATTTGATATTCAGTCGGAGGGGTCATTGAATAAATAATATTCGATATTCAAGACAATATTTGAAATTATTTGGTTATGCATTTTTAATTATTTTAAATATAAATATTATGTATAATATACATATATGTTATAATATTATTATATTTATATATATATATATAATCATCAATCAATAAGAATCTGTTACCAAGTTACACATATGAAGCTTCAACATTTGTGGTAATATCGGGATAAATGGGAACCTTTAAAAAATAAAAAAAATTCGCTGAATACCTGAATATTCAAGAATATTCACGTATTTGGGTTGGATCGAATATTGATCGAATAACAATATTATATTCGATCACCCAACATAATAAGAATATTCATCTGGATATTGCAACAGTGTTTTGACTATGTCTCTTTGCAGCTAGATGTGCCTTATATATATCTAATGCATTTACCGCTTGAGACTGTTATCTTTTCTCTTGAAGACCCATTTGCAACCAACAACCTTCATCCCCTTTGGCAACTTGACAAACTGTCATGTTTGAATCTAATGAAGAGACTCTATCGCCTCGCCCATAGCAACAATCCATTGTCTAGATTCTACCCTTGTTATAACCATAACTCTCTACAAGGTCGATCAATAGCAACACTATGTTGTCACTCCTCAGGTTGCTTTACTTCAAGCTATTCAGTATCAACCTAATCGGAAATGGTGTGATCAACTGCTTGATTACTACTTAATGCCAATCGAACTCCACTAGTTCTTGTATATCACCGTGTGTCCTTACATCAACATAGTTGTTCCTCTAGTGAAGCATAAAATCCTCATGAAAAGTAACATTCCTGCTAATAATAATTCTATACTTAGAAGGAAAGCAGATTCAGTATCCCTTTACTCGTATACAGTAACCTGTAAATGCCACTTTCTTTGCCTTTGGTTCTAACTTTCCTTCACTAACATGATAGTAAGCAATGTTATCAAAAGACACGTAAATAGAATAATCAACATGATTACCTGACCATACCTCAAAAGGTGTCTTGCAATGATAGCCGATGTTGGACTCTAATTCACTAAGTAACAAGTTGTATTCACAGACAGCTTCATCCCAGAATGATATATTAAGACTAGTATTTGACAGAATACACATTTTTCTCTCTAAAAGTGGCATGTTCATTCATTCTGCAACTCCTTTTTGTTGTGGCATACCCCTAACAATATGGTGTTTTGCAACCCCCCTCTCGTTGCAGGACTCATTAAACTCTGAAAAACATAGCTATAATCCACTGTCAGTTGTAAATGCTTGACCTTCTTAAAAGTTTGGTTCTCTACTAAGATCTTCCATTGTTTGAAAGTCTTAAATACCTCTCTTAATCATCAATTATAATTTATAAATAAGAAATGCATGGCACCTCCCAAGGATGGAATACAGGAAGGACCCAATAAGCAGCATGAATGTAGTCAAGTGTCTCCTTCACCCTGTGAATTGTTTTACTGAAACGATTCCTATGTTGTTTCCCAAACATATAAAGCTCACAAAACTTCAACTTGAATATTTGAGATCTCTGATGAGAACTTGTTGGTTAAGGATATTCGACCCATATGGCTTGTGTGCCTTAGCCACATATATCATAATTGTGATTCTGATTTCACAACTAAGGATAACACTGCAAGTGACAGGTAACTATAGACCCGTGCGTGACATATATGGTCTTTTGATTGTTACCTTTAATAACAACTACCTAGCTTTGACGACCTGCAGAACTCCACCATTGATATAAATATATCCTTTTGAGTCCAAAACTTCAAGGAATATTAAAATCTTTCTCAGGTCACGAACATGACAAACTTATGTCAAAGTGTCCGCACGACTCCAGCATGCATCTTGATTTTTACGGATCACTGTAATTCTACACGACATTATAATCCATGAAGATGGTTCCACCATCCATCTTCTTATAAGTTGAGAACCAATCTTCATTCGAGGTCAAATGGCAAGAACAACCTTCAAGTATCCATATGCTATCAATCAACCTTTGATTTGTGACATTGAGGATCAAACCATCTTCAAAATCTATACCTCCATGAGCCACTGCAACAACTGCAGACAGCAGGTCGAACTAGATCTCCATCAACATGTTTCCTCACCATTGCTAAAACTCAACCATGAGTGTAAATGCATTTGATAATCTTTTTCCCTCTTTTAAAGACGGACTCATGCAAGGGCAATTTCAAGATATCCTCCAACATGAGATCGGTGCAATGAGCTGCACATGGAGACCAATATAAGTGCTTCCTTTTCTGCATCAACATCTCTCCAGCTGCCTTGTAAGCGGCAACATTATCAGTGATGACTAGCAAGGATGCAAAAAACGGCATAAACGACCGTTTAAACGCATGCGGTCTCCAACCGAACCGACTAAGAAAACTCGGCTCATATGCGGGCTGACCGTTTAAGCGGCATTAAACGGCCGCTTACAAGGCCGTTTAAACGGCCGTTCAAATCACTTATTAAAAAACTAGCGGCTGACCTAACCCTCGACACCCCCCACGCCAGAACCCCGCCCCCCATTCCCAAACCCCCGCCCCTACCCTCTCGCACAACCCTTCGCCTCCATAGCCCTCTCGTACATCCCTGCCTCTTTCCGTTTGGAGCTCCACCGCCTCTTGCTGTTTGGAGCTCCGCCATTTGTTTATGTTGTCTATTTTGGCATAAATAAAATAGTTTGTAATTATTTATGTTGTCTTTTTTGACATTTTGCTATGGATTCTACTTGTTTATGATGTCTATTTTGACATTTGAATATGAATTCTGCTTGTTTATGCTGTCTATTTTGACATATGGTTATGGATTCTACTTGTTTATGCTGTCTATTTTCACATTTGGTTATGGATTCTACTTGTTTATGCTATTTATTTTAACATTTGGATGAAAAAATCCTTGAAGTTGACAATATTTGGTCTATATTGTGAATATGTGATTACTATTTTTATAATTTATTTATACTTTTTTATTAATTATATATATGTAATGATTTTTTATTAATTAAATATGCAAAACCGCATAACCCGTTTAATTTCCGTTTAAACTCCCGCATACCGTTTAATCAATAATCAATGACCCTACCGACTGAATACTACATACCGCTTTTTGCAACCTTGATGACTAGTATGATATTGCTTTCTCCAACCTCCTCAACAGCCTCATCAAGCAAATTGAACAGGAATGTGGCATTCTTGATTTCTTCAGATGCATCAATGGATTTCAAGAACCATGTGCCCTTAGGGCTATTCACTGAGAAGTTAATCAAAGTGTGCCCTTTGACATCTGTCCAAACATCCGACATAATGATGCAACCTACCTCTCTCAAGGATGCCTTAGCATCACCCATCAATGACTTTATAGTGCTCACTTCTTCCCGCAAGATCCAAGTTCTCAATTCATGCATAGTTGGAGATTTCAAACCCCTTCCAAAGTTGCCAATGCCTTTCACGATTGTCTCATATGAAGGACTAGTGGCAACGTTGAAAGGGAGCCCATTTTCCATGAAAAATCTCACTATGCTTTGGCAACATCTATTCCTTTCTTCCTTTCTCCAAGACACATTCAATGTGATTTGTGCTGCATTATCTGGAGTAGTTGCACATCCACCACTTCCGCTTGTCATTCCACCTCGTCCTCCCACAAAAAGATCCATAGGAACTCTTGCTTGTTGAGCTCCACTTGATCCGGTAGGTACATACTCACCAAAATCAGATCCTCCTTGCATTGCATATGCTCCCACTCGGCGAACCTCCTACATCTCTTCAAGTGATCTTTTTTTATCCAACTATTTCTTCATCAAAAACAACTTGATTTCATTCTCCACTTCTGGCGGTACATTTGGGCAACCACTAACATTCTTGTGACTTCTTGCCAAATGTTCTTTTAATCTCGCAATACCACCTGTAATGATCTTGTTACAAAAGTTACAACTCACATATTTGTATCATTTCTTCTTTTTCTTTCCCTCTAACTCAAACTCTTTACAATATTTCCATGCAATATCCGAACTATCACGTCTATTATCATGTCTCTTTTTCAATCTTGGAGCCATTTCTGAAATAGGAAAGTGGCATAGACTATAGAGCATTACATCATACATGTATAAACAAAACAAAATAAATAAAGCAATATAGAAATCTTCCAATAAGGATTTGTTTACAAAAGAATACACAGATTATTTATACATATTTATCACTAGTTAACGTTGTAAAAACATGAGTCAAATGTTAGTTGGAGAATGCACATCTTATTATAAATTTAAATTGGTAAAAATTCTAAAAAACACTCTTTTTTCATTAATCGGTGACTAGTCAGTCTGACTATTTGGTCGTGCCGAATAGTAAACAAGTAAAGTTATATTCTAACACAACGCGCAACAGCAAATTTTGAGCAAATTTTGAGCAGATGTTCTAGCACAACACCATCCAATATATAGTGTCGAATAAACTTAGCTACTAAGTTCAGAAGAAAACACGAAACCTTCAAAGGATGCAGGCTGCAGCACTACTGCTCAAAGATGGAGGCGGCGGTGGGTCGGTGGCGTGTCAACCGACGATGGCTGAAAGTTTGGAGAATCGGGCGTGAAGAACGAAGAGGATTTGCTGAAATATACAAGAGAGAGGATAGAATATGCTAATTGGGGAAGAAGAGGGAAGAATGTTGAGTTCCACAAGCCCGGGCACCTCCGTCGTCGACACTTAGGGTTCCAGGTTCTAATGTTTTGGGGCTTTTGGGGGTTCTAATATTTTCCAAATGAGGCGTACGCCCCACAAATGCCCCGGTGCCTCAACGCCTCGTGGAACGCCTTATATATTCAAGGTGTATGCTGCCAATTTCAATAACGCCTCTTGCATCTCGAGGCGGTTTTTAGTGAAAAAAGCCTCGAGACGTATGCCTCAGTGCCTCGAGGCGCGTTTTTTAAAACCTTGGAGACAACCATTTCACGATGATCCTTGGATAATGCATCTTTTGTACTCATCTAATGTGGATTTTGTATGATGACATTCTGTTCCAAAGATTCGGATGATCGAGGTCTTTTCATAGATCCAGCACCTCCAACGATATCAATTTCATCTTGCATCTCTGCAACATTAGAGGCTTTCTGACTCTTCTTTCCGGCAACGTCCTTCAGGTATGATGTCATCTTCTTCCTCATATCTTCGTCCACCTTACAACATGCAGCCATGTTACCTTCACGGTATGCAAAATGTTGCTTGAACATGTAAACCCCTCCTTTCACCACCTTCTTACACAGAATGCAAGTAACCATGTTCAGATCGACACGATTCAAAAGGTATTCAAATTGCTATGCATGATCACTTGATCCGGACGGTACATAAAAAGACAAGTCTCTACCGAAAGCGACGTTCGTGGGCAGTGTGGCCATCTACATTGTCACAAACTCACAAGTTACAATAAATAAGATGTTATTACTAACAATGATGTACTAAATATTTAAGGGATATTTACACCCATAACCCTGAGTAGTTTTGTATTTATATACATAATCTCGATAGCCATGAATTACACAAGAAATCCTGAATAGTCACTCCACCTCACACCCATAACCCTCACAAATCACAAGAGAAACCACGAATAATCACTCTGTCTCACACCCATAACCTTGAGGGTTATGCACGTAAATATGAAACTACCCATGATTATCGGTGTAAATATCCCAATATTTAATATACAACACAAAAAAAACAAGTCCTACAGGTCCTAATTAATATACAACACAAACAACTAACCAAAAGTAACCAAACAAGTATGTCATATACCGAGTGTATGAATAGGTTGCGGCTCCTACAACAAAAAACAAGTAATTAATACTAATCAACCAAAATATTTAAGTGTATATGAATAGGCTACAGCTCATGCAACAAAAGTAAGTAACCAAACGTCGAAAGCTATAGCTCCTACAAAAAAAGAACCATAAATCCATAATAACCAAAGCACTGTCAGGAATAATTCTCTATAGCTCATACAGTTCGACGTCGTTGTTGAGAACAATTCTCTGTAGCAAAACATGGAGAAAGCAGAACATGGAATAATAACAAAAACAAGTAACCAAAGCACGCCTTTGAGAACGATGGGAAGCAATGAACATAAAGAAGATAGCATTAAAAATAAAAAATAAAGCCCAAAACCTAACCTTGTTTTTGGTGGCACGAGCTGGAGATTGGAGAGGGTCGAAGGTAGGAGAGGATAACGACGACCGGTCGGCACGCGAAGGAGGCGCCGCAAAGATGGCGATGCGGCCGAGGGAGCGGCCACGACCGGGATACGAAGGAGAGGAGAAACGAGGGAGCTGGGCGGATGAGTTCAGGGGTATTAAGCAGAATGGGGAGTATTGTCCCAAATGGGTGCGCAATTCAAGTAACCTGGCAAGAGTTTCAGATCCTAAATTCCCACTTAAAAAGCTGCCCGCAACTCTGGCCGACTAAGCCTACTACTTTGATTAATTAGTCGGCTAGACCAACTATTGGGTGATTTGGTGTGGTTGAGTCAGTACCTTACCTGAGTTGCTTAATCCCAGCTAGTCAGTCTAGTCATGCGATTTTTACAAGCTTGTATTTAGTGTGTAGGTGATTGTTTTTCCGTTTGTCCAAATTGAGCATTGTGTGTTCCAGCTTGAGGGACAACGTTGAAATTGTCTTAGATGCGCAATTGGATCTCCCTAGGATACGGGTATCATGCTCTTGTGTTTGGTCTCATACCAACTACTTATGTAACTTTGATGTTGGTAGGGCAATATATAGAGCCACGCGCTCATTGTAATGTTAGAGAGAAACCCAATGGAAAACACAACCCTTAATAGCATTCTTCTGTGGTTTCGTATCACTCCTTAAGGAGTAAGGTTCTACGTAAAAATTCAAGAGTTCTTATTTTTCTTGTTCTTGTTTAATTCGCTTTAGCATTTGTCTTCCACACAATGCAAATAGGTCTCTAGACATTTGTTGAGAGTTCACTTCAGCGATCTATTCAATGATGATAAGAAGAACTCATTTGCAAGTGGCGCCCTGCATGGCCAATATCTCCTAACAAAACTTACTAAAGAAAATGGACATTCCTTCTCAGTACTGTGTCAGTTCCTGCCAATGGACTCCAAAAATGCTGATACCACATCAGAATGTCGAGACCTCGTCAGTAGAGGCCATATTACTCTCTAACAACTCCCTGGCCACCATCGAACTCCTGCATCCAAAGAAAAGGTGGTCCGGGCACTCATCATTCTCATGACAATGAAAGCATGTCGGATCCGTCATCTAGACAAACCATGCAAATCTATCCTAAGTGAACAGTCTCGCCCTATGAAACAACCATATAAACACCTTCTTGCACGTTGGAATTTTTCATTTCCAGATTCTTCTACAGTCTGCCACACACCCTCCAGGGTAAAACATCATTGGCCCCTGATGGCCTTGTACACTTTCCTCGCCAAGAAAAAGTCATCGTACCAGCTCCAATAATCCTGACCCTCCATGGGTCCATCAACACCCTACAACTCCTGCAACATCACTAACACCTCGTTCATTCACTAACCAAACAGCTCAGATCTGAAATTGGGAAAGAACAAGTACATGTCCCACATCTCCAGAAAACAGTTCAAATCAACCGCCAACACTATCGACCGCTAGAAGCGCGACCCGAGCGCTCCACCCTCGCTCCAATTGGGGGTCCAAAGCTTGAATCCCATACAATCACCCCATGACAGGCTTCAAGACTGGACAAATCTTGTGTGCCACCCTACAAATACCTCTCCAAACATAGATGGAGCATGCCCAAAAAGCCCCCGAGCTCGGCAGAGCACATCCCACATCAAATATTCTCTTGAGCAGAACACATACCAAGCTGTCACACTCCCCCAATATACGAGTAATTCGCTTACTAAGCATGTTGTTATTCATCTTCTCCAAGCTGTACACTTCGAGACCACCGTCAATATTTAAGCATGACACCACCACCTAATCAACCAACAACAATTGGTTCAATTTTCCAGACGATGACCAGAAAAATCATCTCATGGTGGTCTCGATCCTCTTCCATACCCCCATCAAGCGAAGCTTACTGCTAGCGGACAAGAAAAAACAGGGATAGCAAAGAGAATCAATCTCAATAGAACCATTCTACCATCACAAGAGAGACAAACAGATCTCTAGTAAGATAATCGTTGCCCCCATCTTCTCAATCATTGCCAACCACCCCACCGTTCACATCCTCCCAACAACTAGTAGCACGTCAAGATACTGCATGGGAAGATCCATATGAGGTGATCTCAACCAACCTATGCATCTCCCAATCTCTACCTCCTCTAGTCTGAAAGGCACAAACTTCAAGTTAGCCCTGTTGAGCCTCAAGCCAGAAACATCCCTGAAAATGTCAAGGACCACATACAAACCGTTGCAAATCTCAACGCCGCCTTTCGCAAATAGGATGGTATCATCTTTATATTGAAGAATAGTGATGAATCTCCATTTCATCAACTTTATTCTTGAATTTCGATCTTAAGTTCCTGGTTTAATGCATGTAGATATCGTTAATTTGTACAAAATAACATCTGTCATTTAACATGTAAACATCGTATAAATACATGTATTTAATTCTAAAATAAATGAATAAATGAAAGAAAAGAAAAGAAAAGAAAGGGAAGTATCAAAGATACTAAATGACCCTAGACCCTAAGACCAAGTCAATATTGGCTTTGTCGATCAGGAATAGGGTAGGGGGAGATAGGGCCAATAATTGTACACACAAACCCTGATTTAATACACTACATAGCTTAATATTCATATATTTTATTTTCCATTTTACATACCTTGAATAAAGATCATTCTCCATGAAACTTGTACATATTAATGTATAGAAAAATATAAAATTAATTGCAAATGAAAATAATGCACTCTGTGACCGGGACACATGGATGACAAAGTTGTAATCTGAACTTCACATACCAATATCTTCTCCATACAATCTCAAAATTCATCGAACTCACCTTTATTATACTTAAAATTAAATTATCTATCTAATGAAGGTGGTTCATTAAAAAATGAGGTTAGGATGCAAAAGCTAACTTGTCGGGTCCTATTGTACTATAGATTTGTATATTTTATTCGTCTTATTTATTATTTATATGTTTACCCTTATTTTATTTTTAGTACATGTAAATATTATTTGAAATGTATTAAAAAATATAAACATAAAATAAAAGCATTAAAATGTACTAAAGTAAACAGTGTATTAAAATATATAGGCATACTATACCTATAATATATACACACACATTAAGCAGCTCGATAAATTAGAAAATAAAGTGAAAAGATGAAGATATGTATTTAAATACGCTATAAATATATATAATATGTACGTACAATAATAAAATTAAAAAATACAGTATAAAAACATACTTAAAACATATGTAAATATACATACGTATATACTTGTAAAGAAGCACCTAATAAAAAGTTTGTAAAAATAAATAAAAATATCCATAAAACAGTACATGAATTAAGAAATATTTTTATATTTTGAGTTTTAATCAATAAAATCATTTATTAATTTTTACATGTTAAATAAGGAAATTATCCCATGTATCTTTCTGGTTCGTCCACATAGACCAACAGAGGCCGGCGTTAGTTGACCTTGGGTCGACTATATGCCCTTCCTGTCGCCCTTGTCAGAAGTTCCGACGCCCCTCCCTTCTCCACTTTTTTGACATTGATCCATGGCTCAATGGATCTTGGGTTTGTCACCAAACATCTTCCCCTCACATTGCTCCATCTCTCTAGCCTCCTAGATCCCACCAACCACCATCGAGCATCACGCTATCGAGTTCCCCTTTCTGCCCATCACCTTTTTTTATAAATAAACCCAATCCTCCTCTTTTGAAGTTTTGATCCCTCTCTCAACACTGTAACCTCAAAACATGTTCCTATAGTTGACTCTGACAGCTTGAGTCCCCAACCCTGTCGGCGTGGAGAAAGTGGTGGTGGAGCTGATCCACATCCTCGTCAGACTTGCTTCAGGAGGAGCTTCTACTCCTTGTTCCTCGCAAGTTTGAGCTGGTTAACTTAGGTTTTCATTTCGTATTTTTCTTTAATATCTTAGCTTAGGTCTTGGTTTATCCAATTACTTAGTAGGTTAGATTTAATTTCAAATCTTTTGTTTGTCGGAGCTTCAAGTTCCAGCTCCTAATCGCCACGAATCTCATTGTGTTTCGACTCGCAACCATGACCATTTCGTGCCTCTCCATTTTCTCTATCGAACCCCTATCAGATCCCCATGATCCTACAAGGATTAGGTCCAAACCTAGCTTATTTCCTCTGCATTGCGTTGGAGCTCACCACCCATTCTATTTCCTCGTGTGTTCAGCTTCAAATTGGGTTGAGAGAATAGCTCTCGAGCCCCTGAAAGTTTTTCTTCAGGAGGCAGGACCTGAGGAAGCTCCTGGATCTCTAATCGTATGAAGAGAAGGCTTCTAGTTCATCTGAGCGTATTGACCTCCAGACCCCTTCTCAGCGAGGTCTTGACCATTTGAAGACCACTTCCAGATGTGTGAGGTTCCCACGAAGATTTTGAGTTGTCAGGGCTAAAGAAAGAGGTCAGAAATGCCCGGAATCAATGAATGAAGGAAACTAGGGAAGAAGTTCTTCATCCTTACTCCTCCACCCGTCCGATTACAAGTCTGGCCCAGATCTAATCTAGGTCATTGAATGTAAGGCGAAATGGTGTCCCTCGTCGATGTCTAATTTGGATAAGTGGAGCTACGTGGCGTAATGTCCGTCGCCTGATCATGCCTCTTAAGGGGTAAACTTTAGAGACATGTCGCCGCTTTTTTGTATTTATGAAATAGTCTTGTAAATATTCTATCCAGTCTAAAATTTTGTGTGATATTTACTAAGTATACCCCAAGTTTCTGTATATTTGCACTTGGGTCCATAGCTAGGTCACCTCACGTGGCCCTCCACGTGTGGAGCATGGGATTTTTGCAACCTAGTCCCTATGAGTTTAGGTATTTCATTGTAGTCCATTATTTTGTGTATTCAGTTTAAACTCTCGGGACATTTTACAAGCAAGGACCTGATGCTTTGTTTAGTTGCATTTATATCTGTACCATGCGCAGATTAAATGCAAGTGTAATTGGTTTAATTTCTATTATGCCCCTTGATTTCTTTAAAGTATTAATGAATGCATTTTAAGTTTCTTTAAATTGGAAAAAGGTCCATGTTAGTTCTTAATTTTTATTTCTTATATATTTATTACTATAAGTAGTGTTCTATATATGAAATTGTAGGAAAATTATCTAAGGTGGTTGATACTTATCTCCATTATATATATATTTTTTGTGGGGCGTTTTAATTTTTTTTATTATTTATAAGAAAATAAAAAATAATCTTTTTATTCCATGTCTAATTATTAAAATAAAAAAAATATAAAACTATATTAAAAAATTCCAAATAAAATTATAGTAACTATATTACTATATATTCTATCATATACCCAAAAATCGCAAAAAATATAAAACCAAAGTCATAACATTACAAAACCTTGAAAACACTAAAAAACAATAAAAACCATTAAAAACCAAAAATATTGTATTCTATTCTATATTTTTCGTTATTATATATATCATATATATAAATGGTTTTGGGAATTTTGGGCACTATTGTCTATTTTTTAAAACCCAAAACAATTCGGCTATATTATTTATTCACTATTTTATACATATTAATCATTTAAAATTACATAAAAATGGGCAAAAATCCGCAAAATTATAAAAAATATAGAAAATATTAAAACATAAAATATTGTTTGTATTCTAAGTATATTTATGTATATTTAAAAATATAACGCCATATATATTTTATATATTCTACATATTACATATATTCTTTATATTATTATTGTATATGAATATATATTCTATTTTAAAACAAAAAAGAAACTATAAAATTACAAAATTAAAAAAATAAAAATAAAAATTTTAAAAATGTAAAAATTATAAATCCATAAAAAATAAAATTAAAATCCCACAAAAAATTAGAAAAGAAAAACATACAAAATTATTATTATTATTTATTATTGATTGGTGATAATTATACATATCCTCCATTGTTCTCAGTGGTTCAACCCCTGCTACTTGTTTGTTATGCACATTTTTATATGATGTAATAAATTTCCTCTCACATATTTTCGTTGTTATATATTATTCGTGTGTTGATTATTTATCTAATCGATTAGTTCGGGTACCGAGAGCCGAAAGAGGCGTCGATACAACGATTGTCGAATTTGACTTGTTGGATGTCGCATGCCCTCCAAGACCGGACGTTAGGCACCTTGTTGCGAATGTCTTAATTAAATATGCTCTGAGATCTCCTCCTTGCTATATCTGCTACTAATGTTGCCTGACACCGCTCGATCCACCATAACTGACAAGGCATCCACCGCGAGAATGAAATATAGTGGAGCCAAAGGGCAGTCCTAACAAATGTCGCGTTGCAGCTGAAAAAACCCCTTCTAAGTTATCCATTCACCAAAACCACACATGATGCCATTGTAACATGCATTTTTATCCATGATATCCACCGATCTATAAATCCTCTCATGAATTGAAACATCAATCCACATCGTCGTATAACTTCAAGAATTCAAACTTCCATATTACTCCCTTTGTTCCCCTCCTCCTCCATTAGTCATGATCTCATAGTATGAGACTACACTATCCATCAATTGCTTGCTCTGTAAAAAGAGCACTCTGAACTAGGGAGATGATCTTGTTCAATATTCCATTTAGCCTATTAGCCAACACCTTGGCCACAATTAAATATATCGCATTGGATAACGCTATTAGGAGGTCATCCTCCACCCTTGATGTCACATCCTTCTTTGGCAGCAGAAAAATCAGTGATTGATTGAGATGATCGAAACCCCAATTGCACTCTGCAAACTAATCAACCAACTCCATCACTTCGTCGGCGACCAGGTCCCAAAACTCTCAGAAGAAAAAGATGAAGAAACCGTTCGACCGGGGACAACCATCTAGGTTTAGTGCAAACACTGCCTTATGAACCTTTGACACCTCGAAGAGCTTCGTCAACAACTCCACAACTGGGTCAATTATGTAGTTCACCCCTGATAACCGTTGTTTTCCACGAGGGTCCACCATGAATAATATAAAAAAGTGTCGTTGAGGCGACCGCTCGTAGAATACCCGAGTTAATCAGCAACTAACCCACAACCAAAGAATAAAACAATCAAGCTCAAAAAGAAATGTGAATTAATCTTTATTACTCTACCATAAAATGTATAGGGAACAAGCATGTAGAGGTCGAACCACAGAGAGCAATACAAAAATGCAATAGCCTACATGTATCTCAGAGTCATCCATGTGTGAAGCCTATTTTTGTGGGTTTTGAATTTTATAATTTTTTTTGTATTTTATTTTATTTATTTTTTTATTTTTATTTATTATATACCTTTTTTATAGTATAACTAGGTAATATATATATAATACAAATATATAAATATATGTATACCCATAGAGGGTGAGTATATAGCTTATAATACATACAATATATATAAATATATATATATAGATAAGTATAATATATATATATAATTTAGGGTTAATAAATAGATATATAAATACATATAAGTAGTTAGATATATATATATATATATGTTTTCTTTTTTTTGGGAATATATATATACATAAAGGGGTACTATAATATTTATAAAAATACTCAAAAATAGTCCAAAATTCAGGAATAAAGTCTTTTTGGGATTTTCATGATTTTTTACTATTTTTGTGATTTTTGGGCATTTTTCGAAATATTTTTAGTATTTTTAAATAGCAAAATAAGAGCAAACAGTGGAATAGGGTCTAGTTGTAAGAAAAATAGGAATTAAAAATAGCAAACAACCTCAAAAAATTTCCACACTATTTTTCTAATAGGGATAATAAAATATAGCATAAATAGGAACTGAGCTCACATTTTTCTGGTTTTTCTTTAATTTTATATATTTTTTTGAAGTTTTTGTGTATTTTCAATTTTTAAGGTTTTCCTTTTGAGATTTTTAGGGATTTTTGGGCTGACACTGCAATGGGTCAAAATACATCATAACTAATTTTTTTGGAATTTTTCGAGGCCTTTTCATATTTTTTGGTATTTTATAAGCTAGACAGTAAATAAAATGCATGTTTTTGATTTTTAATAAATGCAAAGATGCAATAAAATTAAAAATTAAAAATATAGCGTACAAGGGTACACTAACAGGAGCTTATGTCTATTTTTGCAAAAATTTTCGAAGAAATATGAAGCACAAAATAAATAGACAAAGCATTCAAAAATAAATGGCCTAGCAGGGGTGTTTTTGCAAATAAAATAATTGACAGGGGCATACATGCAAAAATCACAATAAAAATGAACGTTAACTTTTATTTTCAGGACCATTTTACAAATACAAAAACCCGGCGGGGTTTAAATGCAAATATCGCGCGCCTCACGTGGGGTCTGCACGTGAGGCGTAGAGGGACTAAAAAGTAAATACACAAACATCAGGGGGTGTTCTGCAAATTTTACAAGTTATTTACAACGTGACTTTTTATTTTTGGGATTAAACTATAAATACAAAAAGCGGGGGGCTAGATGTGAAATTTACCCCCATAAGGCGCTTCATCCTACGGCGCTAGATGCGCCACTTATCCATGCGTCGAGCATCGGACGGTCGACGTCGATTCGCCGATGAAGGGTGCGGATTAGAAACTCCCGGCTGATCTGACGGTTGGGGCATATCTTCATCGGACGACTCATGTTGGATCTGGGACGAGCCTCCTGATCCGACGGCGCTTGAGCTCCCTGGAAGAACAGGGAAGAAGCTCGCGCCTGGCGAGCTTCGATCGAGAAGCATGGGCTCCTCCAAGGCTCTCTGGGGCGTCGGAGGTGGTCTGCACGTAGCTGGAAGCATCCCGCGTCGACAGATGGGTCCATCATGGCTCCTGGAGGTCCGAGTCGCTCGGACGAGGTCGGAGAAGTAGTGGACCTCCAGGAACCTCTTCCTGGTTCGATTCGAGCCCAGATGGGCTCTATCCTTTGTTTAACCTGCAGAGGAAGAACCAGGGGCGAGAGGGCTACCTCCTCGACCCGGGATTTTGAAGCTGCGGAGCAAAAATGGAGCGGGGCGGAGGGGCTCCGGCGTACAGCGGAGGTGGAGCCCCGATTCGCCAAGACCGAAGGTCCTGGGTTGGACCAAGATGTGCGTTCGATGGAGAATGTGATGAGGGACGAAATGGGATAAGAATGGCGGGCGGATACAGTCGATTTCACAGTGAAGAAGTCGTCGGAGCAGAGCTCCGGTGAACTTCGAATTTGGGATTCTAAGCTACTGGGATCAGCTAAAAGCTAAACTAATAACCGGAATTGAAAGCTAGCATTAAAACCTAACTAAAAAGCATAAAAAGGGACAACTCTTATACCTGGGGGCCTCCAGGGAGCAGGGCGGACGTCGGAGCTCCGCCGCGACAAAATCTTCCTCCCTCCGGCCGATTCGAGACGCCAGCACACTCCCCCTGTCACGAGGAATGTCCTAGGAATTGAATCAAGGCTTAAGGTTGGATTAAAAGTGGCCAAATTCGCAGAAGGAGGCGGAGCTACTTATTTATAAACATTGGCAAGGTGCCTTATTGACCGGCGATTATTTCTTAATCTAATGAGTATCTAATTGATCTAAGATTTTGGCGGGCATCATGGATGATCAGAGGGCAATTCTTGTGAAGGAAGCGAGCTTGAACGATGGAAGGGATGGCCGTAAAAATTGGAGGAAAATTGGGGAGTTGACAGTTCAGAGGCGCATGGCTTGGATGGGACAGTTGACCAGGGGGTCAACGAAGGCCGGCTCCCCATTGGTCCACGTTGGCCGCTAGACGCCAAAATAGGAGATCTGATTAGAAATTGATTTATTTGACACAGCAAACGATTTTATTATTTTTTTCTTATAAAATAAAAAATGTGTATTATTTCATCTAGTATTTATTTATGATTTTTATTGAATTTTTCGAAGTGTTTTATTATGGTTTTAATTTAATAATGTGTATATGTATGTATTTACATGTATTTTTGTGTATCTTATTTTTAATTTATTTATTTTCTTTTTATTATTTTATTGACTTATTTTATAAATTTATAATTTGTTTTTGTGAGTAGAAAGGTATTTTTATTTAATTTTTATGAGTTTATTTACATTTTAAATAAATATGTGTATGTATATGTAGGTATACTTATAGGTGTTTTATCTATGTATCTTGTATACTTAATTTATTTAATGTATTTTCTTGATTCTTATTTTGGATTTACATTTTTAATGAGTTGTGTACAATGTATACATTATTATAAAAATATAAAAGAATAAAAGAACCAAGGAATAAAATCCTTTTTATTTATATAAAGATATATAGTATAGGTATTTTGTCTATGAATTTTGTAGACTTATTTTATTTTTGAAATTATTTTTGGTTTTCCTTTACTTTTAATGTGTGTATGTATTATATACATCATTTACAAAATTCTAAAAATATGAATTTATAAAAATAATGAGCATTGAATAAAAAGAATATTTTAATCAAGACTATATACAAGAAGGGCCAAAAACCTAACTTCTGCATATGGACTCCAAAAATTATGAAACCAATTTTATTAAATAGTTCATGGAAAGCTATATACAATTAAAGGTGAGTTTGGGTGATTTGGTGTTTTTATTTGCAAGATATGGGTCTGTGAAGTTGAGATTTTGGCTTTTTATGCTGGGTATAAAATGCACACTGAGTATTATTTGTATTCAAACTTAATTTTGTATTTTTATTTTCATTATTATCTACAACTTTCATGAACAAAGTTTCTTTATTTGATGAATAAATAATTATGTACAAAATATGTGCCAAAAATGCATAAATAGATGCATGAATAAATGAGGTATTTATTGTATGCTGGCCCTTATCTCCCCCTACTTTATTCCTTGTCGACCAATTCCATGCTGGCCTTGGTCTTGGGGTTTGGGTCATAAAATATTTGTAATATTTTATTCCTTTTTCTTTTCTTATCTTTATTCTATAATTTTGGCATTAAGAACCTTATTTAATGTGTAATGAATCATAAATGCTATTATGTACAATTTGATGCTATTTACATGCATTTGCTGGGGTTTTTGAGGCCAAAATGATAGAATAAAGGTGATGAAATGGAGATTCATCACCCCCCTATACTTGCCTTTGCTAGTCCCTAGCAAACACTTATGCAATAAGTACAAAAAGAATAAAGAAAAGAAAAAGGAGAATGAAAGAAGGATAGAGTGAATAGGGGTGCTTTCAGTGCAACGCATGTCTTTATAAAATCTGAATTTGGAGCTCCTGTCAGACCTTGGGTGTAGATGTGTGTGGAACCTAGTCGGGAACCATATCTAAAATACAACAGCCTTCGATAGTCACAGAACTCGGTTCAACCCACCTCAATAGCCTGGTCAGAACCAGTCTACATCATACGCAAACCCTTATAACTATGAAGCTGACTTGTACAGTGTAAGTGATGGTGGCTCTCCCCAACTGAAATGACGAAGGAACTGACTTCTCCAGAATGACAACCCAATGATTCCCCAGTCCAACAGCTCTTTCCTCGAGGAGCAGGGTATTCCCTTCTAAGTTCAAGTGGCAACCAGCTCAGGAGGAGGGGTGAAGAGAAGAATGGACGGTAGCCAGTGTAGCTACCTATCCTGGGATGCAAGACCAGTGTAGTCAAGTCATCCAGCTGCAGGCTCACATTTTTGTCTTTGGAACTCAAGCTTGCTTATTGACTTTGTACACAGTTTGCAGGCATTTTATTTTTTGTACAGGCCTGACCATTTTTTTTCCAACATACTATTCACAACAGCATTTACATAAGGAGTTTTTCCTCTTGAGCCAGTAGACTATCCCTCTTTTGAAGCTTTATCGCAACCCACAATCTCCTGTCTTTAGACCTCATGGCTATTGGACCAGGTTGGGGTGCACTTCCCTCCCTAGACGAGGACGAATGTTTCCACCCGTGTGCGTCTCAGACTGGCAAATCCAACCCCCTCACCACTCCAACTGAGTTGAGCCAAGTGAAAGGTGCAAGTGTCCAAGTTAGGTCACGGTCGGCAAGAGTCGTACGTATGTCTCAAAAAGTTCTAGTTAGTCCACTGAGGTGACTTGAACCCAGTCCTGATTTCTCAAAGAATTAAGTCTGCATAGACCTGAAGTACCTTAGATCTAGTTCCCATAAGGTTCCAGTGCAGTTAGGTGCAGTAAGGTCCAACCAAGCTCCAATTTGAGACTTTACTAGACTGATTCAATCATCAAGCTCACTCAAAAAGAATATAAATGGTATGCTTATGCTATGCACAATGAATGATGCAATTTTTCATGAGATTTCAAAAAGAAGCAAAGAATGTTTTTACACAAAGAATTTTTTTTGGCAAATAAAATAAGAACTTGACACATAAAAGGGTACATACAATTATTTACACAGGCGTGCCGTTTTATTTACAAAAGGTATGAATTTATAAAGACTTTACAGGTTTGAATGAAGTAGTTTATTTAGGTTGTTGAGAAAGAATTTTATGTAATTTATTTCTGATTTACAGGTATTTGTAATAGTGATCTTATTCTTCAGGTCTAGTTTTGAAAATAGTTTTGCAAACTATAGTACACGATAATTTTTGCAATCATTTACACACAATTGAAAACTAGTTTTGCAAAGAATTTTCACACTATATGTACATTTTTCACAATAATTTTGACGCACATTTTTCAAAACATTTGCATATAGGTTTTTCAAATCCTTTCTTTCACATAAAGAAAAATTTTGCAATCAAAACAATTTTCACACAGTTTGATATCATTTCACATCAAAATTTTCCAAACTGGTCACACTATTTTTCAAATCATACTGTATAGGTATCTGATTTATTAATCAGTATATATACAAAAGAAGAAAAATTGTACTTGTTGCATAGTAAGGTTTTTATCAGTTTTATTTGTGATTATTCCTTAATTACAAATGAGAGATTTTTGTGTAGACTCCTCAGACTTATTCAAGAATCATTTTTCACAAGAGTTTTGAAAGCTCTAGTCCAAAATAATTTTGCAAACATGTACCCGTATTTGAAAATGATTTTACAAAGGTTTTACACATCATAGATAGGTTTTTCAAAACAATTTTGACAATCAAATTTTTACAATCATTTGCACACTGATTTTGACACATTTTGATTTCACGCAAAGGAAATAAATTTTACACACAAAACTGAATTTTCAAAAGTTGAATACTTGTACACACTATTTTCAAACAATTTTCACAAGATTTTTCAAAGAAGCTTTCTTTCACACAACCTTTTTCCTGACTTAATAATCAGTATAAGTATAAAGAGCATGAGGAGCTCACAATCATCTTTTATTATTATAGAGCTACTTTTTACATTTTAATTTATATTGGGATTATATATTTTATTTTCAGTATGAGTTATGGCTTATAGTATATACATGGTATATACGACCCCCCTATACTTAGCTTGAGCTATGTCCTCATAGATCGAAGAGAAAAGCAGAGACATAACTCGTACTGAGTATAGACAAGTCTGAAGAATATATGAATGAAATGAATGAATGAGAAGTTGACCGTCCCCCCTATACTTAGGATCAAGTAATCCTAAGTATAGCAGACTGTACAAAAAGCAGGGAGGGTCAAGGGTGGGAATACACAGATCGTACTCAGATTGTCTCCCCCTATACTTAGGGTAAGATACTCCTAAGTATAGACAAGAAGAGGAGACAATGGAGAGGATCGGAATGAAATGAAAAACTCGGGGTGCACATCCCCCCTATACTTAGGACCAAGTACGTCCTAAGTATAGAAAACTATCTACAAGGGTGGCACCTTTTAGATACAAAGAGAAAATAGAAAAGGAAAAGAAGAAAAGAAGAAAAACAAAGAAAATCAGATAAACAGTTGTTGGATTGCATAGTCTAAATCTTTCGATGCCGCAGGTGCTGAGGAGATGCCATCATGGTGCATGAGCTGAACGGAGTCAACAACGGCCACGAATGTGTCTGGTTCGAGGTACGGCTTCAGGAGTTGACCGTTGATGACGAATGGCTGTGCGTCAGGAGACAGTTCTGATATAGTGATGAGGCCACATTTCATCATCTTTATTCTATCATTTTGGCATAAAAAATCCTAGCAAATGCGTGTAAATACCCTTAATTTCCATATCTTAGCATTCATGCATGTGCATGTAATTAGTGTATAAAACACTGTAATTAAAGCCAAAATTATAGAATAAATAAAAGAAAAGAAAAAGAATAAAATATTGTAAAAATTTTATGATCCGAAACCCCGAGACCTAGGCATCTCGATGGCTATGTCGACAAGGAATAAAGTAGGGGGAGATAAGGGCCAAAATACAATAAAAATTCCTTTTGTTTAATTCTTTCTTTAATTATTTTGGGACCTATTTTTAGTCCCACCTTTTATACTTTAAATAAAGAAACTTTGTACATAAAAGTTGTATATAATTAAATAAAGAAAAATACAAAATTGATTTCACTCAAAAATAATACACGGATAAAAAGTTATGATTTGAATAAGATTTCGGAATCCCAACTTCCCAGACCCGTATCTCTCAAATAAAAACTCAAAATTTATCAAACTCACCTTTAATTGTATATAATTTTCAATAATCTATTTAATGAAGGTGGTTTCGTATTTTTCGGAGTTACGGTTTGGAAGTTGAGTTTTGGACCCCTATTGTATATTATACCAATTAAAATATTCATTTTATTTATTATTCATTATTTTATTCATATTTTTTTATTATTTCATAGATTATTATATATGTACATATTAAAACTGGAATAAAATGATAAATAAAACATTAAAAAAATAAAATTCTTGTATAAAATACATAGAAAAATTAACAATGTACTGTGTTAGAACCACGTTTTTGGCCGTTTTCGTCGATTTTTGGAGGATGCATCGTGCATCTTTTCACGATGATATCTTCTTGACTTTTTCTCCTCTTATATCCATTATACACGCCCAGTATATAGTTTTAGCATTGGATCATGTATTTGCCCTATTTTCCTCGAGCTTTGGAGCATGATTATCATGTTGTCTGACCCCCCCTCTGCTGTGCGTCAGAACATTAGTTTTTGCCAATATTCTCGAATTTTTATAGGCCGATACGTTCACCCAATCGCTGGACTTCCTTCTAGACTTTTTCTCTACATACATCCATTATACACGCCCAACTTTTATATCTAGAGTTGAGTTGTCTATTCTCAAGATACACACCGATCTTCTTGCCACCACATCAACTTTCTAACAAACCTCTGCCACTCCAGTCAGATCCTTGTTTTTGTCCGATTTCTCGGATTTTTCAAGGCCGACCCTTTCGCCCAATGGCTAAGCTTCCTTCACAACTTTTTGTCCTTTATGTACCCTCATACACGCCCAGAGGTTGCTTGAAGGATTGGAACAACGATATGCTAGATATTCATCGTTCTTTGGAGCTGCCCACCTCACATGTACAAAAAGACCACATCTTCTTCCAATTCGTTTTTGAACCCTCTTGGACCCATTTTGGCCACCCTCCTTGGAGCTCAAGATAGAGTGAAGTGACAGTGAGCTCCCCAGCTCCTCGGAGGCGCGGCTAGGCGAGTCGAAGGGCGGCTCCATCACCATCTCCGGCCACCTTGGCCGTGAGGTCCATCTCGCCATTCTTGGCTCGAGGTTTCGTACTTTCTTTCATTTTTTTCCTCTTATTTTCTTGCTCTTTATTCACTTGTAGATCGTAGATTTATTCTAGCATTTCGTTTACTTGCTTTTTAGTCACTTAATCACCTAGTTCATCCCTCGTCGGAGCAAGCTCCGGCGAGCATCGATCCCATCATTTCGACTTTCATTCATCCTCCTCGACGCGGCTTTCATCTCACCGCCGCCATCCTCCGCGATTCTACGTACCCTCATACACAACCCCCTTCATCTTCGGCCACATACGGTGGTCGGAGCATATCCTTCTTCCCTCACCAAAGCGAAGGAAAACCCATTCACATCCCATTTTTTTTGTGTACCTAACATCTTGGCCGAGTTTTGTACTCGAGCCCTTCTTCTAATTGCAGGTACATCGGAGCACTTTCACGCACATTCCCTTGTTATCCAAGATCAGTTTGACGCCACCTGGGTTAGTGGGGCATTTTGCAATCACGTCCCCGCATTTTTTGCATATTTCAGAAAGTTTTCGAGTATATTTTTGTACTGCAGTTTCGTATTCACTTTTTCATCTGTACCCCTGTGTTGTAATAGCTATAACTCATTCGTCTGAACTCGATTTCTCGTGAGAGTTTTTTTGTTAGAAAGCTGTTTAAGAGTTCTACATCATATCCAAATTTCAGATTTTTCTGATATACGAACTATTTATGGCGAATTTATGAAGTCAGAGTACTGATTGGACTTGTTTTATTGATAACGCTTGAAATACTCAATATCACTCGCTCATTTTTGGATATGTTGTAGTAATTAGCAGTGCCGAATTTGGGTTCAAATTTCAACAAAAAATATTACGATTTGTGTCCTGTAGAATTTCTACAATATTTTTAGTGATTGATTTATTTCTTGAGCATCTTTCATCTATTTCAAAATCTAAAAATATGTCCATGTGCCCCTAACTGTGTTCTATAATCAGAGATTTTTGTTGTATTTTTATCTTGTTGTTTGTTAGCCAAAAAAATCAAAAACATCATTTTTACCTTCCTACAATCTTTTATTTTTAATATATTCATTCCTTTTTGAAAAATTCCAAAAAAATTATATTTTGTTTGTTTCAGTGTGTTTTAACTTCAAACCAAAAATCATTAAAAATTTCAAAAGGAAACCCCTAAAAATAGCAAAACACCAAAAATCTTCCTAAAAATATTAAAAATTCCTCAAAAATCCTAAAAACGTAATTTCAGTTTCTGTATCTTCTTTGTTTTATTATCTTTAAGTAAAAATTAATTTGGAGAATTTTTGTTACTGTTTGCTATTTTATTTCTCTATTTTAAGTTTCAGTCTTGCATTTTATTTACTGTTTTCTCTATTTTGCCCTTAAAAATACCAAAAAAAATTAGGAAAAATATAGAAAAATCACAAAAACATTAGAAAAATATAAAAATCACAAAAACATTCCATTTCTTGTATTTTGAGTATTTTCCCCTATTTTTATCCCTCTCTTATCTCTAGTGTACATATATATTCCTTATATACATTATATCTTTATTAAAAGAAAAAGAAAATATAAAAGTACAAAATATAAAAAGAAAATACAAAATCAGTAAATTAAAAACCCAAATATACAAATATAAAATCAAAAATTAAATAAAAAATATAAAATTCAAAACCCACAAAAAATAGCACTTGTAGGCACTTGATCACAATCACATTTTGCACTTAGCTTGATCTATCCTGCCTTGCTCCCTGTGTTCGAACTCTCTACATACTTGCACCTATACATCTTTTATGTAGAGTTAAAAATAAATTTGACTCCACATTTGCTTGTCATTGTTTGATATTTGATTGTGGGTTCATTGTTGATTAATTACGGGATTTTGTAGTGTCAAGACATCGACTGTTGATTCGCCTTGTGAATCAATACGACTGCTCTCAATTTCGTGTTTATCAAATGGCGCCGTTGTCGGGGAGCAACAGCGTATAGAGCATTCTTTTGTGATTAATTGTGGATATTTGCCTATCTTTTTATACATTCATTGAACTCTATTGTTGATTGGTCTAATCACCCTTTTTGTTGAATTTTGTGCGAGGTACCGTCGAGCGAGGGGCACCCACGTGAAGGCTTGCTTAGCATCAAAGAGACTTGGAGGCTTGAGAAGATCATCATCTTTGTAGAATTTTTGTAGTTTAAAAATTTGTAATTTGAAGTGAGAGAGAGACTTAACTTGTAATAACTTGAACTCTCTAGGACACTCGGGCCTAATTTCCAAGTGTTTGTTCACTTGGGGGCTCACCGCAGTTTTGTGTTTCTCGCGGCTTTTCTCGCTTTCATTTCTATTTGTTTCCCGAGGATTTAGCCCCTAGACATAGGAGTTTTTGTTGACTGTGACGAACTAAGAAGATAAGGCCCAATCTCTAATATCTTGCCTGTACCTATAGAACGTAATTGGACTTGGCTAAAAATCCATTGAAAAAGCTATTTGACTTGGACTAGAGACCACGTGCCGCGAGCCCACCCTTTTAAGCGCTACTCCTGAACTCGATGTGTCGAGAAGAGGAAGGGTGAGCCTAGACCGGACTCCGGACTCTCTTCTTTGTCATAGCTACTTGTTCTTCACGTTAATAGAAGCTGCTCATCTTAGGACGATTTCCTCATGCATGCATCTAGGTAGTTTAATTTATTGTCTTTAATTTATGCGCGGATCACTTTGCATGTAGAGTGCTGGCGACAAGGTACGCATCTCTATCCCTGCATGCATCATAGATTTTGATCGCGCATCAGCTTTTCTGCTTTCCTCCCCCAGTTTTACTGAACTCTAAATAACAAGGAAATTGGAAAATTCGTTAGACGATGATTGCTCAGAAAAATACATAAAAAGTGAAAACAATAAAAATTGGGACTGCTAATGCAAACTTGATCTTAAAACTCATCCCACCAAAAATTTTGTCTTGGGGAGAGTAACCCCCTCCTTGTTTGATTTATCTGCAGCGAGAGAGTGACCCGACACTAGGATAGAGCCACGCCTAAAATTCGGGTTGACTACTGATCGTGGTTAGTCGTTCTCCAGTGAGGATCTCTCCGGTAACCGGTAAATCGGACCGCGACATCCTTAGCAGATTGAATTTGCGGGAACAACCGGGTTACGGTCCGTAATTCATACTGGCTGGGAAAGATCTAACGTGGATCGGGACAGTCGGCTAGGAAAGTAGGGTACCTAACAGCTCGCTCTAACGCTCTGATAGATTGATTGATCACTTAATAAAATTTGACAAGATAACAGACCGAACCTTCACGGTCGTCAGCTCAAGCGTTGCATAGGTGAATAGGGGGTTTGTATTTCACATCTTGTTTGAATTCCAGATCTCATCCGCCTTTCTCTATATCAAGATGATGGGAAGGAGATCCCTTAGGCCACGTCTGGTGGCACCGCTATCGAGCACTCCTCCTTTTTCATCTAGGTCGGCTTCAGGGAGTCCAGACCCACTCTCCGAGCCTGAGTATACATCCACCCTGTTCCCCCTCGACCACCCTTCTTCTTCTATCAGTCCGGTGGTGTCATAATTTAGTACAGAACAGAGTTCAGAACATTTGACGGCACCTGAGATGGACTCTTTTGACTTTGCAGAAACCCCAGAAATGGAAGGTAGAGACGAGCCCCCAGATGAGCAGAGACCACCACCGTACATGTATGATCAGGCTGCCATCAACAATTCACTGCTAGCCTCCTTGGAAACCATGCAGCGACATATCAGAGACCAGGGAGTAGTCATGGGTGAAATCATGAGGGAGATGCGTGACGGGCGAGAAGACCGAAATGGGCACGATGATATACCAGACGAAGAACCTAACCAGGAGAGGCTGCCACCGGCAACCATGAGGCAGTTGCACAACCCAGCTGCAACACTCACTCATCGATGGATCAGAATCCCTCCCATATATGGAGACTTCGAGCTTCGTCCGCATACTATTCAGCTACTGCTGAAGTTCCATGGGCTTGCCACTGAAGAACCGCACCTCCATCTGCAAGAATTCGAGATGATATGCAGTACAATCCATGATAGATTTGTGACTGAGGACACCATCAAAATTATTGCCTTCCCGTTCTCCTTGGTTGATAGAGCCGCCTATTGGCTCAAACACTTGGGAAGGTACATCGACACTTGGGAACAGCTCCGGACCGCATACTTAAATAAGTATTACCCACTCGGCCGGACAAATGCAGCAAGAGCTATGATCAGCAACTTTACAATGATCCCAAATGAACAATTCCATGAAGCCTGGGATCGCTTTAGAGAGCTCATTGACCGGTGTCCACATCATGACATATCAAAGCCCAACTTGGTTCAGAGTTTCTTTTGTGGGCTGACACCGGAGCTGCAGGGGCTTGTTAATGCCTCTTGTGGAGGATCATACTTTTCAAAGGGGGAAGATGATGTTTGGGCCATTTATGAAGGAATGGCAGAAAACTCTACAGTTATGGCCCAAGCCAGAGTCTACACACAGCAGAAACCTCCCCAAGGAGCAGGATCATACCAGAGTATCGCCTGCATCGATGCCGGTCCCCATACTCCTTCAGTGGTAGCTCAAGATGAATCATCAGCAGCTGATATGGGCATAATCAGTGAAAAGTTGTACCGCCTTGAGATTTTGGAGAAGAAGCAGGGCCAGGGCATGGCACAAATAGACCAGCTGGCTAAGTCAATGAGTGACCTGAAGACTCACATCTTGAGTATTCAGGAGGCACAATCATATTCACATCAGCCTCCTAGGTCACTGACTGAGTCCAGAGGCAGTCGTTCTACCCCACCACCTCCCGCATACCGCCAAGTTCACCATGTTCAGGAGGTGGCGGTACAGCAGTCGTCGCAGTATTCACAGCAGCCACCATCTCAGGATACTCAGATTGTGGTCTACCAGCCGGACCAGCCATTGGTAGCACTACCACCGCCACCCTTCGAGCAGGAGCCGTTGATGGAAGTCAACGGGATATGGTACGACCGGTACCCCCAACAGCCCGGGATTCGCCGCGATCACCCCGGATTTCGTTGGTCCAATGATGGTACTTCATCCCAACAACAACATCCAGCTCAGGGCAATCATTACAGCCAACAACAGCAGCAACAACCCCAGTACTCCCACCAGTCACAGAATCATCATAATCCTCGTCCCACCTATCAGGGACAACAGTGGAGGCAGCGACAGCAACCTTACCAGCAGCAGTACCCTCAGACCCACCAGCAACCTCAGTTCCAGCAAGGGAACACTCCCAGTTCTCCCGCAGCCATGGAGAACCCAGCACTTGACGATCTCACCCGCTTGCTCTCTGAACAGCAGGCATCCTTCCGGCGAGAGATGGACGAGTTCCGGCAGGAAATGAGGGACATTATGAAAGGCAAAGCCGCCATACCTGCACAGAGCGAGCCGAATCCAAATAACTTAAAGAGAAAGTCTGAGCAGGTACAGTTTACAAAGGATACCACTCCTAGTGCTTATTTGAATGACATGCATTCTATGTTTGATACTCACTTCGTGTCACTTAGGAGCGGTAGGGAACCAGCCGGCGGCGGCTCATCTGAGGGACAACACCATGGAGATTCGAGAGACCCAGATGAGGAGAAGAGCGGTGCTGATGCCGCTAGCAACAAGGATGATGACGGTGGTGCTGATGCCACCAAGGATAACCTTCCAGACGACGGTACTGAGGTCGTCGTAGTACCAGATGCAGACGGTGGTGCTGAAGCCACCATTTTTGATAATGAACCAGAGTGCGGTGCTGAGGCCGCAAAGAAGAATATTGCGGGTGGTGCTGATACCCCCATTTTGAATCCATCTGTATTCCAACCTTCTGTACTACCATTTGCTGTATCTCTGGACTCCATGAAAAAGAACAAAAAATTGAATAAAGGAAAGGCTTCTCCATCTATTCCAAGTCCATGTGTGATGAATGATGATGATTGCATGGATGCCAGTCCTTCACAGGCCCAGAAGCCCTCTCCTAACCCTCTGTCTGAGGAGGGCCCATCTATCCCCTTCCCTCAAGCACTCGGCTTGACTAAGGGGAATAAAAAAGAAAATCCCAAAAAGACCCAGCAGTTAGAGTTCAACCAACAGATGATAGACAGATTTCAGATCCAGCTGACTCTACAGGAGGCACTTGAGCACATCCCCCTCTTCCAAAAGAATCTGAGAGAGAAGACCACTGTACGCAGGAAGAGGCGGAACAATAGAGGAGAGATCCATGTGCTCACCCGTGCCACATGTTGTGCCATTCAGAACCAGCTGCCAGCCAAACGCCCAGATGCAGGAGCTCCTTATGTCAGATGCCAGATTAGTGAGCAGCAGTTCGACCGTACTCTATTAGACAGCGGCTCTTCTATCAACCTCCTTCCGGCAGCCTTACTCGACCGATTCGAGTTTGGCCCTCTTTTTCGGAGCAGGACAGTCCTTCAGTTTGCTGATCGATCGATTAAGAGGCCGAAGGGGTTGTTGAGAGACGTGGTCGTCACCATTCAGGGCCTAAAATTCCCCGTGGACTTTGTTGTACTGGACATGGAGATCCCTGAATCGGTGACTGATGCCCCCATCATACTAGGACGCCCATTCTTGGCCACAACCAAGGCAGTATCCGACCATGATAGTGGGAAGGTGTACTTTCGCGTAGAGGGTGAAAGTATACAAATAGAGACGATCGACGAGATCAAAGCGAGAGATTCAGCCTGCTCGGAGCAGAACAGTGATGCAGGGAAGATGACAGATGCTGAGTTAGACGTCCACCAGGAGTGTGACTTTGTGATGACCGATGATGAAGCAGTTTGGGAAGATCCAGAAGCACGAGCACTCGCCTTGTCTGTAGATTCAGAGCACATACCTTTTGTGGCAAACGAGAGTTCGGAGAGCACACACTTGGCAGAGGACACCACACAGGTTGATAGTTGCGTACTGAGTGGTGACATTGATGTTTGTTCTGATTCAGATCCCTCGGAGGCAGACTTTGATTGGAAGGATTTCGATGCGTATTTGCCATGTCTGCTTCCTGATGAGCCGATAGATAGGACGGAGAGCGAGCCAGCACAGATGATAGACACACCAGCAGGGTTCCCTTCGTTAGATGATCACGTACAACGAGAGTTCTCACATGCAGACCTGGTTGCTTTCACGCAAACATATCAGAAGCCAGATTTGCCAGCTCCCACCAAGCCAGAACTGAAGCCTTTGCCGCAGTCGCTCAAGTATAGATTCCTTGCGGGTGAACCAGAAATGCACCCAGTCATTATCTCAGGAGATTTGACTGGAGAACAAGAATCTCGACTGATGGAGGTTCTTGAACGAAACCGCAAGGCAATAGGATGGAGCGTGGCCGATCTCAAGGGGATAAGTCCGGCCCTGTGCTCCCACCATATATACCTCGAGGAGGACGCTAAGCCTTCGCGTGAGTTCCAACGACGGCTGAACCCGAATCTTCGAGATGTAGTAATGAAGGAGATATCTAAATGGTGGAGCGCCGATTTTATCTACCCCATCTCCGACTCCAAGTGGGTTAGTCCTTTACATGTGGTACCCAAGAAGACGGGTATCACTACAGTTGTGAATGAGTCTGGAGAAGAGATCGCCACCCGGGTACCCACTTCTTGGAGGGTCTGTGTGGACTACAGACGACTGAATGAGGCCACCAAGAAGGATCACTTCCCGCTACCATTTATTGATCAGATTATCGAGAGGCTAGCCGGGAAGAGTCATTACTGTTTTCTTGACGGGTACTCCGGATACAACCAAGTGGCTATCGCGCCTGAAGACCAGGATAAAACGACGTTCACCTGTCCATTTGGGACGTATGCTTTCAGACGGATGCCCTTTGGTCTATGTAACGCCCCTGCGACATTCCAAAGGTGCATGTTGTCCATCTTTTCGGACATGATAGGTGACTGTTTGGAGGTCTTCATGGATGACTTCTCGGTTTATGGCGACGGGTTCGATGCTTGTCTTGACTGCCTAAACCAAGTGTTGCAGCGCTGCATAGAGGTAAACCTTGTACTATCTTGGGAGAAGAGTCACTTTATGGTGACTCAGAGGACGGTCCTTGGTCACATCATCTCCAACAGGGGCATGGAGGTTGATCCGGCCAAGGTTGATATCATTAGAAAACTCAATCCACCGTCCAATTTGAAACAATTGCGGTCTTTTCTGGGGCATGTCGGTTTCTACCGACGGTTCATTCAGGACTTCAGTCGAATTGCCCGACCGCTGACAGATTTATTGACTAAAGACACCGAGTTCCTTGTAGATGATAAGTGTCTTAAGTCCTTCGAGACTCTCAAGAATTTAGTTGTCGAGACTCCTGTCCTTCAGCCACCCGATTGGTCTCTTCCATTTGAGATCATGACGGATGCTTCAGATTATGCCATTGGGGCTGTGCTTGGACAGAGGAGGGATGGATTACCCTATGCCATACACTACGCTAGCCGGACTTTGGATGCAGCTCAGAGGAACTATACAGTGACTGAGAAAGAAATGCTAGCGGTAGTCTTTGCTTTGGATAAGTACAGATCTTACATTCTTGGATCTAGAGTGAGAATTTTTACTGACCACACTGCCATTCGGTACTTGATGTCGAAGAAGGATGCCAAAGCCAGATTAACCAGATGGATCCTTCTCCTCCAGGAATTTGATATTGAGATTAAGGATAAGCCTGGAGTTAAGAATGTTGTGGCAGATCACCTCTCCCGCCTAGAAAACCTTGAGGAATCTGAGCCCATAGCACCTATCACTGAAACTTTTCCAGATGAGGCGATCCTTGCTATCACCTCTCTTCCACGGTATGCCGACATTGTGAATTACCTTGTTGCCAAATCCATTCCACAAGGTTGGCCCAGACAGCGGCTTGAGACCTTCCTTGCGAAGGCCAAGTCGTACCATTGGGAGGATCCCATCCTTTATCATGAGGGAGGGGATAGTATATGGAGACGGTGCATTCCTCAAGATGAGCAACATAGCATCCTCACCTACTGTCACAAGCTTGAGGCAGGAGGACATCATTCTGGGAGACGGACATCACAGAAGGTGCTCCAATCCGGCCTTTGGTGGCCTACCCTTTTCAAGGATTCTGATGAGTTCGTGAGAAGGTGTACTGACTGTCAGAAGATGGGTACTTGCGGACAGAGAGACATGATGCCCATGCAGCCCATTCATTTTTGTGAGGTTTTTGATGCATGGGGAATTGATTTCATGGGCCCATTTCCTAAAAGTCAGGGGTTTGAGTATATTCTTCTTGCTGTGGATTATGTTAGTCGTTGGGTTGAGGCCATCCCCGCCCGAGCCGCAGATGCTAAAACTGTATGTCGTTTCTTGAGGAAAAACATTATTTCACGGTTCGGGGTGCCTAGAGTCTTGATTTCAGATGGGGGGTCTCACTTTATTAATGACAAGGTCAGGGCCCTTACAGACGAGTTCAGTATTGACCATCGTATTGCCACACCGTATCACCCTCAGACTAATGGTCTTGCTGAAGTATCGAATAGGGAGATCAAGACAATTTTGCAGAAGGTAGTCCGCCCAGACCGAAAAGATTGGTCACAACTTTTGGACTCGGTCTTGTGGGCTTATCGGACTTCCTTCAAGACACCATTAGGGACATCTCCCTTTCGTCTCGTCTATGGCAAGCCGTGCCATTTACCAGTGGAGATAAAGCATAAGTCACTTTGGGCAGTTACAGAGCTATTGTTGGATCCCAAGAGTGTAGGAGATCAGAGGAAAGCAGAGTTGGCAGCCTGGAAGAATTAAGAGATACAACCTTCGCAAGTGGCCTACAGTATAAGGAAAAAGTGAAAGTATGGCACGATTCCCGAATCAGCCATAAACAATTTGAGCCAGAACAGCAAGTATGGTTATTTGATGCTAGGCTAAAATTATTCCCAGGGAAATTACAAAGCAAATGGAAAGGACCATATGTGGTCCGGAAGGTGCATGATAATGGCAGCATTGATATATCCGAACCTTCATCATCTTCCACCTTTAGAGTCAATGGTCAGCGCTTGAAACCATATCTAGATCATGATCCGCCGACCGTTGCTGTTGCCCCGATTCATTTGGTATGAGATGATTCTTTGACTCACACCTTCGGCATCTCGTACATGATTATCACTGAGATCTGACATTGTATATATTCATCTGTACATCGATCATTCATTCTTTATGGCTCACACCCCATCGTCATCATTTGATTTTGCTATACTTAGGATGTACTTTGTCCTAAGTATGGGGGGTGTGCACCCTGAGTTTTTCTATTCATTAGATCCTCTCCATTGTCTCCTCTTCTTGTCTATACTTAGGGATATCTCACCCTAAGTATAGGGGGAGACAGTCTGAGTACGGTCTGTTCATTCCCACCCTTGACCCTCCCTTCAGTGTAGAGTCTGCTATACTTAGGATTATTTGATCCTAAGTATAGGGGGGACGGTCAACTTCACATTCGTTTATTCATTTTATTTATTCTTTAGACCTTTTCTATACTCAGTACGAGTTATGCCTTCTCTTTTCTCTCCGATCTATGAGGACATAGCTCAAGCTAAGTATAGGGGGGTCGTATATACTGCGTATATACTTTAGCCATAACTCGTACTTTCGTATTTTCCTAATAAATATGGCTAATAATTCTTTAAAATTCATTAAAAATCCTTAATAAAAAGATGTGGTTATTCCTCAAATTCTTTTTGTATTTACTGATTAATAAATCAGGTGAAAATATTTTTTTGCAAAATGTTTGAAAAATAGTTTGAAAATACTTGTGAACATTTATTGAAAACTATTTTGACAATGTTTTGTTACATGTTTTCAACCTTTGTAAAAATGTGTGGTTTATAAAATTTCTTTTCTTTGTGTGAAATAAAAATGTTTGAAAAATGATTTGTAAATAGTTTGAAAAATGGTTGCAAAAATGTTTTGAAAAACCTATATATACTGTTTTGAAAACCTTTGCAAAATGATTTTCAAATGTGTGTACATGTTTGTAAAATGTTTGTAAAAATTATTTTGGACTATAGTTTTCAAAAAAAATGTTTGTAAAAGCTTGTGTCAAATAAGTTTGAGGAATACATACATCACACCTGAAATTCTTTATGTATATATATGTATAAAATAGATCACTTACCCTGTAAATTCTTAAAACCCACTTCTTGTAAATATAAGAAGCACTCCCGTGTAAATATTTTTCACCTAGCTTTTAGCCAAAATCTTTTTTATTTTCAAAAATCCCAAAAATATTTGCAAAATTAAAATCCAAAAACATTTGAAAAATCTCTTTGAAAAATACAAAAAAATGCATATGCATCTTCATCATGTTTTCAAAAATCCATAAAAAGTTCAAAATCTTTGAAAGTTGCATCACAAAAATATTTTCTGCATTTTGCATTGCATAGCATTAGCATTTTTCGGATTGAGTTTGATAGTTGAACAAGTGTAAGTAAAATTCGGAGATTGGAGCTTGATTGGACCTTAAAAATCTACCTAATAACAGGAACCTTATAGGAACTGGGTTTGAGGTACTTCAGGTCTAGTTGACTTAATTCTTTGAGGATCACGGGACTTGGTTCAATGGATTCTTGACTGCCTAAATAGAGTATTTCGGAGCACACGCACGACTCTTGTTGATAATGACCTAACTTGGACACTTGCACCTTTCACATGGCTCAACTCAGTTGGAGTGGTGAGGGGATTGGATTTGCCGGTATGAGACGCACACAAGTGGAAACACTTGTCCTCCTCTAGGGAGGGAAGTGCACCCCAACCCGTCCAGTGATGAGGAAGTCTAAAGACAGGAGAGTGTGGGTTGCAATAAAGCTTCAAAAGAGGGATAGTCTACTGGCTCAAGAGGAAAAACTCCTTAAAAAAATGCTGTTGTGAATAGTTTTTCAAAAAAAAAAAGAAGAAAAAAAAAGAGAGAGAAAAAAAGAGACAGGCCTGTACAAAAATAAAATGCCTGCAAAAGTATGTACATATGTTGTAAAGCCAATAAGCAAGCTTGAGTTCCAAAGTCATATATGTGAGCCTGCAGCAGGATGACTTGACTACACTGGTCTTGCATCCCAGGATAGGTAGCTACACTGGCCACCGTCCATTCTTCTCTTCACCCCCTCCTCTTGAGCTGGTTGCCACTTGAACTTAGAAGGGAATACCCCGCTCCTCGAGGATGGAGTTATTGGATTGGGGAATCATTGGGTTGTCATACTGGAGAAGCCAGTCTCTTTGCCATTCTAGTTGGGGAGAGCCACCATCACTTACACTGTACGAGGCAGAATCATAGTCGTAAGAGTTTGCGTATGAGTTGAAGTATTTCTGACCTGGCTATTGAGGAGACTTGGGCAGAGTTTTGGGATTCTCAGGGACTGTTGGATTTCAAATTCAGTTCTCATTAAGGTTCCGTCCGCACTAAAATTCTAAAGGTCCGACTTAAGCTCCAAACTTTGATTTTGTGAAGACAAGTTTGATAATCAAATTTGATCCAACTTCTTCTTTTTCTTTTCTTTCTTTTTCTTTCTGCACTTATTGCATAAGTGTTTGCTAGGGACTAGCAAAGGTAAAGTATAGGGGGATGATGAAGCCACATTTCATCATCTTTATTCTATCATTTTGGCATAAAAAATCCTAGCAAATGCGTGTAAATACCCTTAATTTCCATATCTTAGCATTTATGCATGTGCATGTAATTAGTGTATAAAACACTGTAATTAAAGCCAAAATTATAGAATAAATAAAAGAAAAGAAAAAGAATAAAATATTGTAAAAATTTTATGATCCGAAACCCCGAGACCTAGGCATCTCGATGGCTATGTCGACAAGGAATAAAGTAGGGGGAGATAAGGGCCAAAATACAATAAAAATTCCTTTTGTTTAATTCTTTCTTTAATTATTTTGGGACCTATTTTTAGTCCCACCTTTTATACTTTAAATAAAGAAACTTTGTACATAAAAGTTGTATATAATTAAATAAAGAAAAATACAAAATTGATTTCACTCAAAAATAATGCACGGATAAAAAGTTATGATTTGAATAAGATTTCGGAATCCCAACTTCCCAGACCCGTATCTCTCAAATAAAAACTCAAAATTTATCAAACTCACCTTTAATTGTATATAATTTTCAATAATCTATTTAATGAAGGTGGTTTCGTATTTTTCGGAGTTACGGTTTGGAAGTTGAGTTTTGGACCCCTATTGTATATTATACCAATTAAAATATTCATTTTATTTATTATTCATTATTTTATTCATATTTTTTTATTATTTCATAGATTATTATATATGTACATATTAAAACTGGAATAAAATGATAAATAAAACATTAAAAAAATAAAATTCTTGTATAAAATACATAGAAAAATTAACAATGTACTGTGTTAGAACCACGTTTTTGGCCGTTTTCGTCGATTTTTGGAGGATGCATCGTGCATCTTTTCACGATGATATCTTCTTGACTTTTTCTCCTCTTATATCCATTATACACGCCCAGTATATAGTTTTAGCATTGGATCATGTATTTGCCCTATTTTCCTCGAGCTTTGGAGCATGATTATCATGTTGTCTGACCCCCCCTCTGCTGTGCGTCAGAACATTAGTTTTTGCCAATATTCTCGAATTTTTATAGGCCGATACGTTCACCCAATCGCTGGACTTCCTTCTAGACTTTTTCTCTACATACATCCATTATACACGCCCAACTTTTATATCTAAAGTTGAGTTGTCTATTCTCAAGATACACACCGATCTTCTTGCCACCACATCAACTTTCTAACAAACCTCTGCCACTCCAGTCAGATCCTTGTTTTTGTCCGATTTCTCAGATTTTTCAAGGCCGACCCTTTCGCCCAATGGCTAAGCTTCCTTCACAACTTTTTCTCCTTTATGTACCCTCATACACGCCCAGAGGTTGCTTGAAGAATTGGATCAACGATATGCTAGATATTCATCGTTCTTTGGAGCCGCCCACCTCACATGTACAAAAAGACCACATCTTCTTCCAATTCGTTTTTGAACCCTCTTGGACCCATTTTGGCCACCCTCCTTGGAGCTCAAGATAGAGTGAAGTGACAGTGAGCTCCCCAGCTCCTCGGAGGCGCGGCTAGGCAAGTCGAAGGGTGGCTCCATCACCATCTCCGGCCACCTTGGCCGTGAGGTCCATCTCGCCATTCTTGGCTCGAGGTTTCGTACTTTCTTTCATTTTTTTTCCTCTTATTTTCTTGCTCTTTATTCACTTGTAGATCGTAGATTTATTCTAGCATTTCGTTTACTTGCTTTTTAGTCACTTAATCACCTAGTTCACCCCTCGTCGGAGCAAGCTCCGGCGAGCATCGATCCCATCATTTCGACTTTCATTCATCCTCCTCGACGCGGCTTTCATCTCACCGCCGCCATCCTCCGCGATTCTACGTACCCTCATACACAACCCCCTTCATCTTCGGCCACATACGGTGGTCGGAGCATATCCTTCTTCCCTCACCAAAGCGAAGGAAAACCCATTCACATCCCATTTTTTTTGTGTACCTAACATCTTGGCCGAGTTTTGTACTCGAGCCCTTCTTCTAATTGCAGGTACATCGGAGCACTTTCACGCACATTCCCTTATTATCCAAGATCAGTTTAACGCCACCTGGGTTAGTGGGGCATTTTGCAATCACGTCCCCGCATTTTTGGCATATTTCGGAAAGTTTTCGAGTATATTTTTGTACTGCAGTTTCGTATTCACTTTTTCATCTGTACCCCTATGTTGTAATAGCTATAACTCATTCGTCTGAACTCGGTTTCTCGTGAGATTTTTTTTGTTAGAAAGCTGTTTAAGAGTTCTACATCATATCCAAATTTCAGATTTTTCTGATGTACGAACTATTTATGGCGAATTTATGAAGTCAGAGTACTGATTGGACTTGTTTTATTGATAACGCTTGAAATACTCAATATCACTCGCACATTTTTGGATATGTTGTAGTAATTAGCAGTGCCGAATTTGGGTTCAAATTTCAACAAAAAATATTACGATTTGTGTCCTGTAGAATTTCTACAATATTTTTAGTGATTGATTTATTTCTTGAGCATCTTTCATCTATTTCAAAATCTAAAAATATGTCCATGTGCCCCTAACTGTGTTCTATAATCAGAGATTTTTGTTGTATTTTTATCTTGTTGTTTAGTTAGCCAAAAAAATCAAAAACATCATTTTTACCTTCCTACAATCTTTTATTTTTAATATATTCATTCCTTTTTGAAAAATTCCAAAAAAATTATATTTTGTTTGTTTCAGTGTGTTTTAACTTCAAACCAAAAATCATTAAAAAAATTTCAAAAGGAAACCCCTAAAAATAGCAAAACACCAAAAATCTTCCTAAAAATCTTAAAAATTCCACAAAAATCCTAAAAACGTAATTTCAGTTTCTGTATCTTCTTTGTTTTATTATCTTTAAGTGAAAATTAATTTGGAGAATTTTTGTTACTGTTTGCTATTTTATTTCTCTATTTTAAGTTTCAGTCTTGCATTTTATTTACTGTTTTCTCTATTTTGCCCTTAAAAATACCAAAAAAATTAGGAAAAATATAGAAAAATCACAAAAACATTAGAAAAATATAAAAATCTCAAAAACATTCCATTTCTTGTATTTTGAGTATTTTCCCCTATTTTTATCCCTCTCTTATCTCTAGTGTACATATATATATTCCTTATATACATTATATCTTTATTAAAAGAAAAAGAAAATATAAAAGTACAAAATATAAAAAGAAAATACAAAATCAGTAAATTAAAAACCCAAATATAAAAATATAAAATCAAAAATTAAATAAAAAATATAAAATTCAAAACCCACAAAAAATAGCACTTGTAGGCACTTGATCACAATCACATTTTGCACTTAGCTTGATCTATCCTGCCTTGCTCCCTGTGTTCGAACTCTCTACATACTTGCACCTATACATCTTTTATGTAGAGTTAAAAATAAATTTGACTCCACATTTGCTTGTCATTGTTTGATATTTGATTGTGGGTTCATTGTTGATTAATTACAGGATTTTGTAGTGTCAAGACATCGACTGTTGATTCACCTTGTGAATCAATACGACCGCTCTCAATTTCGTGTTTATCATATAGCAATGCTTCCATTGTCACGCACTTCACAAACTCGAAAGGGCCCTATCCACTTACTCTTTAATTTGCCTGGGAATATCCGCAACTTTGCATCAAATAGCCCCACTTTCTGTCCAACGTCAAAGGTCTTTCGTCTGATGTGTCGGTCGTGCCAGCGTTTCACCTTCTCCTTGTACATCAAGGTGTTATCGTATGCATAGTCTCGGAATTCCAAGAGCCTGTTCAAATCATCTTTTCTCTTCTGACCACTTTTGCGTGAGTCCAAATTACAACTGTTGATTGCCCATAAAGACTTGTGAATTAATTTCACGGGCAGATGGCACGACTTTCCATATACAAGACGATAGGGTGACATGCCCGAGGGAGACTTGTAGGCTGTTCGGTAAGCCCATAGGACCGAGTCCAAGAGTTGAGACCAGTCCTTTCTGTTTGGCCTAACAAGTTTCTGCAGTATAGTCTTGATTTCTCTGTTTGATAGCTCCGCCATGCCATTGGTCTGAGGATGATATGGAGATGCGACACGATGGTCGATGTCGTACTCCTTCGTTAACTTTTTGACCTCTTTGTTAATGAAGTGTCTACCCCCGTCTGAGATGAGGATTTTCGGTATCCCGAACCGTGAAATGATGTTCTTCTTCAGAAACTGGCATACTGTTCGGCTGTCAGCGGCTCGAGCGGGGATAGCTTCAACCCAACGACTCACGTAGTCGACAGCAAGAAGGATGTGCTCAAATCCTTGACTGGTAGGGAAATGTCCCATGAAGTCAATGCCCCATGCATCGAAAACATCTGCTATCTGAATGATTTTCAGGGGCATTGAATCTTTGGAAGTAAGTGTTCCTTTCAGTCTCTGACAGTCAATACTTCGTTTGACAAATTCCGCTGCATCCTTGAATAAAGTGGGCCACCAGAAGCCACACTGAAGAACTTTTGCTGCCGTACGATCTCCAGAGTGATGTCCACCAGATTCGAGCGAGTGACAATGCTCGAGTACACTTGATTGCTCCGTCTGAGGGATGTACCTGCGCCAGATACAATCTGCTCCTTCTCTGAATAAAAGAGGATCTTCCCATTGGTAAAAGCGGATGGTCGACATGAATTTGTTCTTTTTGTTCTTCGTCCAATCCGAAGGCATTACCCCAGAGGCGAGGTAATTGACTATATCAGCATACCAAGGAAGAGAATCCACGGCTAAGATGGCTTCATCAGGGAAGGTTTCTTTGATAGGTGCATTGCTCAGAGGAGGTTCATTCTGCTCTATTCTGGAGAGATGATCTGCTACCACATTCTGAACTCCAAGCTTGTCCTTTATTTCCAAATCGAATTCCTGGAGGAGAAGGATCCAACGAATCAGTCTTGGCTTGGCATCCTTCTTCTGCTGTAAGTACCGGATAGCAGAGTGGTCTGTAAAAATTGTGACTTTTGATCCCAACAAATAGGATATGAACTTCTCTATGGCGAAAACCACAGCCAGCAATTCTTTTTCTGTCACTGTATAATTTCTCTGTGCTTCGTCTAATGTTCTGTTGGCATAGTGAATGGCATAGGGCGCTCTGTCTTTTCTCTGCCCAAGAACAACTCCGACTGCAAAGTCTGACGCATCAGTCATTATCTCAAATGGAAGAGTCCAGTCGGGCGGCTGCAAGATTGGAGCCTGAGTGATAAGCTCCTTCAACTGATTGAAAGCAAGGAGAACCGGCTGATCAACAATGAACTCAGTCTCCTTGCACAAGAGTTCTGTCAGAGGTCGGGCAATGCGGCTGAAATCCTTGATGAATCGCCTGTAGAATCCCACATGCCCCAGGAATGACCTCACATTTTTCACTGACTGAGGTGGCTGAAGATTTGAAATAACATCCACCTTTGCCGGGTCGACTTCCATGCCACGTTTGGAAACGACGTGGCCCAGCACAATACCTTCAGTGACCATAAAATGGTTCTTTTCCCATGAGAGCACTAAATTGACTTCTCGGCACTTCTGAAGTACTCTATCTAGGTGCTCAAGACAAGCATCGAAACTATCACCATAGACAGAGAAATCGTCCATGAACACCTCGAGAAAACTGCCTACCATCTCGGTGAAGACTGCTAACATGCATCTTTGGAAGGTTGCAGGTGCATTGCACAAACCAAAGGGCATTCTCTTGAAGGCGTAGGTGTCGAACGGGCAAGTGAAGGTAGTCTTCTCTTGATCTTCAGGAGCGATCGCCACTTGGTTGTACCCGGAGTACCCATCCAGAAAGCAGAAGAACTCCTTGCCTGCTAACTTGATCTATGAATGGAAAGGGAAAGTGGTCCTTCTTCGTTGCTGCATTGAGACAGCGGTAGTCAACACACACCCGCCGGGATGTTGGTACCCGAGTTGAAATTTCCTCTCCTTTGTCATTTGTAACCACGGTAAGCCCTGATTTCTTGGGAACTACATGCAGTGGGCTTACCCATTTTGAATCGGAGATGGGATAGATGAAGCCTGCATCACACCATTTCGTTATTTCTTTCATGACGACGTCCCGAAGGTTAGGATTCAGCCTTCTCTGAAATTCACGGGACGGCTTGGCATCTTCTTCCAAATAGATGTGGTGTGAACACAAGGCTGGATTTATCCCTCGGAGGTCCGATACGCTCCAACCAAGTGCCTTGTGGTTCTTTTCTAGAACCTCGAGAAGTCGAGATTCCTGATCCGGATTCAGCCTGCTGCTGATGATGACCAGATACATTTGTTCTTCACCCGCAAGGAAAGCATACTTCAGGCCTGCCGGAAGTGGCTTGAGTTCTGGTTTTGATCTGTCCACTTTATCTGTCACTTCAGATACCATGGTGGTGGTAGAATGTACTTCCTTGCGATACTTACCATCCTCATCATCCTGTTGAGATCCCGGTGATGCATCGAACGGTTCTGCGCTAAGCTGATCATGTTCGGTCTGGAGTGAATGCTCAAGAAGATGCGCCTGCATCTGAGAATCTGTCTCCCATGAATCGTCGGAGCATATGCTGACTGCGCTTTCTGAGTCCTCCTCAAGAGTGAGGATTTCTCGGGTCCATGGATCATCCAATGATAAAGCTGAGTCTCTGATCTCTGCAATAAAATCACAGTCTGCTGCTGATGCTGCCTGGCTCTCATCAGTTGTGGCATTCTGCTCTTTGTTCATGTTTATCGTGATTTGCTGGGTGTTCGAGCTGAAAGTGATCTTCCCAGACCCGTAATCAACCACGGCACCTGAAGTGCGGAGGAATGGTCGCCAAGGATGATAGGGGTCTGGAGCAGGGGTGCAGGCGAGTCCATATCAAGGACTACAAAGTCAGCTGGGAATTTCATTTCCTGCACCTTAACTACCACGTCTTCCAACAGACCTCGGGGCCGCATGACGGATCGGTCAGCGAACTGAAGGATCATGCGTGTCTGCTTGAGCGGTCCCAGCCTGAATTCTCGCATTATGGACGAGGGCAGAAGGTTGATGGAAGATCCGCTATCCAAGAGAGTGCGCTCGAAGACCTGGTCAAAAATCTCACAACTGATCAGAGGCGCTCATGTGTCTTGCTTCTTCTGGGGGAGATTGCTGATGGCTGCTACCGTGGCCAAGTGAGGACATGCCTCTCGACTTGCTGGAGTCTATTTTCTTACGCTGTGCGGACGCCTGTAAGTACATGCCTCTTTCAGTCCTTTCTTTACGGCTGTCATGTATTCCACAGCCTTCAATAAGGGAATCTCAACAGTCAATTTATCCAAAATATCCACAACACCTGGATCAGACAATGCCTTTTTTGTTTTGCAATTTTTTTGGATTTTTGTATTGCATGAGGAAAAGGAATATGTACACTACTAGCAAGAAAATCAGAGTTCTTATTTACATCAAAATCATCGCCCACAGAATGTTGTACATCCGAACTACAAAAAGGAGTACAAGCTGGATCTTGGCATGCTGGTGCTGTTGGGCGATCAAAAAGGGTAGCATCTGCTCCATCGGCTGGCGAGGGATCGGCTGCTGTTGGCGGCTCCTCCATTGTTGGCGCGGCTTCGCTTCTGCTACGAGCTTCTTTTTGTTGTTTTTTGTTTTTTGCTAATTTTTTTGTGTTTTTGGCTGAGGTTGCTGCTGAGATGGCACGACAGCTGGGATTGGCTTCTCCTTCTTCCTCCTCCTCACCCGCCCATAGAGCTGGCACGGCTGATGCGGAAGATGACGATTCACCTGTTTCTTTATTCACCCCACTTCTGGTAGCAGGCGGAGGCAAGGCCCTACCACTCCTGAGAGTACCAACATTAGAATAAACAGTAATATCATTACCAGACTCGGACAGGACATCACAATCTACCTGCTCTTTCTTTTTGAAATTATTTGGGTTGGCTTCGACCTGCGCCGGAATGGTAGTTCTTGTGGCGGTCAGGTCGTCGAGCCTCTTTGTCATATCCGCTATCCCTTTAACAAGCTGGGCCAGACAATCCATGGCGGGATTCACAGAGGGTGCTTCAGTAGGTTCAGCATGCAGACCACGCTGCTGATGGTTGGATGGGTGTAGAGGTTGTGGTTGGTGGTTCTGAGGTGGTGCAGGAAGTTGAAGTTGTTGGTAGGATGGAGGAGGATACTGCTGATATTGCTGAGAGGGGGCAACCGTGTACTGGTGATACGGATGTGGGTGGCGGTACTGCGGCTGCTGCTGGTAAGGAAAACTCTGCTCCACTGCTGTGCAAACTGGGAAGGCTGCTGGTACTGTTGGTGCTGCTGAGAGGATTGATCAAAACGACCACCTGAGGTTGGTGGTACTGCCGATTGGCAAATTGCTGACCCTGGGGTTGTCCCTAAGGACGGGTCGGTTGTGCATCATGAGCCCATACCCCGTTCACTTTCTGAATTAGGGGTGGTGGTGGGAAGACTGGATCAGGTACTGAGAGGAACTCTGGCCGGTACACTACCATCTGCTGCTGCGGCTGGCCCTGGTCGGGCGCCTGCACGTAGTACACGTGCTGGACTACCGGTGGCTGTTGGCTCGGCTGAGGCTGATGCTGCGGTTGCTGCTCGTCCTTCTTCTCAGCGGGAGCTTCCGATGGTGTAGCCGACTGGACAGAGTTGATAGTGCCGACAAACAGTTCAAGGTACTTGTTGATCTGATCTAGCTTGTCCAGGTTCTGGGTCCTCTTCTCGATCACAGCGAATTTCTCAAGGTCCTGTGATCGCTTCTCCATGATATCTACCTTAGAGAGATGGCCCCCGATGATGCTGAGGTTGGAGCTCTCATCTCTCTCTGCTTCCTTGGATGCAACCATGTGCACTTGCTTCTGGAGGATCAGGGGCTGCTTCTGATACGCCTTGGATGAAGAGAGGACGGCCTCTCCTTCGGCCATTTCTTCAAAGATCTGCCAAACTACATCTTCATCCTTATTAAAATGGGAACCCCCACATGCTGCATCCATAAGACGTTGGCTTTCACTATTCAGTCCCCCAAAGAAATGCTGGACCAAGCTAGTCTTCGGGATATCATGATGGGGACACTTCTCCTGCAGGTCAGTGAATCTCTCCCAAGCTTCATGTATCGACTCGTGGGGTCCTTGGGTGAAATTACTGATATGGGCTCGCATCTGGTTGAGCCGACCGAGAGGGTAATATTTATGCATGAAGGCGGATTTCAACTCCTCCCAGGTCGTCACGACCTTTCCCAAATGATTGACCCAATAGAGGGCCTTGTCCTGTAGGCTGAAGGGGAAAGCCATCATCTTTACAATGTCCGGAGGGACATTGGGATAGTGTGTAGTACGGCAAATGCGGGAGAATTGCTGCAGGTGAATGTACGGCTCCTCGCTGGTGTTTCCATGAAATGCAGGGAGAAGGGCTATGAACTGGGGCTTCAGCTCAAAGTGGGCATGTACCGGTGGAATGAGGATCCACTCGGTCATCTGGCTGTCTCCCGGATTGTATGTTTCTTTGAATGTCGGCTTTGGTGGTGGTAATTCAAGGTCATCATCAGGAGGACCACCACCTCCACCTCCACCTCCTCCTCCCCTGCCTCCTCTGCCTCTGCCTCCTCCTCCATCGTCACGGTTCATCATGTCATTCAACATATCCTGGAATGTGGTCTGTGTTAGGGCCTGCTCGGTCAGCTGCTGCTGTATGGCCTGGATAGATGCCAATAACTGTGCATTGACTTGGTTCTGATCTGGCACCTATCCCTCTGGTGGTGGCTGCTGACCCTTGCCCTTTCCTCCTGGAGCCATGTCAAGGTCTGAGTCGGACGAGATGAACTCCGGAGTAGTCTCCAGGGCTTGCACTATCTTCTATCTGCATAATGAGATGGGCCGAATCAGATCACTTGCAATTAACGTTCAGTTGCCGTGATGAAGCGGGGATTCAGGTCAACCCCAGCATGTTGTGAATGGAGAAGGATGTTGACTGTAATCGACTTCCATTCACAACGGCGGAAGTGGGACAAAAGTGATCCTAGTTTATTGGGTGGCCAAGAGAAAGGTAGAAAACGAGGAGTCTGGAGATCGATCCGCAAAGTCCGGATCAGGTTCTCGGGAATCTCCTCGAATTTATTGGCGGAGTTGAGTTCATGGAATCGATGTGGGTGTCGGCATGGTCCCGACGGAAACCATCCATGGATCAACTTCGCGGAGTACAAGAGAAGATCGGATGTTGGATGAAAGATACGATGGTCAACGAGGAATAAAAGGAGTGTAAAACAGTAGAGAGGCTCGGTTGAGCGGGGTGGTCAAAAGGGAGAAACAACAAAATGTGCGCAAATACGCGGGACTTGATCTTTGAACCTTAATCTAGATCCATACAAACACAATACAAAATCGGGTTCACCAACTCACGCCATGTGAAGCCGTGAAAGCTCGGCTATTTATTATCTTTTCATTTTTAGAGTTGTGATTTTCAGGCATATCTTATAACAAGTCCTTAGTACGCTACCCTATAGGAGAGAGAGTACTGCCAGAAGAGTATCCCGTACTTGTCCTCCTCCTATGTAACCTGTAGTCTGTACTTTTTGGAGTCCTTGTAACCCTTCCTGGATCACTACTCAGCCAAAGAAAAGAGAGAGGAAGCCGATAGGCGAAACCAATACTTCGGTTCTCGCTCGCAACGGAATCACCCGTGAGCATGCAAGAACCTACTCGGACGCAGGACAATGAGACAGACACCCCCGTGAAGGCGTGGCCTATGCTCAATACTTCGGACATGGTCGATGCTCTCACAACATAGAGTCACCACTAGTGACCAAGTCCTACTCGCCTACGTACGATAGAAGCGCCATTACTTCGGAAATCCAGGCGATACACAAGGCAGTTGCAGACTGGGTTTTGGGCTTTAATCCTTAGGCGTCGCACTCGCTCAAGGGAGTAGGGTTTTGGTCCCCCTCCAAGGTACCTGAAAATAATGAGGGCTTTATGAACCCGGTACAATGATAGTCCATTACAGATTTTAATTAAGGTCAAAGTTTATTTAGCAGTCCCCTTGTTTTAGTTTTGGGTTTTCACTTTTTTTGAGTCTGTTTCATACCAGCGCCTAACGTTTTTGTAGATTTTCATTTAAGTCCTAGGTGCTCAAAATTAGAGGGAGATAGCGGAAAAGCCGTGCAAGTAGTTCCATGATGGAAATCTCACCATTGAACCGAATGATGCATGCTGAGTTAGAAGACTTACAGGGCATCCCAGCTCTCTCCATGCGGTATGCAAAACAGAATTTTTAAACCTATCTACATGTCGGTATGCAAGGCACAAAATCGCCCTAAACATTAGCTGCTATTAGCGTGAAGAACCATAAGTCGCTCATTCATCTCTAGCCCAAAGGGTCCGGTCTTGGCTCACCCCTCCTCTGCTCAACACACTTGAGGGTAGGAGAAAGCGTTTTACAGGGCTCGCTGCGGCACAAGGGCTAAGAGACAAATGAGCGGCTTGTTTAAAGTTTGACTAGATCCAATCGAAGTAAACTATAGGAACATGCATTCTTATTAATGTGTGGACCTAGCTACCGAGTCAAGCAACCTACATCTAGGGGCTCCAAGCACACAAAACAAATGAAAATAAAGGCGGAAAGCTCAAAACTTCGGAAAACAAATAAAAGAAGGCAATGAAAACTCGAAAAGCCGCGATGAGGCCCCCAGGTGAACAATCACCCGGGCACTGGACCTCATTGTGAAGAGTAGAGTCCTGTTTAATTACATGCCAAAAATGTCTCTCTCTCACCATAAATTACAAAATAAATAATCCTAAATATTTACACCTATCTAATCCACATCTATTTGCTTCCTTGATAGTCTCTCCAGATGGTCATGAGAAGAGAAGACCATCCTCCTCCAAGCTCGGCTGCCTTGGCCTCCTAAGAAGCCATCCTCGCGTGGCGGGCCCTCGCATCAAAGTCACATAAGATTGCATTAGAATAGCTCAATCAATCAAATATAGCAGATAAAATAATCACAATAAATGAATCAATGAAGCTTGGTGATTAATGACAATAGGAATAGCTGCTCATGAAATAAATAAATAAACATGTACACAAGAATGACAAAAATAAAGTCAGATATGCTCATTGCTCCCCGGCAACGGCGCCATCTGATAACCGCTGTTTTCCACGAGGGTCCACCATGAATAATATAAAAAAGTGTCGCTGAGGCGACCGCTCGTAGAATACCCGAGTTAATCGGCAACTAACCCACAACCAAAGAATAAAACAATCAAGCTCAAAAAGAAATGTGAATTAATCTTTATTACTCTACCATAAAATGTATAGGGAACAAGCATGTAGAGGTCGAACCACAGAGAGCAATACAAAAATGCAATAGCCTACATGTATCTCAGAGTCATCCATGTGTGAAGCCTATTTTTGTGGGTTTTGAATTTTATATTTTTTGTATTTTATTTTATTTATTTTTTTATTTTTATTTATTATATACCTTTTTTATAGTATAACTAGGTAATATATATATAATACAAATATATAAATATATGTATACCCATAGAGGGTGAGTATATAGCTTATAATACATACAATATATATAAATATATATATAGATAAGTATAATAATATATATATATATTTTAGGGTTAATAAATAGATATATAAATACATATAAGTAGTTAGATATAGATATATATATGTTTTCTTTTTTGGGGAATATATATATACATAAAGGGGTACTATAATATTTATAAAAATACTCAAAAATAGTCAAAAATTCAGGAATAAAGTCTTTTTGGGATTTTCATGATTTTTTACTATTTTTGTGATTTTTGGGCATTTTTCAAAATATTTTTATATTTTTAAATAGTAAAATAAGAGCAAACAGTGGAATAGGGTCTGGCTGTAAGAAAAATAGGAATTAAAAATAGCAAACAACCTCAAAAATTTTCCACACTATTTTTCTAATAAGGATAATAAAATATAGCATAAATCGGAACTGAGATCTCATTTTTCTGGTTTTTCTTTAATTTTATATATTTTTTTGAAGTTTTTGTGTATTTTTCAATTTTTAAGGTTTTCCTCTTGAGATTTTTAGGGATTTTTGGGCTGACACTACAATGGGTCAAAATACATCATAACTAATTTTTTTGGAATTTTTCGAGGCCTTTTCATATTTTTTGGTATTTTATAAGCTAGACAGTAAATAAAATGCATGTTTTTTATTTTTAATAAATGCAAAGATGCAATAAAATAAAAACTAAAAATATAGCGTGCAAGGGTACACTAACAGGAGCTTATGTCTATTTTTGCAAAATTTTTCGAAGAAATATGAAGCACAAAATAAATATACAAAGCATTCAAAAATAAATGGCCTAGCAGGGGTGTTTTTGCAAATAAAATAATTGACAGGGGCATACATGCAAAAATCACAATAAAAATGAACGTTAACTTTTATTTTCAGGACCATTTTACAAATACAAAAACCCGGTGGGGTTTAAATGCAAATATCACGCGCCTCACGTGGGGTCTGCACATGAGGCGTAGAGGGACTAAAAAGTAAATACACTAACATCAGGGGGTGTTCTGCAAATTTTACAAGTTATTTACAACGTGACTTTTTATTTTTGGGATCAAACTAAAAATAAAAAACCAGGGGGCTAGATGTGAAATTTACCCCCATAAGGCGCTTCATCCGGCGGCGCTAGATGCACCACTTATCCACGCGTCGAGCATCGGACGGTCGACGCCGATTCGCCGATGAAGGGTGCGGATTAGAAACTCTTGGCTGATCTGACGGTTGGGGCATATCTTCATCGAACGGCTCCTGTTTAGATCCGACGACGCTTGAGCTCCCTGGAAGAACAGGGAAGAAGCTCGCGCCTGGAGAGCTTCGATCGAGAAGCATGGGCTCCTCCAGGGCTCTCCGGCGCATCGGAGGTGGTCTGCACGTAGCTGGAAGCATCCCGCGTCGACTGATGGGTCTATCATGGCTCCTGGAGGTCCGAGTCGCTCGGACGAGGTCAGAGAAGTAGTGGACCTCCAGGAACCTCTTCCTGATTCGATTCGAGCCCAGATGGGCTCTATCCTTCGTTTAACCTGCAGAGGAAGAACCGGGGGCGAGAGGGCTACCTCCTCGACCCGGGATTTTGAAGTTGCGGAGCAAAAATGGAGCGGGGCGGAGGGGCTCCGGCGTACGGCGTAGGTGGAGCCCCGATTCGCCAAGACCGAAGGTCCTGGGTTGGACCAAGATGTGCGTTCGATGGAGAATGTGATGAGGGACGAAATGGGATGCGAATGGCGGGCGGATACAGTCGATTTCACAGTGAAGAAGTCGCCGGAGCAGAGCTCCGGTGAACTTCGAATTTGGGATTCTAAGCTGCAGGGATCAACTAAAAGCTAAACTAACAACTGGAATTGAAAGCTAGCATTAAAACCTAACTAAAAAGCATAAAAAGGGACAACTCTTATACCTGGGGGCCTCCAGGGAGCAGGGCGGACGCCGGAGCTCCGCCGCGACAAGATCTTCCTCCCTTCGGCCGATTCGAGACGCCAGCACACTCCCCCTGTCACGAGGAATGTCCCAGGAATGGAATCAAGGCTTAAGGTTGGATTAAAAGTGGCCAAACTCGTGGAAGGAGGCGGAGCTACTTATTTATAAACATTGGTAAGGTGCCTTTTTGACCGGCGATTATTTCTTAATCCAATGAGTATCTAATTGATCTAAGATTTTGGCGGGCATCATGGATGATCAGAGGGCAATTCTTGTGAAGGAAGCGAGCTTGAACAATGGAAGGGATGGCCGCAAAAATTGGAGGAAAATCGGGGAGTTGACAGTTCAGAGGCGCAGGGCTTGGATGGGACAGTTGACCAGGGGGTCAACGAAGGCCGGCTCCCCATTGGTCCACGTCGGCCGCTAGACGCCAAAATAGGAGATCTGATTAGAAATTGATTTATTTGACACAGCAAACGGTTTTATTTTTTTTCTTATAAAACAAAAAATGTGTATTATTTCATCTAGTATTTATTTATGATTTTTATTGAATTTTTCGAAGTGTTTTATTATGGTTTTAATTTAATAATGTGTATATGTATGTATTTACATGTATTTTTGTGTATCTTATTTTTAATTTATTTATTTTCTTTTATTATTTTATTGACTTATTTTATAAATTTATAATTTGTTTTTGTGAGTAGAAAGGTATTTTTATTTAATTTTTATGAGTTTATTTACATTTTTAAATAAATATCTGTATGTATATGTAGGTATACTTATAGGTGTTTTATCTATGTATCTTGTATACTTAATTTATTTAATGTATTTTCTTTATTCTTATTTTGGATTTACATTTTTAATGAGTTGTGTATAATGTATACATTATTATAAAAATATAAAAGAATAAAAGAACTAAGGAATAAAATCCTTTTTATTTATATAAAGATATATAGTATAGGTATTTTGTCTATGAATTTTGTAGACTTATTTTCTTTTTGAAATTATTTTTGGTTTTCCTTTACTTTTAATGTGTGTATGTATTATATACATCATTTACAAAATTCTAAAAATATGAATTTATAAAAATAATGATCATTGAATAAAAAGAATATTTTAATCAAGACTATATACAAGAAGGGCCAAAAACCTAACTTCTGCATATGGACTCCAAAAATTATGAAACAAATTTTATTAAATAGTTCATGGAAAGCTATATAAATTAAAGGTGAGTTTGGGTGATTTGGAGTTTTTATTTGCAAGATATGGGTCTGTGAAGTTGAGATTTTGGCTTTTTATGCTGGGTATAAAATGCACACTGAGTATTATTTGTATTCAAACTTAATTTTGTATTTTTATTTTCATTATTATCTACAACTTTCATGAACAAAGTTTCTTTATTTGATGAATAAATAATTATGTACAAAATAGGTGCCAAAAATGCATAAATAGATGCATGAATAAATGAGGTATTTATTGTATGCTGGCCCTTATCTCCCCCTACTTTATTCCTTGTCGACCAATTCCATGCTGGCCTTGGTCTTGGGGTTTGGGTCATAAAATATTTGTAATATTTTATTCCTTTTTCTTTTCTTCTCTTTTTTCTATAATTTTGGCATTAAGAACCTTATTTAATGTGTAATGAATCATAAATGCTATTATGTACAATTTGATGCTATTTACATGCATTTGCTGGGGTTTTTTAGGCCAAAATGATAGAATAAAGGTGATGAAATGGAGATTCATCAACCCCTGAGCCCAGCCATCTTGACCCTCCGTGTCGAGTACACATGCTCACTCTCGTGAAGTAACATGTCACCAACCTCACAACTCCGTCCTCTCCATTGAACTGCCCCCCCCCCCAACAATGGAGTGAATCATATTCCTCCTTATCCTATCATTTACCATCGTAAGAAAAAATCTGGTGTTTGCATTACCTTCATTCAACCACTTATGTCGTGATCGTTGCCTCTAATCTAACTCGCACTTCCTACCCCCCTTCAAAATCTTATGGAAGACCCATCGACTCTCAAGCTCCTCGATCTCCGGTTCCATGTAGTCCTCCAACAAATCTAGCCTTGTCATCTCCTCTTGTGTACGTATTCTCTGCTCGCTTAAAATGTGAGATCCCTTCTTGAAGCTAGTCAGCATCTTCCTCAATGTGTCCAGTTCTAAAACGAGCATGATAGTAACCGAACCATTCACGTCCAAGTCCTTCCAAAACAAAGTCACCATGTTGCAGAACCCCTCCACCAGCATCTAACAGCGCTTGAAACTGAAGTAGGAATATGTGCCCCCGCCACTACATGTGTCTAGACACAGAGGCGTATGATATGACCGAGCTCATGGTAGAGAACTGACATATGTCGTGCTAAACATCTCCAAAAGCCTCGACCAACATTAAGAAATGGTCAAGTCACGCTCTAGATGAAGAACTCCTCCAAGTACATTTGCAATTGCTTGCATCCAGATTCTCCAGACCAAGCTCCTCCGCCACCTCAACAAACATGCCAGAACTCGGATCCTGCACCCCCCACCATGGGTCTATCCTCCAAGTACATTGTGACATTGAAATCTTCTCCCACGATCCAAGTCAACCATGAGAAACTGTTATTCACATGTCACAACTTGGACCATAACATCGTGTTCTGGGAAGCACCCGTAGATCCATAGACTAACATCAAAAGTAGATGTGAATGGTCCCTATTGCTATGCAAAATAACTGGCACTAGGCACACAAGAATCATCTCGTCAACCATGCCAAGCATGTCACCTTTCTAAACAACAACTATCCCAGCACTGCCGCTAATATCACTAACCTACAACTAGTCAAAGAAAGAGATTTTAGTAAAGCCCGTAGCAATTTCAGTTCAAACAAATTTTTTTGCAATGACCAAAGATTGTATTAACCCAACAGGGGCTTGAGTGATACTTAAATTCTTTCGTACATAACAAAATGTGAACAAAGTCATTGACATTGTGTCATCAACATTTATCAGTTTCTTTCTAAAGCTTTACTTAATTCTATGCAACATTACAAATGTTCTTAAATAAAAACAAATTATCTACTTAGATATACAAGATCTTTGCTCTATATAATCCATCACGAAGGCTGACAAACCCAAAATGACCCTCTTTAATGTGTCATTTCTGTTGTAGTATTCGGACACTTCAGATTAATAAAAAAGACCACTTAATTGATTTGTCAAATAAAACGAGCGGTTAGATTTTTATTTTACTCGGGCAAGCTCAAGGTCGAACTCAGTGAGGCCACTGTCTCTTTAGGTTGGTTAATAGGCGATCTAAACCTAGGTTTTTAGAGAACATTTTTTGTGTTTTTACCCCTTTTTCAGCTTTGTATGGATTTTAATTTAAAGAGATATAATTAATTAATCAAGTTAATATGATGCATGTCTTTTCAAAATATTTTTAATGCAAGAGGAAATAAAGCTATGTTGTGTGGTGAAATAAGAAATAAATAAATGCAATATTTTTTTTGTTATTTTTAAATGATGATGAAAATGATGTAAAATGGTGAGTGATATGAGCATGTCAATCCAAGATCAAGTATGCTAATCAATTAATAAGTTCAAGTATCCCTCCCTCTATTAATCTCTGCAAAATAATGGGTCAATTAAGATCTAATTATTTTCCTAAAATAAATCCCCATGAATCACAAGTGGTTGAGAAATTAAGTCAATAAACATAATAAACGATGCTCACAATATAAGAAATGATCTCCTCAAATAAATCATTGCCAAATGATGTCTCAAAAATGGAATGCCAATGCTCTATATGATGGATACTAAGGATAAAAAATAGTAAGAACACCAAAATCCGATAAGTAATGCTCAAGTTATGAATAATTGAAGTCCAGGGACACAATTGTAAATACAACAATTAAAAATCTTGCATCATACCCTCTGGAAGGACCGTTATGTAATTCTTATAAGTCGGCTGGGCTCTTGAGTAAATTACGCATGATGGGGGTATATTTGTGATTCAAAAGAGCCGTGTGGGTGCTTCTGCAATTCGCCAAATGTACGTGTGTACTGCATGTGAGGTTGATCTTCATGCGATTATGAGGAAATGCAAGGGCTTCTCCGTAATTCTCCCACCTCTCACATGCGCCGTGCGTGGGGAGGCTGGCTCGGTGGGCATCGCTTTTCCCAGCCTCCACATTGTGTTCTCGTCTTGCTTTGGGGGTACCCGAGGCACAAGGCTCGGATTTGTGCATCGGGGATGATCAGGAACGTATGTGTGATGCTCGATCCATCTGCTGGAAACCGGGGCTTTTCTAATTGGTCGTGATTGATGAATCCACGATTCATTATATCAATATATTGATCTTAGCAAAATCCCTGAGTGAAATCTCAAATAAATGTCCATAAAATCAACAAATTAACAAAATGACTCTTGTAAATAAAATACAATAATTTTGTATATTATATTGTACAGAATAAATGAACAATAAAAAAGCAGCAAAATAAAGGAGTTTTTCACCTGTAAATAGCCCAAAACTTCATGTATTTTTAATAATTTCATTTCAACTCCTTTTTGGCTAATTCTTTTCTGACTTATTTATAAAAATGTATATAAAAATATAAAAATACAAAATAAATTTCACCTCAAATAAATACTCATAGATCTTAAAGAGAAAAAGCCCAAGTCCAACTTCTCGGCCAAATTCCCGCTTCGTATGAAATCCAATTCACCAAACTCACTTTTAAAGTTTAAGTTAGAAAATTATCTATCCAATGAAAGTGGTTTCATTAAAATCGGAGCTCGTTTGCAAAATTTGAATTTTGGGACCAAGGTGTACATTGTAAATATTGTACATATTTTTTTGTTTTCTCATTTTTTATTTTACTTTACTTAATTACTAAAAATCCAAAAAAATCATTTTTGTACTTTGTTTTATTTCTACTATTTTACTTTATTTTTAATTTGTAAATATATTTTATTAAAAATAGAAAAAAGTAAATTTAGAAAAGTTAAAAAATATGTACATATTGTTTGTCTTATTTTGTAAATGCTCCACTCTTTCTCTTCTATTTATTTTATTATAGTTTAGTAGCCTACTTTATTTATTATTTCATTATTTTATTTAATTATCATTCTCTACAATAACCTCCCATTCCACTCCATGTCCTCCGCCATTTTTTTTATAACTTCCATTCAACTCCACTATTTTTTCAACCTCCCATTCAACTCCACCATTCCATCATTTTTCTAACTCCCATATTTCTTCTCTTTTTATTATTCTCTTCATCCACATTTTTTGTCATCCGCCATTCTTAGAGAACAAGAAGAGAGCTTGGAGTGCTTTGTCGGTGACAGCGGCTGAGCATCCTCCTCAAGGGACGACCTCCTTTCAGGCGAGATCCGCGGCGACCACCATCCCGCATCACGAGTTTCCCATCAAGCTCGAATAGCTTCTCCGATTTTTACTCGCCAATCGGATCAAGGCCATGATATGATTCCAGCGCAGTTGTTCTGCAAATCCGGCGAACATCAGGTAAGTATTTCCTCTCATTTCTCTTATTATTTTATTTTATCTAATATTTTATTTCCTTGTTGTCTCATCATCATATCATTTTCATCATCACCGCCACCATCATCATAGCATCCCCCAAATCCATCTTCACCCATTGTCCACCTTATTTTCATTTGCATTTTTTCCCTATTTAAGAAAACTAAAAAAATAAAAATATTTGAATCACAACAAAAAGAAAAAAAGGAAAAAAAGAAAAAAAAGGAGTCGGTTCCTCCACCTTCGACCCCTGCTCCTCCACGCAAGATCGTCATCACACGGCCACCACCCTCCATTGCCACAACCGTCGTGCGCTACCATCACCGACACACGCATGCTCCTGCGCCACCGCAGCAACAGCCCCCTCTACCGCAGCTTCAGCCATCACCCTCCAGGCACCTCCTCCCCCTTGGCCGCTCAACAGCCTCCGCCCGCAGCCTCCATCCTGCATGACCTCCGCGCGCGGCCACCGCTGCCCTGCCTCAGACCTCCCTTAGCGTGACCTTCCTCCTCGCCCTTGCCGCCATCGCGATGTGCTCCGCCACCTGCGGCCCTCCTCTACACCGCGACCGCCCCATCCAGCGCGCACCCATCTCTACGTGTGGGCTACACCACCCCGCCCAACCGCCCCCTCCATCGTGCCCTACGGTAGGAGGAAGAAGAAGGTTCCCTTTCATTTATTTTTACTATTTTGTAAAAATTGCAAAATTTTCCTGTATGTTTTTGTTATTCCAAAAGTGTCCTTGAGCATATTTATATTGTTTAAGTTTTGTTTTTTGTATTGCATAGACAACCCTATGTTTGCATGCTAATTTAGACTTCAATCTTGCATTGTTTTATTTAATGAAAAATGTCATGATGTTGAGCAATTAATTGTCTATCATTTCGATATTTATATGGATTTTTGTGAGCTCTGAGTAATTAACGAAAAATTTTTAAGTGAAATATTTCATATTTTACCCAATTTGAGCTCTTAAATTCATATTTAATTCACAGTTGCTCCAAAAAATCCTAAAAAATGAAAATGATGCCTTGAAATGTGATTCATTTATTATCCAAATTTGATATTAATTAGAGTTGCCTTATGCCTTAAATAAGTTATAGAGTGATTTTCATAAATGATTTTTAATTAAATCTATAGATATTATTTTTATGAAATTCGGACTCTCCTGGATTGTATATTAATATACCTATTTGAGATAATTCGTCTCTGGATGATTTTACATTGTGTATTTATTAGGAATTAATTATCACTGTCACTCAGTTTTCATTAAAAATCCATAAAAAATTCATATATTATCAGAAATTCCAAAAAATATTGTAGACTCATTGCATCATGTTTTTATTCCAGTAAAATTTTCATATTTTTTGCATTCTGTTTGTATGTAAAATTACGAAAAAAAACCCATAAAAGTGTGTATTTTTCATTGTTGCATTTTACTTCATAAAATTCCAAAAAATATGTTTCACTTTCATCCTTGGATTTGGTTTGTAGGAAAATATAATTTGGTTAAGTTAAATGAATTTTGTATTAAAATTAATTTGGCTAAGTTGTGTGCTTTCTTATTAACTTGATTCAACCGCATTTTGCATTCGCATTTATTTTTGCATAAAAAATAAAATAAATCACATTGGAAACCTAGACCTAAGTTTTCCTAATTAACATGAAGTTGTTCCTTTGCCTCCCTATGTTCGACCCTGGACTTGCCCATTATATAAATTCAAGCCGAGACGCTCTTCACGGATACCTCTTCTCGGTTCTGTTTGATTCGCTAAGTACTCGTATTACAACGAGTACAAATTACACCATGTACCTAGTGATCCAATCAGATGGCACTGTTGTCAGGGAGGCAAATGACTTAGGGTTTAATTTAAAAAATTGGATTTAAGTTTTCTCTCGCTCGGGTAGTCTGACCCCTGAGCCACCTTTGTAATTAATCCATTTATTCTTTTTTTCTCTTAATTTCTTTTCTTCTCATTTTTGTATATATTTTGTTGTTTATCTTTCTAATATAAATTTTATTTTCTTTGCGAGGTCCTGGTGGACTTGGAGTGCATCGGAGTTCGACGGACGTGACACGCGCTGACTGTTGAAGATCAAGGAATTTAATTTATTTCGAGAATATTTTTTGTAATTATTGTGTTGTAATAATTTAGTTAATTCTCTCTTTACAACGACTCTTGTTCGAGAGCTCGTGCTTGTATCCGGATTGGGCATTTGACTCATTTGTGGGCGTGTGGTTGCTTGACGTAGAATAGGACCTGCATTCACGTCTCTTGGAGCATTTTTATTAGAATATTTATATTGCTTGTGCTCGTATCTTTAGGGCCACACATCACATTTAACGAGGTACACTTAGACCGCAGAGCTATTAGTTTAAATTAACTTGTTCATCACTCGCTAATAGAATTGTCTGTGTAGGAACGGTTTTCTCGTTTGCTTCTCATGTAGTATAAAATTTCAATTCTACGTTGCATCCTGCATGTAGAGTACGAGGATCAATGTAAGTCTTCTGAACTGGGCATGCATCATTGATTTCACTACTTGCATCGATTTTTCTCGACTCCCTTCCCCTTGGTTTCGAAAACTAGCTTAAAAGGAAATCAAGACTGATCGTTAGGCATGCCTTGTTTGGTGGATTAAACAAGTGATAACTGAACTTAAAATTGGGACTGTTAATCAGATTTGACCAGAAAAATTGATTAAAATTACAACTCTCGTGACCATCGCTGTGTTGAGTAGGTGAACCCAGGGTTTGATTTTGTGTTGTCTGTTGGTGTGTTATTCGGCGCACTTGCACGCTTTCTTCCTCGATCTGCTTCATTCTCCCATCTCCCTTCCAAGATGTCAGAATATTGGTCATCATATCCATGTCACTCTTCTTCGACCATATTATGATCATCTCCACCCACGTATTCCTCCTCATACCCGCACCCCTACCGCGAAGTCAGAATTCTGACTGACTTCTCCACTTCTTCATACTTCTCACCTTCCCCACATTCTTACACCACTGATCCACATCAACCTTGGATTGACTCATCATATTCTCATCCGCTTGCTGGAATCAAGGAACAAATCGAAGAGCAAGCTGCTGCTGAGATAAATGATTGGCAGAATCAGTTGCCCCAACAGACCTCATTCTCATTTCAAGTTGGGACCGAACAACAACAACAATTGACCTATACACATCCCGAATTGACCTTAGGGTACAACATGGTCGACCAAACAGATCGAATGGAAAGGCCTGCACAACATTGATCTTCCTAACTTGATTGACATGAGTGATCAAGCCCACATTGACCAGCCTTCATATCACCCATTCGGAGAGCCTACATATACATGGGATTGGATATACGACCAATTTACAGACTCCCTGTCTACTGACTCCATCTTATGAGGCTCCGACTGACATCTATCAAACAGATGGACCATACTCAACTCAGCATTACACGCCTGAGTCAAGGTGTGTTGAGTATAAGAGCCCGAGTTATCAACTGTATCCTCCAATTAAGCAGACTTCACTCATGATGTGTCATGAGAACTTATTGGAGGACGGCATTTCTAGACTGATCAAGAATCCAGGTATGAAAGTGGATCATGGATTTCGCGGATTGAATTTTTAAAACCCAGAAGACACTGGATTGACCACGCGTCATGTACAGCTGGAGTCCCTTCTACCTCCCTCTTCTACTAACCACTTTCCCTCCAAACTTGAGTTTGTACATTCTCCTACACATACTTCACTTATCAAAAATACCAAAAAATTTGAAAACCCCAAATATACCATAAAAATTGAAAATGGAAAAGACCTACAAAAAATGGATTTTGCACTTTGGGAAGCACTTGATAGAGAGTTGATTTTTGAGCTTCCATTAATAATGGCCATTGAACACTTTCCTGACCTCAAAAGATTTGTGAGAAGTAAATTGATGCCTAAAAGGTCAGGCAATAAGAGTACAAGGACTGAGAAACACATAGTGTCTATGGCCACCTCTTTGGTGATAGGGAGAAAAAACAAGAGCCATAGAGTGAAGCGGTTGCCTATGTTCGATTGTGAAATCAAATATCCTACTTTCACCCATGCAAGAATCGATGATAACTCACCGACTAATATCCTCCCGACCTCCGTGTTTGCCAAGCTCAAACTCGGATCTGCCAAGAAGTCAAGAGAGATCGTTCAGTTGGTTGATCGGTCCATTAAACAGTCGAGAGGAAACATCTCAGTCATCATTACTTTCCAAGGTGCTCTAGTGCAGATAGACTTCATGATCATTGACATTGAGCACCGAGGAGAGTTCACTCAGTCTCTGATCATTCTCGGGAAGCCGTTCTTAGCATTAGCTAAAGCAACTATAGATTGCAAGACTCAGGAGATCAATTTCACTACATTGGGAGCACCTCGACCTCACCCAATCTTTGAGGACACACGATATTCTAAGGTAACCCGTAAAGTCGCAGACAACCGTGACCTCCGAGAGACAGTTGAGTCACGTCTCTCTACCACACCTGAGATAACGACTGTCCAGACGACCATTAGTTCAGAGACTCCCTACACCTCCACATCACCCATTGCTTGCATTACCACCATTGTGACAACTTCTAGAGAGGACCCACAACCAGAAGTTGTCCCTGAGTTGGACACGATCATTTCTGATTTCCTTGACTATTTAGATGATCTGACGCATGAGCTGATAAATTCCAAGCCAACTGAGAACACTGTGCCATTCTAGAGACGTGTGCTGACCCTGCAGGAGTATTACAATGTATATGGTGACTCATTTGATGATGAACCTCTGGTCATTACCTCTCATACACCACATCCAGGACCTACACCAAAAGAGACAACTAGGACCAAATTGACCAATCTCGATAAATCGGGTGCTGAATCCTCTAGTCGGTCATCTGGTAAGAAGAAGAAGAGTATTGATTCCTCAACGTATTCCTCCGAACTCCTCAAGACGTGTCACTCTCTGATGAATCTGTGATTCATCACTCTAAAAGTTGAAAATAGAGTTTTTTTCCTGAGTAATTAGCTGCATATCTATACTTATATTGCATAATTAGCATTTATGCATGTGTGAATAACATCTGCATTTTTATCGCATAAAAAATGCAAAAAACCCCGCTTAGAAAACCTTGAGCTAATTCGTCTAATCTGATCTGAAGTTGTTCCTTTACCTCCTTGAGTCGATCCTGGGGCTTGCCCAGGTTAAAAATACATAAAATCGTACATTAATTCATCGATTCGTGCGGTCATTTTTTTATCGATCCTGATTTCCCGACTACAACAACGCGACACGCATTTATTAATTAAAAGGGTGATTTTTGGATACATCAAATGACGCCATTGCCGGGGAGGCAAACGGCTTAAGATCATTTTAGAAAATTAGATTTTATGTTTTCCATCCCCGGGTAGTATGATTTCTGATTTTTCTTGTGAATATTTCTCTGTTCATTTATTTATTTATTTATTTATTTTGTGTCGTTCTCTCTGACCATTGTATGTAATTGAATAATAAAAAGAGTCTTTGTGTTGTGTGGTTGATTGACGTAGGAAAGGACCTGCACTCGCGGCTCTTAGAGATTTCTTAGGACTGTTTGTGCTCATAATATCTTGGACCACACTTCATCATTAAAAGATTCACTTAGACTGCAGATCTTAGCCAAATTTAGCATGTTCTTCACTCGTTAATAGAACTTTCTGTCTAGGAGCAGTTTTTCATCGTTTGCATTCAATTAGTTTAAAATTTCAATTCATATTGCATCCCGCATTGTAGAGAGCTGGAGGCACTGTAAGTCTTCTTACTCAAGCATTCATCATCGTTTTCTCGATTGCATCGAGTTTTTTTATTCTCTCTCTCTCTATCAATTTTTCTAACCTAGGATAAAGGAATTGTGACTGGATGGTAGACGTGATTGCTTGTGTGGATTAATCACAGTGACAACTAATCTCTAAAATCGGGACTGCTAATTGAATTAGACAAAAAATTTGACTAAAATTAACCCTTGTTTGCGGGAGAGCAACCCCGACCTTGATTTCAAACTGAGTGAGGGTACAAAGTGTGTGTGCACACCCAAAGATTGAGCCAAAATCCCCGCCTTCCATATCATTGATGAACGAGAAATCTTGCCTCTACAATAATGTGAAATTGTCGTAGTATGGAAGGCAAATTCGATTCAGCAAAAATCACAATCGTTTGAATGTTGTGGAGTATTTATACTTGGCAAGTCTACCAAAGTCGAACACAAGGACACAGCTACTTAATCAATTTATCGAATTTTGATTCATGAAGCACAAGTGTGAAATATTTCTCAATTTCAGGTCCACATGAAAAACACAACGATGTGATGTATGCAATTTTTAGTTGATTTTTATGCACGTATAAAGTGATGAATGAGCAAATATGCAAGGTTACATGTATGCTAAATAAAATATTACAAAGATACCCTAAAAGTATGAGCATCATATTAGAAATAGAAATCAGAGTCGATTTAATCACAACATGAAGAGCGGTCATCGAATCAGAGCAAGATCAATGAGAGCAGGACCAACATCTATCACAAAAAAAATCACTTCATTTAAAATGATGTCGGATGAGAAAATTAAACAAGCTATGATGTAGAGGACGAAACAAGGATCAAAACGACACTAAAATAATGCAAGTTGGACCTACGATGCTCAAGTTCTGAAGAAAACAATGTAGGGGCATAATTGTAATAAAAATGCAAGAAATAAAAAGGATAGCTATTACATTTATGTCCCTAAAGGGACCTAAACGCAAATAAGAAAAATCGCCTGGGCCCCTGTGTAATTTTTCCATATGCAGGGCCTTTTTACAATTTCCAGAGACTTTGAGGGCTTCCCTGTAATTTACCCAGGCACGCACGTGAGACACGTGCCTGGGGACCATTCTGTAAATATAAAAAATACCAAGGTACTTCGTGCAATTTACCCAGGCCCTCACTTGCGGTGCACGTAAGGGCCCAGGCTCGGGAGGCAGCTGAGGTTCGGGCCATGTGGCTTCATCGTATGGTTCAGCTGGAGGCTCGGTGGACCCGGGCCTGTTGGAGCGGACTGAGGCCCAGATCATCACGTGGCTTCATCGTAGCTGTCCGATCCAGATGATCGAACGATGCTCGTAAGTTCTTCCTCCTCTACGGGTCACCGGAGAGGGCGGGGCTCCGGCAACCTGCCTTTGGCTCCGCCACGATCCGCGTCAGTATCTAGAGCTTGGGGAAGACTTCTGGAAGGTCGGCGAAGCTCCTAGAGATGTGGCGAAGCTCCGAAGCGGGTCAGAGTGGGTGCTTGAAGGAGCCTCGCCGGAGTAGAGGAGCTTGAAGGAGCGTCGATGCAAATTCGACCATTGACGATCATGCATGTGTTAGAAGATAGCCGAAGCTCGTGCGAGTGTGTGCGAGGTGAGATGGAATGAGATGGGAACCGTGCTGAGGTGGAGAAGGTGGTGGCTCAAGGGAGTCCTCCGCCGTGACGGCGAAGGAGTTGGGTCGGACATGAGATGGAATGAGATGGGAACCGTGCGGAGGAAATGACCTGGGGGTGAGCTCCATCGGAGCTCTAGGTCCTCGCCCAACATGCCCGGCCTTGGCACGGAGCTCAGCGGCGCACAATGGCAGCCACGACGTGGCCGGAGGCCACGGATCACACCAGGGCTTCGGTCGTCGTCGCCTCCTTGCAAGGGCTCCTCCGCTGTCACCAGAGAGCCGGAGGCTGGGCCGAAGCCCCAAAATGGTGGATGGGTTGAACGGAGCGGAGGAGGGCGGTTTTATAGGAGGGGTGGACGGAGGTTATGTGACGTGGATGCGTTTTGAGGTGGTGTTTTAATGGCGTGGGGTGATGGCGGAGATTGATGGTGGTCGCGCGAAGATGGCGGAGGATGGGGCTTCATGGTATGGCCGTTAGGAGAGGGAGGAGGCGGCTGGAGTGACAGCTAAAAATGGAAGGGGGAGGAGGTTTGGCGAGGCGTAACGCCTGGGAGAGAGGGTGCTGGAAGTTGAAGAAGGGTCATGGACCGTTGGATCGTACGATCCAACGGTCAGGATGATGGCTCGGACGGAAGTTAGGATAGGATCTGTAAGAGTGGATCGGGTGGATGAGATTACGGCGGGTGTGTACGGGGTTGATGAGAAGGCGGAATTGATTGCACGGTGGAGATGAAGGCGGCGATGTGGGAAGATGCAAGCCATGTGATAGGAGGGTGATCGAACGGTTGATGTGAAGAGGCGATGTGGCACGTGGGAGGCCGTAGGATAAGGTAGAATTTAACGGTTGGGGATGAGGTGCTAAGGAGTGGATGAGATTTCATCCTGGGCTTGATCGGATGGCTGGCGGGTGAGGCTGAAGTGGAGGGCAAAGATGGAGGCGGTTGGCGTGCATCCTATGGTCCGGAGAAATCCAGGTGTCGCAAGGAGGCGTGGGCCATGTGGGCGGCCCAGAGGGCGCCACGTGGCCCAATGAGAAAATTCAGAGCATAAATACAAAGATAAATACAAAAGAAATAGTTATAGGAAAAATTAGGAAAAAAGTCAAAACATGAAAGTTGCTCGTCTCGACGAGATCTACAACTTTCATGTTGGACAAAAACCAAAAGAGGTCATTTGTACAAAATCGTATTTTTGGGGATATTTTTAAGGGGGATAAAAACACTGAATTTTAACTTTTGTATTGTTTTTGTATTTTTTAGTCATTTTATTGGTCAGTGAATTATGGACAATTTATCTATTTAATTTTTTAGGGATTTTTTATGATAAAATAATTACAAGGAAAATAAAGGAAATTAAATACAAATAATTAAAGGTAATTATACACAATATAATACAGGATAATAATAAAGAATTGATGATGATTTTATTGGATTATTTAAGATAGGGGTTTTAATAAGAGACTTTTAGCACGATGAATACGAGATTCATCATACCCCTATACTTAAACCATGCTCGTCCTCGAGCATCTAAAGAATAAAGGAGTTGGATTAATTCCTGACAGTCCTAGTGAAGATTTCAAGGCTCAAACTTTTGAAGACCCTCAATTTAAGAGATCCTAAAATTCTGGGTATATCCAAGCCTTAGTCAGAAGGAATCCAATTTCTCTAATTATCATACTCTCTTTTTGTACATATAATATAAGGATATGACATTAGGTATACTGCATTTCATGAGAGTCGAGTCGGGGCATCACTCAAAATTCCAGTCCCAAAGACTCTCCTCTAGACCTCATCCTCAATACTAGGGAATAAGTCTATTCTTGCTTCAGTCAACCGTCTCTTTAGTTTGTCAGACTTGAAATGTTGATGGACGGCCAGATGATGGAGGTAATGGGATTGTGTCTATTTTTCTCTCCCTCACATTGGAATAAGGGGCCTCTCGAGTGCCTTTTTACTCAACACATGTAAATTTTTAGATTGTTGACCAATGTGTCCGTCAAGAGAGTTGGAGTCGTCTGCACTTGTTTTTCTGAGAGTACACCGGGGTGTGTCTTTTCTGAGTATCTAAGATACCTTCGACACCCAGGCTTGTATCGCTTATGATGTAGATCCCTTTTTGTGATGTCAGCTCGACTCCTTGGTCCTAATTAGCGCTTGGTCCAAGTGGACACTTTGAAAATATTTGGGAGCGCTCACCATCGATGGAAGCTCATTTGTAATTTGACTTTGGTATTTAAAGCTTTTTTCTTTGACATTTCTTTTCTTTTGTTGGCTAGCTCTACTGCTTTTACCAAAAGTTGGCGCACACTAATCAATAATTTCCATTAAGTTTCATTACACCCTGGCACATAGGTAAATATCAAAGAGATGGCATATGAATCTTGTTCACATACTGGCTAGGGTTTTGCTGACACTCAGGTTTTCTGAAGCCTTCATTAACTTTATCCCATCCTCGAATATCATTAGATCGGATCTAAACTCAAATCTCTAGTCCCAGTTCCTCAAGTGATATCTCAACTCATCTCATCAATCATGCAGTTGTGGAAGTGACTGTGATGATCCTATTCTTTTGAAAGTAGAGATAAAGAGTGCAATATAGCGCTCAAATCTTTCAAACTAGGGATATATTTAAGTTTTAAAAACCCTAATGACTAAGGCATGTTAACTCAGACTCTCAAGATCACAGAAATCCAGTGTCCTCAAAATCCTCAAGCCTTGATTGAATGTGAATGTGTCAGGAATACACCAACTCCTTGGTTAGTGATTTTTGTGTGATTTTTGACTTTTGCATATTTTTATGGATTTTAATTTTTTTTTCAATTTTTTTTAATTCTTCGAAGAGACAGTGACTGGCCTAGGCTCAAATGAATAAAAGTATCCACTCTCAGCCAGTATGGGTGTAAGTACAGGCCGATAAACGGACCTGTGTTACTTGAGGACGGGGCCATATGCAGTGTCTTCTAAACCACCCACTCTGTTAAGGGAGACCAAGGTTCCCTCACTGAAAGTGTCTACTAAGCCTAGTAGTCAGAATCTAATTCCAAGAAGGGCTTTCAATTTTTTTAAAGGGTTATTTACACAGATTAATCCCTCAATTTTAATAAAACATTTTTTACAAAGGTTTTTACAAAACTCAGTTCATAGGTTTACCAAAACCCAGCCCGAAAACAAAATTTATTTTTTTTTAAAATACGAGCTAAGGCTAAAGTAGATATACAATAATATACGGTATACCCCCTATACTTAAATTTTGTTATGTCCTCATAGCACAAGTGCCATGAAGCCAAGGCTCGATCAAATATAGGGTGATATAGCGGAACTGAGGAGGAGAGTCCCCCTATACTCAGGTCAAAATTGACCTAAGTACAAGAAGACAGTACGAGGGAGGGATGAGCAGACAGGTCCCCCCTATACTTAGGCTACAAATAGCCTAAGTAAGGTCTGAATTAGTGGGGGTGTTTGTACTACGATACAAGGGTGGGGGTGTTCGTTCAATATACACACACACACACACACAGAGAGAGAGAGAGAGAGAGAGAGAGAGAGAGATACAGAGGGAAATGGGGGGAGGTGAGTGTGTATGTGCAAGTGTGCATGTGGGGGGGGGGGTAGATCATCAAGTGATCTTTTTTTCTTTTTTTACAACATGCAAAACTGGAAATAAATATGCACATACATTTTTTTACAGTATGCAATGCAGGCTAACTGATAAAGGCTCCTAAAATTTCTTCACAATTTCTTTTGCTGCCTCCTCAGCGGAAGCTCCCGACTTCACGCCTCCATGAAGATCAAGTGTCCTCGATTTTCATGGGTCCTGCCACAAAAGAGAAAAGTTAGAAAAATTAAAAGGAAATTAAACAACAGTCATGAACGTCAAATTTGTCTCTTATGAATGAATAATTATCGTAGTATAGGAGGCAAATTCAGTTCAGCAAAAACCACAACCATTTGAATGTTGTGGAGTATTTATACTTGGCAAGTCTACCAAAGTCGAACACAAGGACACAGCTACTTAATTAATTTATCGAATTTTGATTCATGAAGCACAAGTGTGAAATATTTCTCAATTTCAGGTCCACATGAAAAACACAACGATGTGATGTATGCAATTTTTAGTTGATTTTTATGCACGTATAAAGTGATGAATGAGCAAATAATGCAAGGTTACATGTATGCTAAATAAAATATTACAAAGATACCCTAAAAGTATGAGCATCATATTAGAAATAGAAATCAGAGTCGATTTAATCACAACATGAAGAGCGGTCATCGAATCAGAGCAAGATCAATGAAAGCAGGACCAACATCTATCACAAAAAAATCACTTCATTTAAAATTATGTTAGATGAGAAAATTGAACAAGCTATGATGTAGAGGACGAAATAAGGATCAAAACGACACTAAAATCATGCAATTTGGACCTATGATGCTCAAGTTATGAAGAAAATAATGTAGGGGCATAATTGTAATAAAAATGCAAGAAATAAAAAGGATAACTATTACATTTAGGTCCCTAGAGGGACCTAAATGCAAATAAGAAAAACCGCATGGGCCTCTGTGTAATTTTTCCATACGTGGGGGCCTTTTTGAAATTTCCAGAAAATCTGAGGGCTTCCCTATAATTTACCCAAGCACGCACGTGAGACACATGCCTAGGGACCATTCTGCAAATATCAAAAATACTAGGGTCCTTCGTGCAATTTACCCAGGCCCTCACATGTAGTGCACGTGAGGGCCCAGGCTCGGGAGGCAGCTGAGGTTCGGGCCACGTGACTTCATCGTATGGTTCGGCTGGAGGCTCGGTCGACCCGAGCCTATTGGTGTGGACTGAGGCCCGGATCACCACGTGGCTTCATCGTAGCCGTCCGATCCAGATGATCGGACGACGCCTGTAAGTTCTTCCTCCTCCGTGGGTCACCGGAGAGGGCGAGGCTCCGACGACCTGCCTTTGGCTTTGCCACGATCCGCGTCAGTATCTGGAGCTTGGGGAAGACTTCTGGAAGGTCGACGAAGCTCCTGGAGATGTGGCAAAGCTCCGAAGCGGGTCGGAGTGGGTGCTTGAAGGAGCCTCGCCAGAGTAGAGGAGCTCGAAGGAGCGCTGATGCAATCTTCGGCCATTGACGATCCTGCATGTGTTAGAAGATAGCCGAAGCTCGTGCGAGTGTGTGTGAGGTGAGATGGAATGAGATGGGAGCCGGGCGGAGGTGGAGAAGGTGGTGGCTCAGGGGAATCCTCCGCCGTGACGGCGAAGGAGTTGGGTCGGACGTGAGGGGGTTCTAAAGGAAGGAAGTGGGTACGTGTGAATGATTGATGAACGACGAAGCTCATGAGAAGGTCAGGTGAGGGTAAGGACGATTGTAGTCGGAGGAATAAATTGAAGAAAGTAAGGAGGAAAAAATCGCCTTGCCGGAGCAAGGTGTTGGCGGAGGAAATGACCTGGGGGTGAGCTCCATCGGAGCTCTGGGTCGTCGCCCAGCATGCTCGGCCTTGGCATGGAGCTCAGTGACGCACAATGGCAGCCGCGACGTGGTCGGAGGCCACGGATCACATCGGGGCTTCGGCCATCGTCGCCTCCTTGCAAGGGCTCCTCCGTTGTCACTAGAGAGTCAGAGGCTGGGCTGAAGCCCCAAAATGGTGGATGGGTTGAACGGAGCGGAGGAGGGTGGTTTTATAGGAGGGGTGGATGGAGGTTATGTGATGTGGAGGCATTTTGAGGTGGTGTTTTAATGGCGTGGGAGTGATGGCGGAGATTGATGGTGGTCGCACGAAGATGGCGGAGGATGGGGCTTCATGGTGTGGTCGTTAGGAGAGGGAGGAGGCGGCTGGAGTGACAGCTAAAAATGGAAGGGGGAGGAGGTTTGGCGAGGCGTAATGCCTAGGAGAGAGGGTGCTGGAGGTTGACGAAGGATCGTGGACCGTTGGATCGTACGATCCAACGGTCAGGATGATGGTGCGGACGGAAGGTTGGGATAGGATCTGTAAGAGTGGATCGGGTGGATGAGATTACGGCGGGTGTGTACGGGGTTGATGAGAAGGCGGAATTGATCGCACTGTGGAGATGAAGGTGGTGACGTGGAGAGATGCAAGCCGTGGGATAGGAGGGTGATCTAACGGTTGATGTGAAGAGGCGATGTGGCGCGCGTGAGGCCATAGGATAAGGGAGAATTTAACGGTTGGGGATGAGGTGCTAAGGAGTGGATGAGATTTCATCCTGGGCTTGATCGGATGGCTGGAGGGCGAGGCTGAAGTGAAGGGCAGAGATGGAGGCGGTTGGCATGCATCCTACGGTCCGGAGAAAGCCAGGTGTCGTAAGGAGGCGTGGGCCACGTGGGCGGCCCAGAGGGCGCCACGTGGCCCAATGAGAAAATTCAGAGCATAAATACAAAGATAAATACAAAAGAAATAGTTATAGGCAAAATTAGGAAAAAGTCAAACGTGAAAGTTGCTCGTTTCGACGAGATCTACAACTTTCATGTTGAACAAAAAGCCAAAAGAGGTCATTTATACAAAAAGTATTTTTGGGGATATTTTTAAGGGGGATACAAACATCGAATTTTAACTTTTGTATTGTTTTTGTATTTTTTAGTCTTTTTAATGGTCAGTGAATTATGGACAATTTATCTATTTAATTTTTTAGGGATTTTTGATGATAAAATAATTACAAGGAAAATAAAAGAAATTAAATACAAATAATTAAAGGTAAGTATACACTATAAAATACAGGATAATAATAAAGTATTGATGATGATTTTATTGGATTATTTAAGACATGGGTTTTAATAAGAAACTTTTAGCACGATGAATACGAGATTCATCAATCACGTGCCGCAAATATCACCGGCTGAACTATTTGAGGTTCAACTGACCAGCACCAAGTAGCCTCCGCCCGTTTCGGCAGGTAGATAGGGGTGAAGCAGCGATGCACTGCGACAAGTTGCTAGTAACCCTCCGGGGTGAAGTTATAAGCCTTGTCAGTCTCCGCCTAGGGGCAGGTCCTTGAACTTCTCAACTGGTGATAGGAGCGAAGAGAGGAAGGGCTTCTATATCTTAAGCGATAGGTTAAACAGGAGACACGTATCTGGCTTTGAGCCGACCTCCCTTTAGGCCACATAATCCATGCTATTTGCTTGAAAATCACACTTAAAATCAACCAGATTAATCGGACCCGGCTTGGGGTCCTTCACCATGTTGAGTGTGAACTCAGGGTTTGCTCTTGCATTTGTCTTTGTGTTTGTCCGTGTGCGTTATCCTGTGTAATTGCACATTTTCTATCTCGATCTACTTACATTCATCCTTTCCTCTTCAAGATGTCGGGATATTGGTCCCCATACCCTGAGACCTCTGGTCATTCCTCCTCGACCATATGCCATTCATCTTCGCCTTCTCCTTCTTCCATGTATCGTCTGCCATCCATGGGAGACCCTAACACGTGGTCAGTTCCACCTCGATCCGATTATGAAGTCAAACCTTCAACTGACTTTCCCATTTCTTCGCATTTCTCATCTACTACATATTCTAACACTCTGGATCCACTTCCATCTTGGGATGACTGTCCTTATTCTCGAGAACTTGCTGGAATCAGTGATCCACACGAAGAACAAGCCACTGTTGAGACCTATGACTGGCAGAATTACCCACCTCGAAATACTTCATTTCCTCTTCATATGAATGATGGGACAAGTCAACGAATCATACATACACATCCTGACTTGACTTTAGGGTACAACTTGGTCGATCGAACAACCCGAATGGAGAGGCATGCACCTTATAATCTTCCTAACTTGATTGACCCTAGTAATCAAGCCTACATTGACCAACCTTCATATCACACATTCGGAGAGCCTACTCATTTAATGGCTTGGACTCATGAGCTAGACTTATAAGTCCCTCGTTCATTGTCTCCATTACATGAGGCTCCAACCGATATCTGCCACACAAATGATCCATACTCGACCCAGCATTACATGCCAGAGTCTAGGTATGTTGAGTATGAGAGCCCAATATCTCAGCACTATCCTCCAATTGAGCAGAACTCTCCCATGATTTGTCATGAGAATTTTTTGGAGGATGACATTTCTCGACTTATCCCGAAAAATGGATCATTTAGTGCCAAGTTGAGAGATGTCACCGACATATTGCACTCAATTTCTGCCAGCCTAGGTATGAAAGTGAAAAAGGAAGTAAGTAGATTTGATGTTGAAAATCGAGAGAGCATTAGGGAACTCACACATTCTGTACAGTTGGAGTCACTTCTACCTTCCTCTTCTACTAACCACTTACCGTCTAATCCAGATATGACCATTCGTCCATCAAAAACACCAAAAAATTTGAAAATCTCACAAAGACTAAAAAATTGAAAAACAAGAAAAACTCATAAAAATAGAAAATGAAAAAGACCTAAAAAATTGGATCCTACCCTAAGGGAAGCACTCGATAAGGAATTGAGTTTTAATCTTCCCTTAATAAAGGTCATAGATCACTTCCCCGACCTTAAACGATTAGTGAGAAGTAAGTTGATGCCTAAGAGGTCGGGCAATAAGAGAAAAAGGGCGGAAAGACACATAGTGTCTATGACCAGCTCCTTGGTGATGGAGAGAAAGAGAAAGACCAAGAGCCGCAGAGTGAAGCAGTTGCCTAGGGTTGAATGTGAAATCAAAAACACTATCTTTACCCATACAAGAATAGATGATGACTCTCTGATAAATATCCTCCTGACATCTGTGTTTGACAAGCTCAAACTCATGCCAATCAGAAAGTCGAGAGAGATCGTTCAGCTGGCTGATCGATCTATCAAACGATCGAGAGGAAACATTTCAGTCATCATTACTTTTGAAGGTGCTCTACTCTAGGTAGACTTTACAGTCATTGACATTGAGCACCGAGGAGAGTTTTCCCAGTCTCCCATTATTCTCAGGAAGCTGTTCTTAGCCTTGGCTAAGGCGATTATAGATTGCGAGACTCGGGAAATCGATTTTACAACATTAGAAGCGCTCCGACCTCACCCATTCTTTGATACACTTTACTCTAAGGTGACCCACATATCCGCAGACAGTCGTTACCACCGAGAGATAGATGATTCCCTTCTCTCTACTACACATGAGATATCGAATGTCCGGATGACCATTGGTTCAGAAACTCCCCACAACTCTACTCCACCAATTGCTTGCACCACAACCGTGACAGCTTATAAGGAGAACTCACGACCCGAAGCTATCATTGAGTCGGACACGATTTTTGTTGATTACCTTGACCATTTTGATGATCCGACACAAGAGCCCAATAATGTCAAGCCAATTGAGATCACTAACACCTTCCCAAGACGTGCGTTGACCCTACAGGAATATTAGAATCTATATGGTGACTCGACTGATGAGGAACCCATGGTCAGCACCGCACCACATCACAGACCTTTAAAGGAAACAACCAAGACTAAATTGACCTCACACAAAAACACGGTTGCTCCCTCCTCTAGCCGGCTATCTAGTGAGAGGAAGTCGATAAATGATTCTTTGAGGAGTTCCCTCGAACCCCTCAAGGTGTATCGCTCTCCACTCACTCTCAATAATTCAGGTTCTAGAAAACCGACTAAGAAAGTCTCCTTCAACATACCAGGGAAGTAATTTTCTGAGGAGTCCTCGTTAGGTCCGAATGAGGTGATTTATATGAGTGAGCTCAGTTCGGTTATTGTCAAACCTTATCTAAGCAAGCAACCGTGTGTTGACTCGCGTTAGAAGATCCCTTCACCTCACTACTATTCATCTGTGGACGATTACGACATCGACACACTAGTATATTCCTCACCTCCTCGCTCCCACAAGAAGGTTCTTCATAAACCTTCTTAATCCTTGTATATTCTCACTCCTCCTTATATATATATATATATTTCCCTCTCTCCCATGTGATTTAGATCACTCGCCCAGGCTCCATATCATTTCATTTTATGGTTATACTTAGGATGACCAGATCCTAAGTATAGGGGGAGAGTGACCCGAGTCTCTTCACCATTCTCTGTATATTCTCTAGATCTCATCAGTTCTCACACTCTCTTCTGTCCTAGACTTAGGCTGACCAGAGCCTAAATATAGGGGGTACCGATGCCCATCATGTATATATACTCATCCACTTCCCCTCTTAACCTCGTCCGCCCCAATTTTTATCTTCTTCTACACTTAGGCTGAAAGAGCCTAAGTATGGGGGCGGAACGAATTCTATACTTTTTGTTATTTTATGATCTCTTACGCTTAGCACGAGCTATGTCTTTTTCCTCATTTTTCATGCTCTAAGGACATGGAACAGGCTAAGTATAGGGGGCGTGTATATATTACATATATACTTTACCCATAGCTCATACTTTCATGTATTTTCGCATATTTTTGTATATATTATGCAATAATTATGGGGTAGGTAAAAATTGAAAAAAAAACTATAAAATACATGTATATTTATAATACTTGTAAGACTCTTGTAAAATTTGTAAAAAAAATAAAAAAACATTGTAAGCTACATGTATACTTGTATAATATTTGTAAAAATAATTGTATACCAAAAAAACAAAAAAAATATAGGCTTCTTATTTACTCTTGCATATCGTCCTTGCATTAGAAAAAAATATCTTGCATTTCATTCATCTCTATAGCATGTCATCTGCATCTCATCTGCATATCTAGCATATGCAAAGTGAAAAGTAAGTGGGTTTTAAACCAAGTTATGAATAGATGTCGAGGATGGATTTGATTTGACCTTAATGTACCTAATTTCAGAGGAACCTTATAGGAATTGGAGTTAAGATTTTTCAGGTCAAGTGACTTAATTCTTTGACTCCGCAAGTCTATGTTCACATGTCATCTTGATTGGTCTAAGTAGACTATTTCGTATACACGCACGATTCTTTTAGACAGTGACCTAACTTGGACAAGCACCATGCACGTAGCTCTTCATCGATGCGATTGTAAGGAGGTAGAATCCTTTAGCTTGGAGTAGCACACGGGTGGAAACATCCGTCCTCCTCTACGGAGGGTAGTGCATCTCAACCTAGTCTGGTGGTGTTGACGTCTAAGGACGGGATGCTGTAGGTTGCAATAAAACTTTAAAAGAGGGATAGTCTACTGGCTCAAGAGGAAAAACTCATGATGTACATGCTGCACCTTGTATATAGTTCAAAAAAAAGAGAAAAAAAAGAAAAAGAAGAGAGAACTCCAAAAAAGTGGACAGGCCTGATTGAAAATAAAATGCCTGTCGGAGTCTGTATATTTGCAAGGCATATGCTTCAAAGCCTCATACCATAGGCGCCTGCAGCTGGATGACTTGGCTACACTGGTCAAGCATCCTAGGATATGTAGCTACACTGGCTACCGTCCATTCTTCTCCCCACCCCCTCTTCTTAAGCTGGTCACACTTGAACTTAGAAGGGAATACCCCGCTCCTCGAGGAAAGAGTTACTGGATAGGGGAATTAGAGTTACTTTGTTAGAGGAGATTGTTTATTTCCCATTTCTGATGTGGAGAGCTATATTCCACTTACACAGTACAAGTAAGATTCATAGTCATCAGAATTTGTGTATGAGGATTTGTTCTGACCTGGTTGTTGAAGCGACTTGAATAAGAGACTTGTGGAACTTAAAGGCTTTTAGGTCTTAAATTCAGATCCCAATAAGGTTCCACCACACTATTAATCCAAAGGTTGAGTCAAGCTCCATTTTCAACTTTTGTTCATGACCTTGGTATGGAACCCAAAATCATTTCACTTTTGCATTTCATTTTAGTTGCTCGAGGACGAGGAAGGTTTAAGTATAGGGGGTTGACGAATATGTGATTCATCACTCTAAAAGTTGAAAATAGAACTTTGTTCCCGAGTAATTAGCTGCATATCTATACTTATATTGCATAATTAGCATTCATGCATGTGTGAATAACATCTGCATTTTTATCGCATAAAAAAATACAAAAAACACCGCTTGGAAAACCTTGAGCTAATTCATCTAATCTGATCCGAAGTTGTTCATTTGCCTCCTTGAGTAGACCCTGGGGCTTTCCCATGTTAAAAAGACATAAAATCGTACATTAATTCATCGATTCATCGATTTGTGCGGTCAATTTTTTTGATCGATCCTGATTGCCCGACTACAACAACACGACATGCATTTATTAATTAAAAGGGTGGTTTTCGGATACATGACTCTCCTCTTCCTCTTGATGCTTCAGGTTCTAGAAAACCAGCTAAGAAAGTTGCCTTCGATGTACCAGAGAATGAATTTTCTGAGGATTCCTCATCAGGTCCGGAAGAGGTGATCTATATGAGTGAGCTCAGTTCGGCTATTCTTAAGCCATATTTAAGCAAGCAGTCATGTGTCAACCCTCGTTGGACGTTCCCTACCTCTTGCTATTATTCTTCGGAGGACGATTCTGACAGCGACACATATGTATATTACCCACCCCCTCACTCCTGCAAGAAGGTTCGTCGTAAACCTTCTTGATCCTTGTATATTCTCATTCCTCATTGTATATTTTTCTTTCTTTTATTTCCCTCCCTCCCCCGTGATTCGCATCACTTGCCCCAGTTCCATATCATTTTTATTTTGTGGCAATACTTAGGTTGACTAGATCCTAAGTATAGGGGGGTGAGTAACCCGAGTTGCTCCGTCTCTTCTTTTTATTTTCTTTTTGTATATTCTTTCCCACCCTCATCGGTCCCCAATCTTGTGTTCCCTCCAATACTTAGGCTGGCAGAGCCTACATATAGGGGGGCGATGCCCGTTGTGCATTCTCACATGCTCTTATATTCTTCTTATCTTCTATTATTTTCATCCACTTGTGCTTAGTACGAGCTATGGATTTTTGTCACCTAGTGCCATGAGGACATAGCACATGCTAAGTATAGGGGAGTTTGTATATATCACATATATACTTTACCTATAGCTCGTACTTTAACTTGTTTGTAATTAGGAGTTACTAGTAAATTATTGTAAAAAGAGTTATAAAAAACTTTTTCATAAAAAAAACTTTTTTCAAAAAAGAAAAAATCAAAAATATTTTCATTTTTTTTCAAAAAAAAACCTTCCAATTTTTTCCTCTTTCTTTCAAAATAAAAAAATCTTTTTCAAAAAAAATGTATGTCCTTTCTTATTTACCTTTCTTTTTCATTTTTTTTGAAAAAAAATCAAAAACCTTTTTTAAAAAAAGCAGAAAAGTCGTTAAAAAACCTTCATTCTTCTTTCCTTTCTTTTTCAAAAAAAATCACAAAAATCAAAATCACAAAAAAACTAACTAATGAGTTGGTTTAGACCCTGACACTTTCACATTCACACAAGACTTGTGAAGTTCAAGAACACTTGGTTTATGAGGTCTAAGATTTTGAGTTAACCAGCCTTAGTCATTAGGGTCTTTGACTTAATTATTCACATTTCCCTAGTTTGAAAGATTTGTGTGCTATATTGCATGCTTAGTCTTTACCTTAAGAATATGATCAGCACCTCACATACACGACTGGAGTTATGATGAGATGAGTTGAAATTTTACTTGAGGAACCGGGATGAGGGATTTGAGTTTGGACTTGATTTTATGATGCTCGGGGATGGGATAAAATCAATGAAGGCTTCATGAAACATGAGTGTCAGCATCTTCAGACAGTGTAAGAACATGGTTCTTGTACTATCTCTTGACATTTACCTATGTGCTAGGGTGTGATGAAATTTAAAAAATCCGTTGTTCAACGTGCACCAACTTTTGGTAAAAGCAGTGGAGCTAGCCAAAATTTCAAAAAAAGGAGAAATGTTGAAAGAAAAGCTCTCACCAAACAAAGTCAAATATCAAAGAGCTTCCACCAAAGGCGAGCGCTCCCAACCAATTCAAAGTGTCCACTTGGACCACTGCTATTAGGAACAAGGAGTCGGGCTAGGACCTAAAAAGGGCTCCGCATCGTATAGTGATACAAGTCTGGGCGTAGAAGGTACGATATGTACTCAAAAAAGACACACCCCGGTGTATTCCCAGGAAAATAAGTGCAGAGGACTCCAACTTCTCTTGACGGACATACTAATCAACAACCAAAAAATACATGTGTTGAGTTAATAAGACACTCGAGAGAATCCTTGTTATAGTGAGAGAGAGAGAGAGAGAGAGAAGAAATGACACAATCCTATGCCCTCCATCAACTGGCCTTCCATCTACACTTTTAAGTCTGACAACTAAAGAGACAGTGGATTGGATGCAAGAAATGGTTTATTTCCTAGTGTTGAGGATCAGATACTTAGGAGAGTCTCTTGAACTGGAGCCTTGGGTGAAGTTGCGACTCTACTCGTGTAACTGCAGTCCACACTTAAAGTCATATCTCTATTATATATGTATACAGAGAGAGTCCGATGATTAGGGAAATTGGATACCTTTTGACTAGAGCTTGCTTCATTTTAGATATTTAGGATCTTTAAAACCGAGAGTTCTTGAACGGATCAAGTCTTGTATTCACATGCATAGTCAGGGGTTAATCCAACTTATTCATTCTTTATTTGCTCGAGGACTAGCAAAGTTTAAGTATAGGGGGTGATGAATCCACGATTCATCATATCAATATATTGATCTTGGTAAAATCCCTGAGTGAAATCTCAAATAAATGTCCATAAAATCAATAAATTAACAAAATGACTTTTGGAAATTAAATACACTGATTATTGTATATTATATTGGATAAAATAAATTAACAATAAAAAAGCCGCAAAATAAAGGAGTTTTTCACCTGTAAATAGCTTAAAACTTCATGTATTTTTAATAATTTCATTCAACTACTTTTAGGCTAATTATTTCTCTAACTTATTTATAAAAATGTATATAACAATACAAAATTACAAAATAAATTTCGCCACAAAAATACTCCTACATCTTAAAGAGAAAAAGTCGTAAAGTCCAACTTCCCGGTCAAATTCAAGCTCTGTACGAATTCTAAATTCACCAACTCACTTTTAAAGTTTAAGTTAGAAAATTATCTATCCAATGAAAGTGGTTTCATTAAAATCGAAGCTCGTTTGCAAAATTTGGATTTTGGGATCTAGGTGTACATTGTATATATTATACATATTTTTTCTTTTCTCATTTTTTATTTTACTTCTCTTAATTACTAAAAATCTAAAAAAATCATTTTTGTGTTTTGTTTTATTTCCAGTATCTTGTTTTATTTTTATTTTGTAAATATCTTTTACTAAAAATACAAAAAAAATAGAAAAGTTAAAACATGTAAATATTGTTTATCTTATTTTGTAGATTCTCCACTCTTTTTCTTCTCTTTATTTTATTGTATTTTAGTAGTTTACTTTATTTTATTATTTTAATTTTCATTCTCTACAATAATATCTCATTCCACTCCATGTCCTCCACCATTTTTATAACTTCCATTCAACTCCGCCATTTTTTCAACCTCCCATTCAACTCCACCATTCCATCATTTTTCTAACTCCCAATTTTCCTCTTCTTTTATTCTTCTCTTCATCCACATTTTTCTCCATTCGCCATTCTTAGAGAAAAAGGAGAGAGCTTGGAGTGTTTTGTCGGTGACAGCGGCTGTCGGCTGAGCATCCTCCTCAATCGAAGACCTCCTTTCAAGCGAGTTCTGTGGCGACCACCATCCCGTGTCACGAGTTTCTCATCAAGCTCGAATAGCTTTCCGATTTTTATTTGCCAATTGGATCGAGACCACGACAAGAGTCCATCATAGTTGCTCCGCAAATATGTCGAATGTCAGGTAAGTATTTCCTCCCATTTCTATTGTTATTTTTGATTTATCTAATATTTTATTTCCTTGTTGTCTCATCACCATATCATTTTCATCATCGCCATAACCATCATCATAGCATCCCTCGAATCCATCTTCACCCATTATCCACCTTCATTTTCATTTGCACTTTTTCCATGTTTAAGAAAACTAAAAAAATTAAAAAAATTATTTAAATCACAACAAAAAAGTAAAAAAATTAAAAAAAGGAAAAAACACACGGGAGTCGGCTCCTCGACTACCGACCCCGGCTCCTCCATGCGAGATCGCCACCGCACGGCCGCCTCCCTCCATCACCACAGCCGTCGTGCGTGGCCACCGCTGATGCATGCCTGCTCATGTGCCGTCGCAGCAGCGGCCCCCTCGGTCGCATCTTCAACCATCACCCTACAGGCACATGCTCCCCTTGGCCGCTCAACGGCCTCCGCATGCAGCCTCCATCCTGCATGACCTCCGCACGTGGCCATCGTCGTCCCTTTCTGCGCGCGGCCACCGCCGCCCCGCCTCAGAGACCTCCCTTGGCGCGACCTTCTTCCTCGCCCCCGCCACCATCGCGCGACGCTTCACCACCCGCAGATCCGCCCCACGCTCACGCCGACCACCTGCTGCCCTCCTCCATGTCGTGGTCGTCCCAACCACCATGCACCAATCTCTACGTGCGGGATACGCCGCCCCGCCCAACCGCCCCATCCATCGTGCCCTATGGTAGGAGGAAGAAGAAGCTTCCCTTTCTTTTATTTTTATTATTTTATAAAACTTGCAAAATGTTTCCTGTATGTTTTTGTAATTCCAAAAGTGTCCTTGAGCATAGTTGTATTGTTTAAGTTTTGTTTTCTATATTGCATAGACAACCCTATGTTTGCATGTTAATTTAGACTTCAATCTTGCATCGTTTTATTCAATGAAAAATGTCATGATGTTGAGCAGCTAATTATCTATCATTTGGATATTTATATGTATATTTGCGAGCTCTGAGTAATTAATGAAAATTATTTAAGTGAAATATTTCATATTTTACCTAATTTGAGCTCTTAAATTCATATTTAATTTACAGTTGCTCCAAAAAATCCAAAAAAATGGAAATGATGCCTTGAATTGTGATTTGTTTACTACCCAAATTTCATATTAATTGGAGTTGTCTTGTGCCTTAAATAAATTATAGAATGATTTTTGTAAATGATTTTTAATTAAATCTATAGATATTATTTTTGCGAAATTCAAACTCTCCTGGATTGTATATTAATATATATATTTGAGATAATTCATCTCAGGATGATTTGACATTGTGGATTTATTAGGAATTAATTACTCACTATCACTCTCTTTTCATTAAAAATCCATAAAAAATCATATATTGTCAGAAAATTCTAAAAAAAATATTGTAGACTCATTGTATTATATTTTAATTCCATTAAAATTTTCATAATTTTTGCATTCTATTTGTGTGTAACCTTGCGAAAAACCCATAAAAAGTGTGTATTTTGATTGTTGCATTTTAATCCATAAAATTCCAAAAAAACATGTTTGACATTCATCACTGGATTTGGTTTGTAGGGAAAATATAATTTGGCTAAATTGAATTAATTTTGTATTAAAATTAATTTGGCTAAGTTGTGTGTTTTCTTATTAATTTGGTTCAACCGCATTTTGCATTCGCATTTATTTTTGCATAAAAAAATAAAAAAATGCATTGGAAACCTATACCCAAGTTTTCCGAATTAACCTGAAGTTGTTCCTTTGCCTCCCTGTGTTCGACCTCAGACTTGCCCGAGAAATAAATTCAAGCTGAGACACTCTTCATGGAGATGTTTTCTTGGTTCTGACTGATTCGCTAAGTACCGGTATTACAACAGTACAAATTACACCATGTACCTAGCGATCCAATCAGTGATCGGCTGGGTTCTTGATCAAGCGGTGATTGTAGCTCACTCCTAGAAGATCGAGGTGGAGGGCGCTTGTTGCCTACAGGTATGATGAGGGTAACTTGAGGGTGATCGTAGGTGGCCGACAAACGAACAAGGAATGTTGATGAAGATCGTAAGGCACCAGAGGGGGAGCGTCCCGAGGTGACGCGCGATGACGTCAATGGCTAGGTGTGTGGAGGAGTGTTGATGGTAGATGAGCAGAGCTCTGTGCGGTGACACCTACAGGATGAATCGAGACTTGATGCTTCTACCTCGGTCGGATGTTGTAGGACAAGAAGAGGAAGGGGGAGAGTGGTCCAGTGTTGGCGAAGAACATGGAGACCCCTAAGGGCCCCAAGATTCTGCAAAGCTTGAGGATGATAGTGAGAGTCGGGCGGTGTATCGGATCAAGGAAGAAGAAGAACGAAGAAGAGACAGAGGAAGAATGAAAGTGGAAGGAGAAGAAGAAGAAGAAAGAAAATACATGTGGTGTTTTTCTTGCATGAGAAGGAGGAGGTGATGTCGTCCCTCTCATGAGCGTCGCCTCCAGAGACCTGGAGAGGAGGGTCTTGAGTGGGTGTCGCCGAGCATCAACAAGGTACAAGTGGCCTCGGATCTCACCATGAGGAGCAGCTAGTGGCTGAGACGGAGGTATTGTCATCGCCTTCTCCTCGCACTCTCGGTATCGAAGATTGGCAGAGCTCCCTTTTCCTCTGATGGATGGGGATGCACATAGGGAAGAGCGAGGTTATTTGAAGGCAGTTAGGGTCGTTGGTCCTGCAGCACCACCACGCAACTCGAGGGAGGTTGATGGACAGAAGAGAGGGGAGAGAGACCTGGTCTGCATGACACGATCATGGAGAGATGGAGGGAGAGGGTGGTAGTTGCGTATGCGGCGGTCGCGCGCCGTTGCGGGAGGCGAAGGAATCGGGTGCAATGGGAGAGAAGGGGGAAGGAAAGGGCGTCACATGGCATGCGCAGGGGAAACCACGAGGCAGTGGAAATTTAAAAAATAAAATTTAATAATAATAATATATAAAATAAATAATAATAACAAAAAAATAAAATAAATAGATAGATAAATGGAATAAATATAAAAAATAAAAGAAAATGATATTAATAAAATAGTGAAATAATTAATAAAATTAATAAAAATAAAATAAAAGGAAAATATAAATGGTGATGACACGTGGCGGCTCCAAGAGCGGCTACGTGTCGCTCTCAAAAAAATCAAAATTTAATTCCAAAGAAAGAATAAAAATAAATAACAAACAAAGTCAAATTAAATAGTGGTCAACACAAAAGTTGTTCATCTCGACGAGATCTACAACTTATGTGAAGGATCAAAAACCAAAAGAAATTATCTGTATAAAAAAATTTTTAGTAGATTAAAATACCACATTTTTGTATTTTACGAATTTTTTTGGGCATTTTTAGATCAGATAAAAATCAAAATAAAATTAGAGAATATATAAAATAAATATTTACACCTTAATCTAGTTTGTTTGGATTTTCTATAATTAGGAAATTGAAAAGATTAAATAAAGAGGATATATACACAAACTATATATGCATACTCTGAATTATTTATTTTCTTTGAATTTTGCTTCAATTTTTATTTGGATTTTTACACATCTTATTAAATAAAAGAAAATAAATACAAAAGAAATAAACCAAAAGGTTATTTTTATACATAAAATAATAAGGTAAAAATAGGTCAATATGTGCAATATACAATAGGCGCCCGAAACCCAAGTTTCACATATGAACTCTGATTCTTTTGAATTTGATCTTGCTTGAAGGTAATTGAACGTATGCTAACTCAAAAGACGAGGTCCATGGGTGACTGTATGAAATAGATATTTACATTTTAAGATTTTTGGTCTCAACTTAGTGTTTGAGTTTTATGGGGTAATTTTACAAGTTAGTATTTTTTTAGTATTTTTTTAATTAGTGATAGTAATATGTACACTATAGAGTTGATTTTATTCAACTCCGAATTAGTGGAAAATAAATAAAAATAGGAAAAAGATGTGACAATCTACATGTGATATTTACAAGGGAATCTGGTTACTTATTTAATGCAAATATGCATGCTGAAATGTAAATATTATCTCTAAGTGCATGAATAGTAATAATGCAAAATAAATAGAGAAATGCAGTTAATTTCTCAGGAATGAAGCTATACTTTCAACTTTTAAAGTGATGAATCACGTATTCATCAATCCCTTGTACTTAAACCATGCTCGCATCTAAGCAGCTGAAATGAAATGCAAAAGTGAAATTATTTTGGGTTCCACACCAAGGTCATGAACAAAAGGTGAAAATGGAGCTTGACTCGACATTTGGATTATTATATTGGCAGGACCTTACTGGGAATAGGATTTAAGACCTAATAACCTTTAAGTTTCACAAGTATCTATTCATGGTGTCTCAACAGTGAGGTCAGAACAAGTCCTCGTACACAAATTCCGATGACTATGAATCTTACTTGTACTATGTAAGTGAAATATAGCTCTCTATACCAGAAGTGACAAAGAATGTCCTTCTCTTAGCAAGGTGACCCCAATTCTCTGGTCTAGCTACTTTTTCCTTGAGGAGAGGGGTATTTCCTTCTAAGTTCAAGTACGTGTTGTGTGCACAATCAAGGGGGTCAAGATAAAAGAATAAGAAGAGAAATTGAGCATGGCTTGTGTAGCCACATCTCCATGTGAAGCTGGCCAGTGTAGCCAAGTCTCCACAAATATCTGCAGTCTCTCTGAAGATGGACCATTGGGGTCAATATACATAACTTTATTCTTCTTTTTTTATTTGAATACATCTGCTTCTATTTGGTGGAAAGAGTTGTTGCACTGCATTGATCTTATTGTGCCCCTGCAGATATAAAATCTTTCTTTCTGCATAGTCTAACAAAAATTGTGCCAGTAGACCATCCCTCATCTGAAGCTTTATTTCAACCCACAGCTCCCATCTTTAGACATCTGTGTCACCAGACTAGGTTGGGGCGCACTGGCCACTCGAAGTGACTGTGTATGTTTCCATTTGTTAGCGTCTCTTGCCAGAATATTATACCCCTCACAACCTCATCAATGAAGAGCTACGTGCAAGGTGCTTGTCCAAGTTAGGTTACTGTCTAAAATAATCGTGCGTGCGTATGAAATATTCTACTTAGACCAATCAAGATGATCCTTGAACATAGTCTTGTGGACTCAAAGAATTAAGTCGCCTGACCAGAAAAGTCTCAACTCCAGTTCTTATAATGTTCATCTGGAATTAAGTATAATAAGGTCAAGTCAAGTCCATCCTCGGTTTGTATTCATAGCTCAGTTCAGAACCCTCTAACTTCCCACTTTGCATATGCAAGATATGCAAATGAAATGCATATGTTATGAAATGCATATGACCGAAGTGCAATATGATTTTTTTAAATGCAAGGATGATATGCAAGAGTAAATAAGAAGCCCTTTTCATTTAACAAAAAGTTTTTTCTTTCTCTTTTCTATTGTCTGTTATACCTCCTATTTTACAGCAAAATTATAAAAGTATTATTTATAAGTTTTTTTACAAGGATACACAAGATTTTACATGGGGTGTATTATGTACATTCTACATTGTTTACATCTTGTATACAATATACATATTACACAATTATATAAGTATTTTACAAAAAACATATTTTCTTTACAATTTTACCCATACCATAACTATTGCATAATATTCCCAAAAATACGCGAAAGCACACCCCTATACTTAGCAGGTGATATGTCCTCAGAGCATAAGAAACAAGGAAAAGACATAACTCGTGTTGCGCTAACGAATCTCTAATTTCTCATCTTAATATATCAATCTCAGCTTGATTTCATGAACAAATTGCCTAATAAAAGTCTCTAAATTCATTAAAATAACAAAATATATCTCATAATAAAAACAGACTAATAGTGTATATTCATCTTGTAAATAAGTCCACAAAATAATTCAAATAAAAAATAGAAAAAATCAAAATAAAAAAATAAAAATAAAGTGTTGAAAATTATTTGTAAATAATCTTCTGTGAATACCCAAACTACCTTGATTTTTAATAAATTCATACTAACTCCTTTTGACTTAAATCCTTTTCCAACTTGTTCATAAAAATGTATTAGAAAATTAAAAAATACAAAATAATTCCAACATTGAATAAATACTTTTAGATCTTGAATCAAAAAAGCCGTAAAGTCCAACTTCTTGACTAAATTCGCGCTCGTATGAACTCCAAATTTACCAACTAAAGTTCAAGTTATAAAATTATCTATCCAATGAAAGTGATTTCATTAAAATCAGATCTTGTTTACAAAATATCGGTTTTGGGACCTAATTGTATGTTGTATATACGTACTAACTTAATTCTAACATTTTATCTACAATTTTAACATGTTTTTATTTCTGTCTTTTTCTATTAGTTTCTTTATTATGTATTTGATAATGTACATAATCCTAAAAATCAAAATTAATTATTTTTTCCGTTGAAAATAATGCAACATGACTATGTAAATATTGTTCTTTCCTCCTCTTTCTTTTGCTTTTTCTTATTTATCAGTCCTCATAAAATTGTATTTTATTTTATTACTAGTATTTTATTTTTATTTTGTGAATATATTTATATAAAAAACTAAAAACATAAAAGCATGAAATTTGCATTTTAATTATTTAAAATGCATACTAAAAATATTTTGGTGTACATATTTTCTTATTTTGCATATGAGGTCTACATGAATATTGTAGATCCTATTTGGATCTACATTATTCATGATGACATTTTTTACTTATTTTCATTTTTCTTTTTCTTTTATTATTTTTAGTAGCATACTTTTTATTTATTATTTATATTTTTCTCCTTTTTTCCCACCAACTTCCATTCTTCACTCTTCTGCCACTTCTTCAACTTCCACCCCCACTTCTTTTCTAACTCTCACATCTTCTTCCTAGTATTCCATCCTCCTTCCCCATTTTTCCTTTATCCATCACTTGTGCTTGAATGCGGGAGAAAGAGAGGAAGGTCTTCCAATGACAGCAGCTATCTCCATCATCAAGCAAGAACCTCTGCCATGTGAGATCCAAAGTTCGTCAGAACCAACCTTGCTACAGCTCTTGATCAGGAAGCTATCAAGCTTCATTGTGTTACTACAGCTTGAGGCGAAAATAGAGCAATGCATCCCCGCTCCACTGGACGAAGCTATCGGTAACCATTCTCTATCTTTCCCCCTTTGCTTCTTCCTTTAACTACTCCCTTTTATTTCTCAATTGTCGTTTCTTCCTCCTCCTCGTTTTATTCTATTCTGAAACTCAAACCCAACCTATGTTGGTATCTAAATCCAACACCAACCCAAATCGATAATTCACCCTTCACCTTCCTCCTCCGTATTCAGATTCTACCCCACAAACCTTCCAATTCCAGCAACAATCCTGCTAGAAAAATATGTTCCTTCCCATGCCCAATTGGAGCGACGTCCATCTTCTCTGACATGCAATCTTGCATCTCCCAAAATCTCCCAACGAACAGCTCCTCCTCATCATCCACAAGGAGCTTCGCCTACAACCAATAACGCCTACAGTTGCAGCAACATCTCGTGTGGCAGTACGCCTCCAACGCGCAGCACCTGCACACAACACACCTCCAATCGCGCAGCAGCAGCCGCAGCCCGTGTGCAGCCACGTCGCGCCGCACCTAGGCCACGCCACCTCCCCCACGCGTGGCCTCGCGCCCCACCAGCAGGCCGCAGGCGCATGCCCACTGCTCCTCCAAGCAGCATCAGAACAGCGGCCGCCGCCGCCCACCTCCGCAGCCCCCGCACGCACACCCCGCAGCCGTCCGTCGCACATCCGCTGTCACCTTCAAGCCGCAGTCCTTCTCCAGCAGAATGCCCGCGAACCATCCTCGCGTGACTGCCGCAGTTCCTGAGAAAAATTCGCATAGGCAACCAATTATGAATCGTATTCGCCCTATACGGCGATGATTATTTTTTTGTTAAGTACAGTAAGGGTACGTTTGGTTGACGGGTTAAGGCGGGTTAAACTGGTAGAGGAGAACCCGTTTTTTATTTTGGTGTTTGGACAGAGGGTTAAACTGGATGTGGGTTAGAAGTGGGTTTGGAGTGATATGATTGTATTGAAGTTTTAAAAAGTGAATAGTTATTGTGATGCGATTGTATTGAAGTTTGGAAAAGTGAGTAGAAGTGGAGTAGTTTATAATTTTTATATGATATAATGGTATAATATATTAATTTTTGATAGATTTGATGATGTAAAATTGATTTATTTAATTTTTAAAAAAAGGAATAAAGTGGGGCCCACGAGGAGAGAGGGGGATGCGGGGTAAGGGGGGTAAACTCCCCAAAGGGGAGTTTAACCCGTCACCCGAACGATACCTAAGGAAGCCGCCTCTTGAAGAGGCGGCTTTTAGCTTAAGAAAGCCGCATTCCGCAAAGGCGGTTTCCGCTTGATTATAGACAGAACGTCAGCATCGCCCGACCCCCCACCCGCACTCTCCCCCTGCCCCGCCCTCCAGCGCCCTTCTCCCTGTCCAAAGGCCGACGCCGCCCCCTCCGCCCCAGGCGCCCCCCTCCGGCTGCGTCAACTTCCCCGTCCGACGAAGACTACTCCGTTCACTCCATTGCTACCTAGGGCATCCTCACCCATCATCGGGTTGTCCAACATTGACCTAAGGTGAGCTCTTCATCCCGTTTAGTAACCCTAGTATGAAATTTTATGTGATGTGTGCGTCTATCGATACGTATAGGATGTCTACGGATATTTTGTGCTTCTGTCACTACGGAGGAACGATTACGAATCCGGGTACTTATCAAGGTGGACGTATGAAAGCATTGAAGCTAGTTCCAAACATGAAGTTTGATACCATGTTGGAGAAGATTGTGTCATTATTTCGGATCGAACGTACACACTATGCTACGTTGAAATTGCTTCACAAAATGGAGGGGAATGGCAGTAGTTATTTGGTGAATGTTGAGTTTGATGATGACATACAAGATGTCTTTGAGTATGCAGGAATGATGGGTTCATCGTACCACCCAATTTTATATGCAACCCATCAAGATGAGTCTTCCCCGAATGTCACCTTAGCATCTTCGCCTGTCACCCGTGCATCTTCACCCTTAACTCGAGGTCACGGAGTTGTTACCTTTGATATGAATGAAACAATTACTCAGGAAATTGATCGCGTGAGCACTGATGAAGACGTGGCTGCGAATGATTACGAAGATGAAATGGAGAATGATGAGGAATCTGAGGAACACATTGCGTCTGATATACCATTCTTTAATGTCCGTGGTGGTGATGGCTACATAAGAAATGACGAGGATGCCTTCGATGACGGCGACGGACTAAGTCTTGTGGAGGAGCTGAGGAACGGGATGACCTTTAAGTCAAAGGCTGACTTGGTCTACTCCGTGAATATGTTTCACATCAAGAGACATTACAATTTTCATGTGCACGAGTCGGATAAGTTGGTTTGGGTTGTCTACTGCAGCGAGAAAGAGAGAGGATGTAAATGGTGTTTGCGAGGTCATAGGCGACCACTGGACAGGCTATTTGTGATTTCTAAGGTAGATGCACCTCACACATGTTTGCATCGAGTAGCCAATCAAGATCATCCTCAACTTGATTGCAATTTCATGGCACAGAAGTTTCTCAACCAGATAAAAATTTCACCATCCGTCAGAGTTGCAATTTCACAGCATTGATCTCCGAGGGAAGACATCCTTCGATCGGGTACAGTTCCATGCAAACTATGTGCAGATGTGGAACAATCGACGTGACTACGTGTTGGCTACGACACCAATTGGCCATGGAGGTACAGATGTATCTGCGGATTATATGGCGTGGTACAATCGCATCACACGGCGATTTATAGGGAGGCATGGATGCGTGCTCGATATGGTGGTATGTTAGCGTTATTTCCATTGATAAAATTTTTCTTTAGTGGAGATATTGAGTTAATTTATTCATTTTGCACGCAACACGATTAGATGAGATTGTTCACCTTGTGGAACCTAATGAGGATGTCATCCGATTGGTGACAGACACTCGTCGCCTTCTGGATGACTCTATCCAGCGACAATTCAGAGATGGACTCCATGAAGATGAGGACGATGACGAGGGAATACCGACCATTGGTACATCTTCACAGCAACATGGACGTGGTAGACGACATGGACGTGCACGCAGAACTCGAGGAGGACGAGCACATCCCCATGTCGAGGACCTACAAGCTTCGGGGGTGGAATATCAAACTCCAAATGTTGAACACGAGAGAATACAACAAACTCCACATGCACCGATGAGAGATAGGCCACATAGCGAGGCTGGACCATCGCATCACCATTCTCCATTACCTCCATTGGACTATGATGTAATGGTTGACGAAGAAATCTCATAAATTGAGCACATTGATCGTGTTAATCTTTTGTCTTCGTTCTTAGTTGAGCCCACTTCAACACTTCCTGAACAAGCCACTGCATATCATCAATATATACGAAGGAGGCGATAGTAGTGATGTTATATGAGTTGTTCTGCAGTATGGTTGTTGTATCTTGTTTATGTAAACAATGTAACTTTTAAACTTCATTAACTATTAAGCATTTCTGTTGAATTTTCTACTTGTGAGTTCTTTAAAAAGCATGGAAATTGTTGGTATCTATATGTCGCATCTATAGCTAGGAAAACAACAAGCCACAGAAAACTGTGGATTATTGTTTGTTGGCTACTAGCAACGAAGCCGCCTTTGCGGAATGCGGCTTTGGCCTAAGCCGCCTCTTCAAGAGGCGGCTTTCTTAAGCTAAAGCCGCCTCTTCAAGAGGCGGCTTCCTTTCTGTACTTAACAAAAAAATAAACATCGTCGTATATGGCGAATACGATTCCCAAACGACTGCACGCCCGAATTTTCCTCCGAAGTTCCTCCATGCAGCAAAACAGGACGCGGCTCCAACATCCACCCGCGCACAGCCGCCTCGAGTGGCTGCTCCCTTTCCCATGCTCCCAGATGTGTGGCCGCATCTCCGCCAGCTGCCGCACGCCGTCGACCTCTCTTCCTCGCGCCGTTGCCTCGAGCGGTCATCTCCCACCCCCACAGCATCGCTGATCTTTCTCCTCCTTCGCGTGCACCCATCGCTGTGTGCTGCCCCACACGCCGCCTTCCCCGCAGCAGCATCGGCCTCTTCCTTTGACACCGTACACACGCTCCCTTCCGTAGCCGCGCCACCGCCGACGCCTGCACGCAGCACACCAGTAGCCTCGCACGTGGAGCAGCGACCATCCACCCCGCGCACTGCTGCAACCACACGCCGCCCTCATGAGCGGTTGTGCTTCAAACCATATCCACCATCGGTGTTGTTCCATATTATTAGAACCCACGAAGAGAAGGAAAAGAAGGGCACATCACGTGACCTTCTAATGCTTTTGGGCAAATTGCAAAAATTTACCTTGCAATATAAGTAATGAAATAAATGTCCTTAGGCATAAGGTTTTCTATTTGATCTTCTATTTCATGATTACAAAGATACCCATGTGATTGTGATTTTATTTGAATATCTATTTGGCACCTATTTTGAATTATAAAAATAGCATGCTATTTTTTAACTAATTCTACAGATAGTGGATATTTATTTATAACTTTGTGAGCTTTAGGTGATTCACTGAAATTAGATTAAAAATTAGTGGAATGTTACCTTTTCACACTTTGATATCATAATAATTTATAACTTGCTCGGAAAACCCTAAAAAAATCTTGGGATGTGTGTTTAATCAGGCTTTAGTGTTAGTCTAAATTTCATTATAATGGAAGGTGTCTTGTTACTGAAATAATTTGTTAAGTAAAATTCATAATTAATTTTTATTTAGATCCACATATAATATGTTTCCGTAGACTCAAGTCTCCTGGTTGCATATTAAAATATCTTTGTGACATAATTTTGGTTTGGCATGAATCTTCATTGTGGATTTACAAGAAATTAATTGCTCAGATTCACTCTAATTCGGTAAAAAATCATAAAAAATTAAATATTGACAGAAAATTCTAAAAAATAGTGTGAGCTCATTTCTTCATCTTTGACTTTCTGTCTAAGTTTCATAATTTATGCATTTTGTCACAAAACTACATAAAAATCATTCATTTTTCATTACTGCATTTTAACTCTAAAAAATCCAAAAAAATACATTTTGCATTGACTATTGCATAAGATTTCCAGGAAAAACTACTTTGCTAATTTGGATCAATTTTGTATTAAGTTTAAATTAGTGAAGTTTTCTTGTTTTCTTAAGAAGCCAATTCATTTGCATTTGCATTTGCATTTGCATTCGTGTTTTGTATTTCATAAAAAAATACAAAAAAATCTTCTTTGAAAATCGTGCATTAATTGATCTAATTTGATCCTTAAGTTGTTTGTTTTTCTCCTTGAGTCGACCATGGGGCTTGCCCATGTTAAAAATACATAAAATCGCACTTGCTTGATTGATTGATAATTTATTCTTATGGTTTATTTTTTATTGATCTTGATAGCCCAATTACAACAAAATGATACAGTTAATTAGGGCATTTTCAGGTTCTTCATAAGCGTAGGAGAGTGAAAAAGAATAGAAGTATAGAAGTCGACCCGTCCCCCTATACTTAAGCTCTGATCAACCTAAGTATAGAAGAAGAGCAAAAATGGGGCGGTCGAGGTTAAGAGGACAAATGGTGGGTATCAGTCCTCCCTATACTTAGGCTCTGGTCAGCCTAAGTAAAGTACAAGAGTAAGTATGAGAACCAATGCAATTCGGGAATATACAAAGAGATCAGGGAATGGGGAAAGAGATGCATGGAGATGGTGAAGGTAGTGAGGATTCATGTGTTCCCTAAGAGTGGATCATGGGATTATGGAATATGCATGGATGAGATCTCTTCAACACAGGCTAATTGGTCACCTGACCCTACAAAATGCTTCAGTAGTTGCCCATTTACGAGGAACAGTCATGCACCATCTATAAGTTGTGAAATCTTTACACTATCGTTTGTGTGCACTTCCCTGACAATGAAGGGTCATGTCCGCTTGGACTTCAACTTACCTTGGAAAATCTTCAACCTAGTATTGAATAACCGTACCTTCTGCCTGGGACAAAATTCTTGCGTCCGATGTGCTGATCGTGCCAACACTTGATTCTATCATTATAGATCGTGTTGTTATCATATACCTTATTTCTGATTTCTAAAAGCTCATTTAAGTTCATCTTTCCGCTCTATTTCCCTTCATGTGTGTTCCAGTTCACTTTCTTTAATGCCCATTCATATTTGTGTATCAGCTCAATGGGCAGATGACACAGCTTTCCATAAATCATTCGGAATGGGGAGGTTCCAAGAGGGGTCTTGTAAGCAGTATGGTATTCCCATAGAACTTGGTCCAAGAGTCGAGACTAGTTCTTCCTATCACGGCGGACTAGCTTCTGCAAAATACCCTTCACCTCCTTATTTGACACCTCAGCCATTCTATTCGACTGTGGGTGGTATGTACTAGCAACACGGTGCTCGATGTTGTAGTCTTTTGTTAACCTTTTCATTTACCTGTTAACAAAGTGGCTACCCTCGTCATAGATAATGACTTGGGGAACCCTAAACCATGAAATGATGTAATCTTTCACGAACTTGCAGACAGTCTTGGTGTCTGCGACTCAGGTAGAGATAACGTCCACCCAATTAGAGAGATAATCAACCGCCAAGAGAATGTACTCATAGTCATGGTTATTAGGGAATGAGCCCATGAAATCTTATGCCCCATGCATCGAAAACATCAATTGTATTGACAATTTGCATGGGCATTTCATCTTTGGGACTGACAGTCCCTCCCATTCGCTGACATACTGGACATGACCTAACAATTGCATATGCATCACTTAACATGGTCGGCCACTACAAACCACACTGAAGCACTTTCCAAGCGGTCCTCTTCTGGAGTGATGCCCTCTTGCCTCCAAGGCATGGCAATAGGTGAGGACACTCATGTATTCCTCATGAGGAATACGCCTTCGTCGGACACAATCATGACCTTCAAAGAGAACGAACATATCCTCCCAATGGTATTTCCTATATTCGACTTGAGTCGGTCAATGTTACTCTTGGGGCAATCATGAGAAGCTGTCCTAGACACAAAAAAATTCACCATGTTGGCATATCATGGAAGAGAGTCAACAAAACATATCGAGTTGTCGGGGAAGGAGTCCTTCATGGGTCGGTCCCAGAGCAACTGTGCGACTCTATGCAGGAGAAATGATCAGCCACCACATTCTTCACTCCTAGATTATCCTTGATATGGAAATCAAACTCTTGAAATAATAGAATCCACATAAGAAGACACGCCTCCATGTCCTTCTTTTCTATGAGGTACTTGATGGTTGTGTGTTCTGTGAACAAAGTAACTTTGGACCGTAAAAGATGTGTCATGATTTTGGCCAAGGTAAAGACTACGGCAAGCATTTCCTTCTATGTGATAGTGTAATTCCATTGAGCTTGATCGGGCACTTCACTTGTGTAGTAGAAAACATAAGGAATCCCTTCTCTCCTTTGTCCTAACACGACCCCAACTGCAAGTCAGAAGCGTCTGTCATGATCTCAAAGGGAATAGACCAATCTGGGGCCTGTAGGATAGGAACATACATGATCTTCCTCTTTAGGAGCTCGAAATCCTCAAGACACTTGTGATTTACAACGAACTCCATGTTTTTTCTAAGAGCTCCATAAGCGGTCAGGCAATCTTTGAAATGTCCTTTATGAATCTACAGTAGAAATCGACATGCTCAAGGAACGACTGCACTTGCTTGATGTTGGTTGGTGGTTGGAGTTTCTTGATCACATCCACCTTGGCATGATCAACCAACATTGCTCTCTTGGAGGTGACGTGCCCCAACACAATGCCCTCTTGGAACATGAAATGACTCTTCTCCCAAGAGAGCATCAGGTTCACCTCACTTCACTTCTTGAGGACTCGATCCAAGTGATATAGACAAGTGTCAAATGAATCGCCATGGATCGAGAAGTCATCCTTAAAGACCTCCAGGAAATCGCCCACCATCTCGGTAAATACCACAATCATGCACCGTTCCCGGTGCATTGCATAACCCAAAGGGCATGCACCTCAATGCATATGTACTGAATGTACATGTAAATATGATCTTTTCCCGGTCCTTACGAGCGATGGCCAATTGGTTGTAGCCCAAGTATCTATCCATAAAACAAGAGAATTCTTTTCCGATTAGTCTCTCTATGAGTTGACCAATGAGTGGTAAGTGGAAATGGTCCTCTTTCGTCACGATATTCAAACATATGTAATACACACATACATGCCACAACGTGGGTACTCATGTCGCAATCTCCTCTCCATCTGAGTTGGTTACTGTCTGAAGTATTGCCTTCTTAGGGACTACATGAAGTGGTACCACCTACTTGGAATTAGAGATGGGATATATAAACCCTACATCACACCGTTTTTTAATCTCCTTCTTGACCACATTTTGTAAGTTTGGATTCAGCCTGTGTCGGAACTCATGAGAGGGTCTAGCACCTTCCTCGAGGTAAACATGGTGTGAGCACATCGCAGGGTTAATCCAGTGAAGAGCAGACACGCTCAATTCTATGGCCTTGCGATTCTGTTCAAGAATCTCCAGCGAGCGAGAATCTTGTTCTTCGGTCAAGCTAGCACTGATGATGACCGAAGATTTTCCTGGTGGGCCCGCAAGGAAGGCATACTTCAAGGTAGGGGTAAAGGTTTGAGCTCAAGAATGGTATGATCATCGGGTGGGTCTGGCTCAACTGGCTCTGAATATGGCTATGTGGTGGATGTGGTTGGATCTGTTGTGATAGTAGCCACTAACTAATTCTGCTCAGGAGTCTGATCGCCAAAGTGTGACGAAAGCAAAGCGCAGTGAAAGCTGGTATCCAAACAATCAGCAAAAGTTGTGCCCGACTCGCCATCCTCGTCCTATGATTGACCTGAAGGAAATATGTCTGATAAGCCTGAGTCGGATTTTGAGCCATCGAGGATGTAGGGAGATGCATCAGAAAACTCTCATGTGGGAAAGGTCTGATTCTGCAGGATCTCCCAAACGACATCATCTACACTGTCCTCCCCTAGTGAGAGGGACTTGTCAACCCAAGCTGATTGTTGCTGTTAGTGATCAATTGTGTCAACTCTATACCACTCGTCCTCTGAGGAGAGATGCTCTATACTGAACTCTAAATCAGGTCTCTACGATTTTGTTTGTTGCGTCTCTAACTCTACACGTACATCATGTGCATGAAAGCATATCTTTCCTAGAATATAATCAAACATGGCTCCGATTGTCCTCATAAAAGGGTGACCAAGGATAATATGGGAATCTTGCCATCTTCAGGGACAATCCATATATAGGATCATGAAGTCCACCTTGTACTGCTTCCCCTTGATGGCAAGGATAATGTCCCTCGGCATTCCCTTAGTCCTCTTTATAGATAGGTCTGTAAACTTTAGGAGTGCTCTACATCTCCTCAGAGGTCCTAAGCCTAGATGATTTAGGAGGGAATACGGTAATAGATTGATTGAGGATCCGTTATCGAGTAGAGTACGAGCAAAGGATGCGTCAACTATGTGACTGGTAACGAAGTGTGCTCCTAGTTCTCTCTTCTTCCTTGGAATCTCACTGTAGATGGCACAAGTAGTGGCTATCCATAACACATGTTTCACTGTTCGAGAGTTCTTTTTCCTACTAGTCCTAATAGGTGTGCACCTCTCCTTTAGGTACTTCTCGAATGCAGGAACCATATCCACTAATTGAATGAAAGGGATCTCAACTTGTACATGCTCTCTGCGCAATCTTTCCATCTCCAAGCCATCAAGATCATTTTTTTGAGAATTTTTCTTCGTTCCCTTAGACAAGGTATGAGGGGAAGGGATTATTGTACGCTCATGATGTGAAACAGAAACAACATCATTTGAGTGCTTATTATAATCAAAATTCATTTGTACATGACCTTGACTCGAACTCGAACTCTGTATGGGACTCGACTGACATGTATGAAATGGAACTGAAACTGAAGCTAGAAAAACAATTGGTGTCGTGTCCAAGGTGGTCTTCTCATCTCCTAAAGATCCACTGCTCACTATCATGCTCAATGTCGCTTTATTCTTCTTTTTGGTTTTTCTTATTTTTTGTATTTTTGGGAATTCAACCCCCCCCCCCCCCCCCCCCGATGATCCTGAAGGTGTTGCTGTTGGTGATGCTGGTGATGATCCTCCTCCTTTGAACTATCTACAGGGGTTGGCTCATTGATATCTTTCGCTCTAATCAGACATGCCATATCAAGGGTCTGCAAGTCCTACCGCTCTTGGGAGTAAGATGGTGAACACTATGTGGTAGAATCTCATGATATGATTATAAGAAATCAAAATAGTATACTCGATCTTTTTGGTGATTCTGTCCTTGGTTCAGGTTGTTAGGGTTAACATGAACTTGTGTTGGGACAGAGGTCCTAGGGGCGGTGATCTCATTATGCCAACGTGAAGGATGATTGATGTCAACTCTCTGATCATGATGCTCATTGCTAATGAGTTTGAGCTCGTCGAAGATCATCTGAAGGTCAGAGATGCCCAAGGACGAGGCTCTGTAGTCTTGCCTCTGGGAAGGCTATTGATGTACCTGATACAATCTGTTAGGTCCCTACTGGACATGTCGACGATACTGACTCTGCCGAGGGGGATTCTACTAGTATTGAAGAGGGCTCTGATGGCCCGAGTAGTGTTGTTGAAGGGATGGGAACATGCGGTACTTGGTTTGAGGGGATACTGTGGGTGTTGTTTCGATTGTCATTGGGTAGCGTTGGGATCATTGTTGTACCAAATCCCATTCACCTCCCACACATGTAGAGGTTCCTCGGTCACTGTCTCGATGGTCGACTCCATGACTGTGACTGTCTCTCATGGACCTCAGACTGACCCTGAGTCCACATATTGTAAGGCCCCTGCATGGGCTGCTCCTAAATGAGGCGCATTCGGTAGTTTGGAGTAGGGGGTGGAAACTGGGTAGGTATCTTAATCTTAGACACCTTATCAACTAGACCTGCCATCTGTTTCAGACGCTTGGCGAGGTTCTCCCACTCAACGAGCTTGTGTATCTAGCACATCTTCTTCTCGATCCGATCAACCTTGGTTAATTTATCACTGATAATCCATGTGTTGAGGGGTAGATCATTCGCCAGATCGGTGGCATTTGTTCTCCCCACCTCCTGATGTAGCAAGAGGGAGGTGGCTTATCATAAGCCATGCTAGATGATCTGGTGCGGCTAGTCTCTACCATTTGTTCCAAGATCATCCAAACCACATCGGCTCCTCAGTTCAGATAGCTGCCTCCACGGGCAGTATTCAGTAATCCTTGAACCTCGAGAGTCAGACCACTGTACAGGTTCTGGACCAGGATGGGTCGATCGATATCGTCACCTGGACAATTCTGAATCTGATCATTGAATCTCTCTCATACCTCGTGGAAATGCTCATGGGGAATCTATCTGAAACTCAATATATGCGATCTCATATGATTAGTCATACTCAATAGGTAGAGCTTCTTGAGGAATAGGTCCTAAAATGCAGCCCACATCGTGACTACCCTCATCAAGTTCTTTAGTCAATAAGCGACTTTGTCTGCTACAACAAAGGGGAAGGCTCTAAGACATATGTAATCCTGAGATACACCATGTCATCCTAGATTGTCACATACCATTTCAAATTCCTGCTGGAACATGTATGGTTCCTCTATTGCATTGCCACAAAATTTTGGCAGGAGTGTTAAGAAACGATGCTTTAGTTCTTCAGTATTTAGTTGTACAACCAACCTAAGTCAGTTCTCATTCTATGAGGCACTGGGATTGTAGGCATCTCTCATAGATCCCCTCGCATTCCTCAACTTACAAAGATCATGTTTGAGTAATTCACTTCTCTGCTCAGCTTGTGCAAATCTGGCTAGGATATCCTTCAGTAGGTCATTATCTCCCTCATCATCTTGGTTCTTCTTGGGAGGCATCTTATTATCTTGATCGCCTTCACCTTCAGAGTACATGGAATTTGAATTAATAGAGTTGTAAGAAGGCAAACTAGAAGCATCGAGGTGAGAATCTTCCTCGATGTGGTGAGAGAAGAGAGGGTTGGTATGGGTTTGACCACACTCGAGAATGAAGAGCGACTTATTGACCTTAGTCTCATGAGAAGAGTATCCATGAAACTGAGGGGGTTCAGAGGAAGAGTGTCTCTGAACCCATGAGAATAGTTGGTTTAGAGTAGTCAGCGAGAGGCTCGTAAAGTTTGAGGAAAAATCTCACCCATGAATACAAATACAAAGAAAACCCCAAGTTCGCCAACTGCACATGATGAAGGACGTAAAGGTTAAGATGAATTATCTTGTCAATTTTAGTTGGTGATAAAACACTCTTGTGCATCCATTATACCTAAGGTATCACCTTACGTCTAGCGGTAATCTTATGTTCTTCCAATCAATGAGATGATGTTCTCGGGCTGCTGGGTTCAGTATCGCACCCCAAAGGAGACGCACATGGTTACACAACCAAAATGTAGTCTAAGGTCGAAGGCAAGCTCTTGCAGCACCCAAATCCGCGGGAGTCGGAAATGGAGATGTAGGGGAAAGTCCACGTATTTGGGCTCTAACCTTAGTGGTTGCGTCCTTACTCACTCTGTCTGGAGGTAAGTTCTTGCATACAAGGACAAGGTTGCTCTCCGGAAAATAATTTAAAATTTAGTCAAAATTTTTTGGTCAAAGTTGCATTAGCAGTCTCGATTCTATGTTTGATTTTCACTAAATTATATCCATCACACCAGGCATGCCTAACGAATAATCATGATTTCCTTTTATCCTAAGTTGCAAAACCAAGGGGAAGGGAGTCGAGAAAAGCCAATGCAACAATGGAATTAATAATACATGCCCAATTCAGAAGTCTTACAGTGATCCCCACACTCTACATGCGGGATGCAATACAAAATTGAAAATTTTATGCTATACGGAATGTAGGTGATGAAACCGCATGTAGCGAAAACTTCTACTAGTCGGGAAGAATGTGAATTTAATTTGACCAAGTAAAACATTCTACGGTGTGTATTATTAAATGAAAATGTATGGTCCTAAATTGAACAAGCACAAGCAATGAATATTTGACATATGAAAAGTTTTAAGACCTGCTTGTGCAGGTTTAACCTGCGAGCCACTCGAGTCGAGCCCCACCCTCACCAGAGAATGAAATAAGACTTGACACACCACAAAAAATAATGTCCAAGTGTCCAATTACACACATAAGATCCCAAACAAAATCTATTGGAAATATGCAATTACCTAAATTATTATAAATTAATTACAAAATGAAATAAATGCAGAAATAATATCATAAACTCTACGCTCTCACGACTTAACTCAAACTTAAATTTTATGCAACTCTTCAGTTGGCCCATTTCCCAGAAAAGACGACCTCCAATGCTCATGAGATGCTCAATCACATAAGCAGCCGCTCCGTCGCGTCGAGTCCCTCAAACAAAAAATAAGATGGTGGTCAGATATATACTCAAAACAAATAAAGAAAAAAGAAATCGAAATCAAAGAAAATAAAATACAAGAAATAAACATAGTAATAATAACAAGAAAAATATAGGTCAGACTACCCAGGGATGGAAACCTAATGTCTAAATTTTCTAAAAATCAACCCAAGATGTGCCTCCCTGGCAACGACGTCATTTGAAGAACCCAAAATTACCCTATTTGATATGTCATTTCTGTTGTAGTATTCGGGCACTTCAGATTAATAAAAAAAACCACTTAATTAATTTCTCAAATAAAGAGAGTGGTCAATTTTTTTATTTTACTTGGGCAAGCCCAAGGATGAGCTTAGGGAGACCGCGGTCTCCTTTGGTTGCTAATATACGATCTAAAACTTAGGTTTTCAAATACGTATTTTTTGTGTTTTTATCTTTTTCAATTTTTATGGGTTTTAATTTAAAGAGATGTAATTAATTAATCAAGGATGTATAGTGCATGGCTTTTCAAAACAATTTTAATGCTAGAGGAAATAATGCTATGTTGTGTGGTGAAGCAAGAAATAAATAAATGCGATATTTTTTGTTATTTTTAAGTGATGCGAAAATGATGCAAAATGGTGAGTTATACGAGCAGGTTGGACCAAGATCAAGCATGCCGATCAATTAATTAATTCAAGCACCCCGCCCTCTATTAATCTCCACAAATAATTGGTCAACTAAGATCTGGTCATTTTTCTAAAATAAATCCCCATGAATCACAAAGTGGTTGAGCAAGTAAGTCATTGAACAGAATAATGATGCTCAAAATATAAGAAATGATGCCCTTAAATAAATCACTAACAAATGATGTCTCAAAAGTGTAATCCCGATGCTCTATACAATGGATAATAATTCAAGGATTAAAATGACACTAAAAACACCAAAATCCAATAAGTAATGCTCAAGTTATGAATAATCGAAGTTCATGCATATAATTGTAAATAAAATAATTAAAATTCTTGCAGTTATACCCTATGGAAGGGTCGTTCTGTAATTATTAGAAGACAATTGGGCTCTTGCATAAATTACCTATGACATGGGGTATATTTGCGATTCTGGAGAGCAATGGGGGTGCTTCTGCAATTTGCCCCAATGTGCGTATGTACCGCACGTGAGTTGGATCTTCATGTGATTTTGAGGAAATATAAGGCCTTCTCCACAATTCTCCCACCTTGCACATGCATCGCGTGTGGGGAGGCTGGCTCGGTGGGCGTCTCGTTTCTCAGCCTCCACATCGCATTCACGTCTTGCTCTAGGGTACGTGATGCACAAAGCTCGGGTCTATGCTTCGGGGATGATTAGGAGCGTCTGTGTGACGCTCGATCTAATGGTTGAAGATTTGGCTTTTCTGAACGGTCGTGATCGATTATGTTCTTGGTCAAGCGGTGTCTGTAGGTCGCTCCTGGAAGATCGAGATGGAGGGCAATTGCTTCCTACAGGTATGGTGAGGGTAACTTGAGGATGATCATTGATGACCGACACACGACTGAGGGACGTTGATGAAGATCGCAAGGCTTCAGAGGGCGAGCATCCCACAGTGGCATGCGAAGACGTCGATGGCGAAGGGCGTGGAGAACGGTCGATGGAGGATGGACATGGCTCTGTGCGGTGGCACTTGCAAGATGAATCAAGACTCGAGGCTTCTACCTCGGTCGGATGTTGCGGGACAAGAAGATGAGTGGGCGGAGTTGACGAAGCGGGGGGGAGGGGGTCCGATGTTTGCGAAGAAGGTGGGGACCCTTGAGGTCCCAAAGCTTTTGCGAAACTTGAGGGTGATGGTGAGAGTCGAGCGATGCTACAGATTGAGGAAGAAGAAGAACGAAGGAGAGACAGTTGAAGAAGGAAGGGGAAGGAGAAGAAGAAGAGAGAAAATACATGGGGTGTTTTTCTCGCCTGAGAAGGAGGAGGTGTTGTCGTCCCTTTCCTGGTCGTCGCCTCCAGAGACCTGGCAAGGATGGTCTCAAGACTCGGGTTCTACCGAGCATCAACGAGGTATGAGCGACCTCAGATCTCGCTCTGGGGAACGACCAATGGCTGAGACGGGGATGTTGTCACCGCCACTCCTCGCTCTCTCGGGTATTGAAGATTGATGGAGCTCCCTCTTCCTCTAGTGGATGGGGTTGCACCACAGTGGGCAGAGCGAGGTTATTTGAAGGCAGTTAGGGTCGACGGTCGTGCGATGCCAACATACATCTCAGGGGAGGTTGGTAGACAGAAGAGATGGGAGAGCGACTTAGTCTGTAGGGCACGATCGTGGAGAGATGCATGGAAAGGGTAGTAGTTACGCGCACTACGGTTGCACGCTACCACGGGAGGAGGAGGAATCAGGCACATGGGGAGAGAAGGGGGGAAGTAGAGGGCGCCATGTGGCACGTGCAAGGGGCAACCACGTGGCAGTGAAACTACAAAATTAATAATCAATAGTTAATAATGTAAAAATAATATATATAGAAAAAATAAATAAAAATAAATAATAATTATGAATAAATTAATAAATAAATTGAAATAAAATAGATAAATATAATAAAATAAATAAATAAATGAAATAAATGAAATAAATATAAAAAGAAAAGAAAATAATAAAAAAAATAATAAACTAATAAGTAAAAAATTAATAAAAAATATAAGAAGAGGAAAATATAATTGGGTATGATATGCGACGGCTTCAAGAGCGACTACGTGTCGCTCTCAAAAAAATAAAAAAATAATTCTAAAGAAAAATAAAAAAAGAAATAACAAATGAAGTCAAATCAAATAGTTATCAATATTAATATTTTCCATCTCAACGAGATCTACATTTTTATGAAGGACCGAATACCAAAAGAAATTATTTGTATAAATACATTTTTGTATTTTACAATTTTGGGGTATTTTTAATTAAGGTAAAAATCAAAATATAGATAAAATATAAAATAAATACTTACACCGTAATCTATTTTTTTGGATTTTTATAATTAAGAAATTAAAAAGATAAAATAAAGAGGACATATACACATACTATATACATACTAATGTTGATTTATTTTCTTTGATTTTTGCTTCAATTTTTATTTTGATTTTTACACATTTCATTAAAATAATAATCAAAGAAACAATGCAAAAGAAATAAATCAAAAAGAGTTATTTTTATACATAAAATAATAAGGTCAAAATAGATTAATATGTACAATATACAATAGGGCCCCAAAACCCACGTTTCACATATGAACTCTGGTTCTTTTGATTTGATCTTGTTTTGAAGGTAATTGGACGTGCATTGATTCAAACGTGAGTAGGTTCCATAGGAGACTATATGAGAGAGATATTCACATTTTTTAAGACTTTTTATCTCAACTTAGGGTTTGGGTTTTATTGGGCAGTTTTATAAGTTAGTGTTTTCTGATATTTTTCTTTAATTAGTGTTAGTAATATGTACACTATAGAGTTGATTTTATTCAATTCTGAGTTAGTGAAAACAGATAAAAATAAGAAAAGATATGGTAATATACATGTGATATAATGTGGTGGGTCCCAAATTGGGACTCCACCACTTTTTCATTCAAAAATAATATACAGGTGATATTTACATTGGAATTTGGCTTCTTATTTAATGCAAATATGCATACTAAAATGCAGATATTCTATTTAAGTGCATGAGTGGTAATAATGCATAATAAATGGAGAAATGCAACTAATTACTCAGGAACAAAGCTATATTTTCAACTTTTAGAGTGATGAATCACATATTCATCGAAGGCTAAAACTATCAGGGTCAAATTTTCCTTCTTGCGGTCTTTCATCAATTTACTAAAGAGATGTTTATAAAGAACGCAAACTTCAAATTCTTGATCAAATACAAAACATAAGAAGAAAAAGAATACAAGGGTTGATATTATAAAAGAGAAAGAGCGTTGATAGTTTGAATATGCTTTCCATATTTGTATTTCAGTTGAAACTTCAGTTCCTATGATATAATAAAGCATTTGTGTTGAGCATGAGTTGTGATCATGTTATGATTAGGGCCGCTCATCGATCATAACTATGTTCGATGTCAATTCGATAAAGAAATTTGAGAGTTTGAGCTTGGTTCGATATATAGCTTCGTTAGTGTGTGTTCGAGTTCGAGATCATGTGCATAATGAACGTTCGACTTCAGTTCGATAATAGTTCGTTAGCGATTCTTATTTAAGCCAAACTTCTAAAAATGAGCAGGTTTAAAGTTCATGCTCGATAACAAGTTCGACAGTTCAATAGTATTAAATTGAACATGTTATGATATATATGTTATTTTAAATTTTCGTTTGTGTTCAATATCATAACATTGTACAATTTATTCTATCAAGGTAAAACTTTTCTGATCTGGAGTAATTGCCATGGCTCCATGGTGATCTAAGATGTATGCCCTCTAACCGTGAAGACATGCATATTGGAGAATAAAAACAAGCAAAAATCCGAATGTGTCAACATGTTGAATATATAATTTTGAAAGCCCTACAATGAAGTGGATCGATAAATTCGCCTAGTTTTGCGCCCACTAAGACAACGGGAACATATGGGGCTAGATTGGGCTAAATGACGTAGCTCATGGGCCCATCAATCAATGACAATTGCAGGTTAGCTTATATTTTAAATTGAAAAAAAACTAGTCGACAAAGGGGCATCCACACCAAGTACTATTTTTGCTGAAGACAATGAACCCAATTATTATAGTGCAGAACAACATGAGTGTGCATTTTATATTGATTTGGATGGAAGCAATCTTGTGTTAAACAATGGATATGAACCAAAGAAGGAATGAACAAGGTTAGATGTTATTGATGGTGCGTAACAAAATCACATGCATCATAGATTTTGCATGGTTAGCTTTAATAAATAATGACGAACCTTGTCTGCACATAGGCATAAAAAACCAACTAAAAAGCAAGAATGTAGAACAATAATACCATATAGCAATTCATCATGTGGTCTCATCTCCTTGGGTGGCCACAATCTACAAGAAAATATAAATGCTCACCAAGAACCCACTAAACCCCTATGTACACGAGAAACATGTTGATGAATCAATGATTCATCATCTTAATATATGAATTTTAGCTTGAATCCATGAACAAAATGCCAAATAAATACCCCTAAATTCAATAAATCATCACAATAGCACTCTCAATAAAAATGGCCTATTAATGTATATTTATATGGCAAATAAATCCACAAAATAATTCAAAATAAAAATCGCAAACAAGCGTTAAATATTGTTTGTAAATAATCCCCCGTAAATAACCAAACTTTATTGATTTTTAATGAATACGTACCAATTCTATTTGACTTAATTATTCTTCTAATGTGTACATAAAAATGATAAAAAAATACAAAAATACAAAATAACTTATACCTTGAATAAATACTTTGAGATCTTGAACCAAAAAAAAGCCATAAAGTCCAACTTCTCAGCTGAACTGCCGCTCCATATGAAATCCAAATTTACCAAAGCTACTTTCAAAGTTTAAGTTATAAAATTTTTTATTCAATGTAAGTGATTTCATTAAAATCAGAGTTTGTTTGCAAAAAAATCGATTTTGGGACCTAATTGTACTTTGTACATATTCACTGACTCTTTTTTATTATTTCATGTATATAACTAACTTCTTTTATTTTATTTCTTTTTCATGTATTTTCTTTTGTATACCTTAATAAATTATATTAAAATTAAAATCTTAAAAAAGTCTAAAAATCAGAGATAACGAAGCATTGTGATCGTGCATATACTGTATATATTCCTTATTTCTTGATTTTTCTTTTTCTTAATTATAAAAAATCCAAAAAAATAGATTCGTATACATTTTATTTCTAGAATTTTACTATATTTTCTTTATTTTATTATCTAAAAAAATACTATAAAAATGTAAAATTGGGGAAATTGGTGTTTTATATACATAAAATACCCCCCAAAATGTTATCTCGTATTTTAGGCATAATCATCTCTTGATGTCTTCATTAAAGTTGTAGAAATTTGATTTCCTATGACTTTTGACTTTTGAATTTTTCAGTATTTAGCTTGTATCATGGCTTTATTTACAAATCTTTGTATTTTAAACAGGACGGTGATACGTGTCACCCCAACTCGCCTTCAACCTCCAACCTACCTACCGGGTTGTGGAAGAATGTGGGTAACGTGACATCTTTGGAGACTTCTCCAGATCATGTTTCTTCTTTAAAAACTAAACTTCCACCGTCTACGTGAAGATCACGCATCCTTCTATCTCAAAAAATTCATTTCATGATCTACTAACTCATATTAAAAGAGATATTTGACTCGTAAAATGGCAATAAAAAATTCCTCCCCCAATTCGTGCAAAACATGGATGAGACGTCTTCTTTGAAGAATTCTCCTTATCGCATTTCTTGATGGTTTCTCACGACTCTAATCACAAAGTTGGAGATCGTGGATTAATCTTTGTAATGAGCCATCTCACGACCTCTCTCATGACCATCTTCGAGTGGAAGGTTAACCCATCTGCTTTGAGCCCGCCTCATCACAGTGACTATTATGACTCCCTTAGTGTGATCCGAGGCGGTGACAATGCTTTGAAGTGCCTCTATCCGACTACCACTCAGCTCCACCCCTTGTCATGGCATAGAGAGATGATAAAGGGATCCTCTTTGAGCCATATCCCCATGCGCAACACCCATTGAACCTCTAATTTCTTCATTTCCAGCAACAACCTCTGCCCCCAAGCTCTCATGCATAGCTATGCGCAGCCGTGATCCATCGCCGTTGCCCACTACTCCTCACACCCGTCCACACATAACAACAACAACCTCCACGCCTCGGGAGGCCACCGCGGGCATCCTCGTCTCCTCTATCACTATCGCATAACACCACCCTGCATCTTTGAAGCTCCGTTGTCGACCTCCTGCCCCGGCCAACCACCGCCACTGCCAGTCATCAAGAGTGGGTGGTTCCCATTCCTAAAAGCCACGAAGAAGGAGAATAAGTCTCCTCTAATTTTTAGGTAATTTGCTTCCATACCCCCATGGGTACATGCAATTAAAGAAGTGCCCTTATGCACAATATTTTTTTGTTGAGTCTTTATTTCAATGTTTGAAAAATGAACCCACCAATTGAGTACTCATTTAGACTTTATATTTTCATCTATTTTCAAATCCAAAATTAGTACTATGTTTAGCAACTAATTCTTTATCACAGTCAATCTACTATGCATCTTTTGGATTATTAGATGATTTTATTAAATACCATGAAAAATCAGCGGAAGTTTACCTATTTATACTCTGAAATTCACTTGCAATTATAAATTGCTTCAAAAATCAGATATTGGGTGCTTGCTTGTGCTTCAATGCGTGCTCAAATTTCATTGAAAATGGAGGTGTCTTATGCTTGGAATAGATTATAGAGTGCAACTTTTACTTGATTTTTAGTAAGATCCACATACATCAATTCGAGAAAACTTCAGATCTCCAAGATTGCATATTAAATTATCTATTAGAGATGTTTTTGGTTTTGGATAATTTGTTGATGTGGATTTATTAGGAATTAATCACTAAGATTCACTATATTTTAGTATAAAATTCATAAAAAAATCAAATGTCATCAGAAAATTATAAAGAATATAGTAGTTGCATTTCATCATAATCTACCTTATGTCAAAAATCCGTCATTTTTCCATTCTATTTGTTCCAAAAGTACATAAAAATCCCTAAAAAATGTTCATTTTTTATTTTTTTGTTTTAATCCTTAAAAATATATAAAAAAATTTCATGTGCACCATTGAATTAGGTCATATGAAAAATAACACTTGCCTAATTTGAGCATATTTTGAATTAAAATTCACTTGGGCTAAGTTTTCTGTTTTGCTTGAGAACTTAATTCAATCACATTTTGCATTTTCATTCATATTACATAAAAATACCAAAAAATCATCTCCTGAAAATCATGCATTAAGTTGGATAATTTGAACCCTATGTTGTTCCTTTACCTCCTTGAGTCGACCATGGGGCTTGCACAGGTTAAAATTACATAGAACCACATTCACTTTAACTTGATTGATTTTTTCGTGTGGTTATTTTTGAATGATCCTAATCACCCGACTACAATACATTAATTCACATAACTAGCATAGAGTTATTCGATGATCGTCAAATGGCACCATTGCCGGGGAGGCAAATAGCTCATGTTCATTTTAGAAAACTTAGAGTTAGGTTTTTCTATCACCGGGGGTAGTCTGAACCCCAAGCTCTCTGTGTTTGTACCTCCTTTAATTTTTGTATTATTTATCTATTTTTTTGTATATACTTTTTTATCTCTCTCTGACATATATCTCTCCTTTTGTGCGAAGGCCCAGTGGACTTGGAGGGACTTCTTGAAGACGACGCATCTCGAAGTGCATCGGAGGTCGACGATTCAGGGAGCGAGCCAACTATTGAGGCGTAAAGAGGATATTTTCTCTGAGGGAGAGAGAGAGAGAAAATTTTTATTCCTCGTTCATTTTTGTATAATTTTGTAATAATTACCTTGTTTCCAACAGATTCTATTTGGAATCTCGCGTGTGTATACGGATTTGGACTTTAAGGCATGTTTCGATCGAGTGTGGTTGGGATCCTCGTGGTTTGTGTGAGTGTAATATTCGTAGGATAGGTCAGCACCCGCAACTACTAAAGTTTTATAGTCCTTTTTTTGTTTGTGCTCGTATCTTATAGGACCATTGATAAACCCAAAAATCGATTGGTCTTGTATTCCTCACAAGGCGGGAACACAGTCGAAGTGTTGACCAATCAAGATCTGAATTTAATCAATAATTAACCCACACTATAGATCAAGCAATAAGAAATAAATGTGAAGTTAAAATTTATTTTTAACTCTACATAAATGGTGTATATAGCAAGTATGTAGAGAGTTCGAACACAGGGAACAAGGTAGGGTAGATCTACAAATGTGTGTGTGTGTGTGTGTGAATGTGAAGAGTTGTCTACACTATGCAAGCAACTATTTTTGTGGGTTTTTAAATTTTTTAATTTTTTATTTAATTATTAATTTTGTATTTTGGTTTTTAATTTTCTGATTTTTATAATTTTATATTATATATATATTCAATATTGGAATATAAAAACAATGTAATAAAAGGGGTGATAAAATATTTATAAAAATATGCAAAAATAATCAAAAATTCAGAAATAAAATCTTTTTAGTATTTTTATAAATTTTTACTGTTTTTGTGATTTTTGGGTGTTTTTCAAAATATTTTTGTATTTTTAAATAGCAAAATAAAGGGAAACAGGGAATTAGCTACTGGCTGAAGGTAAAATAGAGCTTAAAAATATCAAACAGCCACAAAATTTTTCCAAACTAATTTTCAAATAAAGAAAATAAAATATAGAACTACAAGAACTGAGTTTGCAATTTTTTAGAGTTTTCTATAATTTTCTAGATTTTTTTTGAAGTTTTTAGGTATTTTCAAATTTTTAAGGTTTTTCTTTTGCAATTTTTAGTGATTTTTGGACTGACACAAAAATAGGTTAAAATACACAGTAGTAATTTTTTGGAATTTTTCTAGGTATTTTACTAATTTTTTGGTATTTTCTCAACTAGACAGTACTGAAAATGGCTATTTTTTATTTTTAATAAATAATAAAATGCGAAAAAAAATCTAAAAATATGGCGTTAAAGTGTAAGTGAACAGGAGCTTAGTGTGAATTTTTGAGAATTTTTGGAATTAAAAAGGTGCCTTAATTAAATAGATCAAGCAAGCAAAAATGTCACAGCCTGGCAGGGGTATAAGTGCAAAAATCCAAAAGTCCAGGGGCATACAAGCAATTTTCCACAAAATTTAACTCTTAATATTCGAATTTATGGACCAAATACAAATAAGCAGACCCGCAGGGGTGTTGGTGCAAAATACCCACCAGGGCGTGTGACTGGCACGCGCCTTGTAGGGAGCCAAACGTAATTTCAATAGAGTCTGAGGGCTTACATGCAATTATCCCAAAAATTTACCACTTGAACTGAAACTCCTGGTATTAAAACAAAATAACCAACAAGCCGAGGGCCTCCATGCAAAATGCCCACCCCTCATGTGAGGTGACGTGGCAGAGGACCTATGTGTAAATACTTGAAGTCCGAGGGCCTGAATATAATTTTTACAAAATATTTAAACTACTATTTAAAGTTCATGGACTAAAATAAAATTACAAAAATAGAAGGGGTGACTCTGCAAAATACCCCTTCAGCGCGATCCGACGGCTGATGCGATGTCACTTGCCACGTGTCGACGTGCGGGCCTCCGATGACGCTTCGGCCTGGACGTCTGAGATTAGATCTCAGATGAGATCCGACGGTGGGCTGGCTCGGATGATCGGACAGCCGCCGTGAAATCTGGGTCGCCTTCGAGATCCAACGGCTGCGAAGGGGTCTCAAAGAACTGGGACGAACTCGCGGGGAGGCGAGCTTCCCAAGCGTCGATCTCCATCCTCCGTCGCTCCTTTGCGCTCCAAAATGGTGTCCGATGCTCCTGCGGTGGTCCACAACATGCTGGTAGCTCCAGAAATCTCCGGCGGAGGCCGGAGGGCTCGCGCGAGGTCGCCGGAGCACAAGGGCTCCAGGTACCTCTCTGCCGCCTCCAAAACGAGCCCCAGCTGCGATTTAGAGCCCAAGACCTGCAAGAGAAAGGTGAAAGGACCCAGGGCAAACTGCCTGAGCCCCGCGGGATGGATGCGATGAAGCGAATCGGTGGAGCGAAGCTCGGTCGGAGGTGCACTCCGGCGAGATGAAATGATTGGATGAATGGATCGATGTAAGCGAGGTTTTTTTTTAGGGTTTTTGGTCCTAGAACTATGGCTAGAAGAATGCAAGAAAAATTAAGGGGAGATAACTACCTCAAGGGCCTGGGGAGCCCGAGGTTAGGGGTACCTCGACGGTGGGAGGCCGGAGGTGATGAAACGCCCAGGTTAGCGCTGCTCTGCCTCCTTGGACGGCTGATCTTGGAGCTGTCACCTCAAGGAGTCGATTGGAATCAAAAGGAGCGCGAGAGAGACCAAGAATGGGGTTCAAAATCGAATGGAAGTCAAGGCTTCCATTTTATGTGGTTGACGGTCATGGCTCATAGATTGATGCGCACAAGGCGCAGCAGCGATCCACAGCCCAAAAATTACATGGGGCGAGTATCCTCGATCCTAGTGGATGAAAAGTCAAGAAGAGCTTATCACGAAAAGATGCATGATTCGAGCTCCAAAAATCGGGCGAATCGAGGAGAAAGAGCAAGGCTGACAGACCCATATGGGGCGGGTGATGAAAGGGGTTTATCGAGGGTCTAGATATCTCACAAGGCAAGACATCCAGTCGATGCGGTGATCGCTCAACAGATTCCCAAATCGATCAACAATTAACCCACAATAAAATATATGCAATGAATATCAAAAATGTGGAGTTAAAATTTATTTAACTCTGCATGTGAATGTGTATAGGTGTAAGTACAAGTAGAGGTCGAACAATGGGAGGCGAAGGGAATGTATGTGTATTCTAATTTATTCAATCCATTGGTCATGTCCACTTATTGTTTTTGTGGGTTTTTAATTTTTTATAATTTTTTATTTTTATTTTATTTTTTTATTTTGTTTTTAGATTTTTTTATTATTATTTTTTTATTTTCTTTTAATATTTTTTTAATTATATAATATATATATTTATGTATATATAAAGAGAGGTATATATAAGAGGAGAGAGAGAGGTAGTACAATATATGGATATACATATATATATATAAGTGCTTAAAATATATAGATATAATATGTATATTTTTTTTTTTGATCTTTCTCTAATTTTTGTGTTATTTTTAAGGAATATTTCTAATTTTTTATATTTTTAATTTCAAAAATGTCCACAATATGGGACTAATTAAATAGTCGAATATAACTTGGGTTTTAAAAATATAAAATAAACTCCAAAATTACCCAAATTAATTTTAACACATTAATAATAATATATAGATAATTATAAAAGATAAAAATGTATTTTTGGTATTTTTTAAGGATTTTTCTGTTTTTTGTTGGATTTTGGAGCTTTCTGATTTTTTATTTTTCTTTTTCATATTTTTAGGGTTTTTCATTTTCTGGACCTAATACTATATACATATACCATATGTAATTTTTTTTGTAATTTTTCAAAAACATTTTATAATTTTTTTGTATTTTCTAATTTAAACAGTGCACAAAGGGCTCTTCTTTTATTTTTAATGTTTAGGAAAAATGCAAAAAATGTGAAATAAAATTTGGGCGTGAAAGATCATCACATGAAGCATCTATCCTAATTTTTTTGAAATTTTAGGAGCACCATAGGTATTTTTAATAAATAGATAAAAGACACAAAAATTAAACAGCCTGGCAGGGGCATTTTTGCAAATAAAATAAGTAACAGGGGCATCAGTGCAAAAATACCTACAGAAATAAACATTTATTTAAAGTTTTGGGGCTCATTTACAATTAATAAAACCCGGCGGGGTTTAAATGCAAAAATCACGCGCATCACGTGGGTGCTGCATTTGAGGCGCAGAGTATATTTTTATTTTTACAATTAATAAAATGCAAATACATAAACTCCAGGGGGCGTAATGCAAATTAGACAATTTATTTACAACGTAACTTTTTATTTTTAGCATTAAACTATAAATACAAAAAGATGGGGGTTAGGTGTGAAATTTACCCCCAAAGGCGCGATATCCAACGGCGTTGGGCGCACCACTCATCCACGTGTCGCTCATCTGACGGCGGATACTGGTTCGCCGATGAAGGGCTCGGATTAGGTGCTCCTCATGGATCGGACGGTTAGTGCGTATCTTCATCGGACGGCTGTCCTTCAATCTGGGCCTCGCCTCCAGTCCGACGGCGTTGGAGATGTCTGGAAGATCAGGGAAGAAGCTCGCCCCCGGCGAGCTTCGATCGAGAAGCTTGGGCTCCTCCGGGCACCTCCCTCGCATCTGAAGTGCTCTGGACGTAGCTGGAAGGCTTCCGCGCCGTCTGATGGTCCTCTCATGGCTCCTGGAGATCCGAGGCGGTCGGATGAGGTCGGTGAAGAACGGGACCTCTAGGAACCTCTTCCTGGGTTTGATCGAGCCCAGATGGGCTCCTCTTTTCTCTGGACCTGCATAGGAAGAACCGGGGGAGTGAAGGCTACCTCCTCGACTCGGGGTTTGGAAGCTCTGCAGCGAAATGGAGTGAGGCGGAGGAGCTCCGACGAACGGCGGAGGTGGAGCTCCGATTCCCCAAGACCAGAGGTCCTGGGTTGAACAAATGTGTGCGATTGATGGAGAAAACGATGGGGTATGAAATGGGATGAACGTGGCGGTTGGACACAGGCAGGATCACGGTGAAGAAGTCGCCGGAGTGGAGCTCCGGCGAACTTCGAATTTTTGATTTTACGCTAAGCTGATCAACTAAGGAATAAACTAACTATGGGAATCAGAATCTAACATTAAAACCTAACTAAAATGCATAAAAAAGACAGCTCTTATACCTGGGGGCCACCAGGGAGCAGGACGGACGTCGGAGCTCCGCCGCGTCAAAATTGCCCTTCCTCCGGCCGATTCGAGGCGCTGGAGCACTCCCCCTGTCACGAGGAACGTTCCAGGAACGAGATCAAGGCTTTTGGTTGGATTAAAATTGGCCAAATTCGGCCAAGGAAGAAGAAGCACTTATTTATAGACATCCCTGGAGACCTTTATTGACTGGCTGATATCTAGGAATCGGTGGTATGTACAAGGGATCCAAGATCTCGGCAAGAATCTCGGATGATCAGAGAGAAAAATCCATGAAGAGATCGACGGTGACGGAGCACTGAGTCGAGCGGGAAAAATGCAAGAAATCGGGGGAAGCGACATGTCTGACGGGAGTCAGAGGCGCAGGGGGAGTTGACCGGAGGTCAACACTCCCTGGCCCCTGATTGGCCCACATCAACCCAAACTTGACCCATTTATTTAACATAATAAACGAATTAATTAGATTTTACTTATAAAATAAAAAATGTTTATAAATTAATGTAGTATTTATTTAAGATTTTTATTTATTTTTTTGAAGTATTTTATTACGGATTTATTTTAATAATGTATTTATAAGTATATTTATAAATATTTATTTTTATTTTGTTTATTTTATTTTATTATTTTATTTTCTTATTTTATAAATTTATAACTTATTTTTGTGAGTATAAATATATTTTTCCTTAATTTTTATGAGTTTATTTATATTTTTAAATAAATAAGTATATGTATATGTAGGTATACTTATAGGTATTTTACCTATATATTATATACATTTTATTTATTTAATGAATTTTATTTGTTTTTATTTTGTATTTGTATTTTTAATAAGTTATATATATTATATACATCATTATAAAAATATAGATGAAAAATAAAAGAATAAATTCCCTTTTTATTTATATACATATAGGTAGCATAGGTATTTTGTCTATGTAGCTTATAGACTTATTTTATTTTACAAATTCTTTTTGGTTTTATTTTAATTTTAATTTGTACATGTATTATATACATTATTTACAATACTCTAAAAATATAAATTTATAGAAAGAATAAATATTGAATAAAATGAATATTTTAATCAGTACTATATACAAGGTGGGCCAAAAACCTAACTTCTACAGATGAACTCCAAAAATTATGAAACAAATTTTATTAAATAGTTCTTGGAATGCTATATACAATTAAAGGTGAGTTTAGGTGATTTATAGTTTTTATTTGCAAGATATGGGTCTGTGAAGTTGAGATTTTTGCTTTTTATTCTGTGTATAAAATGTACACTGAGTATTATTTTTGTACAAACTCAATTTTGTAATTTTATTCACATTATTATCTACAATTTTCATGTACAAAGTTTCTTTATTTGATGACTAAATAATTATATACAAAATAGGTGTCAAACATGCATAAATAAATAAATAAATAAATAAGGTATTTATTGTATAATTGGCCCTTATCCCCCCCTACTTTATTCCTTGTCGACCAATACCATGCTGGACTTGGTCTCGGGGTTAGGGTCATAAAATATTTGCAATATTTTATTCCTTTTTCTTTTCTTCCCTTTATTCTATAATTTTGACATTAAAACCTTATTTTAATGTACAATAAATACAATAAATAATGAATGCTATTATATACAAATTAATGCTATTTACATGCATTTGCTGGGGTTTTTAAGGCCAAAATGATAGAATAAAGGTGATGAAATGGAGATTCATCACCCCCTATACTTGCTTTTGCTAGTCCCTAGCAAACACTTATGCAATAAGTACAAAAAGAACAAAGAATAAGAAGAAAAGAAAAAGCAAAAATCAAGAATTTAAAGAATAAATTGAATTGATCATGATTATTAAACTTATCTGTACAAAATCAAAGTTTGGAGCTCAGGTTAGACCTTGGTGTGAAAATGTGTGTGGAACCTGGTAGGGAACTAAATTTAAAACACCACAGCCTTCGAGAGTCACAGAACTTGGTTCAAATCACCTCAATAGCCAGGTCAAAACTAGCCTACATCATACGCAAACCCTTATGACTATGAACTGACTTGTACAGTGTAAGTGATGCTGGCTCTCCCCAACTGAAATGACAAAGAGACTGACTTCTCCCGAATGACAACCCAATGATTCCCTAATCCAACAGCTCTTTCCTCGAGGAGCAAGGTATTCCCTTCTACGTTCAAGTGGCAACCAGCTCAAGAGGAGAGGGTGAAGAGAAAAGAATGGACGGTAGCCAGTGTAGCTACCTATCCTGGGATGCAAGACCAGTGTGGTCAAGTCATCCAGCTGCAGGCTCACATGGTATAACTTTGATGCTCAAGCTTGCTCATTTTCTATACAACAGATATACATACTCCGGCAGGCACTTTATTTTATTTTCAAGCCTGTCCACTTTTTTGGAGATTTTTTTCAACATACTATATACAGCAGCGTTTACATAAGGAGTTTTTCCTCTTGAGTCAGAAGACTATCCCTTTTTTGAAGCATTATTGCAACCCACACTCTCCTGTCGTTAGACCTCATGGCTATTGGACCAGGTTGGGGTGCACTTCCCTCCCTAGACGAGGACGAATGTTTCCATCCGTGTGCGTCTCAGACTGGAAAATCCAACCCCCTCACCACTCCAACTGAGTTGATCCAAGTGAAAGGTGCAAGTGTCCAAGTTAGGTCACGGTCGACAAGAGTCATACGTGTGTTTCGAAAAGTTCTAGTTAGTCCACTGAGGTGACTTGAACCTAGCCCTGATTTCTCAAAGAATTAAGTCTGAATAGACCTGAAGTGCCTTAAACCTTAGTTCCCATAAGGTTCCAGTGAAGTTAGGTGCGGTAAGGTCCAACCAAGCTCCAATCTTCGACTTTATTGGACTAGTTCAATCATCAAGCTCAATCAAAGAATATGAATGCTATGCAAATGCTAAATATGAAAAGAATAATGCAATTTTTCAAAGAATTTGAAACAAAGAAATAATTTTTACACAAAGAATTTTTGCAAAATAAAACAATTTTGGCACTTAAAGTAACATATATACATCTATTTACACGGGCGTGTTGCTTTATTTACAGAGGATTCAGGATTTACAATTTAGTTTTTTAATTATAGGTATATATGTACACTTATTAAAGAATTTTGTTTATTAATATTTTTTATTATTTATTATTTATTTTTTTATTATTTTTTATTATTTTTTATTTATTAGATGTATCTATTCCTCAAACTTATTTGACACAAATTTTTCACACAATTTTTGAAAACTATAGTCCAAAATAATTTTTACAAATATTTCTACAAACATGTACACACATTTGAAAATCATTTTGCAAAGGTTTTTCAAAACCGTATATATAGATTTTCAACATATTTTTGCAACCATTTCTCAAACCGTTTGCAAATCATTTTTCAATCCTTTTATTTCACACAAAGAAAATAAATTTTACAAACCACATATTTTTACACGGGTTGAAAACATGTAACAAAATATTTTCAAAATAGTTTTCAATAAATGTTCACAAAGATTTTCAAACTATTTTTCAAACATTTTGCAAAAAATATGTTCACCTGATTTATTAATCAGTATATACAAAAAGAATTTGAGGAATAATCACATCCTTTTATTAAGGGTTTTTAACGAATTTAAAGAATTATTAGCCATATTATTAAGAGAATATGAAAGTACGAGTTATGGCTAAAGTATATACACAGTATATACGAACCCCCTATACTTAGCTTGAGCTATGTCCTCATAGATCGGAAAAGAGAAAAAATGAAGACATGACTCGTACTGAGTATAGACAAGTCTCAAAAATATATACGTAAGAGATGAACGAATGTGAAATTGACCGTCCCCCCTATACTTAGGATCAAGTAATCCTAAGTATAGCAGGCTGTACACAAGGTAGGGAGGGTCAAGAGTGGGAATAAACAGATCAAAGAATGAACAGATCAAGGGTGCACCCCCCATATACTTAGGACAAAGTACGTCGTAAGTACAGAAGACTGACACCAAGGGGGCGACAGATCTAGGGCACACAAAAACATACGGGAGAAAGAATGGAAAAGGCACGCATATATACAAGTGGGGAAGAAACTAGTGAAGTACAGGACGGCATCTGGTAAGGGGCTACCGTGCTCTCATCGTCGTCTCCCTGTGAGAACGAGGACGCAGTCAGAAGGTGGAAAGACACCCTGATATGCAGTCAGGTGGGTGTCGGCTACCGAGGATAAGAGATCAGAAAGTGAAGTGATCCGGGTCGGTAGCAGAAATTAGTCAATCGGCTCAGAAGGTCAGCATGAGGGAACGGAGCCGATACTATAAGACCGGGAGGAAGAAAGAGCAGTACAGAGTCCTCTGGTCAACCAGAGTCTCGATAAGATGTGGAAAGGTAAAGAGCAAGAGACATCGTGGTATTCGGTGGTCATGAGGTCGGAAGATCACAGGAGACACACTGAATACCGCAAAACATGGCTCAACCCTGCGAGGGTCGTCAAGGTGAGCGGGCTCAAAGGAGCTAGAAATCAGACCATAATCAGAAGACTTGGTCCCGTGATCCGCAGATCGGATACACAATCAGAGGGGGGACCAAGTACATATCATAAGACTTGGTTTCCTGCTCCAACAGATAGGAGACACCAGAAGTGAAACCGAGTACCTACAAGTTGATGTACCCTCCCGCAGATAACCCTCGGGGAGTAGTACATGCTAGGCAATGAATAATCAGAACAGAAGCTCACCCCTGCGAGGGTCGTCAAGGAGAGCTGGCTCAAAGGAGCTTGATCCATCAGATGGATCACAGAGACGGTCTCGGTAGGCGACAGCTCGGCTACCAGCAGAAGAGACCGACAAATCAAGAAAGTGTGGCAGCGTCCTGTAGATAACCCTCGGGGAACGTGCTGCCAGCTAGGCATGAAAATAACAGATATCAGAAGCTCAACCTTGCGAGGACCGTCAAGGCGAGCAGACTCAAAGGAGTCTAATCAGATGGGTCCCATGATCCGCAGATCGGATACGCAACTCAAGATGGGACCAAAAATCATATATATCAGACGACTCAATTCCGTGCTCCGCAGATCGGAGACACAATCAGTAGTAGGAATCGAGCGTAAAGAGAGTGTCACAGTCTCGCGCAGATAGTCCTCGGAGAGTACTGCGATCTAGGCAAGGAATAGTCAGTCTGTATCTCTACCTTGCGAGGGTCATCAAGGAGAGAAAAGGGCTCGAAGGAGCTGGATCCATCAGACGGACCAGAGACGGTCTCGGTAGTTGACAAATCGGCTACCAGCAGAAGAGACCAATCAGACCAAAAATATGTCGTAGTCTTCCGCAGATAACCCTCGGGAAGTTACGAGCTAGTTAAGGAACAATCAGAAAAGAGCTCATCCTTGCGAGGACCATCAAGGAGAGCGGACTCAAAGGAACCTAGCCAAGTTGGTCCCATGCCCCAACAGATCGAGCGCATAATCAGAAAGGGAGACCAACTGCCTATATCAGACGAATCGACTTCGTGCCCCAACAAATGGAGGCACCAGAAGTGAGTGAAGCCGATCGTAAAGAAAGTGTCACATCCTTCCGCAGATAGTCCTCGGGAAATGGTGTGCGCTACATAGTGAATAATCAGAGTACATCTCATCCTTGCGAGGGTCGTCAAGGTGAGATAGAAGGGCTTGAATGAGCCGGATCCATCAGACGGATCCAAAGAAAATGTGGTCTCGATAGATAGCAGACCGCCTATCAGCAGAAGAAACCATCATAGCAATAATGTGTCATAGCCTCTCGCAGATAACCCTCGGAGAGCTATGAGCTAGGCAATGAATAGTTGTAGTATCAAGGCTCGTCCTTGCGAGGACCGTTAAGGAGAGCAATTAGTCAGTTGGCCTCAGGTCAGGTACACAAGCAGGATGGAGGCCAATCAAGCATATCATCTGACTCGGTTTCGGGTCCCATCAAAATGGCGACCCAAGCAGTGGATGAAACCGTAGTCCTAGAAATTGCCTCATCCTCCCGCAGATAGTCCTCGGGGAGCAATGCAAACTAGATCAATGTAGGTCATGGAAATGCTGGCATAAAATCTCCGGTCCTCGAAATAGTGTGAATCTATCAATCCATAGGAGGGAATAAGATCATGCAATGGAGCGAATAATCATGCATTCACCAAACATCCCTTGGGTCAATCCAGTCAGCTGAGATGGCACAAAAAATAGTCAGGAATCCTTTAAGTGCAAGGGTGGATCAAAGAGTCAGGAGATCAAGGAAGGTTTAATCAGGAAGATGAGAGATCATGCAGGATCCGCACACCTCTATCAGGCACTCCATATCAGAATAAGCAGTCAATCATCAAAATCAAGATGGTTGGAACCTCAAGAAAGATAGATCAATCAATACTCATGAAGTCTTCATCGAATTATCGCATCATATCACATCCTCAATCCGGTGTGCGAGAACTAAAATTCCTCAATAATGCATCACACCTATGCTCTATGCATCAGCAAAAATCCTCAAGAAGCCCATATGCATGTATCAAAGACAAATCCATCACATCAATCTCGGCATCCTCAACATCATAGGCCCGGATTACACCAATAATCTGTATAAATAATCCTCGATGCGGGCCTCTTCAATATGCACAGCATTCCCAGGTAAAGGGAGAGGTGATACGGGGAACACGAGGAAGGTGGATATGAAGGGTAACACAATGGGGTGGAGAAGCTGATTGAGCGTTCGTGCCATTATCGCGGGTGGTAGAAGAGTGACACAGAGGGAACGAGGAGGGCGGGCAAGAAGCTCGAGACATAGACAAAATTGGGTGTTCCACACAGGGCGGGAACACCGTCAAAATGGTGGTCCGAAGAGCATGCTCTCTTTGAACCTAAGAGGATGAGGATGGTACGGAGAATACGAGGAAAGATGGTGAAAAGGAAGGAAACAAAGGACTTGGCGAAGAATGATTGCGCTCAAGCGCCAATATCACGACTCGTTGCTAGAAGAGATATATGTATAAGAGGGGTAGAGAGACTCAAAGATGAAAAATGCATGACTCACACGGACGGGACTGACTACTCTCATGATGAATGAAAAACACAACAGACTCCAAGTCACAATCAATACACAAGGCAAACCCCTCGACTCACCTACTCAACACAGTGAAGACCGTCAGGTGACGGTCATTTATCTTTTCATTTTTAGAGTTAGGTGAGAATCACAAAAATTGTACAATCACTTAGGAGGCTTGATGGGATTTGGGCTCTACTCCTTAGTGTGTACGTGAGCAATTTAAAACGCATACAATGAGGGAGTTGCTCTCCCCAAGACAAGGAAATCCATTATGTTTTATTTTTAGGTCCAACAGAGTTAGCAGTCCCGATTTTATTTAGGTTATCACTTTTTTTGGGTATTTTCAATGCACGTGCCTATCGAGGTTCCAATTTCCATTAACCATCCTAGGTTGGCAAAAACAGAGGGAGAAGATCGGGAAAGCCATGCAAGTCGGAAAACAATGATGCATGCCAAGTAAGAAGACTTACAGTGCCTCCCAGCTCTCTCCATGCGGGATGCATAACAGAATTTGAAACCTATGCTATATGCAAATGCAAACCGAAGAAATCGCCCTAGGTTCAGAAATTGCTATTATCGTGAAGAACCATAAGTCGCTCATTCATCTCTAGCCCGAAAGGTCCGGTCTTGGCTCACCCCTCCTCTGCTCAACACACTTGAGGGTAGGAGAAAGCGCTTTGCGGGGCTCGCTGTGGCACAAAGGCTAAGAGATAAATGAACGGCTGTTTAGAGTTTGATCTAGGTCCAAAGCGAACTATAGGTACATGCAAATATATATTAGGGTGTTTGGACCTAACTCTACGAGCAAGCAACTCCTAAGCTAAGGCTCATTCACACAAAATAATAAAAATAAAATAAAATAAAGAAAAGGAAAAGCGTCAAAATCATCGAGGCCCCCAAGGGAACAATCCCTCGGGCAGTAGACCTCGGGAGTCGGAGTGTACCTGTGAGAGTCCTGTATTATTACAAAATTCAAGTATCACTCTCTCACATAAATATACATATTAAAATAAATTAAAATGCATAAAAATAAAGACTGTCTTCAAAAATTCTCCGTCTGCTGTCCTTGATGCTCTCTCCTGTTGGTTGGTCATAGAAGAGACAACTTCGCCCCGCTTGGGTGCACTGGTCCTCCTAGGAGGTCCTCCTTCGCTTGGCGGTCCCTCGCATCAAAGACAAAGAAAGGAGATGGTTAAAACAGTCCATCAATAATCTCAATAAAAACAAATAAAGGAATGAATCATGGACATGAACAAAGAATTAAATAAATGAAATAAAAACCACGCAAAATTCATACAAAATCCGTTGCCTCCCCGGCAACGGCGCCATTTGATGAAAGGGGTTTATCGAGGGTCTAGATATCTCACAAGGCGAGACATCCAGTCGATGCGGTGACCGCTCAACAGATTCCCAAATCGATCAACAATTAACCCACAATAAAATATATGCAATGAATATCAAAAATATGGAGTTAAAATTTATTATAACTCTACATGTGAATGTGTATAGGTGTAAGTACAGGTAGAGGTCGAACACTGGAGGCGAAGGGAATGTATGTGTATTCTAATTTATTCAATCCATTGGTCATGACCACTTATTGTTTTTGTGGATTTTTAATTTTTTAATATTTTTTTATATTTTTAATTTATTTTTATTTTATTTTTTTATTTTGTTTTTAGATTTTTTTTATTATTTTTTTATTTTCTTTTAATATTTTTTTAATTATATAATATATATATGTATATATAAAGAGAGGTATATATAAGAGGAGAGAGAGAGGTAGTGCAATATATGGATATACATATATATATAGATATAAGTGCTTAAAATATATAGATATAATATGTATATATTTTTTTGTTTTTGATCTTTTTCTAATTTTTGTGTTATTTTTAAGGAATATTTCTATTTTTTTATATTTTTAATTTCAAAAATGTCCACAATATGGGACTAATTAAATTGCTGAATATAACTTGGGTTTTAAAAATATAAAATAAACTCCAAAATTACCCAAATTAATTTTAACATATTAATAATATATATATATATAATTATAAAAGAGAAAATGTATTTTTGGTATTTTTTAAGGATTTTTCTATTTTTTTGTTGGATTTTGGAGCTTTCTGATTTTTTTATTTTTCTTTTTCATATTTTTAGGGTTTTTCATTTTTTGGACTCAATACCTATATAAATATACCATATGTAATTTTTTTTGTAATTTTTCAAAAACATTTTATAATTTTTTTGTATTTTCTAATTTAAATAGTGCACAAAGGGCTCTTCTTTTATTTTTAATGTTTAGGAAAAATGCAAAAAATGCGAAATAAAATATGGGCGTGAAAGATCATCACATGAAGCATCTATCCTAATTTTTCTGAAATTTTAGGAGCACCATAGGTATTTTTAATAAATAGATAAAAGACACAAAAATTAAACAGCCTGGCAGGGGCATTTTTGCAAATAAAATAAGTAACAGGGGCATCAGTGCAAAAATACCTACAGAAATAAACATTTATTTAAAGTTTTGGGGCTCATTTACAATTAATAAAACCCGGCGGGGTTTAAATGCAAAAATCACGCGCATCACGTGGGTGCTGCACGTGAGGCGTAGAGGGACTAAAATGCAAATACATAAACTCCAGGGGGCGTAATGCAAATTAGACAATTTATTTACAACGTAACTTTTTATTTTTAGCATTAAACTATAAATACAAAAAGATGGGGGGGGTTAGGTGTGAAATTTACCCCCAAAGGCGCGATATCCAACGGCGCTGGGCGCGCCACTCATCCACGTGTCGCTCATCTGACGGTGGATACCGGTTTGCCAATGAAGGGCTCGGATTAGGTGCTCCTCGCGGATCGGACGGTCAGTGTGTATCTTCATCGGACGGCTGTCTTTCAATCTGGGCCTCGCCTCCTGATCCGACGGCGCTGGAGATGTCTGGAAGATCAGGGAAGAAGCTCGCCCTCGGCGAGCTTCGATCGAGAAGCTTGGGCTCCTCCGGGCACCTCCCTCGCATTTGAAGTGCTCTGGATGTAGCTGGAAGGCTTCCGCGCCGTCTGATGGTCCTCTCATGGCTCCTGGAGATCCGAGGCGGTCGGATGAGGTCGGTGAAGAACGGGACCTCTAGGAACCTCTTCTTGGGTTTGATCGAGCCCAGATGGGCTCCTCTTTTCTCTGGACCTGCATAGGAAGAACCGGGGGAGCGAGGGCTACCTCCTTGACCCGGGGTTAGGAAGCTCTGCAGCGAAATGGAGTGAGGCAGAGGAGCTCCGACGAACGGCGGAGGTGGAGCTCCGATTCCCCAAGACCAGAGGTCCTGGGTTGATTAAATGTGTGCGATTGATGGAGAAAACGATGGGGTATGAAATGGGATGAACGTGGCGGTCGGACACAGGCAGGATCACGGTGAAGAAGTCGCCGGAGCGGAGCTCCGGTGAACTTCGAATTTTTGATTTTACGCTAAGCTGATCAACTAAGGACTAAACTAACTACGGGAATCAGAATCTAACATTAAAACCTAACTAAAATGCATAAAAAGGACAGCTCTTATACCTGGGGGCCACCAGGGAGCAGGACAGACGCCGGAGCTCCGCCGCGTCAAAATTGCCCTTCCTCCGGCCGATTCGAGGCGCTGGAGCACTCCCCCTGTCACGAGGAACGTTCCAGGAACGAGATCAAGGCTTTTGGTTGGATTAAAATTGGCCAAATTCAGCCAAGGAAGAAGAAGCACTTATTTATAGACATCCCTGTAGACCTTTATTGACTGGCTAATATCTAGGAATCGGTGGTATGTACAAGGGATCCAAGATCTCGGCGAGAATCTCGGATGATCAGAGAGAAAAATCCGTGAAGAGATCGACGGTGACGGAGCACTGAGTCGAGCGGGAAAAATGCAAGAAATCGGGGGAAGCAACATGTCTGACGGGAGTCAGAGGCGCAGGGGGAGTTGACCGGAGGTCAACACTCCCTGGCCCCTGATTGGCCCACATCAGCCCGAACTTGACCCATTTATTTAACATAATAAACGAATTAATTATATTTTACTTATAAAATAAAAAATGTTTATAAATTAATGTAGTATTTATTTATGATTTTTATTTATTTTTTTAATTATTTTATTACGGATTTATTTTAATAATGTATTTATAAGTATATTTATAAATATTTATTTTTATTTTGTTTATTTTACTTTATTATTTTATTTTCTTATTTTATAAATTTATAACTTATTTTTGTGAGTATAAATATATTTTTATTTACTTTTTATGAGTTTATTTACATTTTTAAATAAATAAGTATATGTATATGTAGGTATACTTATAGGTATTTTACCTATATATTATATACATTTTATTTATTTAATGAATTTTATTTGTTTTTATTTTGGATTTGTATTTTTAATAAGTTATATATAATATATACATCATTATAAAAATATAGATGAAAAATAAAAGAATAAAATCCCTTTTTATTTATATACATATAGGTAGCATAGGTATTTTGTTTATGTAGCTTATAGACTTATTTTATTTTACAAATTTTTTTTGGTTTTCTTTTAATTTTAATTTGTACATGTATTATATACATTATTTACAAGATTCTAAAAATATAAATTTATAGAAAGAATAAATATTGAATAAAATGAATATTTTAATCAGTACTATATACAAGGTGGGCCAAAAACCTAACTTCTACAGATGAACTCCAAAAATTATGAAACAAATTTTATTAAATAGTTCTTGGAATGCTATATACAATTAAGGTGAGTTTGGGTGATTTAGAGTTTTTATTGCAAGATATGGGTCTGTGAAGTTGAGATTTTTGCTTTTTATTCTGTGTATAAAATGTACACTGAGTATTATTTTTGTACAAACTCAATTTTGTAATTTTATTCACATTATTATCTACAATTTTCATGTACAAAGTTTCTTTATTTGATGACTAAATAGTTATATACAAAATAGGTGTCAAACATGCATAAATAAATAAATAAATGAGGTATTTATTGTATAATTGGCCCTTATCTCCCCCTACTTTATTCCTTGTCGACCAATTCCATGCTGGACTTGGCCTCGGGGTTAGGGTCATAAAATATTTGCAATATTTTATTCCTTTTTCTTTTCTTCCCTTCATTCTATAATTTTGGCATTAAAACCTTATTTTAATACAATAAATACAATAAATAATGAATGCTATTATATACAAATTAATGCTATTTACATGCATTTGCTGGGGTTTTTAAGGCCAAAATGATAGAATAAAGGTGATGAAATGGAGATTCATCAGCGGGTCAGAGAGTTGACCCGCCAGTCAACTCTCAGACCCTCCTGGTTGGTCCACGTTGACCAACCAGGAAAAACCCTGAGAAAATGTTTTGTGAAATTATTTAAAAATAGAAAATGGCTGAATTAAATTATGATTATTAAATAAAAAATATTCATTATTTTATGTAGTATTTTATTATGATTTTTAATTTATTTTATGAGGTATATTTTTATAAGTTTACTTTCACACCCCTTATAAGTATAATACCTATATATTTTATTCTTTTATTTTTATTTTGGTATTTTTAATCTCGTTAATTCTATTTATTATTTTATAAATTTATATAATACTTTTATACACTTAGAAATATTTTTATTTTTTTATTCTGATGTTTTTTGTATTTTAAATAAAATATAAGTAGGTAATGTATAGGTGTGTATATAGGTATAATACCTGTGTATTTTATATACATATATTTTTATTTTGAGTTTTATTTGGGTTTTTATTCCTGTTTTAATGTACATAATTATTATAAATAATATTCACAAAATTAGAAAAATATAAAAGTATAAAAATAATGAATCAATAATAAATTGAATATTTTAATCTGTACAATTATATAATGAGGGTCCAAAACTCAACTTTCAAACCGTAGCTCCGCCAAATGCGAAACCACCACCATTAAATAGCTTATTTTATTCTATATACAATTAAAGGTGAGTTTGATGCATTTGGAGTTTTCATTTGCGAGATACAGGTCTGGGAAGTTGGGATTCTGGATTCTTATTCAGACCATAACTTTTTATCTGTACATTATTCTTGAGTGAAATCAATTTTGTATTTTTCTTTATTTAATTATCTACAACTTTCATATAAAAATTTTCTTTATTTGATGTATAAAAAGTGGAACCAAAAATAGTTCCCAAAATGAATAAAGAATGAATTACAAAGTATAGGTATTTGACCCTTATCTCCCCCTACTTTATTCCTTGTCAACCTATTCATCAAGATGCCTAGGTCTCGGGGGTTTGGGTCATAAAATATTTACAATATTTTATTCTTCTTCTTTTCTTTTATTTATTCTATAATTTTGGCTTTAATTAAAGTATTTTATACACTATTTACAGGTACATGCATGAATGCTAAGATGGTGTATTTAATGCTATTTACAGGCATTTGCTAGGGTTTTTGGTACCAAAATGATTGAATAAAGATGATGAAATGTGGATTCATCAACCACACCACACTTCTGAGTAATGTGCACCTTAGTTCGTTTTACTTAGTCAAATCAAAATCATTTATTTCCTGCTAGTAGAATTTTTTTATCGATGTGGTTTTTCTGACTTGCATTCATTTAGACTAAAAAGAAATTTCAATTATGTATTGCATCATGCATGCAGAGTGCATGGACCGATGTAAGTCTTCTAAACTGGGCATGCATCATTGATTGTATTGGTTGCAGAGATTTTCACGATATCTATCCCCTTAGTTTTATAACATAGGATAAATGAATCAAGACAGGTAGATGTGACTTATATATAGGATTTAATCAAGTGAGAAACTAACTTAAAATCGAGACTGTTAATAAAGATTGGACCAAACATTTTTTTGAAATAAAATCAAATTGCATTGCAAGGGAGCAACCCTGACTTTGTATATAGGTACTATTCTTAATTGTGAGGGTGAGGATTAGAGTCCAAACCTCTGGACTTGCATCCTAAGTCTCCAGATCTGACTCTTGTGGGTTTAGGAGCTGCAAGCGCTTGCCAATGACCTTAGAGAGACATTTTTGTTCTCATCTTTCTATCATTGCCCTTAAGGACTTGATATAACCCGACAAACCGGGTAGATAGTCCTTATGGTTGAGGGTTGGTAGAAGCAAGAATTGGGTGTCAGGTGACTGATAAATAGGAAAAATTAAGGCCGAAGTCGTGTCAATCGACAAGGCGGAAGGACAGTCGCTGATGTGCCCTTAGACAAAATCTCTATTTAATCAACAATTAACCCACAATAAGAATAAAGCAATTACAATAAAAAAATGTGGAGATAAAATTTATTATAACTCTACAATAATGTGTATAACGTGTAAGTATATGTAGAGTTCGAACACATGGAGCAAATGGGAGAAGGAGGCACAAATAATGCTAAAAAATTGCCTTTTATCACTTGTCCATTTTATTATTTTTGTGGGCTTTAAATTTTTAATTTTTTAAATTTTTATTTTTGTTTTATATTTTACATTTTGATTTTTATATTTTATTATTATTTTTTCTTTTATATAAATAGTATAAACTATATAAGGCTTTATATATACAATATGTAGTAGTATATTTATAAATATTAATAGATATAAATAAAATCCATATAATAAATTATTTTTGGACTTTTAATATTTTTGTAATTTTTTTTGTTATTTTTCTAGGATTTTTGTTATTTTTTATGTATTTTCAAAGTAAAAAATATCCCAAATAAGGGATTAAATATATATCCGATATTGAATTGGTTTTTAAAAATAATGAATAAACTCCAAAATTATCGAAATATATTTTAATATATATATATATATATATATAATTATAAAATAGAAAAGATATTTTTGGATTTTTTTTAAGAATTTTTAAGATTTTTATAAAGATTTTGGGGTTTTAAGATTTTTGGGTTTTTTATTTTTCCTTTTTTGTGATTTTGGTATGTAACTAAAATTAAGATGAAATATACTATATATAATTTTTTTGGAATTTCTAAAGATATTTTAATATTTTTTATATTTTATAATCTAAATAGGGAATAGATAGGATCCTTTTCATTTTTAATAAATAGATTAAATGTGAAAAATGCTAAATAAAATATGGCGTGAATATACATGACATAAAGCATTCAACCCTTTTTTGTGGATTTTTAGGAGCACATTAGATATATTTAATAAATAGATAAAACATACAAAAATCAAAGTCCTAACAGGGGTATTTTTGCAATAAAAATAAAATCCAGGGATCTCAGTGCAAATTTATAAACATAATAAAATGTTTATTAAATTTTTAAAGACCATATCATAATTACAAAACCCGCCAGGTCATACATGCAATTTAACCATCACGTGGGATAACACGTGACACTGCCTGGGGACCAAAATGCAAATACAATAAAATCCAGGGGCCTTCCAACAATTTTAACAAAAATATACAATGTTATTCATATTTTATTGGACTAAATATAAATACAAAGAGGTATAGGGGTGTCCCTGCAATTTCACCACCTCACGTGGGACGCCACGTGAGGTGACGTGGACTGGACCCAAATGTAAATAGCAAAACTACAAGGGTCTAGATGCAAAATTCCCAAATATTTATAACGTTAACTTTTATTTACATGACTAAAAATAAAATAAAAAAAGGCAGGGTTATTTATGCAATTTATCTCAATATAGGCGCTAGCGAACGATGGGGACCATTTCACTTGAACACGTGTCACCATCCGAACGGCCCGTACCGCTTCGTTGGTGATGGCTCTGATTAGATCATCCAAGACGATCCGACAGTTGAAGCTTATCGTCATCCAACGGCTGGCGATTAATCTGGTGGCAGGAATTGATCTAACGGCGGAGATGTAAGGAGGAAGAACAGGGACGAACTCCACCGAGGTGGAGTTCTCCAAGCTCATTCTCCCCCCTTCGACAAACTTTTAAGCTCCAAAAAGGGCCCAACAGTTTCCTGGGAGGTTCGTGCGTCTACCAAGGCTTCAAAATGGACGGAGGATTGCCGGAGCACTGCCACAGGGTCGAGGAAGGCGCTCCAGGTATCTCCAGTGAAGAGTCAAAATTGCCCCAGGCAAGTCTTTAGGCATCCTACCTGCACTGGAAGAGTCAAAACATCGAGGGCAAAGTGCCTCGACAGTCAGAGGGGTGGAATGGACGTGAGTTGAGCGTGGCGTAGCTCCTCAGGTGAGCGGCGGAGGTGAAGGAGCTAAGCTCTGGATCCATGATGGATCTAGGGGTATGAAGGGGCGCGAGGCGTGGATAAATGATAGGGGACAGAATTGAGGGTGAAGGCGTGGTCGGGGGAACAAGGGAACGGGCGGAAACGTTCACAGGAGCGGAGCTCCGATGAACTACAAATCGGCTATTTCACGCGAAATCACTACACTACTAATTAAACTAAGGGCATAATTGAAAAGCTTGAATTAAAACCGAACTAAAATAAGGAAATGTGCAGCTTGTACCTGGCTTTTGGCCAGGGAGCAGAGGTGGTCGCCGAAGCGCTGCCTGGGTGCACCTCCATCGCCCTCCAGCCGCTACAAGCTTCAGGGGACCTCCCCATGTCACGAATATGCACGCTAGGCCGAAACCACGAGGCTTTAGGGTTAGGAAATGTCCAAAGAATCGAGGAGGAGTGGAGGTCTTTATTTATGTACATTGCGAAGCACCCTTGTTGAACAGATCAAAACAAGAAATCAGGTGTATGTACAAGGGATTAGATGGTTCGGCGTGAATCTATGATGATCAGGGATCATATCCCGTGAAGGGATCGAGCGTGAAAGATGGATAGATCAACCAGAAAAATGGCAAGAAAAGGTGGGATGGGACTGTTCTGACGCCAGTCATAGGTACAGGTGGAGTTGACCGGAGGTCAACATTCCTTGTCCTCCGATTGGTCCAGATAGGTCCGCTAGATGATAAAATAACTTATTTATTAAAGAAAATTTTTAAAAAATAATAAATGATTTTATTATTTTTCAATTATAAAATAAAAAATGTTTATTATTTTATTTAGTATTTTATTATGAATTTAATTTATTGTTTTTGACTTTGTTTGTTAGTAGTTAATTTTTATTTGTGTATTTATAGGTATATTTACCTGTCTTTTGTACATTTTTATTTTCATTTTGTATACTTTATTTTATTATTTTATATTTTGTTTAATGTATTTATAACTTATTTTTATGAGTATAAATATATTTTTATTTTAATGATATTATTTGTACACTTAAATAAATAGGTATGCATAGTTTATAGGTTTATTTATAGGTATTTTACCTATGCTTTATATACATCTTTTTATTTTAATGTGTTTTATTGGAATTTATTTGGGATTTATATTTTTACTAGAATATGAATGATATTTACAATATTATAAAAATATAAAGAATAAAAGAATGAAATCCACTTTTATTTACATAAAGGTAATAACATAGGTGTTTTACCTATTTTTCACATAGACTTATTTTATTTTATTTTTTCTTTTTGGTTTTATTTTAATTTCAATATGCACATATGTTATAAATAATAATTACAAAATTATAAAATATAAGTTTGTAAAAATAATGGAGGATGAATAAAATGAATATTTTAATCATGTATAATGTACAATAAGGGTCAAAAACCTAACTTTCACATAGTAACTCTAAAAAATATAAAACCACCACCATTAAATAGATCGTGAAAAGTTATATACAATTAGAGGTGATTTCAATATGTTTTGAGTTTTTTTTGAAAGATATGGGTATGTGAAGTTGGGGTTTTGGCTTTGTATTTTGTGTATAAAATGAACATTGTGTATTATTATTATACAAACTCAATTCTGTATTTTTATTTACATTATTTTCTACAACTTTCTTGTACAAAGTTTCTTCATTTGATGAACAAATAATAAAGAATAAAATAGATTCAAAAATGCATAATGAATCAAAGAATTTGGGTTTTATTCTATTTTTGACCCTTATCTGTCCCTACTTTATTCCTTATCGACCAACTCAATTCTTGACTTGGTCTCGGGGTTTAGGGTCATAAAATAACTTCGATATTTTATTGTTTTTCTTTTCTTCTCTTTATTCTATAATTTTGGCATTAAAAACAATGTTTTATATACAATTAATACAATAAATAGTGAATGGTTATGTGCACAAATTAATGCTATTTACATGCATTAGCTAGGGTTTTTAAGGTGAAAATGATAGAATAAAGGTGATAAAATGGAGATTCATCACCCCCTATACTTGCCTTTGCTAGTCCCTAGCAAACACTTATGCAATCAGTACAGAAAGAATAAAGAAGAAAAGAAAAAGAAAGGATAAATGGAATTGATTTCAATAATTAAACTTGCCACAACAAAATCAAAGTTTGGAGCTCAGGTTAGACCTTGATGTGAAAATGTGTGTGGAACCTCATCGGGAACCAAATTTAAAACACAACAACCTTCGAGAGTCACAAAACTCGGTTCAAATCACCTCAATAGCTAGGTCAGAACTAGCCTACATCATACGGAAACCCTTATGACTATGAAATTGACTTGTAGAGTGTAAGTGATAGTGGCTCCCCCCAACTGAAATGACAAAGGAACTGACTTCTCCAGAATGACAACCCAATGATTCCCCAATCCAGCACTATGTCCTTGAGGAGAGAGGTATTCCCTTCTAAGTTCAAGTGGCATCCAACTCAAGAGGAGGAGGTGAAGAAAAGAATGGACGGTAGCAAGTGTAGCTACCTATCCTGGGATGCATGACCAGTGTAGTCAAGTCATCCAGTTGCTAGATCACATGGTATAACTTTGATGCTCAAGCTTGCTTATTTTCTATACAACATATATACATACTCCTGCAGGCATTTCTTTTTATTTTCAGGCCTGGCCATTTTTTTGGATTTTTTTTGAAATACTATATACAATAGCATTTACATAAGGAGTTTTTCCTCTTGAGCCAGAAAACTATCCCTCTTTTGAAACATTATCGCAACCCACACTCTCCTGTCATTTGACTTCATGACAACTAGACCAGGTTGAGGTGCACTTCCCTCCCTAGATGAGGACAAATGTTTCCACTCGTGTGTGTCTCAGACCAGCAAATCCAACCCCCTCACCACTCCAACTGAGTTGAGCCAGTGAGAGGTGAAAATGTCCAAGTTAGGTCACGGGCAACAAGAGTCATGTGTGCGTCTCGAAAAGTTCTAGATAGTCAATTGAGGTGACTTGAAACCCATCTCTGAGTCTCAAAGAATTAAGTCCCAATGGACCTGAAGTACCTTAAACCTAGTTCACATGAGGTTCCAGTGCACTATTGTCTCAAGTTGAAGGAGGTAAGGAATTCTTCTAGTTATATTTGTTCCAAGTGAACCTTTAAGCAAATTTATATTCCGGGTGTCGACGAGGGATGAGACTAGAAGTGAAGACAAAGCTCCGCCTAGTAGAATTCATTAGGGGTGCCCGTCAGGCGACCCTTGACCCTGCAGCAAGGCAAGACAGATGGGGACCTTGTAACTGATGATGTCTGGGTGGTGTTGACGCGTCATATATAGGTGCAATAAAGTCCAAACAAGCTCCAATCTTCGACTTTATTGGACTAGTTCAATCATCAAACTCAATCAAAGAATAATATACAAATGCTATGTACAGTGTAGAAAGAATAATGCAATTTTCAAAAAGAATTTGAAAACAAAGGCAAAAAGAATTTTTATACAAAGAATTTTTGGCACAAAAACAAAAGATATGCACAACTATTTACACGGGCGTATCGCTTTTTTTATTTTATTTATAAGAGTTCAAAATTCTAAAGAATTTATATGTTTAAAAGTTATTTTTATAGGTATATACGTATAATTTATAAAGAATTTTATATATTTTAATGATGCATTTATTCCTCAAATTTATTTGAAAACAATTTTGAAAACTATAGTACACAATAATTTTTGCAAATAATTACAAACATTTGAAAGCTATTTTGCAAAGGTTTTTCACATAATATATGTATAGATATTTCAAAATAGTTTTACAACTATTTTCAAAATCATTTGCAAATAGGTTTTCAAAGCTTTTATTTCATAAAAACAAAAGAATTTTTGCAAATCAAAATAATTTTACAAAGATTGAAAATATTTCACAAAAAGTTTTCCAAACAGGTCACACCATTGTTCAAATCATTTTGCAAAAATATTTTTAACCTGATTTTTAATCAGTGTATATAAAAAGAATTTGAGGAATGAAAATTATTATCAATTGGTTATTAATGAATGTATATGTGTATATATATGTATATTTTAGCCATATTTATTGTTAATAATACGAAAGTACGAGTTATGGCTAAAGAATATATAGAGTATATACGATCCCCCTATACTTACATCGAGCTATGTCCTCATAGATCGAAAAGAGAAAGAAAAGACAAAACTCGTACTGAGTATAGAAAAGTCTATACTGCAACGACTGAATAAGAAATGAAAGAATGAAGAGATGGATGAATAAGAAGGAGACCTTCCCCCTATACTTAGGATCAAATAATACGGAGTATAGTAGACTGTACACAAGGCATGGAGGGTCAAGGGTGGGAATAAATAGATCACAACTCGGGTTGTCTCCCCCTATACTTAGGGTAATATATCCCTAAATATAGCATAGCAAATCAACAAGAGAGGAGACAATGGAGGGGATCAACGAAGGAAAGAATTCGAGATGCCCCATACTTAGGACAAAATACATCCTAGGTACAGAAGAGCGACAAAAGGGGGCGATACCTTTTCTGTAGAAAATGGAAATGAAAAGAAGAAAAGAAGAGAAGAAGAGACGACAGAGATATACAGATAGATGAAAAAGATCGTAAATGATGTACGCATCACCCCCCCCCCCCCGATACTTAGGGTGAAAGATCCCTAAGTATAAGCAATGACAGGAGCGATGAAACAGAACAGAGATGGAACAACACTGTATGTACCTCCCTATACTTAGGACAAGGTACGTCCTAAGTATAGACATAAAGATATGGCGCAAGATCTGGGGAACACGTAACATACGTGAGAAAGAATGAATGTAAGATGAAACACATATATACAACAAGGTAGACTGGTGAAGTGCAGGATGGTATCTGACAAGTGAATATCGTGCTCTCATCATCGTCTCCCTGTAAGAACGACGACGCAATCAAAAAGCGAAAAGACACCCGGATATACAATCAAGTGGGTGTCGGCAACTGGGGAAAATAAATTGAAAGGTGAGACAGGGTTCGGTAGCGAAAAGGAGAGCATTGGCTCATAAGGAAAGAATGAATGAGCAGAGCCGATACTGTAAGACTTGGAGAAAGAAGGAACAATACGGACTCCTCCAAGTCAATCAAGGTCTCGGAGATGTACATAAATTGATAAATAGGATACTATTAATGCAACAACGTGATATCCGATGGTCATAAAGTCAGAACGATCAGGGACACACTGAACACCACAGGACACGGCTCAACCCTGCGAGAGTCGTCAAGGTGAGCAGACTCATATGAGTTTAAGATCTCAGAATAATCACAAGACTCGGCTCCGTGCTCCTTCAGACAGGAGACACAACCAGGGAGGAGATCGAGTACACAATCCAGAATAACCGACTTCGTGCTCAACCAAAAAGGAGACACTAGAAGTGTCAAGCATCTAGAAAATGATGTACCCTCCTGCAGATAACCCTTGAGGAGTAGTACATGCTAGACAATGAATAATCAGACGGAGCTCACCCTTACGAGGGTCGTCAAGGTGAGCGGACTCCAAAGCGTCAGATCCATCAGATGGATCATCAAAGGTGGGCTCGGTAGGCGACAGTTCGGCTACCATCAAAAGAGACCGACAGATATAGAAAAATGTCATAGTCTCTCACAGAAAACACTCTCAGAGTACTATGAACTAGTCGGTGAATGATAAGGAATGTGACACTCATCCTTGCGAGGACCGTCAACGAGAGAAGACTCAAAGGAGTCAGTGAATTTGGCCTCGTGCACCGACAAACCGAGCACATAATCAGACAGGGAGGCCAAACAATCAAATAAGACGATGCGGTTTCATGCCCCAACAAGGTGGAGACATAGTCAATAAATGAAACCGATTGTAAAGAAAGTGTTGCATCCTCCCGCAAATAGTCCTCGGGGAGGAAATGCAAGCTAGGTCAATCATATCGTGGGAATGATGGCATCACATCTAAGTTCCTTGAAATCAAACGATCATCAATCCTCAGGAGGGCATAAGATCATGTGAGGGATAAAAGATCCAAGCTCATTAATAGTAATGTGATCCCTCGAATTAATCCAATCAGCTAAGATGGCACAAAATATAAGCAAAAATCCTCTAAGTTTCACGGGTGGATGGACGAGTCAGGAGATCGAGGATGGATAGATCAAGGAGATGAGGGAGATCATGTGGGTTCCAGTCACCATCGCTTTGAATTCCAAATCAAGATAGTCAATCAAACCCCTCAATCATGACGAAAGGAACCTCAAAATAGATCAATCATTCATAGCTCATGAAATCATCATCAAATCATCACACCATATCACATCCTCAATCCGGTGTGCGTGATAAAAAATCCTCGATAAAGAATCACACCTGGTAATTGTGCATCATCAAAGTCGTTAATAAGGTCCAAGCACATAGCAAGAGTCAGATCCAATCTTAGCATCCTCAAAAAGTGCGCCCGACTTACTCAATTAATTAATGTAAGCCATAATCCTCGATGCGAGATATTCCTCGAAGCACAGCAATCCCAGGTGATAGAAGAATGATACGGGGGATACGAAGAGGATGGGCGAGAAGAAAGCGGACACAGTCAAAATTGTGTGTTCTACACAAGGCTGGAACACATCCAAAATTGTGGTTCAACGAGAGGGTCTCCTTGAATCGGATTAGATATGGGTGATATGGGCATGGAGAAAAGCCTCAAAATCCGGCGAAGACAATGAAGCTCAAGACCCCATATCATGACTCGAATGCAAATGAGGAGGTAAATATGGACAAGGGAGATAGAAGGACTCAATGATGAAAATACGCACTCACACGGGACTGAAAACTCTAAGAATGGATGAAAACACCGATGGACTCAAAGTCAAAATCAATACACAAAGCAAACCCCCGGTTCACCTACTCAACACAGTGAAGACCGAGATGTGGTCTTTTTATCTTGTCAATTTTAGAGTTAGGTGATCATCAAGAAGTTGTACACACCGAAGATAGGCTTGGTATTGGGGCACTAATCCTTAGCGTGTACGTGAGAATAAAATGCTCATACAAGGAGGGGATTGCTCTCCCCAAGATAAGGAATCCATTACATTTTATTTTAGAGATCAAGCGGAGTTAGTAGTCCCGATTTTATTTATGTTATCACTTTTTTTTTCAATGCACGAACTTAACGAGATTCTAATTCCATTTAACATCCTAGATGAGCAAAATCAGAGGGAGAAGGTCGGAAAATCCAAGTAAGTCGAAAATCGATGATGCATGCCAAGTCAGAAGACTTACAGTGCTTCCCAGCTCTCTCCATGCGTGATGCAAGACAGAATTGAAGTCCTAACTATATGAGATGTAATTCGATGAAATTACCCTAGATGAGAATATATTATTAGCCTGAAGCACCATATTGCAAAATTTGACTAAGTTCAAAACATGGTCTATAGGTACATGCAATGTTTATTAGGTGTTTGGCCTTAGTCTATCGAGCAAGCACATCCTAATCTGGGGCTCATTAACACAAAATAAATACAAATAACAAGGGTCAAAACCATCGAGGCCCCCGAGGGAACATTCCCTCGGGCACTGGACCTCGGGAAGTCAGAGAGTATCTGAGAGTCCGAATTATTACAATTATCCAATGTATCTCTCTCATGTAAGTATACATAAAAATACAAAATGATGGATTGGTCTTCAAAAATTCTTCCCCATCCGTCCTTGATGCTTTCTCCTGTCAGCCGAGCAAGAAAGGCTGACTCTACCTTGCTTGGGTGCACCGGTCCTCCTAAGAGGTCCTCCTTCACACGGCAGCCCCTCGCATCAAAGACAAACAGAGCAGGTGGTCATAAAAGTCAATAATTAATATCAAATAATCAATGAAAAATAAATAGTGATATAAACAATGCAATAAATGAATGGACAAGAGAAAAGAGAGAAAATAAAATAAGCTCCAACTACACGACGTTGCTCCCCGGCAACAGCGCCATTTGATAAACAGGAAAAATTAAGGCCGAAGTCGTGTCAATCCACAAGGTGGAAGGACAATCGCTAATGTGACCTCAGATAAAATCTATGTTTAATCAACAATTAACCCACAATAAGAATAAAGCAATTAAAATAAAAATGCGGATTTAAAATTTATTATAACTCTAAAACAATGTATATAGCATGTAAGTATGTGTAGAGGTCGAACACAATGAGCAAACGAGAGAAGGAGGCACAAGTAATGCTAAAAAATGTTTTTTATCTCTTGTCCATTTTATTATTTTTGTGGATTTTTAATTTCTTTAATTTTTAAATTTTATTTTTATTTTATATTTTATATTTTGATTTTTATATTTTCCTATTTTTATATTTCTTTTTATATTTATTATTATTATTATTCTTTTATATAAACAATATAACCTATATAAGGCTTTATATATACAATATGTAGTAGTATATTAATAAATACTAATAAATAAAAATAAAATATAAATAATAAATTGTTTTTGAGTTTTTAATATTTTCTATTTTTTGTTATTTTTCTATGATTTTTGCAAATTTTTATGTATTTTAAAGTTAAAAATATCCCAAATAAGGGATTAAATATATATCCGAAATTGAATTGGATTTTAAAAAATAGTGAATAAACTCCAAAATTATCCAAATCAATTTTAATATATAAATATATATAAATAAGATTATAAAACAGAAAAATATATTTTTAGATTTTTTAAAAAATTTTAAGATTTTTATAAATGATTTTGGGGTTTTTATATTTTTAGACTTTTTGTTTTTCCTTTTTTGTGATTTTTGGTCTGTAATTAAAATAGGATAAAATATACTATACATGTTTTTTTGGAATTTCTAAAGACATTTTAATAATTTTTGGTATTTTATAATCTAAACAAGGAATAAATATACTCCTTTTCATTTTTAATAAATAGATTAAATGCGAAAAAATGCCAAATAAAATATGGTGTTAATATACATGACATAAAGCATTCAACTCTATTTTTATGTATTTTTAGGAGCACATTAGCTATATTTAATAAATAGATAAAACATACAAAAATCAAAGTCCTGGTTGGGGCATTTTTGCAATAAAAATAAAATCCAATGATCTCGGTGCAATTTTACCAAGGTAATAAAATATTTATTTAATTTTTAAAGACCATTTCATAATTACAAAACCTGCTAGGTCATACATGCAATTTGACCCTCACGTGGCACAACACGTAACACTGCTTGGGAGGGACCAAAATACAAATACAATAAAATCTAGGTGCCTTCCAGCAATTTTAACAAAAATATACAATGTTATTCACATTTTATTGGACTAAATATAAATACAAAGAGGTACGAGGTTGTCCCTGCAATTTCACCATCTCACGCGGGATGCCACGTGAGGTGACGTGGACTGGACCCAAATGTAAATAGCGAAACTACAGGGGTCTAGATGTAAAATTTCCAATTATTTATAACGTTAACTTTTATATACATGACTAAAAATAAAATACAAAAAGGCGGGATTATATATGCAATTTACCCCAATATAGGCGCCGGTGAACGGCGGGGATCATTTCACTTGAACACGTGTCGCCATTTGAATGGCGCGTACCGCTTCGCTGGTGACGGCTCTGATTAGATCATCCGAGATGATCTGACGGTTGAAGCTTGGCGTCATCCAACGACTCGTGATCAATCTGGTGGCGGGCATTAATCTAACGACAGAGACGTAAGGAGGAAAAACAGGGACGAACTCCGCCGAGGCGGAGTTCTCCAAGCTCATTCTCCCCCCTCTAGCGAACTTTAAGCTCCAAAAAGGGACCATCAGTTTCCTAGGAGGTTCGTGCGTCTACCGGGGCTTCAAAATGGACGGAGGATTGTCGGGGCACCGCCACAAGGTCGAGGAAGAACGGCGCTCCAGGTATCTCCGGTGAAGGGACAAAATTGCCCCAAGCACATCTTTGGGCGTCCGATGAATCCGTGATTCATCACCTTTATTCTTTTGTTTTGGCTAAAATCCTTGGTAAAATACATGTAAATATCCATTAATTCCAACTAATTATCATTCTAACCACAACTGTTAATATTATATATTTAACACTTTTTAAATCCAAAATAAAAGAATAAAGATAACAAGAAAAATAAAAGAAAAGAATGCCGGATATATAAAATATATACAGACCGATCCTAACCCCGAGACCAGGTCAATATTGACCGAGTCGACAAAAGAAATAAGTAGGGGGAGATAAGGATCCTAACTTATAAAAATATCGAGAAACAAAGACCAAAAATATAATTTACCCATTTTACACAATGTAAATATTTCACCTATTTTATTTATCATGAAGACAATCTCAAATCACAACACTCCTTCTGTAAAAGTCGTTCATAAAAATATATATTATTTTTTAAAAAAATATCAGAAAAAAATTTCAATATAAAAATAATTACCGTAATGAAGCGTAAAAGCCGCAAAAGCTGACTTCCAAGATTCATAACTATTTATAGAAAACTCCAAACGGACCAAACTCGCCTTTAAAATTCATTTGTGCTTAGTGTTATTTACTAAAAATATTAGAAAAATATTCGAATAAAACTGGTGAGTTTTGACATTTTAGACCCGTTGTCAATATGCACTATAAATAACCATAAACCCGACTAACATAATTCCTTCTCATAAAATCTTCCAAATTTGTATAGAAAAATATAAAAATATAATTAAGTCAAAATACCAATAAAATCCAGAGGCCCGAATCCACTTCCTAAATTTTTCGGGCCCTATAACTCGACAGTATGAACTCCGAATTGAGCAAACTCGGTCCAAAAATTATATTATTCAATTATCTACAAAATGACACTAGTTTCGCTAAAATCGGAGTTAATATGAAAAAAACAATTTTCATGTCCATATCAGTATATTGTACAATGTAACGTAATATATATTATTAATTTAAATAAGTTAATTTTATATACTTTATTTATATTATAAAAATTCTAATTTAATTTATTGTTTCTATATCTTTTATTAATTAATTAATTATATACTTATTTATTTATTTAATTAATAGTTAATTATTTAATTATACACTTGATTACTTAATTTATTAATTATATTTAATTATTAATTATTTATTTAATTACAAAATTAATTTATAATTAATTTAATATAATTATTACATATTTAATTTAATTTACTTTCTCTCTCTCTCTCTCTCGTTTTCTTCTCCTCCTTTTTTTTCTCTCCACCTTTCCCTTTTCCCTCTTCCTCCTTTGTTCTTCTTCTCCAAGCACACATTCCTCATCCGCTATTTTTCTCCACCATCTTGTGAGCTCCAGTGAGCGGAAGTGCTTGTGACAGGGGTATTTCTATCTGTAGTTGAGCAAGGAGCGAGGAACGACGAGATCGCCGCCGCATGGTGGAAGCTTCGGCTTCATGCGCAACAGCCTCCGACCTGCCGATCGCCGAGGCGAAGACCCCAGAGCTCCGTCGAGCTCCGAGCTCTCAGGCATCCGTATCGTTTTTTTCTCCATTCCAGGTTTGGACCTCGTTCTCTTTCTCTTTTTCTATTCTGCTTCAGCTCTCTACTCATCTTAATTACTTTCCGCGTTTGTTTTCTCTCTTGATTTGACATTCGAATCCACTCTCTGCTAATTTTCTCTCACCGAAATCCACACATTTTTCTTCTTCCTCCATACATGCTCATTTCTGATCAAGTACTGCAATCAGAGATTTGATTCCCATTCCATTGCCTTCGTTGGAATCATAAATCGTCTATTTTTAAATTTTTTTCCTAACATCTGGTCGAGGTACGATTCTCGAGCCACAAATTAATTATCGGCAGGAAAAGCTCGAATGTGATTTTAGAGATAAGATCTAATAATCGGCTGCACACGGAACGTTGCACCGTCATCCAGGAAATGTACCATGTCGTCGCATGATGCGTCAGATGTGAACAAATCGCCAAGTCGTTTATGCATTGTACCTGGAGATCTGAGATCCGAACTATAATCCCACCTGCTCATCATCAGGCATTTGAGAAGACGAAAGCATCTGCTTTCCAGATCCGTGCAAATTGCTTAAACCATCGCCCTGAGCAGAACATGACACCGCAGAACCACCTGTAAGAACAAGCATCAATGAACATGAATTGCATCGGCAGCTATACTAGAAGAGGATCTAACCGTGTACAGCTTCACCGATAGAGCTTCATCTGGAAGCTAATTTCATTACTGATTGAACAGTGAACAACAAACCACCGTGACTGCTCGAGAAGCATCTCCATCTTCATCGCATTATCGTCGTTGTCTGAGTTAAGGAGAGGAAAACAAATCTTAATTTCAGGTTGCATCGTAGCCACTCAATCGAGACGTGATCAAACGCTCAAAATCGTGTCGTGTGTCCGCACCTGAACGCAGCACCGCACACCTCTCTAGGCATCATGTGTGCCTCACGCAAGTGTGGGAAATATCTTTGGGATGAATTGCACAAATACCCGGAACATTGTTTTCTTAGGTAGGTACTGCTAAGGATAAATCACATGCACAAGCACGTGATTGTTGGGATTATTGCGGATATGCCCCCCTCGATTTCTACCTTTTACACACATAACCCATATTCTCCAGAAAACTACATCGATGCTCTTGTAATTATAGATATATACTATAAACACTCTAATCATATATATAAATATAATACATAATAAATAAAAAATACAAAATATAAGAATACAATAATAATAAACAAAAAATGCATAGTTTTATACATATACAAAATTAAATAAATTTTGAAAAATAGAAAAAAATACTCTTTAGCATTAAATAAATCACTAAAACACTAAAAAAACTAACAAACTTTAAAAATCATAAAAAAAGTATAAAAACATTAAAAAATCCAATAATAATTACCTTTAGTAAATTTTACAATATTCTACATTTTAACCCAAAAAAATGAAAATCAAATATTAAAACCAATAAAAAATACAAAATACATCAAAACTTGCGAAAATCACAACTAAATAAATAAAAATCATTTAAAAATGCACAACATATCGTTTTGAAGGTAATTTCATCTATTTTTAGATAAAAATAAAATAAAAGGGTTTTCTCACTATATTCAAGTTTTAAAAATTCAAAATACATCACAGTTTTCAATATACACATAATTTTTCACATTAAAAATAATCCAAAATTCAATAAAAATCATAAAAACCTTCTAAAAATCCATAAAACATGAAATAAAATAAAAGCAAAAAAATAATAAAATAAAAACCAAATAAAAATTACAAAATAATTTCTAAAGTAATTAAATAAAAATGTAAATGATTAAAATTCACAAAAACAATATAAAGTTCATTAAAAATGAAATAAAAGAAAATTTCTTAAAAATAAAATAAAAATTAGGAACCTTAGTTTGTTTGTAGTTTAACCCTAGTTATCAACAGTTTGCCTCCCTGAGTTCGACACTCTCGTACTTGACACTATACATCTTGTTTAGGAGTATAAATAAAATAAAGAAGAATAACTAAAAATTAATCTCTTCGGTTAAAACTTACATGGTCGATACAACGACCGTGAAATCGACTATTTCTATCTCTTTTGCAGGAATAAAGAAGTGATCAGGTGGTGTTTTTTTCAGATGGCGTCATTGCTGGGCAGGCAGCGCTAGGGTAGTCATAGACCTAGGTTTAGGGTTTCTCTTTTCGCCATTTAATTTCTTAACCTCACGGCCTTTTGTTTCTGATTTGTGTAGCACAGGTTGAGAAGCGCGAGATAGAACCGCAAAGTCATTTAGTGTCATTTCTTGTAATAAATTTTTTCCGTAGAAATGGACCCCTTCAGGGTATCCCGACTTGTACTTGTTCTCGGGGTCTGTTTCACCAGGGTTGTACTCCTGGTGGAGTAGGGCACTCATCACAGCTTTTTCGCTCGTGTTTTTCTCGACAGTTTTTCGCAGCTTTCCGAGATAGGTGCTTGTTAGGATTTTTGCGAAATTCCCCTTCTCTGCGCACCATAGATTAGATGCTTGCTTAGGATACGACATCTAGGTACTTGTATCTAGGGCCAAATCCAAAAATACAAAAATATGTTAGACGATCTTTCTGAAAATATCCAAAAAAAAGTGAAAGCCAAAAATTAAAATAGGGACTGTTAATTTCTATTTGATCCTAAAATAAACGTAAGGACTCCAATTGTTTTGGGAGAGCAACACCCGAAATTGCATCGCAGGTACATTCTCCAGACTTTGCGAGTGAGAGATGACCCATAAGGTAGAGTCAAAGTCTGGGCTTCTATTGAAGTACTACTTAGTTCACATCTTTAACCACTTTATCTTCAGTGGGTGCTCTTGGGTAGCCGGAAATGGTCCGGGTGTACTTAGCAGAGTGGGAGGTTTAGAGGACACAGCGTAAGGCTCCGTCCTCAATTAACACGGGTAGCCGGCAATGGTCTGTACTTACTCCCATACTAGCTGAGACTGGATGATTTCTGGTGAGAACTCAGGACAGTATGCCATAGAAGTTTCGGACACCTATCTGATCTCGCTAATATGTGAGAAGATTTGTTTGCCAAAGAACCCTAAAATTGAAAAGATAAATGACCGAACTCTTACGGCCATTACCAGGGTTGCGTTGGTGAACTCGAGGTTTGCTTTGTGTTTGACTTGGTGGTGTGAGTCCTAATTTTTCAGATCTATCTCTGAGATCTATCGCAATCACTCGTCGTTCGCATTTTGTCTAGAATCAGATTTTCGTTTTCTTAAGTCACAATGATGGGTAGGCGATCTCTCAGGCCGACTATTACGGTAGTGCTTCCAGACGCATCTACTCGATCATCTAGGTTGGCTCGAGACGTATCGTGTCTCGAGCTCGTGTTGAGTCCTCTGGCTTTCTCCGAGTGTGACTCAGACCTCGGAGAATCTTCTCCTTTTGTTTCCAAGTATTCTCCCTCTCCTTCTATCCCCCTCTCTTCGTTTCTCTTGAGTCAGCCTTCAGTTACATCAGTGGCAGTTGAGCAGAGTTTCGAGACCTGTGAACCGATTCCAGATCAGATAAGAGATTCAGGTCCAAGAGTAGCTAAGATAGGAGCGTGGATTGAGCAGCCGATAACTTCTTCGAGAGTTGAGTCAGTTTTGACATCGAGACTGACTCAGACTTTGTTTCACTGCTGCTGAAATTTCATGGAAAGCCGCACGAAGAACCGTATGAGCAATATGAGTTTGAGGAGATTTGCAACACTCGATTCTACTCAGATATTACACCTGAGGATGCCATAAAGAAGACCTTTCCCTTGACACTCAAGGACAGAGCCGCGAGATGGCTCCGAGGTTTGGAAAAGGAGCGAGCCAACTGGGATAGACTTAGAAATACCTCTCTTAAGAAATTTAATCCCATTATCCGAGCAAACTTCATGCGGTCCATTATCAGAGAACTTTTGCATGATCCCCATGAGCCACTCCAGGATATGTGGCTCCAATTTCATATTCTTTTGAGGAGATTTCCGGATCATGGGATTTCCAAAGCTGAATTAGCTCAAATATTCTATCAGGGGATGACCGCAAATCAGCAGGTGTTGATCGATGCCTCGTGTGGCGGTTCACACCGCAGTCTCAACAAAGATTCACTTTGGGAACTCTTCGGAGAAATTTCTGATGTCAAGACAACACATGAAGGAGATCACAGATCACTTAGATGTGATCCACCTCGCGCCGATTTAGGGGTCGCACATCATGCAGTTGATGTGGGATACTGATTTGGAATTAAAAATGGATGTTGAACTAGTAGCAGAGAGTTCTCAACTTCAGAGATCGACACACATTCCATTGAGCTTCCAGTCAGAGTATGAGTCGGTTACGTGCTTCCCACTTCAGGAGTCTTAGATACCTATCCATCAGGTACTCCAAGATATCGAGCGTGAGCTGATGCTGTTTCAACCGACTTATCATCCGATTCAGTTTCCATATCAGGACTAGTGCCAGGAGCAGCACCCTCAGGAGCAATTCACCTCAGACTCATTTGCTTTTTCTGAGTGTCTTCAACAGCCCGAGATGGATGTGGGACACCAGTTTAATATCTCTGATATAGACGGTCCCACATTCAATCATTTCATCCATTTGATTCATGAGAATACTTCCTATTGTAGAGAGCAGATGGACACTTTTAGAGAATTTATTGCCAGCAATGTCACATAGCAGAGATCAGTTTCAGATTTCCCTATTTCACATGAGTCGTTGGAGGAGAATACAACCGGCAACGGTGCAGGTGCGCATTCAGATATTGATTCTCTTCATAGTGAAGGCGAAAAATCACAAAAAATGAAAAAAAGAGAAAATCCAGAAAAAGAAATAAAGACAAGACTCCCGCCTCTTCTGATGGATCTCAAGTTTCTGCGCTTCATGGAGCGAATCCCCATTTTAGAAAAATATTTTCTTCTCCTTCTTATCCTCCGAGTGTACAGACTAACACATAGGATGTACAGATACCTTTCTCAGATACTCTGAATCTTGGAAAGGGAGAAAAATCAGAAAATTTAAAAAAATCAAGATTCAAAATTCAAGAAAGAGATGCTGGACCGAATTCAGATTAAGCTCACTCTTTTAGAGGCATTGGTCCACATTCCTCTTCTTCAGAAATGCCTGAAGCATCATACCACACCGAAAAGGAAGAAGAGGCGTAATCATTGCTCTGAAAAACAATTGTTGACCATTGCCACTTGTTGTGCCATCTAGCACACATCTCCCAAGAAGAAAAGAAAGACATGGGAGCACCGTTTATCAGTTGTCAGATTTCAGATCACGAGTTTGAGTACACATTGTTAGACAGCAGTTCGTCAGTGAATATATTACCCTTCCATCTTCTCAAGACTCTTCATTTAGGGCCTCTGAAGTGAGCCATGATTCTCCAGTTTCCCGACCGATCAGTCAAGAGGCTGAAGGGTATACTTCAAGATGTTGTCGTGGTGGTACAAGGCACAAAATTCACTGTGTATTTTGTTGTCTTAGACTCTGAATCATCAGTACCATCACAGGATGCTGCCATCATTCTTGGAAGGCCTTTTCTATGTACGGCCAAGGCCGTAATTGATTATGGGACAGACAGTATCATGTTCCCTTCCAGCAGCACAGTGTCGAATTCCAAGCCAACAGAGACTCTGCCAGTAAACGAATGTGTTTCTGGGCCATGAGACACAGAGGCATGCGGGATCACAGATGAGACACGATACGATCATATTCCTCCTGATTCTAAAGAAACCCTAGATTTCCTCTCCAGAGAGGAAAACTTGGAGAACATAGATTTTGGTGATCCGAGTACACATGTCTGGGGATGTGTTGATGAATTACGTAGTATCTACGTCATCAAAACCAAACTGCTTGTGGCACGTACTTCAAAGGCCGAAACCGATCCAATTGAAGATCTTCCATCCGAGCCTTCGAGTAGAAAGATTGTTGAGCCCTCTTTTCATGTGGATTCGGATAAGGGCTTAGTTGAGGAGATTAATCATATCGCAACAGAATTTGACCTCTTTCTCGGGTCTACTTCAAAGACCATGGATCAGATTTCAGAGGTAGGTTCTGTCCATATTTTCGGCCATCTGGACCGCTCCTCACCAGGGATCTTCCGATTCAGATATGGATATCTCTGAGGATGACCCTGATGTCGACCAGAATCGTGTACATCCTATTGTTCCTCGGTCGAGCAAGAAGGCAACTCTTCAGCTTTCTTGAGCTTGTACAGCTCGTTCATCTTGTACTTATGTATTTCCGATTTTATTCATTCATTTTATCATTTGTCTTACACCCTTAGGTTGATCTAGAATTTTGTTATACTCAAGATGTGCTTTAACCTAAGTATAGGGGGTGTAAACATCGTGATGTTCACGTTGTTCTGTTCGATTACCCCTATTGTTTCTTATACTTAGGGTGTTCTTTACCCTAAGTATAGGGGGTAATCTCGCTCATTTCCCCTTTTTGATCGTCATCGTTTTTTTATTGTCTGCTCCCTCGCTTGTCCCTCACCTTTTGATCTTATTCTCTATACTTAGGGATATTTTACCTTAAGTATAGGGGGAGACAAGTCGAGCCATTGAGTATATACATTCTCTTGACCTCGATCATCTTCGATTTTGAGTCTGCTATTCTTAGGATTACTTGATCCAAAGTAGAGAGGAGATTATCGACTTCTTTTCATTCATTCATTGTTCTTTTGAGTCATTGTCGCATAAATTCTTTTCACCAATCTATACTTAGCCCGAGTTATGTCTTCTTTTGTCGCTTTGGTCACTATGAGGACATAGTTCACGCTAAGTATAGGGGGAGTCGTATATATATGTTATATATACTTTAGAAGTCATAACTCGTACTTTATTGTATTTTTAATAATGGCTCTTTGAAAGTATGGGTGTATATTTTGGGTTTTTTAAAGCCGCAAGAAAATCGTAAAAACATCTTATTAAAAAATAGCTTAAAATTTGTATATAAAAAATGTTGTAGAATTCTTGGATAAAATCCTTAAAAATATTTTAAAATAAAATCCTTGTAAAATCCTGTATAAAAGCCATATAATCTTATGTATATAAAATGTGTATAAAATCCTTTGTAGAATATACAAAATTCGTGAAAATTTTGTGTAATCGAATTAATCCACTATTTTTTAGAGACCCCCAAAAATTGAAAAGTTTTAAATTTCAATAAAAAAATTGCAAAATTATTTAAAAACTCACTTAAAACATTTAATCCGAAAAATGTACCTCATAAAAAATTGTTGCATTCATTCGCATTTTTCAGAACAAGTTTGATTCTTGAACCGAATGGATCTAAGTCCAAAAGATGGAGCTTGGTTTAGGCCTTAATCCACTTAATTCTAAAGGGACTTTATTAGGAACTGGAATAGAGTCTCTTCAGGTCTTGTAGACTTAATTCTTTGGGTTCCATGAGACCATGTTCGGAATTCAACTTGAAAGTGCCTAAGTAGGACACGAGGTGTCATCCGTTTAACTCTTCTCCATTTGAACCAATTTTGAGCTCATGCACTCTGCACTTAGCTCAACTTACATGGGGCTGCGAAGGGCAATCCATTTCGGTGGTGTGTTTCTATCCTTGTCTGGCGGTGACGATGCCTAAAAACGCGAGAGATTTGGGTTAAAATAAAGCTTCGGATGAGGGAAGGATCTGCTGGCACAATTTTTCCAAGACCCCAAAAATGGACAAAATGAAAAGATTCTATATCCATCGGGGCATAAAAGGCCTATGTAGTGCAACAGTCATCTCTACCAAAAAGAAGCTGAATACATCAAATTCCAAAAATGACCACAATGGTCCGAGCTTCAGAAAAGCATGCATGTCTTAGTGGAGACCTAGCTAAACTGGCCAGGTTTCACAGGAGATGTGATCACACCGATCATGCTCCAGTTCTTTTCTCAATTCTTCTATCTTCTTTCTATACTCGATTGTAGACATAGCATGACCTAACCTCAGAAAGAAATACCTCCCTCCTCGAGGATTGAGTTGTTGGACAAGGGCCTAATGGGAGTGTATAATTGGATGGGCGGTTTCTTCGCTTCTCTAGAGCGGGAAGAGCTAAAACTTTTTACATACAGTCAAATTGCTTTCAAAGCTGAAAAGTTTGTGTGATGAATAGGTGGATCTGAGCTGGCTATTAGGGTGAATCTGAATAAGGATTTGTGGAACTTGAGGGTTGTCGAGGCTTAAATCCTAATTCTATTAGAGTCCTGACATACTATTAATCCAAAGGCCTTAATCCAATCTCCATATTTTGGGTAAAGTGAGAGCCGGTTAAAGAAACAATCAGCATCCCACCTGTACAGGAAGAGTCAAAATGTTGAGGGCAAAGTGCCTCGACAGTCAAAGGGGTGGAATGGACGCGAGCTGAGTGTGGCGGAGCTCCTCCGACGAGCGACGGAGGTGAAGGAGCTAAGCTCCAGATCCACGATGGACCTGGGGGTATGAAGGAGCGCGAGGCGTGGAGAAATGATAGGGGACAGAAATGAGGGTGAAGGCATGGTCGGGGGAAACAAGGGAACGGGTGGAAACATTCGCTGGAACAGAGCTCCAGTGAACTACGAATTGGCTATTTCACGCGAAATCACTCCACTACTAATTAAACTGAGGGCATAATTGAAAAGCTTGAGTTAAAACCTAACTAAAATAAGGAAAGGCGCAGCTCGTACCTGCTTTTGGCTAGGGAGCAGAGGTGGTCGTCGGAGCATCGCCTGGGTGCGCCTCCATCGCCTCCAGCCACCGCGAGCTTCATGGGACCTCCCCTGTCATGGTGGATGCACGCTAGGCCGAAACCATGGGGCTCTAGGGTTAGGAAATGTCCAAAGAATCAAGGAGGAGCAGAGGTCTTTGTTTATGTACATTGCGAAGCACCCTTATTGACCAGATCAAAATAAGAAAGCGAGCGTATGTACAAGGGATTAGATGGTTTGGCGTGAATCTATGATGATCAAGGATAATATCCCGTGAAGGGATCGAGCATGGAAGTTGGATAGATCAGCCAAAAAATGGCAAGAAAAGGTGGGATGGGACCGTTCTGATGCCAATCAGAGGCGTAGGGGGTGACCGAAGGTCAACATTCCCTGTCCTCTGATTGGTCCAGATAGGTCCGCTAGAAGATAAAATAGCTTATTTATTAAAGAATAATTAATTGAAAACAATAAATGATTTTACTATTTTTCGATTATAGAATAACAAATGTTTATTATTTTATTTAGTATTTTATTATGATTTTTATTTATTTATTTTTTGACTTTATTTATTAGTAGTTAATTTTTATTGGTGTATTTATAGGTATATTTGTCTATCTTTTGTACATTTTTATTTTTACTTTTTTATATTTTATTTTATTATTTATTATTTTATTTTATATAGTTATAACTTATTTTTATGAGTATAAATATATTGTTGTTTTATTTTTATGATGTTATTTGTACACTTAAATAAATAGGTATGTATAGTTTATAGGTATATTTATAGGTATTTTACCTATGTTTTATATACATCTTTTTATTTTAATGAATTTTATTGGGTTTTATTTGGATTTATACTTTTAATAGAATATGAATGATATTTACAATATTATAAAAATATAAAGAATAAAGGAATGAAATCCACTTTTATTTATATACAGGTAATAACATAGGTGTTTTGCCTATGTTTTTGCATAGAATTATTTTATTTTTTTCTTTCTGGTTTTATTTTAATTTCAATATGCACATATGTTATAAATAATAATTACAAAATTATAAAAATATAAGTTTGTAAAAATAATGAAGAATGGATAAAATGAATATTTTAATCAGGTAAAATGTACAATGAGGGTCAAAAACCTAACTTTCATACGGTAACTAAAAAAAAATATAAAACCACCACCATTAAATAGCTTGTGAAAAGTTATATACAATTAGAGTGATTTTAATATGTTTTGAGTTTCTATTTGAAAGATATGGGTCTGTGAAATTGGGTTTTTGGCTTTTTATTTTGTGTATAAAATGAACATTGTGTATTATTTTTATACAAACTCAATTTTGTATTTTTATTTACATTATTTCTACGTCTTTCATGTATAAAGTTTCTTCATTTGATGAACAAATAATAAAGAATAAAATAGGTGTCAAAAATGCATAATGAATAAAAGAATTTGGGTTTTTATACTATTTTTGGCCCTTATCTCCCCCTACTATATTCCTTGTCGACCAACTCAATTCTTGACTTGGTCTCGAGGTTTAGGGTCATAAAATATCTTCAATATTTTATTCTTTTTCTTTTCTTCTCTTTATTCTATAATTTTGGCATTAAAAAATATGTTTTATATACTAGTGAGTGTTTATATGCACAAGTTAATGCTATTTACATGCATTAGCTAGGGTTTTTAAGAACAAAATGATAGAATAAAGGTGATGAAATGGAGATTCATCAGTGACTCACCTTTTGTGTAACAAAGATTGATTGATCAATTGGTTAAATTTGAAAAGATAGCGGTCGGACCATTGCGACCATCATCGTGTTGAGTAGGTGAAATCTGGAGTTGCTTTGTGTATTATTTGTTTATGCATTATTCTGTGCACTCACACGTTTTCGACCGTGATCTACTTACGTTTCATTCATCTCTCTCGAAGATATCGGATATTGATCCTCGTATACATACCCCTTGGGTCACTTCTCCTCGATCATACACCGTTCATCTTCTATATCTGTCGTGTACCCTCCACCATCTGCATAAGACTCTTGCCCTTGGTCGGTTACATCCCACTCTGATTATGAAGTCATAACTTCAACTGACTTCTTCACTTCTTCGCACTTCTCAGCTACCCTGCATTCTTACACTTCTTCTCCACTTCCATCCAGGGATGACTCATCGTATTCTCGGGCGCTTATTGGAATCAAGGAACCATTCGAAGAGAAATCGACTATTGAGGCATGTGATGGCAGAGTTATTTACCCCAACAAACCCCTTAATGTTGGGACGGGTCAACGATTTACAAATACATACTCAGACTTGACCTTACGATACAACTTGGTCAAAAGAACAAACCTAATGGAGGGCCACGCACCTTACTATTTTTTAGACTTGATTGACCTTAGTGATCAAGCTCACATTGACCGGCCCCCATGCCACCCATTCAGAGAACCTATACATGCAGGGGATTGGACACATGAGCTCGATATACAAGCCCCGTGTCTATTGACTCCACCATATGAGGCTCTGACCAATATCTTACAGATGGTCCATACTCGACCCAGTAATACCTGCCAAAGTCCAGGTATGTTAAGTACGAGACTCTAAGTTCTCAGTAGTATTCTCCAATTAAGCAAACTTCTCCTATGATTTATCACGAGAACTTTTGGTAGGATGACATTTCTAGACTTTTCAAGAGATATGAATTATTTGGTGATAAGTGGAAAAATGTCGATAAATATTGAATTCATTTTATGCCAGCTCGGTTGAAAATGAAAAAATGAAATGATTGGATTCAATGTTGAAAACTAAGAGGACACTAGGAAACACACACTCTGTATAGCTGGAGTCCCTTCTACCTACCTCTTCTACTAATCACTTGTCGACCAATCGATAGTATATACATTCTCCCACTCCTCCTCCACCTATCAAAGAGACTTAAAATGAAAATATAAAAAATACAATAAAAATGAAAAAACCCAGAAAATTTCATTAAGATTGAAAAATGAAATATACTTAAAAAAATTAAAGATTGTCCTTAGGTAAGCAACCGCTAAAGAATTGATTCTAAAGCTTCCCTTAATAAAGGTCATAACACCACCATGCATCATCGAAGCTCCACTGGTCGACCTCCTACTCCGGTTAACCATCATCGCTGCATGTCATCATGGTGGGCGGTTCCCATTCCAGGAAGCCACAAAGAAGGAGAAGAAGTCTCTTCCATTTTTAGGAAATTTTATTCCATGCTCCATGGGTATAGGTAATTAAAGAAGTGCCCTTAGGCACAATATTTTTTATCGAGTCTTGATTTCAATATTTGCAAAGTGAATCCTCTGGTTGAGTCTCGTTTGGACTTTACATTTTTGTCTATTTGCAACTCCAAAAATAGAATTATGTTCAGCAACTAATTCTTTGTCATAATCAAACTAATTTGTAATTTTTGGATTATTAGATGATTCATTAAAATTCAAGGATTCAGTGGAATTTTACCCATTTATTCTTCAAAATTTGCATTTAATTATAACTTGCCCCAAAATTTATCCAAAATTCATAGATTGGGTACGTGTTTGTACTTTAACGTGCGCTCAAGTTTCATTGAAAATGGATGCCTCTTGTGCCTGGAATAAATTATAGAGTGTGATTTGTAATTGATTTTTAGTTTGATCCGCATACATCATTTTGACAAGTATTCAAATCACCTTGATTGTACATTAAATTATCTATTTGAGATGAGTTTGGTTTTGGATAATTTGTTGGTGTGGATTTATTAGGAATTAATCGCTAATATTCAGTATGTTTTGGTATGAATTCATAAAAAATCAAATATCATCGGGAAAATAAAAAATTGTAGTAGTTGCATTTCATCATAATTTACCTTCTTTCAAAATTCCATTATTTTTTTGTTCTGTCTGTTCACAAAAGTGCACAAAAACCTCTAAAAAGTGTTCATTTTTCATTGTTGCATTTTAACCCTTAAAAATACAGAAAATGCGTTTCATATGCATCATTGAATTAGCTTCACAAGACAAATAACGTGTCTGATTTGATCTGATTTTGAATTAAAATTTAGTTGGGCTAAGTTGCATGTTTTGCTTAAGAACTTAATTCAACCGCATTTTGCATTTTTCATTCATATTGCATAAAAATACTAAAAAAATATCTCTTGAAAATCGTGCATTAAGTTGGATAATTTGAACCCTAAATTGTTCTTTTCCTCCTTGAGTCCACCCCGAGCTTGCCTATGTTAAAAAACATAGAACTACATTTACTTTAACTTGATTTATTTATTTGTGTAGTTAATTTTTGATTGATTCTAATCGCCCGACTATAAACATGTTAACTCACATAATTAACATAGGGTGATTTGACGATCATCACATGTATACGCATGTGATCCAGACTAATCAGTGTCAACTTGCGTACGGGTTAACTTTGTTCATTTCGGTCCAAAATGGAAGGATCCAAGAACTGATATACAAGGATTTGCCTAATGCAGAAAATGGTCTTACCAATAGCATGCATTTTTCATCAGTTAAGAAAATTTAGCGTTAGCTAATGCATAGTGAAACGATGAAAAAATACAAAAATATGCAAATGATTCAGAAAACACCTTATTGAGAACGCTCTCGTCACTTGCCCTGCTAATCAAGGAGAGGCAAAAACACCAACACCCCTGTAACTAAGTGGCTTTGGTCTATTGTAATCTTTTGGCATGTAAGTCATAACAAAAATAGAACCTTCCATTTCACTTCAGGAAAAAGAAAAAAAGACATGATACTAAGAGCTACATGAATGTGAAGATGAAGGTGTTATGATACATGCAATATACAACAAGCCCGCATTTAGAATGTTGCCATCCACCGAGAAATTGGCATTGAAGTTTTAAATTTTTTGTTATATAGTCTAAGCGGTGGTATGCCGATACTAGTGGGATACTAGAGGTGATGTGGTGATAGAGAGGGCCAGGTGGGTGATGGCGTTGATGGTGTTGGCTGGGTGGAATTACGAGTGACGAAGGATAGGCGGGTGTCGTGACGGTGACTCGAGGGAAAGGGGTAGAATTTGGGGGATGTTGGGCATTTTCTGGAAAGTAGGGAAAAGGGATTTGGGAAGGAAGTTGCCTTTTTTACTCACTTATTTTTCACCCAGTATCACAATCTGGAGGGATAGGGTGGGGATGGGATTTGGAATTGAGAATAGAAAATGAGTATCTAGAACTGATGAATGAGACGTCAAAATATTATTTATGGATAATGGATGTGATGAGATAGAAATTTAGTTGTATTTGAGATATAAATTATGCAATATTATATTTATAACATACAAATAATTCACATGTGCATGTTATCGAACACAGACATCTATCGAACAAACTTATGTTATATTCATATTCGATTCGCTAAGCTATCGAACTAAAATCTAAAGTTCACACTCAGTTCACTAAGTCAAACAAACATTTCTCGAACTATTATCACACAAACTCTAATCGAATATGAACCTGCCTGGTTCGATTAACAACCATAGTTATGATGATTGCATGGGATTTGATGATCTGTCTGAATTATAAAAAGGTGGCTTGGAAGTTTTGTTTTTTGTTTTTTTTAATAGTTTTAGAAAATATTTTTTTTAAATAGCAGCTTAGATGATAATGTTACCATTTTCTAATAGTAAATTATATAACATTCATTTTCAGCATGAAGATAATTAACAACAATCGACTGAGAAAAATAGCACAACTGTTAACGAATTTCAGCCATCACATTTTTATGAGCAACTGACATCTTTAACAATTGTTTAAACACGTAAACACAATGGTCGACCAGCAACATGAACTCAATCGTTCAACAAATCTTTGCATAACATAAACCAACATCGAAGAAGGAAAAAATCCAGCGATAAGGGCACTCTCATTACCCGTAGCACTCAGAGAAGGATTCCACACAATCGTCGGCATTGGTTGAGGCTGCGCGGGTTATGGCAAGGTGTGATGTGCAGATTTTGGAAGCATGCGTGAGGTTGGATGCTTGGTGAAGGGAGTTCGGATGAAATCAGGGCGGCAGAAGCGAGTGCAATGCAGATGTCGGAGAAAGGATAGTACGAGGCAAAGATACTATGGATGAATATATATATAGGATTTTTATCCAGAGAGCACTGTGCCCATTTGTGTTAATTTGAGCCCATCTTATTCACCGTTCAATCAAATCTCTAAATCCCATGATTTTAGGAACGACAATGGTAACGTCAATGATTTTAATTTTGAATATTAATGAATTTCCGTAAATAGCAATAGACTTTTTTGATCTCGTCTAATATTGTATTGAGAAAAAAATCATTTTATCACATTTCGAGAGGGGATCGATCGATCGTTCTCACGGAATTATTTTACCTTAGCCTTTTCGGAATCAAAGGTATTTTGATAGATTTTTCTTATGTTTATATGTTATTTCATTGCTAATATTTTTTTTAGGTTTCACACATGGATAATTCACGAATGGATTGTGATCGGAATATTTCATAAGCAATTATAAAAACGACTTCCTCGAAGGTTTAGAAAGTGAAGATAATTGCTGTGACGTCGATATTGAAGACAGTCATCTTGATTTGGTTGATGAGAACAATAACTCTGAAAGATCAGGTATCTTTTATATATTTAGAAAAACATATGAAATTATTTTTTCATGTTATTTGCAAAAGCAATAATTAGAATGTGACCAGTATTACATTTTAAATGAACCATAACATTCTGAATTGGCTTTATTAAATAATTTTAATAAAAACATAAGAAGTAATTTTTGTAGTGCCATTAGTAAATTTCTTTACTATATTAGTAAGTCATTAAGTAGCACAAGTAACAAAATGCAATATAATAGTATTAGTAATATTATGTGATATATAAGTAAGTTGGTTATATACATGTTATTTGCATAAGTAATAAAAGGAATGTGACAAGTAATATATTTCAAATGATTCGTAACATTCAGATCTTGCTTTAGTAATTTATTTTAATAAAAACGTAAGAAGTAATTTTCGTATAAAGAATAGTAACTTTCTGAAATGTATCAGTAAGTCATTAAGTAGCACAAGTAACAAGTGATATTCTGTGATATATAACTTACGAAGTAATTTTTGTATTGCCATTAGTAAATTTCTTTACTGTATTAGTAAGTCACTAAGTAGCATGATGAATCCTCATTCATCACTCTTTATTCTTTTAGTTTAGCTAAAAATCTTTGCAAAACACCATGTATATGTTTGTAAATATAATAAATTATAAAAATACATGCTTTGTGTAAATATTAATAATTAGCATGTTTTTGTACAAAAATAAAAGAATAAAGAAGAAAAAAGGAAGGAGATATTTAGAATAAATATCGAGTGACCCGAACCCAAGGGAGGGCCAAGCATTGGCCTGACCGTAAAATAAATCAAGTAGAGAGTAATAGGGCCATTCACCTTACATATTCCCCCTTCATGTATACATTTTATTATTATTTTATTTTCAGAAAAACAAAACTAAAATGGGTGGTATTAATTTGTGTGTGTGTATATATTTCTAAAAATAAAAATAAGAAAAATAAAATAAAAACAAAAAGAAATAATTTCTCTCTCTCACCCTTGTATAAACCATGTACACATGTACCTATATCTTATTATTTTATCCTAGTAAATAGACAATAAAAATCAAATAAAAATTATTTTATATCCCAAATTTTATGTTGTAAATAAATAAAATATAAAATTGGGATAATTGTACAAAAAGAAACTAATAAAAATAAAAAGGTAAAATACATAGGTATTTATACATGTATATAATATTATATTATGTATATACATTAATTTATTTTTCAAAAAAATAAATAAAAATCACAAAAAATAATATGAAAAATAATAAATATTTTTCATGTTGTAAATATTTTTAAATAAAATCATTTGCTATTTTTAATTTATTTTACAAATAATTTTCAAATGCCGAATTCTGATTGGTCCACGGGGGAGTGTTGACCCCCGATCAACTCCCCCCTGGACCACATCCCTCGCGGACCCGGTTTTCGACCCGACTTCGCCAAATTTTCCTGGATTAATCCAATCACCATTTGCCCAAACCCCGAGCTCCGATTGTCGCTCAACGATCTGTGATTCAAGCCCGCCATTTCATCTAGGTATCCATGCCTCGCGATGCGCGCCCGACTCCAACCTTTTCAGACCTTCACTCATATATAGCTTCACCTCCAGCCGCCTTCTCCCACATCTTTGGCCTTTGTCTTCGACTCCCAGGACCTCCATTCCCTTGCCTTGAGTGACAGCAAGCTTGAGGGAGTGTTGCAGCGAGGAAGGAGACGCTCTAGCCCTAGATCCGACGACCCACATCGCCGTGCTTCGCCACCGGCGAGCTCGAGCCTCTGGAGGCGTCGCTCCATTAAGGCGAGGACCCCAGAAGGTAGCAGAGCTCCATCCCAGACATCGTCGATCATCAGGTAGCTTCCTTAGCCCGTAGCTTTGTTTGATTTCCGATATTTAGTTTTCCGACCGCAGGCCTTCATCGGCCAATCCACGACGCTCCGATCACTTATTCACCCATCCGACCACACCTACACCTTCACGAGACTCCTCCGTACCTTCTTCGCCCAGTCGCTCCCCCTGGTTCGCCACGGAATAGGGAACTCGGTTCTCCTCCGCCGCCGCTCGCCGGAGAGCCACGCACCGACTCCCCTGATCACCCATTTCGCCCATCATCGGGTCGAGGCAGTTTGCCCTCGACCCAAAGTTCTTCCTGTGGAGGTTTGAAGACAAAGGAACCTCGTCTGGAAGCCCGACCATCAGATCACAGGTGCTCCCGCTCTTCCTCATCGCCGGAGCGCTCCAGTTGCTCCCGGCATCATCAGAGTATTCCAATCGCTGCGGACGACCATCAGCGTTCTTTTCCCCATCTCAGCAGCCTCGGAGGAGTCCCTTGACGTGCACAGTGGCTGGACGAACTTTGTCGGCGATCAGTTCTTCCAGGACCCTCCTCCGTCGTTCGAGCAAGTCCCGTCGCCAGGTCTTATCTCCACCATCCGTTTACGAGGGGCTCGTAGTCGTTCGATCCATCTGCGAATCAGATCCGCAACGTAGATCGCCGAAGGGGTATCAGCCATTCTCCACCGTCAGATCTGAAGTGCAGCATAAAAGGGTAAATACCACTTAGGCCCTTCGTATTTTTCATATTTCTTTTCAGTCCTGTAAATACATGTCGTAGTATTTTAATTTTGGATTATAATTGCACTTTGGACCTTATAGTTTTCAGTATTGCATTTTAGTCCCTCTGTGTGTGGTGCACGTGCTTCGTCACGGGAGATTTGGGGCTATTTGCATGTATGGGCTTGGGATTATGGAATGTTATGAAATGAAAGTTTAGTTTTCAGATATTGCATTTACGCCCCTGTACGTACTGAATTAGAACATGTGTTGATTTTACTATGAAATTTACATTGAGCCCCCTATACTTTGCGCACGTGTTTCATTTAAGCCCCTGGAACTTATTTTCCTTTCACCTAGGTTTTTGTATGTTGTGACTCTTCTATTGGTTGAATAAATTATCAAATCAACTCCAAATTTTCTGAAATTTGGACACATGGCCCCTAACACTGTGTAAAAAATTCAGTAATTTTTTGGGGCATTTTTGCTTTGATTTTCTATTTTTAAAAATTTAAAAACCTCTATTTTTGCTAATGTTTGAATTATAAAATCAACTAAAAATATTAAAAAGCCTTTAAAAAATCTAAAAAAATTAATGCATGTTAGTTTTGTTGTCTTCTTGCTTCACTTCAATTTTTGCTGCATTTGGATTTATAAAACCTTAAAAATTGAAAAACTCATAAAAATCATTAAAAATTCTACAAAATTCCAAAAATGCAATTTCTTTTCTCGTAGCTTAATTTTTACTTGTAGTTTTTTATAAAATTATCTCCAGAGTTTTAAAGGCTATTTATATATTTTTAAATAGTCTTTCAAATCTGGATGCACGGTAGTTTCAATTTTATGCCTTATTTCATTTTTAGAAAATCAACTAAAAATTATAAAAATCTGAGAAAATTACCAAAAACACTTAAAAATTTATAAAACCCAAAATTTATTTTATTATAATTTTCTGACTCTTTTTGTGGTATGAAATAATTAGTTGATTGTGACTTTTTGTGCTTGTTTTATATTTTCTTCATAATTAAATATAACAAAAAAATAAAAACCCATAAAACCCACCAAAAATATTTTCTTCTTTTTATTTGATTTTCTGACTACTTCGTAGGCTTTTTAAGCCAATCCGTGCTCCTTGAGTTCGACCCTGGTCGCTATAACAGGTTAAATAAAATAGCGAGACCGTTATTTGGCTTTATTGACTGATTTATTGATTTGGTGGTCTTCTTTTCTTGTTGACTGATCTTCAAGATTCGGATCGTAATGACCCGTAGTTTTACCTTTACCCGGATATTGAGTTTTCTCGGTCATCAGAATGATACTGTTGCCGGGGAGCACGGCTTAGTAGTCGTTTTTTTATTTTTGGTTTTTAGTTTCGCGGCTTTTTCACGGCTTCTCTTTCTTTCGTGGCTTTTTGCGGCTTTTTCATCTTCTTTTATTTTCTTTTTTATTTTCTTTATTTTGTTTTTATATGTTTTTATTTTATTTGTTTATTTCCATTTTTGCATATATTTCATTTTATTTTATTTTCTTTGCATTATTATAATAACTAGGGTCTGACATCTTTTGTTTGATTTTCTTGCGAGGGCCCTATGAACGAGGCGGATTCTTCGGGAAGCCGACGCAACTGCTAGAATCGGAGGCGGCTCCCTTCTATACGGAGCAACAGGAGAGCGTGAGGAGTTGAGCAGGAGAGAGGAGAGGATAGTTTAGTGTAGACTTAGTTTCCATATTATGATTATTGTTATTGTAATAATACTGGGACCAGGACACTCTTTCAGACTTGTGGATTGTCGGGATCTGTTTTGACGAGCACCGGTGTGCTCGGGGGACCCCACTGAATTTTTTGTCGGTTTTGTTTTTACGGCTTTTCTTTTATTTTGTTTCTCGAGGATTTGGCCTTAGCTTAGGAATTTTTATTTGATTTGTGATGTAATTAATTAGGACCCCAGCCTAATTAGACTGCATGTTCTTATAGACCGTTTAATTGGACCTAATTAATTAATTAATAAGAAAAAGCTAACCTGGTCACTCGAGGGGTCATGTGCTACTAGAGGTCGTATACAGCGCTGGCAGGATCCATTGTGGCAGACACCGATCGGCATCAGAGACCGGACTCCGACCCCTCCCGTTGACCCGTTAGCTCCTGTTCTTTTCGTGTAGAAATTCCTGTTAAGGTTGTTTTCTTCGCTGCATCATTTAGGTTAGATTTATTCATGTCTTTCAATTATGCGTGGATCATATTGCATGTAGACAGCTGGAGTCAGGTACGCATCTCTTACTCTGCATGCATCATTGATTTCTTCGCGCATCGGCTTTTTCGTCTTCTCCCCCCGATTTCTAAACTTAATAAAAATCAGGAGAACCGAAAAATTCATTAGGCGATTGCTTTTATTTGAAAAATACCTAAAAAAGAGAGACCATAAAATTGGGACTGCTAAAGCAAATTGGACCTAAAAATCATCTCACAAAAAATCTTGTATTGGAAAAGTAACCCCCACATTGGATGGTTTGATTGGGCGAGAGAGTGACACGCACACTAGGTAGAGACATATCTGACCCCTCTTCAGACTACTGCTTCTTGGCTAGTCGTTCTCTAGTGAGGATCGCTCCGGTCTCCGGTAAAGCGGGCCATGATATCCTTAATAGAGCGAGCTGATCAGGTAGCCGGTAAACGATCCGCGGCTTGTACTGGCTAGGAAAGATCTAGTTCAGGATCAGGATAGTCTCCTGGGGGCATTAGATTCCTAACAGCTCACTAATCGCTTTGATAGACTGTTTTCTCACCAAAATAAAAAAAGACAAGATAAAAGACCGAACTCTTACGGTCATCAGCTCGCGTTGCGTTGGTGAATTTGGGGTTCGCTTGACCATCCTATTTGCTTTTCAGATCCCATCCGCCTGACTCGCCAGATCAAGATGATGGGTCGAAGGTCCCTTAGGCAGCCTCTGGTTGCACCGCTTACGAGCACTCTGGCCCGCTCATCTAGGTTGGTTCGTGAGAGTGAGACCCGCTCTCCGAACCCGAGTTCGCTTCCATCCTGTCCCCCCCCCCTCCCCCGACCACCTTTCTTCCAATATTCCTGAGGTGCCCGATAAGAGAGAGCAGCAGTCAGATGATATTTCGGCACCTGAGCTTGGGTCTTTTACATTTGCAGAGACCATGGCCAGCAATGAGGACCGCACCGGTGGCCCGAGAGCCGAGCAGACATACGTGTTGGACCAAGGTACGATCAATAACACCTTGATAGCTTCCCTCAAGACGATGCAGCAACAGATCAGAGATCAGGGAGCGTTCATGGTGGAGATGCGCAGAGAGATGGAGAGGCTGAGAGCAGATAGAGATCAGCTGAGAGCCGCAGGAGAGGGTGAGATTCCAGCCCAGCCGGAGGAGCCGGTCCAGTCAGCACTAACCAGATCGATGTGGGAGTTGCACAACCCTGGATCGACATTTACACACCGGTGGATCGTACTTCCAGCTACTGTGGGGGATTTCAAGTTCCCCCCTCAGACGATTCAGCTTCTTCCCTGTTTCCATGGGCTCGTGACTGAGGAGTCACATATTCATCTCCAAGAGTTTGAGATGATCTGCAGCACTGTCCACGATCGACAGGTGGACGAGGACACTATCCGGATGATTGATTTTCTGTTCTCCCTCGTAGACAGAGCAGCCAACTGGCTGAAGTATCTAGGGAGATTTGTTACCACATGGGAGCAGCTCCGCACTGAGTACTTGAGCAAGTACTATCCACTCGGTCAGACAAATGCAGCGAGGGCCTTGATCAAAAACTTCTCCATGCTCCCCAATGAGCAATTCCACGAGGCATGGGAGAGGTTCCGAGAGCTTACAGATAGATGCTCGCACCATGACATCTCGAAGCCGAACCTAGTTCAGAGCTTCTTTTGCGGACTTACACCCGAGCTGCAGGGGTTGGTGAATGCATCCTGTGGAGGATCGTATTTCGCCAAGGATGAGGATCAGGTCTGGGCCATCTATGAGGAGATGGATGAGAACTATACAGTAATGTCCAAACCCGACTCTACACTCAGGGGAGACCCCAGCCATAGGCCGTGAAGTATCAGAGGATAGCACGGGTCGATGCCGGTCCTTCTACTTCGTCAGCGGCAGCAGCACATGCCGAGTCGACAGCCGCTGACATGGGTATCATCAGCGAGAAGCTGGACCGGATCAAGTTGATTGAGAAGAAGCGGTGCCAAGGCATGACCAGATCGATCAGATGGCATAGACGCTGAGTGACCTAAAGACAGAGATCATGTGTCTCCAGGAGGCACAGACGACTTCTCAGCCCCGTCTTAGGTCACGGTCAGACCCAGGCAGTAGCAGCAGTAGTACCCAGCCCTCCGCCCAGTACCGACAGGTTCACCATGTTCAAACGGAGCCCTACCAGCCACAGCAGCAGTAGTACATCCAGTCGCCACCATCCTAGGACGGCAAGATGGTGGCGTACCAACCTGAACAACCCCTGCAGTACTCCCACCACCCACTTATGAGCAGGAGCCATTGATGGATGTCAACGGGATATGGTATGACTGACCCCAGCCCGGTATCCGACGAGACCATCCCGGATTTTGCTGGTCAGCCGGAGGCACCAGGTCCCAGCAGCAGCCTCCAGTTCAGAGTGGCCAGTACGGCCAGCAGCGTGAGCAACACCAGCAGCCCCAGTTCCATCACACCAGTAGTCATCCCACCAGAGTGTAGTATGGTCCTCGTCCCTATTAGTAGGGACAGTCTTGGAGGTAGCAGCAGCCTCAGCAGCAGTATCACTCACAGTACCCTTCTCACCCTCATCCACAGCAGGCGCCTCAGTTCCAGTGAGGTCAACCGTCAGGTTCTCACGGGCCGACCTATGAGAACCCTGCCTTGGATGACTTAGCTCCCCTAATGTCTGAGCAACAGGCCACCTTCCGACGGGAGATGGACAAGTTTCGACAGGAGGTGAGGGAGATAGTGAAGGGGAAGGCTGCCATTCCTGCACAGATAGAGCCGAACCCGAACAACCTCAAGAGGAAGTCTGAGCAAGTAGAGTTCACAGAGACCACCACTCCTAGTGATTCCCTTGGTGATATTTCTGCATATCTGTTTAATGCTGACTTTGTTACACTTAGGAGCGGTAGGATGCCAACAGGCGGCGCCTCGTCTGAGCGATGACCTCACACCACTTCAGGAGCGCCAGACGAGGACGAGAGCGGTACTGATGCTGCTCATACACATGATGATGACGATGGTGCTGATGCCACCGCGGACGATGATCCAGCCGACGGTACTGAGGTCGTCACTTCACCTGATGGAGGAGGTGGTATTGATGCCACCATACCAGTTGCTGAGCCAGAGCGTGGTACTGAGGCCGCGAGTCTAGATGCCGAGGGTGGTACTGATGCCACCATTTTCATTTCTGCTAGTCCTGTTGTTTTCCCTTCAGTTCATGTATCTCAGGACATTTCTGCAAATAAAGGAATGGGTTTGTTATTTTCAGATCCACCTGTGTTGATTGATGATGTATGTGTGGATTCTGCTTTGCCTGAGCATTCCAGACCCGTTCCTAGTCCTTCATCTGATAAGGACCCAGCCGTCCCCTTTCCCCAAGCACTCCACTTGGCTAAGGGGCCTAAAAAAGAAAATCAAGAAAAGTCCCATCAGTTAGAGTTCAGCCAGCAGATGATGGACCGATTTCACATACAACTGACTCTACAGGAGGCCTTGGAGCACATACCTCTCTTCCAGAGATCACTCAGAGACAGGACTACAGTTAGGAGGAAGAGGCGGAACCATCAGTCAGAGATCCATTTGCTCACTCGCGCCACTTGTTTTGCAATCCAAAACCATCTGCCAGCCAAGAGGCCAGATGCAGGAGCCCCTTATGTCAGATGTCATATTCAGGAGTAGAGGTTCGATTATACTCTATTAGACAGCGGGTCTTCGATCAACCTACTTCTGGCATCCTTACTCGACCGCTTCGAGTTAGGCCCTCTACGACATAGCAGGACGGTCCTTCAGTTTGGTGATCGATCTGTCAAGAGGCTGAAGGGGTTACTGAAGGGCGTTGTCATCATGATTCAGGGCCTGAAATTCCCCGTGAACTTCGTTGTGTTGGACATGGAGATCCCTGAGTCCATGACTGATACCCCCATCATTCTAGGATGCCTGTTCTTGGCCACAACCAAGGCAGTGTCTGACCATGATAGCGGGAAGGTATACTTTCGCGTCAAGGGCGAGAGTATACAAATAGAGATGATCAAGGAGACTAGAGCCAGAGATTCAGCTTGCTCAGAGCCGACTTCATATTCAGAGCAGATGATAGAGGCAGGGCGAGACATCCACCAGGACTGCGATTTTGTGATTAAAGATGACGAGGCAGTTTGGGCAGATCCAGCAGCACAGACCATCCTCTCACCTTCAGAGTTCACTGATACACAAATTCTAGCAGAGGAGAGCTTGGAGAGTGCATTCCTGGTCCAGGATACATCTCAGGCAGTAGAGTCGGTTCCCGATCGTGAGGTAGATTTTTTTGTGATTCTGATACAGATCCCTCGGAGTCAGATATAGACTGGGCAAAGTTTGATCATTTGATACCATGTCTGACTTCCAAATAGCCTACAGCTAGGGTGGAGACTGATCCCAAGCAGAGCAGAGACACACCAGCAGAGCAGCCTTCACCATATTCAGATTGTCAACCAGAGTTCTCGTTCTCCCATGCAGATTTGGTCGCATTCACTCAGACTTTTAAGAGGCCAGACTCGCCAGCACCGAGTTGTCCAGAGCTGAAGCCTTTGCCTTCATCGCTGAAGTATAGATTCCTTACGGGTGAGCATGAGATGTACCCAGTCATTATCTCAGCAGATCTGACTGGAGAGCAAGAATCTCGTCTGATGGGGGTTCTTGAAAAGAACTGCAAGGCGATTGAATGGAGCATAGCCGATCTCCATTGGATAAGTCCGGCCTTGTGCTCCCACCATATCTATCTCGAGAAGGACGCGAAGCCGTCGCGTGAGTTTCAGCGGTGGCTGAACCTGAATCCTTGAGATGTTGTCATGAAGGAGATCTCGAAATGGTAGAGCGCCGATTTTATCTATCCCATCTCCGACTCCAAATGGGTCAGTCCATTGCATGTGGTGCCCAAGAAGACGGGCATTACCACAGTTATCAGTGAGTCTGGAGAGGAGATCGCTACCCGGGTACCCACTTCTTGGCGGGTCCGTGTGGACTACAAATGATTGAACCAGGCCACCAAGAAGGATCATTTCCCGCTGCCTTTTATTGATCAAATTATAGAGAGACTAGCTGGGAAGATCCATTACTGTTTCTTGGACGGGTATCCAGATATAATCAGGTGGCCATTGCGCCCGAAGACCAGGACAAGACTACCTTCACCTGTCCCTTTGGGACATATGCTTTCAGACGGATGCCCTTTGGATTGTGTAACACCTCGGCGACCTTCCAAATGTGCATGTTGTCCATCTTTTCGGACATGGTGGGGGAGTGCTTGGAGGTCTTCATAGACGATTTTTCAGTCTACGGCGACAGATTCAATTCTTGTCTTGACTTCCTAGACCGCGTCCTTCAGCGATGCATTAAGGTTCACCTTGTGCTTTCATGGGAGAAGAGTCACTTCATGGTGACTCAGAAACGGTGCTTGGCCATATCCTCTCCAACAGGGGCATGGAGGTTGATCCGGACAAGGTGGATATCATTAGGAAACTCAGTCCACCGTCCAACTTGTAGTAGTTACGGTCTTTTCTGGGGCATGTCAGTTTCTACCGACGATTCATTCATGATTTCAATAGGATTTCCCGACTGTTGACTAATATGATGACGAAAGACACCGAGTTCATTGTGGATGATAAGTGTCTAGCGTCATTTGAGACTCTCAGGAGTCTAGTTGTAGAGGCGCCTGTCCTCCAGCCGCCTGATTGGTCTCTCCCATTCAAGATCATGACGGATGCCTCCGATTTTGTTGTAGGGGCCGTGCTGGAACAGAGGAGAAATGGAGTCCCCATTGCTATTCACTACGCTAGCCGGACTTTGGATGCTGCTCAGCGGAACTACACCGTTACTAAGAAGGAGATGCTAGCCGTAGTTTTTACCCTAGATAAGTTCAGATCTTACATCATTGGATCTAGAGTGACCATCTTTACTGATCATACCGCCATCAGGTACCTTATGGCAAAGAAGGATGCCAAAGCCAGATTGACCAGATGGATCCTTCTACTCCAGGAGTTTGACATAGAGATTAAGGATAAGCCTGGAGTCAAGAATGTGGTGGCGGATCATCTCTCCCAATTGGAGTTTCTTGAGGATTCAGAGAAGATTGAGCCTATTTGTGAGACCTTCCCAGATGAGGCGATCCTTGCTATCACCTCTCTCCCGTGGTACGCCAATATTGTGAACTATCTTGTTGCCAAGAAAGTTCCACGAGATTGGCCCAGGCAGCGACTTGAGATCTTCCTCGCGAAGGCCAAGTTCTACCATTGGGAGGATCCCGTCCTTTATCATGAAGGAGGGGACAGTGTCTGGCGTAGGTGCATTCCTCAGGAGGAGCACCACAGTGTCCTCACTGCCACAAGCTTGAGGCAGGAGGACATCACTCTAGGAGGAGAACGACACAGAAAGTGCTCCAATCCGGCCTATGATGGCCTACTCTCTTCAAGGACTCTGATGAGTTCGTGAGGAGATGTACTGATTGTCAGAGGATGGGCACTTGTGGACAGTGTAATATGATGCTGATGCAGCCCATTCATTTCTGTGAGGTTTTTGACGCATGGGGCATCGATTTCAAGGGTCCATTCCCTAAGAGTCAGGGATTCGAGTACATTCTGCTGGACGTTGATTATATGAGTCGTTGGTTGAGGCCATCCCTGCCCGAACCGCGGATGCTAGGACTGTTTGCTGATTTTTGAGGAAGAATATCATTTCATGGTTCAGGGTGCCTAGAGTTTTGATATCTGATGGGGGTCTCATTTCATCAACGACAAGGTAAAGGCCCTTGTTAGCGAGTTCAGCATAGACCATCGAGTAGCTGCACCGTATCATCCTCAGACCAATGATCTTGTTGAAGTGTCAAACAGGGAGATCAAGACTATTCTGCAGAAGGTCGTCCGCCCTGACCGAAAGGATTGGTCATAGCTTTTGGACTCGGTATTGTGGGCATATCGGACGTCCTTCAAGACACCTTTGGGTACATATCCCTTTCGCCTCGTTTATGGCAAGCCCTGCCATTTACCTGTTGAGTTGAGACATATGTCACTTTGGGCAGTCACAGATATTCTTATGGATCCAGTGAGTGTAGGAGATCAGAGGAGGGCAGAGTTAGCAGCCCTGGAGGAGCTTCATGATACAGCCTTTTCGAGCAGCCTTCAGTATAAGGAGAGAGTGAAGGAGTGGCATTATTCTCATATCAGCCACAAGCAGTTTGAGTCAGGACAGCGAGTATGGTTGTTCGATGCCATGTTGAGATTATTTCCAGGGAAGTTGCAGAGCAAATAGAAGGGACCCTATCTGGTCCGAAAGGTACACGACAACGGAAGCATCAATATATCTGAGTTGTCATCTAAGAGTACCTTTCGTGTTAATGGGCAGCGGCTCAAACCATATCTAGATCATGAGTCGTTGGTCGTTGACATTGCCCCTATTCACTATGCGTGAGATGTGGTCTCTTGACTCACATCTATTGCATCTCATGCCTGATTATCACTGTTCTCCCGACTTGTATAGATCCAGTTGTCCATATCACACTATTCTTCATTCCAACACCTCATTTCCATCTCTGGTTATGCTATACTTAGGGTGCACTTTACCCTAAGTATAGGGGGTGTCCGACTTTTGAGTTCCTTTTGTCTCTTTTCTACCTCTGTTTTGCTACCTATACTTAGGGATATTTACCCTAAGTATAGGGGAGGTAGACCATGTACATTCTCACTCGGATTTCCCTTTGTGTACAGCCTCCTATACTTAGAATTACTTGATCCTAAGTATAGGGGATAACCCCGAGATCCTTTCTTCTCATTTTATTCTTTCATTCGTCTTTGTATATAGCCTTCCTTTTCACTTCCCTATACTAAGCACGAGTTATATCTTCTTCATCGCTCTTGATTCACTCTGAGGACATCGTTCGAGCTAAATATAGGGGGTGTAGTATATATTTCATATATACTTTAGCCATAACTCGTACTTTGTGTGAGTGTGTTAATAAATAAAAATGGCTAAAACCCTTAAAATCCAAAAAAAATAAAAATTTTCCTGATAAATAAAATTCTTTATTGCACATACATAGCTATGTACAAAACTATTTTTTGAAAAAAATGTTCGTAAAAATCTTTTGTGTAAATAGTTGTAAATATTTGGATATCAAAATTATGTATATAGTACAAAATTTTTGTAAAATATTTTGAAAAACAAAAAGTTTGCAAAAACCTTGTGTAAATGTGTGTAAATATTTTGCAAAACTTGCATTCATGCATACATCCATGTTTTCAAACATTTTTCAAAAATTTTGCACATTTGTAAAATTTTGTAAAAATTGCATATTTGTAAATTTTTGTACAGTTTTTTCGAATCATAGTTGACATTTAAACTAGCCTGGAATTAAATTGAAAAATGGAGCTTGGTTAAGATCTCAATCCACCTAATTCTAAGAGGAACCTTATAGGGCTTAGGGTTGAGACTTTTCAGGTCCATGGTGACTTAATTCTCTGAGTCCACTAGGCTATAGTCATATATCATCTCGATGAGCCTAAGTAGAGCACTTAACAACACACACATGACTCTTACAGACAATGGCTTTACTTGGACCAGCACTTTGCACCGAGCTCTCCACGGATGAAGTGGTGAGGAGGTAGTCTTCTTTGACTTGGGGTAGCATATGAGGGTAGTACTTCTAGGCAAAACCTCTCTTCTTCTTAAGGAAAAGTGTCTCAACTTGGTCTGGTAGCCGTGAGGTCTAACGACAGGGGTTGTGGGTTGCAATAAAGCTTCAAAAGAGGGATAGTCTACTGGCTCAAGAGGAAAAACTCCTTATGTATATATGCTGCACTTTGTAGATGTGTTGTAAATATGCACATCAAAAAAATGCAAAAAGAAATGAATAACTTCAAAAAAGTGGTGGGTCTAAGAGAAAATGATAATCCCACCGGAGTGTATATAGTGCAATAATGCAAAGTTTGTTATCCATGTTCCATCTTATAAAGCTTGCAGCAGGGAGACTTAGCTACACTGGTTGAGCTCCCAGGGATACATGGCTACACCGGCCATGGTCCATTCTCTTCTTCCCCCTCTTCTTGAGCCGGTTGAACTTGAACTTAGAAGGTAATACCCCGCTCCTCGAGGAAAGAGTTTCCATACTATGGTATTAGAGTTACCTTGTTGGGGAAGGTTTTCACTTTGCTACTTCTGAGGAGGAGAGCTAGACATCACTTACACAGTACAAGAAAAGATTCATGGTCTTCAAGGTTTGTGTATGTAGACTTGTTTTGATCTAGATTGTTGAGGAGTCTTGACTATATATTAGTGGAACTTAGAGGCTGTTAAGTTTTAAACCTAAGTCCAAATAAGGTTCCAACAAATTAATAATCCAAAGATATGACTGAGCTCCATACTTCAATTTAATGAAGACAAGTTTAATAATCATCATTGATTCATTCTTTTTCCCTTCTTTTTCTTTTCTTTTCTTTTTCACTTCTTTTTCAAATAAGTGTTTGCTAAGGGACTAACAAAAGTAAAGTATAGGGGGTGATGAATCCTCATTCATCACTCTTTATTCTTTTATTTTAGCTAAAAATATTTGCAAAATACCATGTATATGTTTGTAAATATAATAAACTATCAAAATGCATACTTTGTGTAAATATCAATAATTAGCATGTTTTTGTTGCAAAAATAAAAGAATAAAGAAGAAAGAAAAAGAATGAGAGAATAAATATCGAGTGACCTGAACCCAAGGGAGGGCCAAGCATTGGCCTGACCACAAAATAAATCAAGTAGAGAGAGATAGGGCCATTCACCTTACATATTCCCCCTTCATGTATATATTTTATTATTATTTTATTTTCAGAAAAACAAAATTAAAAATGGGTGGTATTAATTTATATATATTTCAAAAAATAAAAATAAAAATAAGAAAAATAAAATAAAAACAAAAAGAAATAATTTCTCTCTCTCACCCTTGTATATACCATGTACACATATACCTATATCTATTTATTTTATCCTTGTAAATAGTAATAAAAATCAAATAAAAATTATTTTATATCCCAAATTTTATGTTGTAAACAAATAAAATATAAAATTGGGATAATTGTACAAAAATAAACTAATAAAAATAAAAATGTAAAATACATAAGTATTTATACCTGTATATAATATTATATTATGTATATACATTAATTTATTTTTCAAAAAAATAAATAAAAATTACAAAAAAATAATTTGAAAAATAATCAACATTTTTCATATTGTAAATATTTTTAAATAAAATCATTTTCTATTTTTAATTTAATTTACAAATAATTTTCAAATGCCAAATTCTGATTGATCCACAGGGGAGTGTTGACCCCCGGTCAACTCCCCCCTGGACCACATCCCTCGCGGACCCGATTTTCGACCCGACTTCACCAAATTTTCCTGGATTAATCTGATCACCATTTGCCCAAACCCTGAGCTCTGATTGTCGCTCAAAGATCTGTGATTCACGCCTGCCATTTCATATAGGTATCCATGCCTCGTGATGCGCGCCCGACTCCAACCTTTTCGGACCTTCACTCATATATAGATTCACCTCCAGCCACCTTCTCCTGCATCTTTGGCCTTCGTCTTCGACTCCCAAGACCTCCATTCCCTTGCATTGAGTGACAGCAAGCTCGAGGGAGTGTTGCAGCGAGGAAGGAGACGCTCTAGCCCTAGATTCGACGACCCACATCGTCGTGCTCCGCCACCGGTGAGCTCGAGCCTCTAGAGGCGTCGCTCCATTAGGGCGAGGACCCTAGGAGGTAGCAGACCTCCGGCCCAGACGTCGTCGATCATCAGGTAGCTTCCTTGGCTCGTAGCTTCGTTTGATTTCCTATCTTTAGTTTTCCGACTGTCGGCCTTCATCGGCCAATCCACGACGCTCCGATCACTTATTCACCCATCTGACCACACCTACACCTTCACGAGACTCCTCCGCACCTTCTTCGCCCAGTTGCTCCCTCTGGTTCGCCACAGAACAGGGAACTCGATTCTCCTCCGTCGCCGCTCGCCGGAGAGCCACGCACCGACTCCTCCGATCACCCATTTCGCCCATCACCAGGTCGAGGCAGTTTGCCCTTGACCCAACGTTCTTCATGTGCAGGTTTGAAGACAAAGGAACCTCGTCTAGAGGCCTGACCATCAGAGCATAGGTGCTCCCGCTCTTCCTCATCGCCGAAGCGCTCCAACTGCTCACGGCATCATCGGAGTATTCCAATCGCTGCGCACGACCATCAACGTTCTTTTCCCCATATCAGCAGCCACGGAGGAGTCCCTTGACGCGCACAGTGGCCGGACAAACTTCGCCGGCGATCAGTTCTTCCAGGACCCCCCTTCGTCGTTCGATCGAGTGCCGTCGCCAGGTCTTATCTCCACCATCCGTTCGCGAGGGGCTCGTAGCCGTTCGATCCACCTGCGGATCAAATCCAGGACGTAGATCGCCGAAGGGGTATCAACCATTCTCCACCGTCAGATTTGAAGCATAGCCCCCTTCCAGTCATTGGATCATAATAAAAAGGTAAATATCACTTTGGCCTTTCGTGCTTTTCGTATTTCTTTTCAGCCATGTAAATACGTGTCATAGTTGTTTTAATTTTGAAATAATTGCACTTTGGACCTTAAGTTTTCAGTATTGCATTTTAGTCCCTCCGTGTGTGGTGCACGTGCTTTGTCACGTGAGATTTTGGGCTATTTGCATGTATGGGCTTGGGTTTATGGAATGTTATGAAATGAAAGCTTAGTTTTCAGATATTGCATTTATGCCCCTGTGCGTACTGAATTAGAACATGTGTTGATTTTACTGTAAAATTTACATTGAGCCTCCTATACTTTGAGTGGTGTTTCATTTAAGCCCCTGGAACTTATTTTCCTTTCACTTAGGTCCCTATGTGTTGTGACTCTTCTATTGGTTGAATAAAATTATCAAATCAACTCCAAATTTTCTGAAATTTGGACACGTGGCCCCTGCTATTGTGTAAAAATTTCAGAAATTTTTGGGACATTTTTGCTTTGATTTTTTTATTTTTAAAAATTCAAAAATCTCTATTTTTGCTATTGTTTGAATTATAAAATCAACTAAAAATATTAAAAGCCTTCAAAAATTCTAAAAAAATCAGTGGTTGTTAGTTTTGTTGTCTTCTTACTTCGGTTAATTTTTTTCTATATTTGGATTTATAAAAACCTTAAAAATTGAAAAACTCTAAAAAACTCATAAAAATCATTAAAATTTCTACAAAATTCCAAAAAATAAAATTTCTTTTCCTGTGGCTTAGTTTTTACTTGTAATTCATAAAATTATCTTCATATTTTTAGAGGCTATTTATATATTTTTAAATAGCCTTTCAAATCTAGCTGCACAGTAGTTTCGATTTTCTATATTATTTCATTTTATGGAAAATCAACTAAAATTATAAAAATCTGAGAAAATTACCAAAAACACTTAAAAATTTATAAAACCCAAAAATATTTTTATTATAATTTTTTTACTATTTTTGTGGTATGAAATAATTAGTTGATTGTGACTTTTTGTGGTTGTTTTATATTTTCTTCATAATTAAAAATAATAAAAAAATTAAAAACCCATAAAATCTACCAAAAATATTTTCTTCTTTTTATTTGATTTTCCGACTACTTCGTAGGCTTTTTAAGCCAATTCGTGCTCCTTGAGTTTGACCCTGGTCGCTATACCAGGTTAAATAAAATAGTGAGACCGCTATTCGATTTTATTGATTGATTACTCTATTTGGTGGTCTAGTTTTCTTGTTGACTAAGCTTCGAGATTCGGGTCGCAACGACCCGTATTTTGACCTTTACCCGGATATCTTGAGTTCTCTCGATCATCATAGCATAAGTAACAAAATGCAATATAATAATATTAATAATATTATGTGATATATAAGTAAGTTGGTTATGTACATATTATTTGCATAAGCAATAATAAGAATTTGACTAGTAATATATTTCAAATGATTCGTAACATTCAGAATTTGCTTTAGTAATTTATTTGAATAAAAACATAAGAAGTAATTTTCGTATTGCGAACAGTAACTTTTTTAATTGTATCAGTAAGTCATTAAGTAGCACAAGTAACAAGTGATTATATATCGTGATTATGTATGAGCAACGCCCGCTGGTAAGTTTCTAAGTAGTACAATTAATGTATCAATAACGCCCCTAGAAGTCACTAAGTAAATTTGGAGATCTGGGTTAGTAATTTATTTTTACAATAAAAGTAAGTTTTGTAATTTACACATGTCACTATTTATCGTGTAACAAAGATTTTATAAGAATCACAAGTGATTTGATGATACTTTTTGTTAATGATGTATGTTCATTAGTTAATGAATTTTTATTAAGTTACCGATGTCTCTTCAAATTGGTAATAAGTATCTTATATTGTGTATTTCTCTAGACATTGATGAATATGAAAGCTTTAAAGGATTAATTGATGAAGATTCCCCTATATTAGTTGTAGATCCTGCAATTATTCCTCGTGAGGGTCTTTCATTCTCAAACCTAAAGGATTGTGAATTGTTCTGTGAGAATTATGTCACTGAAGTGGGCTTTAATATTAGAAGGAGCAGCACAAAATAATTATTTGATCGAAAAAACAAAGTTAGGAATCTTTCTTTCAAAAACTTTGTGTTGGAAGGAATGATATTATGTTCAAATTCCTCAGAAAAGAAAAATATCATCAAGTTTGGCATTAGTTGATGTAGAAGCTAATCAAGAGGGAATAGACAGCGAGGGAAGAAGATGTATAATAAGCCATTGTGGTTGTAAAGCAAAGTTGTGTGTGAAGTTAAATCAGATATCAAAACAGTGGGATGTTGTTTCATTTGTTGAGGAACATAACCATAAACTTGTTTCTCCAAGCAAAAAGAAATACTTAAGACCGAACAGGAGAATAACTAAGGCCAAAAAGAATTTATTATCTTCTATGTCAAAGGTTAACATTCATACGGCAAAACAAATAGCTTTTTTGGACAAACAAAGTGGCCCTAATGAACGTATTGGCTCTATAGCTAGAGATATCTATAATTTGAAGCGAGATTTGAAGAAAAAAACGGATGGTCACGATGCGGTTATGTTCTTGGAACATCTTGAATATTGCAAAAGCTTAACACTGGATTTCTTTTACATGTACAAGCAAGACGATGATTCATGTATAACTCACTGCATGTGGATAGATTCTTATTCTATAGAAGATTGTAAATTATTCGGTGATGCAGTTACATTTGATACAACATATAATACGAATAAGTGCAAGCTAATTTTTGCTTCTTTTTGTTGGGTTAACAACCATAACAAGACTGTATTTTTATGCAATACATTCTTAATGAATGAGACAAAGGACTCTTTTGTATGGCTTTTCCATACTTTTTTGTTGGTTGTTCAGGTTGTTCCTAAGTCAATGATTACTGATCAGTGCTCATCTATTAATGCGGCTATAAGAGAAGTTTTTCCTACTGCGAAACATAGATATTATGGTTGGCACGTTACAGCTAACATGAAGAAGAGGATTGGTTTAACCAAAAAAGCTGAAATAGCAATTCCATCATTGAATAAGATTATTTGGGTGCAAAAAATGAAGAAGAATTTGAAGCTGAGTGGCGTAAAATAGTATCAGAATGCAATTTAAAAAAAACAAATGGATCAATGTTATGTATCGGATCAGGAGAAAATGGTTGCCTATTTACTTGAGAAGATATTTTTTTGCTGACATGAATACAACTCAGATGAGTAAGAGCATGAATTCTTTTTTGACTAACAATGTTAATAAGTTGAATAGTTTATATGAGTTCATGACCAGATTTCAAACTACAGTTGAAAGAATAAGAGAGCATGCTAATAAGATGGACAATGATACTGAAAATAAAATTCTGAAGTTGGTACGTAGTTGAGCATTGAAAACCAATTTTCTGAGCATTTCACAAATACTTTGTTTTACATGGTTAAGGTAGAGCTTTCGAAAGGTATTGAACTGAATGTTATTCTATTTCCAAGAGTTGAAGACATTATACAATACAGAGTATACTCTATTGGGAAGATTGAAGATTTTAACAGAGTTACTTTTCATGCTCATAACAATAATTTCCTTTGTGATTGTACAAAAATGGAATCAATGGGTATTCCATGTAGACACATCATCAGTGTTTTAAAATATACAGATGCGTTAGAGGTTGATTCCTCTCTTTTATTGAATATATGGAAGAAAGATATCAAGGGAATTTGTTATTATCCACTATAAAGGAAGAGAACAATACAAGACGACATTAGTCAATTACGGGTATTAGCAAATGAACTTATCAATGAAACTGATGGCAACCAAGAAGCATACGAATATATTAAGAAGGTTCTTAAGATGCATCTAAAGTAGTCAAAGCTATTAAGAGCAAAAGGAAATTTGTTAATGTTGAAGATTTGCATGACGCCAATGAAAAATGTGATAAGTCAGTTATTGTTGTAAAAGATCCTAACATAGCAAAATCAAAAGGTTCTAGAAAAAGTGGAAGACCAAAGGGAAGTACAAATCGATTGAAATCAATTAGTGAAGATAATGCCTCAAAGCGGAGACAATGCAAATTATGTCATAAAGTCAATGCTGGGCATGATTCAAGAAGTTGCCCTTCAAAATCTGCAAATAATCCTTAAAGGTAAGAGAAATTCAGTAATTGATATGTTTGTATTTCTATTATATTAATATTTTTCTAACATTATCTATATTTTTTCTCTTTTACAATAGATTGATATGTATTAAATACAGCTAATCTTTAGACGAATGAAAGCCGGTTGATATAGCAAAGGAAAGACAAGATAGAAGTATAATTTGGCATTCCGCAAGTCACTATACAGAAGATTTTCTTTTTTTCCTAGTTGTATACTTTATTTAAATCTTTAGTTATTTGTAAACTATTTGTCCAGGTTGAAGTTGTGTATTTTTTTTATCCTTTTTTTATGTTGTAAAATGTTAATGATATTTAACATGTTATTGATATTGAGGGTTCTCTTCCAACATTTTTTTGACTTGTATGAGTAAATTTGTAACAATAATTATCAGTTATTTGATAAGAATGGCGACAAACATATGTAGAATACATTGAGTTGTTTGAAGTATATCTTAAATGAAAAAGTAAAGTAAGCTTTTTTTGCACTTAGTAAATTTGACAGCAGCATCAGTAAGTTATTAGGAAACACAAGTAAATTGTATAATGTAATTATGTATCATTACTATAACTAACACGTATAATTACTATTGGTAACAAATAATTAAACGATTCGTAACTTCTGAAACTTTCGAAAGTATTTCGATGAGTTGTAAATGCAACTAGTAGTTTATACACTTACCATAAGTAACATTAAAATATGTATCAGTATCTTCTTAAAAATCACAAGTATCAAACCAGCAAATTTTGGTATCAGTAACAATATTACTGCGACAAGTAACTTTCTTTTAATTATCATTAACTTTTAATTAGCATTAGTAATATATGAATTGCAAGATGTATATGTAAGATTTAGAGTACTACCGCTAACAAATATGAAATCGTTTCGTAACTTCATAATCTTTCAAAAGTATTAGGAAACACAAGTAAATTGTATAATGTAATTACATATCATTACTATAAGTTACACGTATCAATTATATTAGTAACACTTATAATTACTATTAGTACCACCTAATTAAACGAGTCGTAACTTCTGAAACTTTCAAAAGTATTTTTATGAGTTCTAATTGCAACTATTAGTTTATACACTTACCATCAGTAACTTTAAAATATGTATCTGTATCTTCTTAAGAATCACAAGTAACAAATCAACAAAGTTTGGTATCTGTAATAATATTACTAAGATAAGTAACTTTCTTTTAATTGTCAGTAAATTTTAATTATACATTAGTATTGTATACGTAAGATTTAGACTACTACCAGTAACAAATATGAAATCGCTTCGTAAATTCGTAATCTTTCAAAAGTATTTCTTTAGTTTACTTTTAGTAACTTTCTTTTAATTGTCAGTAACTTTCTTTATTAAATGCATATTTATAAGTAAATTGTATAATGTAATTATGTACCATTACTATAAGTAACACGTATCAATTCTATTGGTAACACGTATCATTACTATAAGTAACACGTATCATTTCTATTGGTAATGTGCATCACTACTATAAGTAACATGTATCATTTCTATTGGTAACACAAGTTCTTAGTAACACGTATCATTACTATAAGTAACACTTATCATTTCTATTGGTAACAACGGATAGTTTCTTTAGTAATTTCTTTGCACATTATAAATAAGTATAATGTACTAAGAACTTGTGTTACCAATAGACATTTAAATTTTTTCTGATCTTTACTTGCTTTACTAATTGAAATTATATAACAAGTAAGTGCTTTAGTAACAATATACTAAGTATCACTTCATGAGTCGTACAAGAATCTCAAATAATGAACAAGTAATATCAAGCAAAAGTTTCTCATTCATTAAAATATATATGTATACAAACAATTGTTGCTATTTTTCCACTTTTGAAAACATCATGTAACATATATATTTAAAAGATTTTCTCTTATTACAAATCTAAAAGAAATCATTTCCTTCAGTTCTTCTTCTCTCCACTTGTAAGTAGAATAGCAGCTATCTCGGCGCGAAACCTAGGTATATCTTCGATGCGAAAGACCAGCTCTTTTCCTTTGCAAATATATTCCATATATTTTATTACAAAAAATCCACAGTCAATGGAATCACTTCGTTGGTTTGGAATGTTTTTTGCTATATCAAATGATCACATCTCAAGTTGTTCTCCAGTGAATAGCATGAAGTATTCCGCCATCCAATCAACCTTGCAATAATAATGAAAGAAATCTTTCACAAATAAATAAACTCAAAAATCAATTTAATGTACTTTTTTGAAACTGAATATTACCCATTTTTTACATCCAACCAGTATTTTTTCATCCTAGTCAGTGACTTGTAGGAAATGAAATTGTTGGCATCAAAGTCAGTCACGAAAAGATGCCAATGATTTGATGTGTAGATTACATAAAAAGCCTTCTTTACATTCTCAAACATTGTCCTTGTGCATGAAAATAAATTGTTCAAAAGCTCATAATCCTCTACACTTGCTTCTTTGACAGTCTTCTGAAACAATTGCTATAATGAAAAAAATACTTAGGTAATACAATATAACATAAAAATGAGATATATTTAAGTATTCATACCATTTGAGTTGTATTCGCAAAAATGTAAGGACTGTCCACGTCACTTTCTTGATAAGATTTGTATATTACATCCATTAACATGTCTAATATAACATCAATGACCATTTTGTTATATAATAGGTCTTCAATGTGTCTTCCAATGCAAAAATTATCTCCTGGTCTATGGTAAGTTGCTCCCATACTGAAATTTAAATGATATTATATTATTCAAATAACCCATCATAATTTGGGTAATCAATAAATTTACAAAATATTTTTTATAATACACTATTCTTACTTGACTGCATGATCCTTTAAGAATTTGTGAATTGTTGCTCTCTCAGATTCAGAAATAACATCATATCCAGCATAATCAATACGAGTTACATTGAAAATCTGTAAAATACAATTAATATAATTTGTTCATTAAATTTTGCATCAGCATTAGTAAGTTCTTAAGAAACCCAAGTAAATAGTAAAATCTTACTTGTAAAAGTAAATCTTTTATGATAGCCATCTTTAATTCAATACCATTTTTTATTTTTTTAAATAAAATAAAATCTAACAAAAAGGTAATATCTATAGTATTTTAAGTTTAACTCAATACCCACAGTATTGTAAGTTTGTTTTTGCATTCAGTAAAATATGCAACAACATCAGTAAGGTCTTAAGTAACGCCTGTAAAATAAGCAACATCAACAGTAAGTTATTATTAACGCCAGTAACAATTAAGCACAACATCACTAAAATAAGCACAAATCAGTAAGCATATCAAAAAATTTAACTCTATACCCATAGTATTGTAAGTTTGTTCTTGCTTTAAGTAAAATATGCAACAAAATCAGTAAGGTCGTAAGAAACACAAGTAAAATTTCCAACATCATCAGTAAGTTCTTATTAACGACCAATAATAATTACCAATACTATTGTAAAAAAGTTATTATCATTAATAATTAATGAAAAAAATATAAGTAAGAATTATCATGTATATTATAAAAAGATTGAACGAGTGAATGGATAGTAATACTTTATTTAGTAAACACTATAGCAAATATTACTTCATTATTTATACAAAAACCTTAAACAATAAACAAGTAATATCAAATAAAATAGACACATTCATTACAAAATATATGTATACAATGAATAATAATATAAAGTTCATACCTCCAAAGCCAGATCTTGTTTGTCTTCGATCTTCAGAAATTTATCTTCATCTTCAACATGCATCACTTCTTCAAAAAAATTTAACAAGCTTCCTTTTTTTCTTACCACTTTATCCTTAAGTAGATTGTTTGGTGCTTTTTCATCTTTCTTTGTTGCTCTTCTTGATTTGACTTTTTTTGATAGGCTGCTAGGAGTGATGCACTTCTTGCTTCTTCCCCTCTTTGACACATTTGTTTTAACTTTGTCATTATCTTCCAAATCTTCATCAAATACAAGGTCAAAAGTAGGTGATTCATTAGTTTTTTTGAGCTTATTTTGCTCTTCATGTTGAACCTACAAAGTTATCTTCTCCTCATGCTTCTTTACATTAATTGATTTTGTAAAGAACTCTTCAAACCACTATTTTAGAATTGTGATTTCAAGCTTTAGCTTCTCGTTCTCCTTCAATGTACTCTCATACTCAACTTTCATTTTTTGGAAGTCATATAATATGGGCAGTTGAGATATGAGAGACTCCAAATCGCTTATCTTCTTCTTGTGTGCCTTACAATTACACTCGGGTAATTTTTGGTTTTGAGTACTATTCACAATGGAGGGTGTTGAACAATCTTCAAGGCACTGTGTATGTGGTTCAACGACACGCAAGGCATAAGCATTTGAAATTAAACCCTCGCTAGCGAAGGTTTAATAATCAAATATGAACTCATTTGCTTCAACCTTGAATATATCTTTTTCTCCAAAATCCAGCTGAACAATAATCTAATGCAAGGAATTTATATTATATTACAATTAAGAAATATAATACAAAAAAAGAATATGTATTATATCATTTGTACCGCCATTAGTAAATTACTTTACTGTGTTAGTAAGTCACTAAGTAACACAAGTAACAAAATACATTATAATAGTATTAGTAATATTCTGTGATAAATAAGTAAGTTGATTATATTCATTTTATTTGCATAAGTAATAATAAGAATGTGACAAGTAAAATATTTCAAATTATTCGTAACATTCAGAACTTGATTTAGTAATTTATATTAATAAAAGCCTAAGAAGTAATATTCGTATTGCGAATAGTAACTTTCTTGAATATATAAGTAAGTCATTAAGTAGCATAAGTAACAAGTAATTATATATCGTGTTATTCTTTTCTTGTATTATATATTCAAAAGTTGAATTGTATGTTCTCAGTGAAAATGTTCATAGTAACAGTAACCATTTAACCCCATTGTTTTGCTCAGAAAACATACAGAGAAATTTTGAAATTTTACTTCTATAGTTTTGAATAAGAAACAAAAATCAAAATGTATTAAAATTCATTATACATGATCTTCAACAAAGTTCAAGAATTGTTTAATTGTAACTTTGCATGAAGTTGACCATTTTCTAATTCTTGGCAAGAGATTATGGTTCAATGCATGTGATGGAAATAGGTGCTCGATTGCCTATTCCTGAAATTTAAATTAAAGTTAAGAATCATCTAATTTATTATAAAAAAATAACAGGGACTTAAATAAATTATGCTTACATATAAACATGTGGCACATCCAATTTAGTATTCAACTGTGCATTTTCCATCTGATGTTGCACGTTTTTTTATTTTTTTCAACTATATCCCTCATACGGTACATTATCATAGTTCCAACCGCATTAGACCAATTGAAGAAACGAGTATCTTTAATTGAGTCTATGTAATTTAGTAGGATTCTTGAGAAGCAAAAGTTCATTTCAGGGAATAAAAATGTACAAAACATTAATGAGATTATGCATCTTATGTACATCCTCACTGATTGATCATCTTCTTGACTTTGTAAAGAATCAAGCATATCACAAATATTGTGACGATTTAATAACATGCTTGATTGACAAAATAACTCTTCGAATGAACTTCATCATTCAAATGAAAATCCCCTTAGATGGATTATAAATCTAGATGTTGGCAATCCCAAAATTAAACTTATGTCAATATCTGAGAATGTAAGTTCCTTCTCTCCAAACTTGAAAACCCGATCCCTTGATATTTTTGAACAATCAAGTCCAAAACTTGATAATTTATATCAAGTTTTGTAATAGAGACTATCCTTGAAAAAACGGACTTATCTATCAAATCTTTATACCTTTCAGACAACTTGTTGTTACCAAGATATGTGACAAATTGTTTTATGTAACAACAGTGTTGGACGCAATATCGTGCTATAAAATTGTAAAATAAGATCAATTAAAATTATGCAATTAAATAGAAATTTTTCACAAATAAATTTGTACTGCTATATTAATTCACTTGGAATTGTTTCCATATTTACATTAGTTTTTATTGTATCAAGCTTCACACTAAATTTCAAAGTTGATGCTTTTTCTACATTACACCATTATATTATCATTACCAAGTTTAAATAATCCTTAATACATTATTGGGAGTTAATATGATGCCTTACCAGTGGAAACTTCAATCGCTTTATCAAGTTCAAAGCTAGTATCTGCATAAAAATTTTTATTAATTCATAATTCAATTGGTATATAATTATTTTAGAATTTATAACAAACATACCACTTGCATATTCGAATGTTAGTTTTTTCACGTTGTCTTGATTCCATCTCCTGTATGAAACTCAAATCCTTTTACTTGATCCATCTGCAAAAGATATAAATACACAACAAATTGTTATAATATATATCTTTCAACGTTCAGTAAGTCAAGTGTATAATAAATAAGTAAGTGTGGTAAATCTCACCAATAACTATATAGCTTTCAACTTTCATTCTTATAGCTTCCAGTAAGTCATTAAGTAGCACAAGTAACAAGTGATATTCTGTGATATATAACTTAACAAGTATCTTTTGTATTGTTATTAGTAAATTTCTTTAATGTATTATTAAGTCACTAAGTAGCACAAGTAACAAAATGCAATATAATAGTATTAGTAATATTCAAATGATTCGTAACATTCAGAACTTGCTTTAGTAATTTATATTAATAAAAGCCTAAGAAATAATATTCGTATTACAAACAATAATTTTCTTTAATGTACCAGTAAGTCATTAAGTAGCACAAGTAACAAGTGATTATATATCGTGATTATGTATGAGTTAATGTCCGCTGGTAAGTTTTTAAGTAGCATAATTAATTTATCAGTAACGGCCCTAGTAAGTCAATAAGTAAATAAATGTTATAGATTACATCAGTAAGTATATAGCTTGCATCAGTAAGTCAGATAGCTTCCAGTAAAAAAGAAAGTGTTATAGATTATACAAGTAACTCTATAGCTTGCATGTGTAAGTCTGATAGCTTTCAGCAAGTGTATAATAAAAAAATTGTATCAGTTATATTATGTCATATAATTCATCAGTAAGCGTAATAGCGTTCAGCAAGTGTTATTGCAATCATCCACAAGTGTTCAATATACATGAAGTTATTATTTTAGAAGATAATCAACTTAAAAATGAATGTCGATAATGGAACCCTAATTTGTACACTTCCTTAAAATACCGTATAGATATCGAGTTATCATTCAAATGGAAAATGTGTTATTGGTAGAAGATTTCTTACCGTGTCTAATCTCATTTCAAATTTACTTCTGGTAAATCAATGTTTGCGCGATCTGATGCAATCCAAAATAGTTTTTTCTCTGCTCCGTCCGTGAACCGAACACGTTCACCAGAGGTAAGGTTCTTTTAATGTAACCCCAAAAAGTAACTCTTGATAAGAAGACATAAAGTAACATTTGATTAAATATATCTTCAAAATTTTCGATGGTAATTTTATAATTTATACAAGTAACTTTCATATGTAGTATAAGTAACAATGACCAAAAGCTTTGTATAAGTAACATTCTAATTCTATTTCGACCTTCAGTAACATTACTTAAATTATCAGTAAATGTTCAATAAAAATTAGTAATATATGAATCGAAAGTTGTATAAGTAAGAAATATGATACTAACAGTAACACATAATAAAACGATTCGTAACTTCTGAAGCTTAGAAAGGTATTTCGATGAGTTCAAAATGCAACTAGTAGTTTATACACATACCACCAGTAACTTTACAATATGTATCAGTATCTTCTTAATAATCACAAGTAACAAATCAACAAAGTTATGCATCAGTAACCCTATTACAAAGACAAGTAACTTTCTTTTAATTATCAGTAACTTTTACATACACATTAGTAATATATGATTTGCAAGTTGTATACGTAAGATTTAGACTGCTGCCATTAACAAATATGAAATCACTTCGTAACTTCGTAATCTTTAGAAAGTATTTATTTATAACTTTCTTTTAATTATTGATGAATACGCATTCATCACTCTTTATTCTTTTATTTTAGCTACAAAACATTTGCAAAACACCATGTAGATATGTGTAAATAACATAAATAGACATCATGCATGCATTGTGTAAATTACAATAATTAGCCTATTTTTGTGCATAAATAAAATAATAAAGAAATAAAAGAAAAAGAGGAAAATATTTAGAATAAATATTGAGTGGCCTAATCCCAAGGGAGGGCTCAGTATGGGCCTGACCGCAAAAGAATCCAAGTAGAGGGAGATAGGGTCAATCATGTGTGTACATATACCTATGTACATAAATAATATTATTTTCCTCTTAATAAAAATAGAAATGTGTTTTTGCTATTTTGTACATATTTATAAAAAATAAAAAAATCAGAAAAATAAAATAAAAATAATAAAAATCAATTTCCCCTTTTTACATATACCATGTAAATATGTATATAAACCTATTTATTTAACTAATGTAAATAAATAATAAAAATAAAATAAAAATACCTTTTTATTCCAAATTTTATGTTATAAATAAATAAAATATAAAATTAGAATAATTATATAAAAATAAATAATTAAAAATATAAATAAAAAATACATATATGTATATACATATATATATATAATAATATAACGTAAATACGTAAATTATTTTTCAAAAAAATAAATAAAAATAACTAAAAAAATAATTTGAAAATAAATAAACATTTTTCATGTTTTAATTTTTTCGAAATAAAATCATTTACTAATTTAAAATGAATTTTCAATTAATTAATAATTAGCGGCCTCCCATTGGTCCACGGGGGAATGTTGACCTCCGGACAACTTCCCCCCTGGACCACTTTTGCCCGCGGATCTTGCGTCTGACCCGACTTCTCCTAATTTTCCCCATCTAACCCGACCTCCATTCGCCTAAACCCAGGGTCCTAATTACACTCTATACATCCGAGACCCTCGCCCGATCATCCTTCTAGGGATCCGTGCTGCACCAAGCCGTGCCCGATCCCATCTTCTCGGACCTGCACCACTATATATCATCTCCTCAGCCGCACAATTCACGCCATCTTTGGCTCTGCCTTCCCATCCCAGGACTTCCACGACCTTCCCTAGAGTGACAGCTAGGCGAGGGTCGTGTCGCAGTGAGGAAGAAGTGCCTCCAGCCACTGATCCGGTGAGTCCATCGCCGTGCGCCACTGCGAGGTGCGCCGAGCCTCAGAACCCGACGATTCCTTGAGGCAAAGACCCCCAGGAGCTTCGCCAGCTTCAGCCTAGTCGACATCCTCCATCAGGTAGCTTCGATACCCTCTAGCTTCGCCTAATTTCCCTTTACGCCCAAATCGCTCCTCCGCCGTCGTCGGTCGATTCACACCGTCTCCGTCACCCATTCGATCGCCCGACCTCCGACTCACACTCACGAGACCTCTCCCCACATTCTCCGCACCTCTGTTCACCTTGGTTCGCCCTGGAACCAAGGGTCGAGTCTCCTCTGTCGTTGCCTCGCCGGAGACCCTGCTCCGACCCCTTTCCGATCACCATTCCACCCCCTGACGGGTCGAGGCAATTTGCCCTCGACCCAAGAGCTTTTATGTGCCATTTTGCAGGTCAAAGGACCCCATCTGGGGGTTGAGTTGTTCGAGCACAGGAGCTCTGCTCCTCCCCCGTCGCCGGGCCGCTCCGGTGGTCCCTGGCTTCATCGGAGGGGCCCATCAGCTGCGGAAGAGTCCAATCTTCACGTTCCCCATCTCAACAGCTCCAGAGGAGGTTCTCGGTGCGAGCATTGGGCTGGCAAACCTTGCCGGCATCGAGTTCTTAGAGGATCCTCCTTTACCGTCCGATTAGCCCCCTCGCGCCAGTAGAGATCGTGTCCATCCATTCGTGAGGAGTTAGCAGCCGTCTGATCTTCATCGGGGCTCGATCTGGACCGTTCATCCAAGCGAAGAGGCACCTTATATCCTCAGTCGTCATATCAGCACATGGCGCCTCCTCGTCCGTCTGATAATAATAGGGGTAATTTGCACTTAGGCCCCTCCTCTTTTAGCATTTATTGTTTAGTCTTGTAAATATTTTAGCACGTTATTTTTATTTTGGAAGATTTGTAGTTAGGACCCTAGACCTATTTTATTTACAATCTAGTCCCTATGTATGTGAGCCACGTGCATCGACACGTGAGTTTTTGGGCAATTTGCACTTTTTACCCTGTGTTTCCTGTGTTCTGGATTGATCTTTTATTAATAGGAATGACACTTATGCCCTTACGTGTCTGATCTACGTGCTTTGCACATGATTTTGTGGACTTTTTGCACAAGGGCCCCTGGACTTTCTGATTTTGTTACTGTTTGGTCCTTGAATTACTTTTCTTTGCATTTAGGTCCCTGACTGTTGTGTGCCTTGTTTAAATTAAATAAAGTATCAAATTAAATCCAATTAGGTGAAATTTGGACACGTGGCTCCTGCCACTGTGTAAAAATTTCCCTAAAATTTTGGGAATTTTTGAGGCTTTTTGATATTTTTTAGAATTCAAAAATAGTGATTTTTGCTACTGTTTAAATTGAAAAATCAAAAAAATATTAAAACCCCTTTAAAAATTCTAAAAAAATAGTGGTATTTAGTTTTAGTGTATTATAGCTTTTATCAAATTTTTGGCTTAGTTGGATTTATAAAAACCATAAAAATTGGAAAACCCTAAAATTCTTATAAAAGTTCTAAAAATTTCTATAAAATTCAAAAAAATATAAACTCTTTTTCTGTAGCTTAGTTTTTGTTTATAGTTTTCATCAAAATTGCCTCCAAACTTTTATAGATCCATTTTATATTTTTAATGGATCTTTCAAGTCTGGCTGCACAATAGCACTTGTTTTTCATCTTTTTTGATTTTTTAGAAAATCGTATAAAAAGTAAAAAATTCTGAAAAATTCACCAAAAACACCTAAAAACTTAAAAAACAGAAAAATATTTTTATTAGAATTTTCTGTGTATTTTTAAGTGCTTTTAATAATTGTTGAAGTTGCTTGTTTTTACATTTCTTTATAAAATCAAAAACACAAAAACATTTAAAAATAATTAAAAATCCACCAAAAAATATTTTCTCTTTGTTTTGATTGACTTTGATTACTTCGTTGGCCGCAAGGCCAATTCATGCTCCATGAGTCTGACCCTGGTCGCTATACCAGGTTAATAAATTAGCAAGGACCGCTTCTTGATTTAGTTTGATTATCTTATTTTGGCGGTTCCTTATTTTCTTGATCGATCGATTACCGTGAGATCCGGGTCGCAACGGCCCTTGTTTACCTTTACCTAGATTTTGTGGGATTTTAATCATTCGGTCGCATCAGAATGGTGCCGTTGCCGGGGAGCACGACTTAGTAGTCGTTTTTCGATTTTTGTTTTCCATTGTTTTCCGCAGCTTTTTCCGCAGCTTTTCTTTCGTCCGCGGCTTTTCGTGGCTTTTTGTTTCTCGTTTTCTTTCATTTTCTTTTATTTTCTTTTATTTTCTTTTATTTTGTTTTTGTCTGTTTGGTGTGTTTATTTTTATTTTTGCGTATATCTTGTTTTATTTTATTTGTCATTTATATATTTTCTGGGCTGACACTTTGGTTTCTGTTTCGTGCGAGGGCCCGAGGACCGAGGCAGCTTCTTCGGAAGCCGAAACAACTGCGGGAGTCGGAGGCGGCTTCTTTCTCTACGAAGCCGCAGGAGAGCGCGAGGAGGAGGAGCCAAAGTGCGGGAGCCAAGGAATAGCCGCGGATTAGTTTAGCTTAGATTAGTTTACTTTTCTACAAACCATTATTAATTATAATAATACAGGTACCCGGACTCTGAGAGATTTGTGATTACGGGGTCTGTTTCGCCGAGCACCGCTGTGCTCGGGGGACCCCACCACTGTTTCGGTTTTTGCTATTTTTTTCTTTGACTTCACGCGGATTTATGTGCTTGAGCCCCTAGACTTAGGTTTTTATTTCAGTTGAGCCAGGTAGCATTGGGTCCAAAGCCCTAATAGAATATTTGTTCCTATTGATCGCGCTTGGACTTAGGCAAATAAACCTGTGCTTCCCGATAATAGAAATTTCTGCCTAGGACGGTTCTCGCATTGCATCCATATAGGTAGTTTAAATTTATGCACGGATCATAATTGCATGTAGACTGCTGGAGTCAGGTACACCTTCTATCTCATGCATGCATCATTGATTTTCCGCGCATTGGCTTTTCCGCTTTCCTCCCCCTGATTTTCTGGACTTAGGAATAAAAGGAAATCGGATAATTCGTTAGACGATTTTTGAAAATACATAAAAAAAGAAAAAACATTAAAATTGGGACTGCTAATCACACTTGACTAAAAAGACACCTCATTTAAAAACCTGTCTTGGGGAGAGTAACCCCCTCCTTGTTTGGTTTGGATGAGCGAGAGAGTGACCCGCATCCTAGGCTAGAGCCATATCCGATTTCTTTACTGACTACTGGCCTTTTATTCAGGACAGTCGATGGATAATATTGGATTCCTATCAGCTCACGTAATCGCTCTGAAAGACTGACTGGATCACCTAAAATAAAACTGACAAGATAAGTGACCGATCTCTTACGGTCTTCAGCTCAGTGTGCGTAGGTGAATCCGGGGGTTTGCTTTCTCATCTTGTGTGTTTCCAGATTCCTTCTGTCTTCCCCCCTTCTATCTTCTCTATCTATTCATCTATCTCCCACCCACCCTCCCTTCAGTTTCCCTTTCTCTTCTTTATCCCTGGATGATGGATCCCCCATCACTTCTTACCGACTCTTGCGGCTTCTTCTCCATCTTCTGACCATCAGTCCAGTCCATCTTCGAGGGAGGTCGGATCCCCGACCAACCTCCCGCTCCCTCCCTCCCATCCCTTTCACTACTCTAGGCATGTTGCGCTAGATGTCTACGGAGATCAGATGGAGCAGATGCGAGGCCCGGACGATACCAGTGCTGAGTTGAGAGTGCACCTTGTACATGATCAGTTTGAGCAGATGCGACTATCAGATGTCTCCTATCCTCGGATGGTGGATGAGCAGATACGACAGGGAGCTCAGTCAGCTTCTACATTAGGACCATTCATCCTTGATTTGGAGCTTATTCAGAGACTGGCGATATTTTCAGGAGAGGTGCACGAGGAGCCCTATCTTCACTTGTCGGAGTTCGAGGAGTTTTGTAGGACACAGCCTTATTCAGATATCACTGCAGAGGAGTTAATGCTGAAGACCTTCCCGTTCACACTTCAGGACAGAGCCATGAAATGGCACAGGCGATTGGGGAGGAGATTCGCTACGTGGGGAGAGCTACGCCGAGAGTTTCTACAGAGATACTTTCCCCAGCGAAGAGCATAGATGATGCGGTCCTTGATCACCGAGTTTTCAGTAGACCCCCAAGAGCCATTGCACGAGGCATGGTCGAGGTTTCTTGACCTCTTGAGGAATTTCCCAACCACGGACTTCCATTGATGGACATTATTGAGATCTCCATGCGGGGGATGACCGCAGAGCAGATAACACTGGTGATTACCGCATGTGGCGATTCACACCACAGTTCCGACATTGAGTTACTGGATACCATCTCGAGGTTACTTTCACAGAGACCTTCTTCACGATATGTCGTAGTCAGGACGACACATGAGGATGATGCAGTACCAGTGGAGTGTGTTGCACTACATGAGGATACAGTTTCTACACACCAGCCCGAGGACTTGGATTATGCAGTACCACAGAGTATAGAGGACATGACTGCGACATTAGAGGTTCTGGCCCAGAGTCTACTCGAGTTCCCGTTGGCTTTCCAGCTAGAGCTCGAGTTAACCCCAGAGTTTTCAGTTGACGATTCCTGGATATCAAATTTTCTGATACTCCAGGAGACGGAGGAGTCCCCGCTTTTACAACCATTGATTCAGCCACTATAGTATCCAGTTCCGGATGAGTCAGCTTCTTTTCTGCAGAGACACTTCTCGGAGTTCGACAGATACCATGACTCATCCCAGCAGCCACAGCTCGAGATGGGACACCACTTTGAGAGGTCAGATACAGATAGTCCTATATTCGAGCCTTTTATCCTCCACTTTGTTGAGACAGATACACTTGCTGAGGGCTTGATGGCAGACAGCATCCCTGCAGAGCGAGGATCAGCCGCAGACACAGTGCCAGCCTCCGCGGTGTTGACAGTACCTTCTCCTACTTCCAGATTGCCGAGAGCCAGATTTCAGATGATGATGCAGCCTGGTGCACAGAGTGGGTGCTTGATAGCAACGCAGACGCCTTGATAGATCCTGATCCTCTACTTTTCACCTCTGATCTTGCATTTCTTCCCGAGGGTTATCTGTGGGAGGATGCCGCACACGATGTGTACTCGGTTTCACCTTCTGATTGTGTATCCGATCTGGCGGATCACGAAATCGAGTATTCCGATCCTTCTGATTTTGAGTTACCTCACCTCGACGACCCTTACGAGGATGAGCCCATCCTGGATATATTCAATGATCGGACTGATTTGTCTCTTATATATGCATCGGATATCAGTTTTCTTAAAGAGCCTCCTGATCTTGACTATCCGCACCTTTTTGAGATGCTGATCGACATGGAGGATTCCATGACTGATCCATCTTTCTCCACGTTTGATTTCTTCGTCTCTACACTTCCACTCAGGTCTGATCCTGAGCTGAAGATTCACTTTGTGCTACCGGATCCCGATCATATATTCCCATATCCTTGGCCAGTAGCAGACACCTGCCTGATTGCATACATGGGTGTCATTCTTTACACTGTTGACTTGGTCGTTGTTCTCATACCGAGACTGCAACGACGGTACGGCATTCGCCTTACAGATGCCATCCTGAACCTTGACACTGCGTTATCCTAGCCTTTGCGCCTAGCTAGGGTCGTAAAACCTAGTGCTTGTTGAGAGGAACCTCAACATTGTACCCTTTTGTATATACGTGTTTCGTCTTTGTTTGATCGTTCTTTCTTCCGTTTTTGTTCTCACCCCAGGTCTTGTATAGGATTATCTTTGCTATACTTAGGATATACCTCATTCTAAGTATAGGGGGTGGAAACACCGACTTGTTCCTTTCGTTCTGTTTCATCACTTCTGTTGTTGCCTATACTTAAGGATTCTTCACCTTAAGTATAGGGGAAGTGATGCCCTTCCATCTTGTATATATTTGCTGATTTTCTTCGTGTTTTTCTACCTCTGTTTTGTTGCCTATACTTAGGGATATTTTACCCTAAGTATAAGGGGGGTAGACCCTGTACATTCTTACTCGGCTTTCCCTTTGTGTACAGCATGTTATACTTAGGATTATTTGATCCCAAGTATAGGGGGAAATGCCGAGATCCTCTTGGATTTCTATTCTTTCATTCGTCTTTGTATATAGCCTTCCTTTTCACTTCCCTATACTAAGCACGAGTTATGTCTTCTTCATCGCTCTTGACTTTGAGGACATCGTTCGAGCTAAGTATAAGGGGTGTGTATATATTTCATATATACTTTAGCCATAACTCGTACTTTGTGTGAGCGTGTTAATAAATAAAAATGGCTAAAACCCAAACCATAAAAATTTAAAAATTTTCCTTGTAAATAAAATTCTTTTATTGCACATACATAGCTAGTGTACAAATTATTTTTGTAAAAATTGTTGTAAAAACTTTTTGTGTAAATATTTCTGTATCAAAATTATGTATATAGCACAAAATTTTTCCAAAATGTTTTGAAAATCAAAAGTTTGCAAAAATCTTGTGTAAATTTGTGTACATATTTTGCAAAACTTGCATTCATGCATACATCCATGGTTTCAAAACATTTTTCAAAAATTTTGCACATGTGTAAATATTTGTAAAATAGCATCTTTATAAATATTTGTATAGTTTTTCTTGGATCATAGTTGACATTTAAACTAGCCTGGAATTAAATTGAAAAATGGAGCTTTGTTAAGATCTTAATCCACCTAATTATAAGAGGAACCTTATAAGGCTTAGGGTTGAGACTTTTCAGGTCCATGGTGACTTAATTCTTTGAGTCCACTAGGCTATGATCATATGTCATCTCGATGAGCCTAAGTAGAGCACTTAACAACACACATATGACTCATATAGACAATGGCTTGACTTGGACCCGCACTTTACACCGAGCTCTCTACGGATGAGGTGGTGAGGAGGCAGTCTTCCTTAACTTGGGGTAGCATATGAGGGTAGTACTTCTAGGCAGAACCTCTCTTCTTCTTATAGTGAAGGAAGTGCGTCTCAACTTGGTCTGGTTGCCATGAGGTCGAACGACAGGAGTTGTGGGTTGCAATAATGCTTCAAAAGAGGTATAGTCTACTGGCTCAAGAGGAAAAACTCCTTATGTATATATGTTGCACCTTGTAAATATGTTGTACAGATGCACATCAAAAAAAAGCAAAAAGAAAATAACTCCAAAAAAGTGGTGGGTCTGATAGAAAATGATAATCCCACCGGAGTGTATATAGTGCAATAAGCAAAGCTTGAGACTCATGTTCCATCTTATGTAGCTTGCAGCAGGGAGACTTAGCTACACCGGTTGAGCTCCCAAGGATACATGGCTACACTGGCCATGGTCCATTCTCTTCTTCCCCCTCTTCTTGAGCCGGTTGAACTTGAACTTAGAAGGGAATACCCCGCTCCTCGAGGAAAGAGTGGCCAGACTAGGGTCATAGAGTTACCTTGTTGGGGAGGGTTGTCATTTTGCTACTTCTGAAGTGGAGAGCTATACCTCATTTACATTGTACAAGGAAAGATTCATGGTCTTCAGGGTTTGTGTATGTAGACTTGTTCTGATCTGGATTATTGAGGAGTCTTGACTATAGATTAGTGGATCTTAGAGGCTGTTGAGTTTTAAACCTGAGTACAAATAAGGTTCCGACACATTAATAATCCAAAGATCTGACCGAGCTCCATATTTCAATTTAATGAAGGCAAGTTTAATAATCAGCATTGATCCTTGCATTTCCTCTCTTTTTCTTTTTCTTTTCTTTTTCAAATAAGTGTTTGCTAAGGGACTAGCAAAGTTAAGTACAGGGGGTGATGAATACCCATTCATCACTCTTTATTCTTTTATTTTACCTACAAAACCTTTGCAAAACACCATGTAGATATGTGTAAATAGCATAAATAGCCATCATGCATGCATTGTGTAAATTACAATAATTAGCATGTTTTTGTGAATAAATAAAAGAATAAAGAAATAAAAGAAAAGGAGGGATATATTTAGAATAAATATTGAGTGACCTAATCCCAAGGGAGGGCTTAGTATGGGCCTGGTCGTAAAAGAATCCAAGTAGAGGGAGATAGGGTCAATCATGTGTGTACATATACCTATGTATATAAATAATATTATTTTCCTCTTAATAAAAATAAAAATGTGTTTTGCTATTTTGTACATATTTATAAAAAATAAAATAAAAATCAGAAAAATAAAAATAAAAATAATAAAAATCAATTTCCCCTTTTTACATATACCATGTAAATATGTATATAAACCTATTTATTTAACTAAAGTAAATAAATAATAAAAATAAAATAAAAATACCTTTTTATTCCAAATTTTATGTTATAAATAAATAAAATATAAAATTGGAATAGTTATATAAAAATAAATAACTAAAAATAAAAATAAAAAATACATATATGTATATACCTATATATAATAATAATATAATGTAAATACATAAATTATTTTTCAAAAAATAAATAAAAATAACTAAAAAAATTTGAAAATAAATAAACATTTTTCATATTTTAACTTTTTTGAAATAAAATTATTTAGTAAATTGAAATGAATTTTCAATTAATTAATAATTGGCGGCCTCCCATTGGTCTACGGGGGAATGTTGACCTCCGGTCAACTTCCCCCCTGGACCACTTTTGCCCGCGGATCTTGCATCCGACTCGACTTCTCCTAATTTTCCCCATCTAACTCGACCTCCATTCGCCTAAACCCCGGGTCCTAATTACACTCTATACATCCGAGACCCTCGCCCGATCATCCTTCTAGGGATCCGTGCTGCACCAAGCCGTGCCCGATCCCATCTTCTCGGACATGCACCACTATATATCATCTCCTCAGCCGCACAATTCACGCCATCTTTGGTTCTGCCTTCCCATCCCAGGACCTCCACAACCTTCCCTAGAGTGACAGCTAGCCGAGGGTCGTGTCGCAGTGAGGAAGAAGTGCCTCCAGCCACTGATCCGGTGAGTCCATCATCGTGCACCGCCGCAAGGTGCGCCGAGCCTCGGAACCCGACGATTCCTTGAGGCAAAGACCCCCAGGAGCTCCGCCAGCTTCAGCCTAGTCGACATCCTCCATCAGGTAGCTTCGATACCCTCTAGCTTCGCCTAATTTTCCTTTACGCCCAAATCGCTCCTCCACCGTCGCCGGTCGATTCACATCGTCTCCATCACCCATTCGATCGCCCGACCTCCGACTCACACTCACGAGACCTCTCCCCACATTCTCCATACCTCCGTTCACCTTGGTTCACCCCGGAACCAAGGGTCGAGTCTCCTCCGCCGTCGCCTCGCCGTAGACCCCGCTCCGACCCCTTTCCGATCACCATTCCACCCCCTGACGGGTCGAGGCAATTTGCCCTCGACCCAAGAGCTTTTCTGTGCCATTTTGCAGGTCAAAGGACCCCATCTGGGGGTCGAGTCATTCGAGCACAGGAGCTTCGCTCCTCCACCGTCGTCGGGCCGCTCCGGTGGTCCCTGGCTTCATTGGAGGAGCCCATCAGCCGCGGAAGAGTCCAAGCTTCACGTTCCCCATCTCAGCAGCTCCAGAGGAGGTTCTCGGCGCGAGCATTGGGCCGGCAAACCTTGCCGGCGTCGAGTTCTTAGAGGATCCTCCTTTACCGTCCGATCAGCCCCCTCGCGCCTATAGAGATCGTGTCCATCCATTCGTGAGGAGTTAGCAGCCGTCCGATCTTCATCAGGGCTCGATCTGGACCGTTCATCCAAGCGAAGAGGCACCTTATATCCTCAGCCGTCAGATCAGCACATGGCGCCTCCTCGTCCATCTGATAATAATAGGGTAATTTGCACTTAGGCCCCTCCTATTTTAGCATTAATGTTTAGTCTTGTAAATATTTAAGCACGTTGTTTTTATTTTGGAAGATTTGTAGTTAGGACCCTGGACTTATTTTATTTGCAATCTAGTCCCTGTGTATGTGAGCCACGTGCATCGACACGTGAGTTTTTGGGCAATTTGCACTTTTTACCCTATGTTTCCTATGTGTTCTGGATTGATGTTTTATTAATAGGAATGATACTAATGCCCCTCCTTGTCTGATCCACGTGCTTTACGCATGATCTTGTGGACTTTTTGCACAAGGGCCCCTGGACTTTCTGATTTTGTTACTGTTTGGTCCTTGAATTACTTTTCTTTGCATTTAGGTCCCTGACTGTTGTGTGCCTTGTTTTAATTAAATAAAATAACAAATTAAATCCAAATTAGGTGAAATTTAGACACGGGGCTCCTGCCACTGTTTAAAAATTTCCTTAAAATTTTGGGACATTTTTTTTAGGCTTTTTCATATTTTTAAAAATTCAAAAACAGTGATTTTTGCTACTGTCTAAATTGAAAAATCAAAGAAAAATATTAAAACCTCTTTAAAAACTCTAAAAAAATTAGTGGTAGTTAGTTTTAGTATATTTTAGCTTCTTTCTAATTTTTGGCTTAGTTGGATTTATAAAAATCATAAAAATTGAAAACCCCTAAAATTCTTATAAAAGTTCTAAAAAATTCTATAAAAAACAAAAAAAATATAAACTCTTTTTTTATAGCTTAGTTTTTATTTATAGTTTTCATAAAAATTACCTCCAGACTTTTATAGATCCATTTTATATTTTTAATGGATCTTTTAAGTCTAGCTGCACAGTAGTACTTGTTTTTCGTCTTTCTTGATTTTTAGAAATACGTATAAAAAGTAAAAAATTCTGAAAAAATCACCAAAAACACCAAAAAACCTAAAAAACATAAAAACATTTTATTAGAATTTTCTGTGTATTTTTGAGTGTTTTTAATAATTGTTGAAGTTGCTTGTTTTTACATTTCTTTATAAAATCAAAAACACAAAAACATTTAAAAATAATTAAAAAAACCACCAAAAATATTTTCTCTTTGTTTTGATTGACTTTAACTACTTCGTAGGCTGCAAGGCCAACTCGTGCTCCCTGAGTCTGACCCTGGTTGTTATACCATATTAATAAATTAGCGAGGACTGCTTCTTGATTTTGTTTGTTTATCTTATTTTGGTGGTTCCTTATTTTCTTGATCGACCGATTACTGTGAGATCCGGGTTGCAACGACCCTTGTTTACCTTTACCTGGATTTTGTGGGATTACAGTAACTTTTATTTACACATTAATAATATATGAATTGCAAGTTGTATACGTAAGATTTAGACTGCTACCAGTAACAAATATGAATGTGCTTCGTAACTTCGTAATCTTACAAAAGTGTTTCTTTAGTTTGTCTTTTAGTAACTTTCTTTTAATTGTCAGTAACTTTTATTATACATTAGTAATATATGAATTGCAAGTTGTATGCGTAAGATTTAGACTACGGCCAGTAACAAATACAAAATCCCTTCGTAACTTCGTAATATTTCAAAAGTAATTCTTTATTTCGACCTTTAGCAACTTTCTTTTAATTATCAGTAACTTTTAATTATATATTTTAGTAAGATATAATTTGCAAGTTGTATAACTAAGGATTAGACTACTACCAGTAACAAATAAAAAATCGCTTCTTAACTTTGTAATCTTTCAAAAGAATTTTGATGCGTTTTAAAAATTGTAAGAACTTGTATTAGTAATTAATCCATTTTTTTGCAATCAAGTACTAACAGAATCTGATAAGTTGAAATCTTCATTTTTATATACAAAAATAATAAATCAACTTTTACACATACGCTAAATGTACTAACAAATTTCATGTGTTAAAACTTGTTGATTGAATGTTAATAAACCAAAAAACTTTCTGATTGTCGATGCCGAACTTTCTTCAATCGGTCACCAAAGAAAATGAGAACAGGGTTTCTCTTTGTGTGTTCGTCGTGTGCGACAGCCAGAAATCCGTAATGAATTGTTTGCTAATTAATTGAATATTAGTTTCTTTCTCAAAAAGGAAATCAACGACCGAGAAACTCGCTTGAACGGTTATGGAAATCAGATTGTGCCAAATATACTATTAAATTTTATATTTAATTTTTACAACAAGATTATTATCCAACGTCTCTCATATGGTACTCATTAAATCTCAAATGGGCACAGGGCCCTCTAGATAAGCCCTATATATATAGGAGAAACTTCAAATGAGGTGGGATCTCACCATATATATGGTGAGCCACCCTCAATTTAGGCATCTTTCTAATATATTTTACAATTTTGTGTTTCATACATATAACAATAAATATTAACACAACATGTATAGTGAAATAAAATTATAAAAATATTATTATACTAGATGGAGATGTTGATTTAAATTTAGATGCTATATTTTACAAAATTCATTTTTTACAATGTGCAGTTTATACTTTTACAAAATTGTTATAGAGTTTTTACTAAATTTGCAGTGGCTTTTACAATTTCAGAAAAGCCCCCGCCTCATTTGAAAGGTCCCCTATATATATATATATATATATATATATATATATATATATATATAATTTATGCTTGCTCGAAAAAAATCATTGTCCATGTTATCTCGCATCCATATGCATGTCCAGATGTACCAATCCATATATCAAATTAGAAACTCAAATGTTATAATTAAAGGAGTTTCGTGTTTGGTTTGTTCCGGACTATCACCGCTCTTGCCCTTGCATCAATGAATAGTTTTTGTTCTGTTGATCTCACATTATCCTTGTTATAATAGTTTTTAGCTGCCTTCAAATAAAAAGCTAATATCAAAAATAGATTATAATCGTAAAAGTATCAACATGGAACATAACTAATATGTCACCACTTCGCATTTACCAGTCCACCCCTCATATCTATTCAAATATCTACTATTCACAGAAGAGTTGTACGTCAAAGTAACCCTTTAACAGGAGGTCACTCAAACTCGTAAAACAAAATGTATTACACAATGACCTCTTTAAAATACATCCACAAGTACATAATGTAATACATCAATTGCGGAAACCATCAATGAAATACAACAGGTTAATAAACACACCATTGTAATAAATCAAAAAAGTAAAGTTAGACCTTTTTAGGAATATTTGTTAACCTATTTATAGTCTTTCTTTGTATGAACAATAGCATGAAACTGAGAAAAAAGGCCCTTAAGGAAAACATAGATAACCTATACATAACCGTTGATAAACAAAATAAAATCACATACACTCTATGGAATGACTTGGTAGACTTTAGTAAGGTCAAGGAAAACTTAAGCAAACTCATAGGAGCAAACTACCCGATTTGACTAAAATTGGGATTGTGTACGAACCAGATGAGGGTGATAGTTCTTAACATTCTAAAATCAACAAGCATGTCAAACCTGTTAATAAAGGCATAAATTACTAATTAAACTAACGCTGTAAATGTTATGGAAACAAGGAGCAATAGAAGGAACTAACATAACCTCGAAGGATAAAAAAGCAATGGGTTATAAAAGAATTCCGTTAACTGACAAGCAAAACCGAAGATCTTTTACTAGAGACAATATTATCGTTAGTTCAAGACTAAGCCTATACCACGTGATTGATCATAAGACAAAATAATCTCCGATCGTTGATAATAGGAAATAGAGAGAGTTTCTCTCTCAATATGGGTGGACAGTTACTGTCACAGGGTCAAAATCCCGCTATTGACTTCGACAGGTGCGGCGTTAGCTAATCCGTAGCTAATCGGCCTTCCCAAGTAGAACGGTTATGGACGCGTTCTAACTCTTCTTCTACTCTTGCTTGCTCATGCACCGATGCTTCAACACAAGCACACACACGAACTCTTGGATCCCTCAAGATACTCTCAAGAACTCGCTCAAGAATGCTCAAGAACACAACCAAACAATCACACAAGGCACTAGCACAAATCTCTTCTCTTATTAGAAGGGGAAACCGCTCGGGAGTGGGTTGTTGACACTCTACACTTGTGTGTTTACAAATGAGCCATCACCCCTCCTTATATACAAGACTTAAGGCAACCCAATGGACATTCATTATTACATTTACAATAATGACAGTAAAGACACAAGAGACCCTTCGAATTCTTTGGCAACCCTTCGCATTCCGCAACAACTATTCATCTTCTCGTCTCTTCTACTCCCTCGGTATCCTTTCGTTTTCCCACACAGTTGACGCCACATCAACCTCCCAGTCATCAGCATACTCGTGCTCCAACACTTGCTGATGCAGCTTTGCCGTAATTCACCGAGTGCTACCGAACACTCGGTCTTGTGCCAAAGAGAATCCGCAGCCTCCAGACCCTCATGCGGTAAAACCTTCCTTAGCATTCTGCATGCTAAGTGGAAGTCCTCCAGAACTCCGCTATTGTGGTCTTCAGGCCACTGTCGTACGCATACTACCAAGAATCCTTAGCAATGCTCGTACTCAGCACTTGCAATGTTCAATGCTCCTTGGATCTCCACGCATCAATATCGATACTATCCGTCTTTGTGCATACGCCTACGCGACCGGCATTACTCCTCGATGCATACTGATTCACTGCATATTGCCCTTCTGCGTTCGCGTACGTACCCATTGCATGCATCCACTGTCATGTCTTGCACTGGTGTATGTACTCGTTTGTGTTCATACTGCTACAAGCTCCACGACACTCTGCTACCGAGCTAGTGTCCTGTGTGATGCTTCTCCATTGTCACGTACGGTTGAGCCTACAGACTCTCGTTGATAACCACTATAATACCCACAAATATCTAGACTTCTCCTAAAGTCATCTTCATCGATCATTCTCAAGAATCCGTTACTGTATCTGCACGATCATTCTCGATCATGGATTTTGGGGATGTAACAAGCCTCCCCTACCTGAAGAATCGTTTGTCCACAACCAAGCACCTTCCTCAATTAGCATCCTGCCACTATCCTCCATCTGATATGCATCTCATGATGCTTCTCAATTAGAAGGGTGGTGCAAGCGTGCACCGTCTCCCTTCCCACACTTGTTATTCTCACGAGCAATCGTGTCTCTCCATGACTTGACATTTTGTCGCGAGAAATGGAGCTTCATTGTCTCTCTTATTCTCGACGTATCCCTCCTGGACACAACATCTCCATCGCTGGTATGTGGCAGCTCTTGCTCCACATGTGGAGTACTCACCTCCACGCTTGCTTGTTGCCGATTCTGATCGTTCCCCATGGATGTACCTGTATCCTGGGAAATAAGCACCTTTTGTGCTCTGAGCGTCTTCAATATCTTGTCTTCTGTAAGATCATTGGTGCTGTGGTTCGTCACCACTCCACCCCCCATGGACGTGTAGCTTCTTGTCCATGTCGCATCACCCTTCAAAGCTCTGCATCGACTTCTCGTGTACAGATGTCCTCTATCCATGGCTTCGGTTGTTTGTTTCCATCACACACATTGGTGCTCAGCACGCACCTATGCACTCCTATGCATCTTCGATCGAGGCTTGGCACATCCAAAGCTCTTTGTTGAGGAGTTCCCTCCCTCCACCGAATTCGAAGATCCAGCTTGAATGACGTGAGACGTACCTTGCGCATAGCACAGATTGCTCCCAAGCATACCTCACCTTCTTCTCCTTCGTCCTCGTCCACACGAAGAGAGTTCAACTTCTCCTTCTTTAGGTACTCCCGTGCTCGATGCGGTCCGTCGTGTATGAAGCATCCCTTGCTCCTGAGTTTCTCCCTCTTATTGGAGTACTCTCGTTCATTCATTGGTGGATCTTAGTTAACGCCTTTGCACTTGTCCTTCAACCATGCCTTCAGCTTGATGGTGAACTCCTTCTCTTCATCACTGTGGCCTGGTTGGGCACTGTACTTGACCAATGCATCTGCCGCCACGATCGCTGAATCTAGGTCCTTCACGCTCGACCTCCGCAGTTTTGCTTACGCCCAGCTCTGCAACCCGATCGTGAAGTTAAACAACTTGTCCTCCTCTGACATCCCCTTGATGCCCGAAAACAAAGACGTGAACTGCTTCAAGTATTCACGAGCAGTGCATGTATGCTTCAGGCATCGAAGAGCCTCCCGTGAAACCCACGTAGTGTTCTTTGGCATGAGTTGCTCCTCCAGTACCCTGACTAGATCATCCCACCTGGAGATCCTCAGTCTTGCCTCGTCTGCTACATGGCTCCTCCACCATAACTTGGCATCGATCTACATGTACATCGATGCCAAGCCAACCTTCTCGGCTTCCTTCGTCTTGGTCTCCTTCAAGTAAACTTCCATATCCCATAGCCAAATCCTTGGCACTCCACGTACTGTGAAGGGTTCGGGTACCTCTGTGGAGCTCCCGCCAATCGCTATAGCCCTCTAGATGAGGGAGATCTCACCACGTAGATCCTCCATCATCGTGCTGAACGCCTTCAGTTTTCCTCCAAGGACTTGATCTGCTCCGCTGAGCGTTGGGTCTTGTCCCCAACATCCGATCCTTCTGAAAAATGATCCTCCAAGATGGTGACGCGGTGTGAATGAGTCCCAACGCTGGACTCCACTTATGCTATCATTTGCTCTAGTTATACCACGCACTTAGTGACACCCACAATCTTCGTCATGTTGAATGAAGATATACTTGCATCAACAAGTATCCTTTGCTCCCACGATCGACTGCACCAACAGTCGCTCCTACTTTGCCTGCTTTCTTGGCACCGACTAAGCTCTGATACCAAATGTCACAGGGTCAAAATCCCGCTATCGATTTCAACTTGTGCGGCGTTAGCTAACCAATCTTTCAGAGTAGAACGGTCACGGACACGCTCCAACTCTTCCCGTACTCCTGCTTATTAGAAGGGGAACTCAATGAAGTCTCGGATCACTCAATAATACTCTCAAGAACTCACTCAAAAATGCTCAAGAACAAAAACAAACAATCACACAAGGCACGCACACAAATCTCTTCACTTCTTAGAAGGGGAACTCGCTCTGGAGTGGGTTAGTGACACTCTACACTTGTGTGTTTACAAACGAGCCACCATCCCTCCTTATATACAAGACTCAAGGCAACCCAAGAGACACTCATTATTACATTTACAATAATGGCAACAAAGAAACAAGAGACCATTTGAGTTATTTGGCAACCCTTCGCGTTCCGCATCAACTCTTTGTCTTCTTGTCTCTTCAACTCCCTCGTTGTCCTTTCGTCTTCCTACGTGGTTGACGCCATATCAACGCCCAGTCATCAATACACTCGCACTCCAATGCTTGCTGATGCAGCTTTACCATAATTCGTCGAGTGCTACCGAACACTCAATCTTGTGCTAGAGGAAACTCGTAGCCTCCAGACCCTCGTGTGGTAAACCCTTCCTTAGCATTCCGCATGCTAAGTGGAAGTCCTCCAGAACTCTGCTATTGTGGTCTCCGGACCACTGTCTTACGTGTATTACCGAGCATCCTCGACAATGCTCGTACTTATCACTTGCAACGCTCAATGCTCCTTGGATTTCCACACATCAATATCGATACCATGCGCCTTCGTACATACGCCTATATAATCGTACAACATTGCTCCTCAATGCATACTTCTTCATTGCATACTACCCTTCTATGCTCGTGTACGTACCCGTTGCGTGCATCCACTGTCATGTCTTGCACTATTGTCTGTACTTCTTGTGCTTGTACTGCTACAAGCTCCACGACACTCTATCCTGTGTGATGCTTCTCTATTGTCACGTACGGTTGAGCCTCCAGACTGCACAAAAAACCTCCGTAATACCTGCAAATCTTTATATTTCTCCTGAAGTCATCTTCTTCGATCATTCTCGAGCATTCGCTACCGTGTCTGCACGATCATTCTCGATCATGGATTTTGGGGGTGTGACAGTTACCATGGTGGCTTCCACCGTGGTCATCCACACCATATTAGGAGAGAATATGCTTCTTCCCTATTTCTAGTTGGTTGTAATCCACATTAAGCCAAACCTTGATTCATTGATTTATTTTGTAGCTTAAATATCATTGAATGATTTCAAATTATTCAAGGGTAATGACAAATAAGCTATTGACAATTATGAATCATCCACACATCTAAAACTACATGTAAATCACATTTACATTTATTGTCCGATGTGAATACAATCTGTATCAATATAAAATTATGAATCCTACTCACAAACAAGTCTCAGTAGATTGTTATGGATCCCACCCACACTATCAACGATTATTGTGGATATATAGTACTATTCACACTATATTAAGAGAAACTAATCCAATTTGTTATCTCAGTTGTCTTTGTACACACATGTCCAAATAATGTAAATCATATCCACATTGTTTAGGACAACTCATACTAATTTAATTATCTCACCATCTCTTTATTTTTCCAATGCTCATGTTATGTCTCTGATGGAACAATATATGAACACTTTCAAGGATGGTGTGTCTTTTCCGTAGATACTTGGAGATAATGCTAGGACATGTATACTAACCTGGACAATGCGATCTAGTCTCATTCTCATATATAGAGGACCTCCCAGATGTCTGGTCATACAAGTGGTCTTGATTGATAATTATGGATTTGTTTGAAATTTGACTTTTTACTGGATCTTTATTGAGAAGTGAATCTCTTATGTGAGCCAACTTAACTTATTAAGTTATCTTTGAGACCATAACTTCCTTTCTTGTTTTGTTAAATCATTTTTTATGTGTACTTTTAACGTTTGCACTTATCTTACAACCTAAAAATTCAATTATTGATATTATCCTCGATCTCTCGTCTCTTTAAGCATACCCCTTGTCCAACTCTCTAAAAGCATCATGATTCCACAAAAAATCTCCTCTCTTTCATCAGTAGAGTATATAATGATCAACCAACCCTTCGAGACTAATCGATCAAGCCTGATCAATCATCCATATCTCCATGTTACTGTCTTTTTTTGTGATCTTCATCTTGGATCCAGTAACTTATCATTTGTATATTCTTACTGGACTGTTCGTTTGATAAACCGTGCCCCCATGCGTTTAAAGAAGACTTTCATCCTCGAACACAACATCAATCCCAGTCTGTCTTCATGCCTACTCTCGTCCACTTTAATGACCAACCAACCTATTACGTGGAATGTAGTCAGAGAATACTTTCATGCCTTCACTATGAATTTTAAACTAAATCGTATGAGGAATTTCTTTGATGCCACATTTTCATGGTTACGCAAACTCTCCTATAGACTCCATCTCACTTGATATCATAGCGAATATCTATGCTAATCTCGAGGACATCGGCAACATGTCTACTTATTGCCCCCAGACCACCACCAACTGACAGACTTATGTGTTGATACTTCTGTTATCTCAAGCATCTTAGGATGTTGGATTTCGATCCTACGATATCAGAAGTGATTGAGTCTCTTGATCACGACGAGGTATATGAAATCTTAATCCTAATATACTATCTTTATGCACTGAAGTCCTTTGCCGCACCTTATCTTAGACCCCTCCCTCGATTTCTGAAATCAGTGTTTTATTGTTCTAGAAACAGAACCAACAACCTAACCCATGAGACGATCAAAATTGAAGCCTTGATTTTCATTGCTCGAGTAGCCTGAATTCCCTTAAAAATGGAAAATAAAAATTGCATCCACCACAATGCATTCATGTGAATTAAATTTAGGAGGTTTGAAGTATAATCATGGTCCCACAGTAAGCGGTCACCATATTTTTCTCCATCTACATATAAGTAGTAGAAAGAGGCTACTTTGAAACATCTCTACAAAATCTCTTGAATGAGGACCTTATTTTTAAACAAGAGCCAACTGAAATAACAAGCCCTGGGTAGGATCTTTGAACATGGCTAGGTTGAGAAGTAGGTGGTTGAGAAGGAGGAGTTTCATCAAGATTAACGGTGAAGCGTATTGCTTCAATGCCAAAAGTTCTGACTACAGTAACACGAGTCGGGTCATGGGGTATAGTCACATAAAATTGTGAAAAGGATGTGGGGGGACTATAACACCAATAGAGAGAAAGTTGACTGGAATATGAGAGAGTAAATAACAAATGTAGTGAGACCAGTTGGAAGGTTGAATCCTAATCGTTTTCATGTTAGCAACCCTTTGGCAACTTTGGAAAAAGTGATGTAGAAATCTTTGGGATGCGATTTGTCTACCTCACGATCATGTTTTTAATCTCGCTAGTTAACTCCTGCTCAATGACATTTAACTCGTGGTTCCTCTTGCTTTATTCACTTTTGGATACGATTGTTATGCGGGACTGATGAATACCCATTCATCACCTTTATTCTTTTATTTTAGCTACAAAACCTTTGTCAAACACATGTATATATTTGTAAATATTAATAATTATCATTTGACATGCATTGTGTAAAATACAATAATTAGCATGTTTTTGTGAATATATAAAAGAATAAAGAGACAAAAGAAAAAGAGGGAGATATTTAGAATAAATATTGAACAACCTAATCCCAAGGGAGGGCTCAGCATGGGCCTGACCGCATAAAAGCCAAAGTAGAGATAGATAAGGAAGCTCATGTGTGTAAATATACTTGTAAATAAAATAAAAAAATTTTCCTCTTATAAAAACAAAAATGAGTTTGTAAATATTTGTATATATATATATATGTAAATACAAAATCAAAATAAAAATAAGAAAAACTAAAAAGAAAATAAAACCCCTCATCTATTGTACATACACCTTGTATATAGAACCACCTCTTATATTTATTTCACCTTGTAAACAAATAAATAAAATTCCCTAAAAATTTGTATATATTCAATATTCCATAGTGTAAATAAATAAAATAAAAACCATAAAAACAAAAATAAAAAAAAGAACAAAAATAAAAATCAACAGAAACATTGTGTATATACGATGTATATAAATGTATATAACTATTTATTTCACCCTTGTAATTAAATAATAAAAATAAAATAAAAATATCAAAATATTCCAAATTTTATCTTGTAAATATATAAAACATATAATTTGAATAAAAATGTACAAAAATAATTAATTAAAAATCAAAAAGTAAAAACCTATATTGTATATACCTATGTATATAGTACTATATTGTAAATACCTAATTTTTATTTCAAAAAAATAAATAAAAATCACAAAAAATAGTTTATAAATAAATAAACAGTTTTTATGTTTTAACTTTTTTCCAAAATAGGCCATTTGCTATTTTGTTTTGAATTTCCAAATCATTTACACGTGGCCGCATCCCATTGGCCCACGGGGGATGTTGACCCCCCGGTCAACTCCCCCCGGACCACAGTCCTCCGAATCCGAGTTTTTGACCCGACTTCTCCTAATTATTGCACCTCGATCCGAGATCCAAATCCGCTAAGCTCGGGTCCTAATCCGACCTTGATCAACCCTGATCCACACCCGAGGTGGGTTTTGGGGATCCGCGCTCCGATCAGCTCGTCTGAACTCCCTTTAGCCGGACCCCTAGCTGTATATAGCATCAGCTCCGCCCGCGCCTTCACTCATCTTTGGTTCCTCTCTTTCCTTCCCAGGACCTCCACCATCATCGCTTGAGTGACAGCAAGCGATTGGCGGTGTCGCAACGAGGAGGAGGAGTCCCGACCATCGATCCGGTAGCCTTGCACCGCCGTGCGCCGCCCAGACGTGGTGCTCGAGCCTCGGGCATCGACGGACCTCAGGCTAGGACCTAGAGCTTCATCGACTCGTCCCCAGTCGACCTCGACCATCGGGTAACCTTAGTTCCCTTTCATTTTCGCTAATTTCGAGTTACGCCCAAATCGCCCGTTCACTTTGGACCGTCGATTCCGACCATTTCCGACCCCCTTTCGATCATCGGACGACGCCATCACCTTCACCCTTCTCCCACGCACGTTCTCCACCCCTTCGTTCAACCCAGTTTGCACAGGAACTGGGATTGGAGCTCCTCCGCCGTCGCTTCACCGGAGCTCCCCCATCTCTACGCATCGACCACCCCCATTACTTCTAACCGGGTCGAGGCACTTTGCCCTCGACCCAGGAGTGCTTTTGTGCCATTTTGCAGGTCTGAGGAGGACCATCTGAGGTCCCCCACATTCAGCACAGGAGCTCCAGCTCTGCCACAGTCGCCTGGTCTCTTCGGAGATCCTTGGCACCATCGGAGGATCTCTTCAGACGCGGGAGACTCCGGCGATTCTTCTCCGATCATCAGCAACCCCCGAGGAGGTCCACTACGCGAGCTCTGGGCCGGCGAACCTCGCCGGCCATCTGTTCTTCCTGGACCTTCCCCGACCGTCCGTTCCACCTTCACCTGCCAGATTAGACGCGGATCGTCCGATCAGGGTGAAGAAGAGGCCAGCAGCCACCGTCCGATCATACACGTGGCCCCTTCTCCACCCTCCATCCAGCGAGGGTTAGCCACGCCGCTTCTCGACCGTCGATTCCCCTACGTGGCGCACTCTCCACCGTTGGATCAGAGCGAGGGTTCCTTTGCTGAGGCGCAGCGCACCATCACCGTCAGATTCGCCACGCGGCGTCATCTCAGTCCTCGGATAAATAAATGGGGTAATATCACTTAGGACCCCCTTTTAATTTGTTTTAGCGTTTAGTCCTGTAAATATCGACTCTAGTTCATTTTATTTTGGTAAAATTGCGTAGTGGACCTGGTAGTTTTTGTTAATTGCATTTCCACCCCTGTATGTTGTGGTCACATGCATCGACACGTGTATTTTTGGTGAAATTGCATAGATGGGCCTGATGTTTATGATGGTTATTGATTGAAAAATCTTTTTAGATATTTGCACATATACCCTTGTGAATGCTTTATTTCCACATGTGCCGAATTTAGTGGGCTTTTTATACTTTCGCCCCTGGACTTTTAGTACGTGTTACTAATAGGTCCAGGGACTTAAGTTAATTACAAAAAGGTCCCTGAGTGCCCAGATCACACGTGTGGCGCGTGAGATCTTAGACATTTTGCACCTGGACCCCCTGGGTTTTCGTTCTTGTTATTTCTAGGCCCTCAGAGATATTTTTATTACGATCAGGTCCCTATGCACTGTGAGCTCTTGGTTGTTTTAAATAAAATATCAAATCTATTCCAAATGGAGTGAAAATTTGACACGTGGCTCCTGCCACTGTGTAAAATTTTCACTGAATTTTGGGAAATTTCTAGAGCCCTTTTTATATTTTAAAAATTCAAAAACACCCATTTTTCTTACTGTCCAGTTATAAAATTCATAAAAAATATTAAAACATCTTTAAAAATTCAAAAAAAAGATTTTGTTTATTTTAGTGTGTTTGATTTTCTGACCAATTTTAGTCATTTTTGTATTTATAAAAAAATATAAAAATTGAAAAAATCTAAAAAACCCATAAAAATTCTAAAAATTCATAGAAAAACCAAAAATTAATAATTCTTTTTCCTGATTATTCCATTTTGTTCATACTTTACAGGAAAATTACTTCAGACTTTGTTAGGGTCATTTTATATTTTATTTTGACCCTTGAAGCCTGACTGGACATTATCTTTCAGTTTTTACCTTGTTTCATTTTTAGAAAATTCCCTAAAAATCAGAAAAATACCAAAAATTAACCAAAAACATAAAAAAATTATAAAAACTTTAAAAATATTTTTGTTTGAATTTTTGGATTAATTTTGAGTGTTTAAATAATTATTTATAGTTGCTTGATTTACTTGTTTTCTTATTCTCTTTATTATTTAAAAATCCAAAAAAATATAAAAATATTAAAAACCCACCAAAAATAATTTTCTTTTATTTATTTTTATTTTTGACTACTTCGTAGGCCGCAAGGCCAACCTGTGCTCCTTGAGTTCGACCCTGGTCGCTATACCAGGCTAATCTAATAGCCAGGGCCACTATTGATTTTCTCTGATTTTATTTGTGTTTTGGTGGTCTGCTCTCTTATTTTCTTGTTGATCTGGATTTCTCAAGCGACTGAGGTCGCAACGACCTTAGATATTCCTTTACCTTAGTTGCTCGGCTTTTTCGGGTCATCAGAATGGCGTCGTTGCCGGAGAGCATGGCTTAGTAGTCGTTTTATTTTTCATTTTATTTTTGTTTTCTTTTTCGCGACTTTCCGCGGCTCTTTCTGAGTTCGCGGCTTTTATTTTTCTTTTATTTTTATTCTATTTTCTTTTTATTTCTTTTCTTTTATTTTTGTTTTTATTTGTTTATTTTTATTTTACATTTTTGCACATAAATCCCGGTTTCATTTCACTTGTTTTACCTGCTTTATTTACTTTATTTTATCTGGTCTGTGACACTTGGTTGTATTCTTGCGAGGGGCCGAGGACCGAGGCGGCAACTTTCGAGGAGCCGGCGTAACCGCGGTGTTCGGAGGCGGCTCCCTTCTGCACGGAGCCGCAGGAGAGAGCGAGGAGACAGCCGAGTGTGGCTTTTAGTTTAGATTAGGTTAGGTTTTATTTCAGTACCATTTGAATTATTGTAATAATACAGGGACATTATAGTTGGACTTGAGAGACTCTCGGGGTCTGTTTCGCCAAGCACCGGTGTGCTCGGGGGACCCCTCGGATTTCTTCGCAGCTTTTTACGCGGTTTTGATTTTTCAATGCCTTTTCCGGTTTCTTGCGGTTTCTCGAGCCCCTAGCCTTAGGAATTTCTGCTTGATTGTGACGTAATTCATAGGATCCAAACACCCTAATACATTTGCTTATTCCTATAGTTCAGTAATTGGACCTATAATAAAAGATTAATAAAATAGTTGATTCACTTCCTTCGAGCCTACGTGCCGTAGCCCGCCCTGCCAAGCGCTGCTCCTGAACCCAATTTATCAGGAGGAGGAGGGGTGGACCGAGACCGGACCCTTTGGATCGGAGGCTGGTGGTCAACTAGCTATTCTTTCGAGTAGAAATTACTGTTTAGGGACTCGGTTTTCCGCCTGCACCATTTAGGTAGTTTATTTTCTATCTTTCAATTCTGCGCGGATCATTTTGCATGTAGATTGCTGGAGTCAGGTACGCATTTCTTACTCTGCATGCATCATTGATTTCATCACGCATCGGCTTTTTCGACTTCTCCCCCCTGATTTTTGGACTTAATAACCAGGAGAACCGAAAAATTCGTTAGGCGATTTTGCTTTTATTGAAAAATACCTAAAAAGAAAAACAATAAAATTTGGGTCTGCTAACTCTATCGACCCTAAAAGACGATCACCGAAAAATTTGTCTTGGGGAGAGCAACCCCCTCATTGTCTGGTTTGCTTGCACGAGAGAGTGGCCCCGCATACTCGGTAGAGCCCTCCGATATTCTTCTCGACTGATTACTGGCTATTTCTGTACGGGACAGTCAGTTGAGAAAATATCGGGTTACCCAACAGGTCACGTAATCGCTCTGCTATCCTGACTGATCACCAAATAAAATTGACAAGATAATTAACCGAGTCTTTACGGTCTTCAGCTCACGTTGCGTTGGTGAATCGGGGGTTTGCTTGTGATCATAGTTGTTACCAGATCTCATCCGCACTACTCGCCACATCAAGATGATGGGCAGACGGTCTCTTAGGCAGCCTCTGGCTGCACCGCTTTCGGGCACATCTACCCGCTCATCTAGGTTGGTTCGCGAGAGCCGAGAGCCGCTCTCCGAACCCGAGTACGACTCCACCCTGTTCCCCCTCGATCCCCCTTCTTCTGAGTCCGAGATACCAGTGCCAGAGGAGAGACAGACAGATGATTTATCGGCACCTGAGTTTGGATGCTTTGATTTTGCATAAACTATGGCCGGCAGCAGTGACGACCGCACCCGAGGTCCTCAGCACGATCAGACTTTCATTATGGACCAGGGTGCGATCAACTCCACCCTGATCGCCTCCCTCGAGACAGTTCAACAGCAGTTGAGGGATCAGGGAACATTCATGTTGTACATGAGGCGAGAGATGGAGCAGTTGAGAGCCGCTCGCGAGCAGTGCGAGCCCGGAGACGGGCCGAGGATACCCGACCACGCAGCAGCCGCCGCAGCAGCAGCAGCAGCAGATCCACCGAGACCGATGCGGGAGTTACTGACGGGTCGCTAAATACAATAAATAATTCGATCACGTTGTAGCACGTGTACTTAGCGATTCGGTCAGAACCGAGAGAAGATCTCCGCGAAGAGTGTCTCGGCTTTAATTTATATCCCGGGCATGTCCGGGGTCGAACTCAGGGAGGCAAAGGAACAACTTCGGGTTTAATTCAAAAAACATAGGTTTAGATTTCCGAACGGTATTTTTTTAGATTTTTTTAATGCAAAACAAATGCAAATGCAAGATGCGGGTGAATCAAGATACTACGAAAGCATACAACTTAGCCAAATTAATTTTAATGAGAAATTAGTCCAATTTAGCCAAATTATATTTTTCCAATAAACTTAATCCAATGATGAATGCAAAACATATTTTTTTAGAATTTTCAGGTTTAAAATGCAATAATGAAAAATGCACACTTTTTATGGGTGTTTTTGCAATTTTTCACACAAACAGTAAGGCAAAAATTATGAAAAAATTACTGGAATGAAAACATGATGCAAGGAAGCTACAATAATTTTTTTTGGAATTTTTTGACAAGTTATGAATTTTTTATGGATTTTTTAGTGAAAACAGAGTGACAGTGAGTAAATGATTCTTAATTAATCCTCGTTATCAAATTAATTAAAGTGCAAATTATCTCAAGTAGATAATTTCATGTGGTATACAGGAGACTTTAAATTTCGCAAAAAGGATATACGTGGATTAAACTAAAAATCAAATACTAAATTCACTCTACAAATTATTCCAGGCACAAGACAACTCCATTTTTGATGAAATTTGGATAGTACGTTAGTCACATATTAAGGCATCATATATAATTTTTTTGGAATTTTTAGAGCAACCGTGCATGAGATATAATTTTAAGAGCACGGAATGGGTAAAATTTATGGATTTTCAGTTAAACAATTTTAATTAATTACCCATTACTCACAAAAATATAAATAAATGTCCACAATGTAGAGAATTAGTTGCTCAACATGAAAGCATTTTTCATTGAATATAAAGATGCATAAACAAAGTCCAAATTAAAGTGCCAACACAGGGGTCTTCGTGCAAATTCAGAAAGCACAATAAACAAACAACTATATACAGGGACCTATTTGTAGATACAAGAACATAACAGGAAACATTTGCAATTTATACAATAAAATAATGAAAGAAAAGTGACCTTCTTCCTCACGGATGCACGCAGGAGAAAAACCCAACGGGAGAAGCGGCGGAGGCGGCCTCGCGCACGGCCGCGAGGACGGCGAGGCGCGTGGCTGGTCGGTGATTGTGGATGAGGGGGCGGCTGCGCCGGCGGTGGCTTGGAGGCGGGAGGCGCGGGGGTGTGGCGGAGTCCGGCGGTTGGTGGCGGAGGCCGAAGGGGGAGGTGCGGTCGGCGGCGCCGCAACCCGTTGAAGAAGGGGGGCTGGCAGCTCTTCACGCGACGGAGGAGAATGGAGGGGCTGAGGGCCGCGGATCTGTGGTGGCGCAGGTCTTCTGGGCGGCGCCGTGGCCGCTGGGGGCGGTGCGGTGATGGGTGGCGGCGGTGGTGGGTGGCGGCGGTGGGTGTTCCCACCCACTGCTGCTGCCGTGTTTTTTTTATTTTTTTTTATTTTTTTTAGAATTTTACTGTTGTAATAAAAGTTTTTTTTGTTTTAAATTTTTTTTATTTTTTTTAAATTTTGTTAAGAAAGGGAATGAACATGATGGAGAAAAATGATGATGGTAATACGATGGAGTAGAAACAAATGGGAGATGGTGGTGATATGATGTGCTAAAAAAATTACAAAGAAACAAATGATGACGAGATGAAATTAAAATTACCTAAGATGGACGTTCTCCTATGAAGTGCTCTCGTGAGCACGGTAGTCGCTCAAATCGCCGGCGTACGATGAGCTCAAGCAGCGCGCGGATGCGGCTGCGATGTTGGCCAAAAAGCCAACAGATCTCACCGGAGAGAGGGCCGTCGTCGCTCGACCGCGGTTGCGTCGCTGTCACCGATTCAACTCTGGGAACTCGGCTCTCCTCACATAAAGATGGATCAAAGGCAAAAATGAGGAGAATGACATGTATATAAAGATGATGGAATGAGAGGTTATTAAAATGGTGGGAGGTTATTTTATTAATGGAGTTGAATGGGGGGTTTAAGAAATGGTGGGGTTGAATGGAGGTTGGTGGTAGAAGAGAGTTGAATAGTGGTTATTGTAGAAAATGTAAAATAATTAAATAAATAAAATGAAATAAAGTATGCTACTTTAAATACAACAAAATAAAGAAGGAAAAAATAATGGTGAATTTACAAGTGAATACAAAACACCATATACATTTTTTTGTCTTTTTAATAAGAGATATTTACAACGGAAAAATACAATAAAATAATATAAATAAAATACAACACAAGTATGATTTTTTTGTATTTTTAGAAATTAAGAAAGGTAAAATAAAAATGAACAAAGAATGAATATATACACGGTATACAATGTACATCTAGGTCCCAAAACCCAACTTTTGCAAATGAGCTCTGATTTTAATGAAACCACTTCCGTTGGATAGATAATTTTCTAAATTGAACTTTAAAAGTGAGTTTGGTGAATTTGGAGTTCATACGGAGCGGGAATTTAGCTTGGAAGTTGGACTTTACGGCTTTTTCTCTTTGGGATCTAGGAGCATTTATTTGAGGTGAAATTTATTTTGTATTTTTGTATTTTTATATACATTTTTATAAAGAATTAGGCAAAAAGGAGTTGAAATGAAATTATTAAAAATATATGAAGTTTTGGGCTATTTACATGTGAAAAACTCCTTTGATTTTGCAGCTTTTTATTGTTAATTTATTTTGTACAATCTAATATACAATAATTAATGTATTTTATTTACAAGAGTCATTTTGTTAATTTATTGATTTTATGGACATTTATTTGGGATTTTACTTGGGGATTTTGCTAAGATCAAGATATTGCGATGATGAATCGCGGATTCATCACCCCCCTATACTTAAACTTTGCTAGTCCTCGAGCAAATAAAGAATGAATAAGTTGGCTTAACCCCTGACTGTGCATGTGAATACAAGACTTGATCCGTTCAAGAACTCTCGGTTTTAGAGATCCTAAAATTCTAAGCTGAACCAAGCTCTAGTCAAAGGTACCCAATTTCCCTAATCATCAGACTCTCTTTGTATACATATATATAAGGGATATGACTTTAAGTGTTGACCGCAGTTACAAGAGTAGAGTCTCAACGTCACCCAAGGTTCCAGTCCAAGAGACTCTCCTATGGACCCGATCCTCAACACTAGGGAATAAATCATTTCTTGCATCCAATCCACCGTCTCTTTAGTTGTCAGACTTAAAAGTATAGATGGAAGGCTAGTTGATGGAGGGCATAGGATTGTGTCATTTCTTCTCTCCCTCTCATTGGAACAAGGATCCTCTTGAGTGCCTTATTACGCAATGCATTTTTTTGGTGTTGATCAGTGCGTCCGTCAAGAGAAGTTTGAGCCGTCTGCACTTGTTTCCCTGGGAGTACACCGGGGTGTGCCTTTTTTGAGTACCTATCGTACCTTCAACACCCATACTTGTAGCATTTACGATGCAGAGCCCTTTTTTGGTGCAAGCCCGACTCCTGGTCCTAATAGCGCTGGTCCAAGTGGACACTTTGAAATGGTTGGGAGCGCTCGCCTTTGGTGGAAGCTCTTTTGATAATTGACTTTGTGGAATGAGAGCTTTTCTTTGACATTTCATTGCTTTGTAGTATTTTTGGCTAGCTCCACTGCTTTTACCAAGAGTTGGTGCACACTGATCAACATTTTTTTATCACACCCTGGCACATAGGTAGATGTCAAGAGATAGTACAAGAACCATGTTCTCATACTGGCTAAATATGCTGACACTCAGGTTTCATGAAGCCTTCATTGATTTTATCCCATCCTCGACCATCATTAAATCAAGTCCAAACTCAAATCCCTCATCCCAGTTCCTCAAGTGAAATTTCAACTCATCTCATCATAACTGCAGTCGTGTATGTGAGGTGCTGATCATATTCTTTAAGGTAGAGACTAAGCATGCAATATAGCACACAAATCTTTCAAATTAGGGAAATGTGAATAATTAAGTCAAGGACCCTAATGACTAAGGCTGGTTAACTCAAAATCTCAAGATCTCATAAACCAAGTGTTCTTGATCATCACTAGTCTTGTGTGAAAGTGAATTGTGTCAGGGATTAAACCAACTTATTAGCTAGTTTTTTTTTTTTTTTATGATTGATTGATTGATTTTTTTAAGTTTTAGATAAAAAATTTTTTTCAAATTTTTTTTTAACAAACAAAGGCAAAGAAGTTTTTTTTAGAAAAGTTTTTTTTAAAGAGGATTTTTTTTGAAAAGTTTTTTTAGCAAAAAGGAAAAAGAGTTTTTTTTAGGAAAAAAGTTTTTTTGTTTTGTTTTTTTTTTGTTGTTGTGTTTTTTTTAACCCACCCCATAATTATTGTATAGTATATACAAAAATACGTGAAAGTACGAGGTATGGGTAAAGTATATATGTAATATATACACACCCCCCTATACTTAGCTTGTGCTATGTCCTCATGGCACTAGGTGACAAAAAGACATAGCTCGTACTAAGCGTAGGAAAGCTAAAATAATAAAAAAAGTATAGAAGTCGATCCACCCCCCTATACTTAGGCTCTGGACAGCCTAAGTGTAGAAGAAGAGCAAAAATGGGGCGAACGAGGTCAAGAGGAGAAATGATGAGTATATACACATGGCGGCCATCGGTCCCCCCTATACTTAGGCTTTGGTCAGCTAAGTATAGGACAAGAGTAAGTGTGAGAACCGATGTGATCTCGAGAATATACAAAGAAGGGAGAATATGTACAAGAGTGATTGAATCTTCTAAGATGTTGAATCTTGATGCTGCATCTTCATGAAGAGTAATAAGATGTATCTGCTCTGTGCTCACTCTTTATGAAGTTGATGACCTCGACTTGGACTAACTGCTCTTTCGAATCAACAAAATGCTTCAACAGTTGTCCATTCACCACATGAGATTGTGCACCATCTGTGAGATCAGCTATCTCTACACTTCCATTCTCGTGCACTTTCTTAACCACAAAGGGACCCGTCCATTTAGATTTGAGCTTCCCATGGAACATCTTCAACCTGGCATTGAACAACCATACCTTTTGCCCAGGGACAAAGTCTTTGCACCTAATGTGCTGATCATGCCATCTCTTTGCTTTGTCCTTATAAATCAAACTGTTGTCATATGCTTTGTTTCGGATTTCCACGAGCTCATTCAAGTTCAAGTCTCGGCAAAGCTTCCCTAGGTGACAACTCCAGTTAATTTTCTTAATTGCCCATTCGGATTTATGAATCAATTCTGCGGGCAAATGGCATGGCTTACCATAGAACATTTTAAATGGTGAAGTACCCAATGGTGTCTTGTAGGCTGTCCTATAGGCCCACAGAACTTGGTCCAAGAGTTGAGACCAGTTCTTCCTATCGGGACGAACCAATTTCTGCAAAATATTCTTCACCTCTCTGTTCGAAACCTCTGCCATGCCGTTGGACTATGGGTGGTAAGGACTAGTAACTCTATGTTCAAATCCATAGTCCTTAGCTAAAGATCTCATATCTCGATTCACAAAGTGGCTACCCCCGTCATATATCAAAACTTTTGGCACCCTGAACCTAGCAATAATATGATCTCTCACAAACTTACAAACAGTCTTGTTGTCTGCGGTTCGGGTTGGGATAGCCTCCACCCACCTAGATAAATAATCAACCGCCAACAAAATGTACTCATGTCCTTGGCTATTGGAAAAGGGACCCATAAAATCATTCCCCATGCATCAAAAACATCACAAATAATCATCAGTTGCATGGGCATTTCATCTCTCTGTCCAACTGTCCCTCCCATCCTTTAACAAATCGGGCACGACCGTACAAAATCAATGGCATCTCTAAACACGGTCGGCCAATACAATCCACATTGAAGTACTTTGTGAGCGGTTCTCTTTCCCGAATGGTGTCCTCCAGCCTCAAGTGAATGACAATATGTGAGGACACTATGATATTCCTCCTGAGGAATACACCTTCTCCAAACACAATCCGATCCTTCGAAGAAAAGGAAAGGATCGTCCCAGTGGTATCTCCTCGAATCCAACTTCAGTCAATCAATGCTGCTCCTAGTCCAACCATGGGGAACCTGTTTGGAGACAAGATAGTTCACCATGTTGGCATACCACGGGAGGGAGTCAATAACACAAATTGACTCATCTGGGAAGGTCTCTCTAATCCACTCATAATCAGGAGAATCCTTAAGTTCAATCCGAGAAAGGTGATCAGTCACAACATTGTTCACTCCAGGTTTATCTTTAATCTCCAAATCAAATTCCTGGAGGAGTAAAATCCACCTAAGAAGACGCGCCTTCGCATCCTTCTTTTCCATTAAGTATCGAATGGTTGTGTGATCAGTATAAATTGTCACCTTAGAGCCCAAAATATATGAACTGAACTTCTCGATGGCCTATACTACCGCGGGCATTTCCTTTTCAGTCACTGTATAATTTTTCTGTGTAGGATCTAAAACTTTGCTCGCATAGTGAATCGCAAACGGAATCCCCTCTCGTCGTTGTCCTAACACAGCTCCTATAGCGAAATCTGAGGCGTCAGTCATGATCTCAAAGGGGAGAGACCAGTCAGGAGCTTGTAGGATAGGCGAGGCACAAATCTTCCTTTTCAAGAGCTCAAAGGCCTCCAGACACCTGTGATCTACAACGAACTCTGTGTCTTTCCCTAAGAGCTCAGTCAGTGGGCGGGCGATCTTTGAAAAATCCTGAATGAATCTCCTATAGAATCCAACATGCCCTAAAAATGACCGCACTGACTTTATGTTGGTAGGTGGATCGAGTTTCTTGATCACCTCCACCTTGGCAGGGTCAACCTCCATTCCCCTTTTGGAGATGACATGCCCCAACACGATACCCTTTGTCACCATAAAGTGACTCTTCTCCCAGGAGAGTACCAGATTCACCTATCTACACCTCGTGAGGACTCGGTCCAAGTGCGCTAAACATGTATTAAAAGAATCACCATGGACCGACAAGTCATCCATGAACACTTCCAGGAAATCCCCCACCATCTCAGCAAATATGGCTATCATGCACCGCTGAAATGTGCCCGGGGTATTGCATAGCCCGAATGGCATGCGCCTGAAAGCATAAGTACCGAATGGCCATGTGAATGTGGTCTTTTCCTGGTCCTCAGGGGCTATGGCCACCTGGTTGTAGCCTGAGTACCCGTCAAGAAAACAGAAGAACTCTTTCCCTGCAAGTCTCTCCAAGATCTGATCAATAAAAGGCAAGGGAAAGTGATCTTTCTTGGTCGCAGCATTCAGACGTCTGTAGTCAACACAGACACGCCACGACGTGGGTACTCGTGTCGCGATCTCTACCCCCTCCTCATTGGTGACCATCTGAATTCCCAACTTCTTCAGGACAACATGAAGCGGGGTCACCCACTTGGAGTCAGAAATATGGTATATAAACCCTGCTTTGCACCATTTCTCAATTTCATTCTTCACCACTTCCCGTAGATTGGGGTTAAGTCTCCTCTGAAACTCACGGGAAGGTCTCACGTTATCCTCAGTAAAAATGTGGTGCGAGCCGAGAGCGGGGTTGATGCCCACGAGATCCGACACTGTCCAGCCTATTGCTTTGTGGTTCCTCTCTAAGACTTCTAACAACCTAGAATCCTGCTCTAAAGTCAAGTCTGAGCTAATAATGACAGGATATCTCTCTTTGGGTCCCGCAAGAAAGGCGTACTTGAGTGTAGGAGGTAGTGATTTCAGTTCTGGCAATGCGGTATCATCAAGCAGATCTGGCTGAACTGAATCTGAATCTGGTTCCGTGCTGCATGAGGGTGGGCTAAGCTGAGTAGTACTCGCCACCAAATCAGAAGTATCGGGAGTCGGATCGTCAAAACTATCCAAACAATCGGTAAAATCCACGTCCGACTCGTCATCTATGTCCCATGATTGTTCCGAAGAGGATGGAACTGACAGATCCGGATGGATCTCTAAGTCATCATGAGAATAGGTTGATGCATCTCTAGAAAGATCAGACAACACCTGGCAAACTGCATCATGCACTATATCCTCTCCAGATGAAAGGGTCTCGCTCTGTCCTGAAGGAATCTGTCCCCAAATCCCAACTGTGCTAATCATACTGCAATCTGCCTCTGAAGATGAGTACTATGTACTACTCTCTGAATCAGGTCGCCGACACTTGGTTTGCTTCATCTCAAGGTTCACTTCTCCACCTGGAGAACGAAACTTCATCATTCTCGTACCATAATCGAAAGCTGCGCCTGCGGTCCCTAGGAAGGGTCGCCCGGGAATGATCTGAGATTCTCTCTAATGATTGGGGGTCTCCATGTCCAAGACTGTGAAGTCCACCTGATAGTTCTGCCCCTCAATCGAGATAACGACGTTCTTCACTTCTCCCTTAGGTCTCTTCACTGAACGATCTGCGAATTGGAGTAAAGCTCTAGATTTGCGAAGTGGTCCCAACTCCAATTTATGATATAATGCTAAGGGAAGTAAGTTGATCGAAGAACCGTTATCTAAGAGTGTGTGTGCAAACGCAATGTCGTCAATACGACTCTCCACATAGTGAGCACCCATGTCTCTCTTTTTCTTTGGCAAAGTCTGATTCTTGAGATAATAGGTTGTGGCTACTGATAAGACATGTGTCTTTATATTTCGGTTATCTTTCTTCCTGCTAACCCTTCTAGGTGTGCATCTCACCTTAAGGTATTTTTGCAAGGCAGGATTGTTAGCCACATATTCATCAAATGACACCTTAACTGTGATGTTTTCTTTACAAAACCGTGCCATATCGGGGTCATCTTTCTGAATCTTTTTGATGCGCTTTCCTGCCGTAAGAGCACGGGGGAAAGGGATTGAAGCTAGGGAAACAGAGGATGAAGAATCGGAATCATGAACTGAAAGATCATTCTTTGCATTAACGGAAACAGAGTTCTTCATACAAGAATCTTTTTGATGCAACATGGACTCAAAATCTAAACTATCTACTACAGGTTGTGGAATAGAAGCTGGAGTGGTATCCGCCACAACCGGAGATGCAATGTCTTCCATAGACTCAGAAGAATATCCATGCTGACGATGCTGCATACGTTCTCTCCTCCTCCCCTCGGTTCCCTGAGTAGAAATCCTCGAATGGTGCTGATGGGGCTCCGAAATATGATGCCTCTCCTCCTCGTCCTCTGAAGACTCCTCAGGTAGAGCTCCAGAGATGCCCCTCCTCGTGTCCCTCGCCCGGTCAGGTACAACCACGGTCCTTCCGCTTCTGAGTGACATGTGGTTAGCCTCGTCACACGAAAGAATCTCATGTTCAGATTTAGGAGATGCTGAATAGTATACCTGACCAAAGTGCTGCTGAGAACTAGAACGGTTCAGGCTATTGGGGTTAGCCTGAACTTGGGCTGGGATCGAGGTAGAGGGTGCAGTCTGCTCGTCTCGCCATCTGGACAGGCGGTTGACATCCACCCGTAAGTCCTGAACCTCGTTCCTGTAGGAACGTAGCTCGTTGAGTATCTGCTATTGAATATCCACGGGACTAGACGATGAAGGAAGTGGATAAGACTGGGAAGAAGAACGGGAAGACTGGCCCTGCTGGCCAGTGTACTGCCTCTGCTGCTGCTGTTGGGGTTGCGGGCCCTGCTGGCCCGTCTGGTAATGGCCCTGTTGGCCATACTGCTGGTATTGCTGCCTCTGTTGCTGAGGTGGCTGGAATACAGGGCTCTGCTGTGAAGGAGGTGGTGCGGAGGTGAATACGGTGTTGTGAAAGGTAGGGGGACGTTGATAGGTCTGTCGGTCTCCCGTACTTCCCTGCCTGGCAGGGTCCTGAGTATACCATATCCCATTCACCTCCCAAACTGGTGGAGGCTCCTCCTGGACTGTCTCTGCTACTGGAGGTGGCTGCTGGAAAGAGTGGGTGTAGGATTGGTCCTGCTCCCACGACTGGGGTTGCCCTGACACCAACTGCTCCTGAACATGGTGAACTCGGTATATGGGAGCAGAGGGTGCAGTCACGGTGGGTATCCTTATCTTAGATACCTTCTCAGTCAACTCCTCCATCTGTTTTGGAAGTTTGGAGACGCTCCGGTCTAACTCATCAATCCTCCTGTCGATCTTCTCGACTACAGTAAGCTTGTCTGCAAGAAGTCCCATGCTAGGGATCACGTCCTGAGAGAGATCGACTATAGCTGATTTTCCCCCTCCAAAAGAGAGTGAACTGGGGGATGGTGTATAGGCCCTGCTGGCCATCTGTGAGCGGCTAGTTTCAGCCATCTGCTCGAATACCCTCCAGATGGTATCCGCTCCTCGTGATGTATAGCTGCCTCCACAGGCAGCGCTCACTAAACCCTGCATCTCAGGGTTGAGACCAGTGAAAAATGATTGGACCAAGATGTTATCATTTAGTACATGACAGGGACACTTCTGCAGGATGTCCTTGAATCTTTCCCAAGCATCACAAAAAGCTTCATGGGGTAATTGGGAAAAACTCGTAATGCGCGTCCTCATCATGTTAGTTCTACTCAAAGGGTAGAACTTCTTCAAAAACAGGTCCTTGAACTGGGCATATGTGGTGACGGCGATCCCAAGATTCTTTACCCAGTAATCAGCTTTGCCACCCAAGGCAAATGGAAGGGCTTTGAGCCTAATATAATCCTAGCTAACATTTTGATGTTTGAGGTTAGCGCAGATGAGCTCAAAGTCCCTTAGGAATGCATATGGTTCCTCAGAAGCATTCCCATCGAAGTGTGGCATCCGGTTCAGAAAATGCGGCTTCAATTCAAAATCAACCTCGGGTTCGGCCGGACTCAAGTAGTTCCGAATTTGATATTGTCCGGGGTTATACGCCGCATCCATTGGTGGTTGGACCCCAACATTCAACTGCCCTAATTGAGCTCTGAGAAGTGCATGTTGCTGCTCAGATGCAGCTAATCTGGCAAGTATCATTCTCATTGGGTCTTCATTGTTCTCTTCTTCCTCTTCTTTCTTTAGAGGCATTTTACTTGAATCTTCTTTATGTCCTGAATCAGCAATGTTTTCTTGATTAGAAGAGGGTTTATGAATCATGATATTCTCACCAAGGCGATGGTCTTCCTCGGTGAGGTGGGAAGAGAGAAATGGAATGGTTTGAGGGTAACCATCCCCAGAGTGAGTGATCCTGGGCTCAAGAGGGTCATGAGTCCAGGTTGGTCCAAGTTGCGCTTGGACCTTTGAAGACGTACTTCTTGAAGTGTTCAACGAGAGATTCACAAAGTCCGAATAAATATCCCCCCAATAAGTCATCTTCGATGTCAAAAGAGCCGATTAGATCACGATAATCAATGAGGCGCTAGTTCTACGGTGCACGTAAATGTGCGGAGTGAACTCACACAATACAAACGCAATTCAAACCCTCAATTTCACCAACTCAACACGTGATGGCCGTAAGGGTTCGGCCGAATTATCTAATCAATTTTAGTTGGTGAAAATACAATCTTGGAAAGATTAACGAGCTGTTAGGTGCCCGTATTTTCCTACAGACTGGCCCGATTCTTACGACTAGTTTGACCTACTTTCAGCCAGTATAGGAGTAAGTACGGACCGTATAAATACGGCTACCAGTTCCTTGAGGACTAAGGCGTCCTCTAAACCTCCCACTCTGCTAAGGAAGTCCGGACCGTTTACCGGCTACCCGTAAATCCTCACTGAAAAGTAGCTAATCGCCTAAAAATAAAGAACCAGTAGTAAGTAAGAAATCCAGACTTGGCTCTATCCTATGGTCGTCTCTCTCTCACTTGCAATTAAAACAAACAATGAGGGCTTTATGCACCCGAGAACAAGGGTTCTTTTTATTCCAATTATTTTAATCGACCTGCTCAATTCAGTCCCAATTTTAGAGTTAGGTTATCACTTGAATTTATGTGAACACACAAACACATCTACCGTTCAGTCCCAATTTCCTTTTGACCTTAAGTTGTAAAACAAGAGGGGATCGGAAATCAGAATGCAAACGAGAAACTATGATGCATGCTCAGAAGAAGGTATACTTACAGTGAATCCCAGCACTCTTCATGCTTAATGCAGAACAGAATTTATAAATATTACACTAAATGCATGCAGATCGAGAAAACCGCACCTAAACAGTATACTATTAGCGGGGAAGAATTGATTGAATTTGAGCTAAGTAGTACGTGTCTATGTGCGTCTCATTATGAATCTTATAAGATAACTGAATCTTCTAAGATATATGTGGCCTAAATTACGATGGGCACAAACAAATTTGATTCTAAACTACCGTGTGCCTAATCCTTAAGTTCGCCACTCAAGTCGAGCCCCACCCTCGCCGGAGAGTGAAACAGGCTCGACACACCACAAACAATGTCCAAGTTTTTTTACACTCGCGAGATCTCAAACAAGAGCCGCTATAAATGAGCAAGATAAATAATTACAATAATTTACAAAATTTCTCTCAAAAATAAATAAATTATCCTCGCACTTCAGCAGTCGGCACGCGTCGCATCCGTCGACCTCCGATGTACTCCAAGTCCACCGGGCCCTCGCAAGGAAAATAAGATTTATGTTAGAGAGATAAAAACAAGATATATACAAAAATATGAAGAGAAATAATTGCAAAAAATGGAATAAATACAAGGTGGCTCGAGGGTCAGACTACCCGAGTAAATGGAAAACTAAATCCAAATTTTTAAATTAGTCCCTAAGCCGTTTGCCTCCCCGGCAACGGTGCCATCTGACGGGTCGCTAAATACGATAAATAATCCGGTCACGTTGTAGCACGTGTACTTAGCGATTCGGTCAGAACCGAGAGAAGATCTCCGTGAAGAGTGTCTCGGTTTTAATTTATATCCCGGGCAAGTCCGGGGTCGAACTCAGGGAGGCAAAGGAACAACTTCGGGTTTAATTCAAAAAAACTTAAGTTTAGATTTCCGAACGGTATTTTTTAGATTTTTTTTAATGCAAAACAAATGCAAATGCAAGATGCGGGTGAATCAAGATACTACGAAAGTATACAACTTAGCTAAATTAATTTTAATGAGAAATTAGTCCAATTTAGCCAAATTATATTTTTCCAGTAAACTTAATCCAATGACGAATGCAAAACATATTTTTTTATAATTTTCAGGTTTAAAATGCAATAATGAAAAATGCACACTTTTTATGGGTGTTTTTGCAATTTTTCACACAAACAGTAAGCAAAAATTATAAAAAAATATTGGAATGAAAACATGATGCAAGGAAGCTACAATAATTTTTTTGGAATATTTTTGACAAGTTGTGAATTTTTTTATGGATTTTTTAGTGAAAACAAAGTGATAGTGAGTACATAATTCTTAATTAATCCACATTATCAAATTAATTAAAGTGCAAATTATCTCAAGTAGATATTTTCATGTGGCATACAGGAGACTTTAAATTTCGCAAAAAGGATATACATGGATTAAACTAAAAATCAAATACTAAATTCACTCTACAAATTATTCCAGTCACAAGACAACTCCATTTTCGATGAAATTTGGATAGTAAGTTAGTCGCATATTAAGGCATCATATATAATTTTTTTTGGAATTTTTAGAGCAACCGCGTATGAGATATAATTTTAAGAGCACGGAATGGGTAAAATATATGTATTTTCAGTTAAACAATTTTAATTAATTACCCATTACTCACAAAAATATAAATAAATGTCCACAATGTAGAGAATTAGTTGCTCAACATGAAAGCATTTTTCATTGAATACAAAGATGCATAAACAAAGTCCAAACTAAAGTGCCAACACAGGGGTCTTCGTGCAAATTCAGAAAGCACAATAAACAAACAACTATATACAGGGATCTATTTGTAGTTACAAGAACATAACAGGAAACATTTGCAATTTATACAATAAAATAATGAAAGAAAAGTGACCTTCTTCTTCACGGATGCACGCAGGAGAAAAACCCAAAGGGAGAGGCGGCGGAGGCGGCCCCGCGCACGGTCGCGAGGACGGCGAGGCGCGCGGCTGGTCGGCGGTTGTGGAGGAGGGGGCGGCCGCGCCGGCGGTGGCTTGGAGGCAGGAGGCGCGGGGGTGTGGCGGAGTCCGACGGTTGGTGGCGGAGGCCGAAGGGGGAGGTGCGGCCGGCGGCGCCGCAACCCGTTGAAGAAGGGGGGTTGGCGGCTCTTCGCGCGGCGGAGGAGAACGGAGGGGCTGAGGGCCACGGATCTGTGGTGGCGCAGGTCTTCTGGGCGGCGCCATGGCCGCTGGGGGCGGTGCGGTGATGGGTGGCGGCGGTGGTGGGTGGCGGCGGTGGGTGTTCCCACCCACTGCTGCTGTCGTATTTTTTTGTTTTTTTTTGTTTTTTTAGAATTTTACTGTTGTAATAAAAGTTTTTTTGTTTTAAAATTTTTTATTTTTTTTTAAATTTTGTTAAGAAAGGGAATGAACATGATGGAGAAAAATGATGATGGTAATATGATGGAGTAGAAACAAATGGGAGATGGTGGTGATATGATGTGCTAAAAAAATTTGCAAAGAAACAAATGATGACGAGATGAAATTAAAATTACCTAAGATGGACGTTCGCCTATGAAGTGCTCTCATGAGCACGGTCTTCGCTCAAATCGTCGGCGTACGATGAGCTCGAGCAACGCGCGGATGCGGCTGCAATGTTGGCCAAAAATCCAACGGATCTCACCGAAGAGAGGGCCGTCGTCGCTCGACCGCGGTTGCGTCGCTGTCACCGATTCAACTCTGGGAACTTGGCTCTCCTCACATAAAGATGGATTAAAGGTAAAAATGAGGAGAATGACATGTATATAAAGATGATGGAATGAGAGTTTATTAAAATGGTGGGAGGTTATTTTCTTAATGGAGTTGAATGGGAGGTTTAAGAAATAGTGGGGTTGAATGGAGGTTGGTGGTAGAAGAGAGTTGAATGGTGGTTATTGTAGAGAATGTAAAATAATTAAATAAATAAAATGAAATAAAGTATGCTACTTTAAATACAACAAAATAAAGAAGGAAAAAATAATGGTGAATTTACAAGTGAATACAAAACACCATGTACATTTTTTTATCTTTTAATAAGAGATATTTACAACGAAAAAATACAATAAAATAATATAAATAAAATACAACACAAGTATGGTTTTTTTGTATTTTTAGAAATTAAGAAAGGTAAAATAAAAAATGAACAAAGAATGAATATATACATGGTATACAATGTACATCTAGGTCCCAAAACTCAACTTTTGCAAATGAGCTCCGATTTTAATGAAACCATTTCCGTTAGATAGATAATTTTCTAACTTGAACTTTAAAAGTGAGTTTGGTGAATTTGGAGTTCATACGGAGCGTGAATTTAGCTTGGAAGTTGGAGTTTACGGCTTTTTCTCTTTGGGATCTAGGAGCATTTATTTGATGTGAAATTTATTTTGTATTTTTGTATTTTTATATACATTTTTATAAACAAGTTAGAGAAAGAATTAGGCAAAAAGGAGTTGAAATGAAATTATTAAAAATATATGAAGTTTTGGACTATTTACATGTGAAAAACTCCTTTGATTTTGCGGCTTTTTATTGTTAATTTATTTTGTACAATCTAATATACAATAATTAATGTATTTTATTTACAAGAGTCATTTTGTTAATTTATTGATTTTATGGACATTTATTTGGGATTTTACTCGGGGATTTTGCTAAGATCAAGATATTGCGATGATGAATCACGGATTCATCAGTTACACAACCCCGGATCGACCTTGATGCATCACTGGGTTCTACCAGCTATCGTGGGGGACTTCAAGTCCCCCCCCCCCCCGAACACTTTGCAGCTCCTTCCTCGGTTTCATGGGCTCACCACAGAGGAGCCCCATCTCCACCTTCAGGAGTTTCTGATGATCTGCAGCACAGTCCACGACCGTCAGGCGGACCAGGATACCATACAGATGATTGCCTTCCCCTTCTCCTTAGCAGATAGAGCAGCCACCTGGCTGAAGCACTTGGGGAAGTTCGTCTACACCTGGGAGCAGTTACGCACTGAGTACTTGCATAAGTACTATCCACTCGGGCGGACGAACGCCGCTAGAGTCCTGATCAACAACTTCTCCATGCTCCCCAACGAGCAGTTTCACGAGGCATGGGAGAGGTTCAGAGAGCTGACTGATAGATGCCCGCACCATGAAATTTCCAAGCCGAACCTTGTTCAGAGCTTTTTCAGCGGGCTGACACCAGAGCTTCAGGGCTTGGTGAACGCTTCTTGTGGCGGGTCCTATTTCGCCAAAGATCACGATCAGGTCTGGGCCATCTACGAGGAGATGACCGAGAACTACATGGTGATGTCCCAGACCCGATTGTACACTTAGGGACGAGCCCAGCCACAGACCGTGCAATACCAGAGGATAGCACGGGTCGACGTCGGTCCATCCAGTTCGTCAGCGGCAGCATCACAGGCAGAGAGTTCAGCCGCATACATGGGGATCATCAGCGAGAAGCTGCACTGGATGGATATTATTGAGAATAAGCAGTGCAGGGCATCACGCAGATGGAGCAGATGGCACAAACTCTGAATGGCCTGAAGACACAGCTCATGTGTCTCCAGGAGGCACAGACGGCTTCCCAGCACCGTCTTCAGGCACGAGGCGATCCGAGTAGCTCCGGCAGCTCATCCCAACGCTCCAGCTCCCATCAGCAGCCTAGACAGGTTCACCTTATACAGGCGGAGCCGTACCAGCAGCCGCAGCCCACCTACCAGTCCCTGCCATCTCCAGACACACAGATGGTGGTATACCAGCCGGATCAGCCTCTGGCAGTGCTCCCGCCACCCCAGTACGATTCAGAGCCGTTGATGGATGTCAACGGGATTTGGTACGACCGCCCCCAGCCCGGTATCTGACGAGACCATCCCAGATTCCGTTGGGTGGCCGGAGGTGCCCAACCCCAGCAGCAGCCGTCAGGTCAGGGTGGTCAGTACAGCCATCAGAGGGATCACCAGCAGCAGCAGCCCCTAGTGTACCCACAACAACAGCCACAATAGTCACAGTCGTATGGTCCTCGTCCCTATCAGCAGGGACAGTCTTGGAGGCATGATCAACCTCATCAGCCGCAGCATCATCCACAGTCTTAGCCCTCTCACCCACGGCAGCAGCAGCAGCAGCCTCACTTCCAGAGAGGTTACCCGTCAGGTTCTCATGGGCCATCCTATGAGAACCCCGCCTTGGATGACATAGGTCGCCTCCTCACAGATCAACAGGCTAGATTCTGACGGGATATGGATGAGTTGCGCCAGGAGATGCGGGACATAGTGAGAGGGAAGGCTGCCATCCTTGCCCAGATAGAGCCGAACCCCAACAACCTGAAGAGGAAATCTGAGCATGTAGTTTGTACTGAGTATGCCACTCCGAGTGATACTTTTGGTGATATGTCTGCATATCTTTTTGATACTGATTTTGTCACACTTAGGAGCGGTAGGATGCCGGCAGGCGGTGCCTCGTCTGAGCGACACCACGAGGATCCTTCTAAAGCGCCAAGCGAAGAGGAGAGCGGTACTGAGGCCGCTAGAGATGATAACGGTGGTACTGATGCCACCACGGATGCTGATCCCATCAGTGATACTAAGGTCGTTGTTTCACCAATTGGAGGAGGTGGTACTGAGGCCACCCATGTTGCCGAGCCAGAGTGCGGTACTGAGGCCGCTAGTCTTCCAGCCGAGGGTGGTGCTGATGCCACCGTGTCTTTTGAGAGTCATGCAGTTTTTCCTTTTGCTGATGTCTCTCTGAACACTTTTGGAAATAAAAGAAAGGGTTTGTTTTCTTCTGGTCCCACTGTGGTGCATGATGTATGTGTGGATCCTGCCGTCGAGCAGCTCAGACCCATTCCTAGTCCTTCATCTGAGAAGGACCCTGTGATCCCCTTTCCTAGAGCCCTTCAGATGGGGAAGGGGAAGAAAAATGAAAATCCAAAAAAGAGGCAGCAGAAAGAGTTCAGCCAGCAGATGATAGATCGTTTCCACATTCAGCTGACTCTTCAGGAGGCTTTGCAACACATCCCTCTACTCCAACGTTCACTTAGAGATAGAACCATAGTTAGGAGGAAGAGGAGGAACCACCATTCAGAGATTCATGTGCTGACCAGAGATACTTGTTTCGCGATCCAGAACCGTCTGCCGGCCAAGAGGCCAGATTCAGGAGCCCCATATGTCAGATGCCACATCAGAGAGTAGAGGTTCGACCGTACTCTATTAGACAGCGGATCATCGATTAACCTACTTCTGGCAGCCCTTCTCGACCGCTTCGAGTTGGGCACACTTCGACAGAGCAGGACAGTCCTTTAGTTTACTGATCGATCTGTCAAGAGGCCGAAGGGGTTGCTTAGAGACGTTGTCGTCACGATTCAGGACCTGCAATTCCCCGTGGACTTCGTAGTGTTGGACATGGAGATCCCTAAGTCAGTGACTGATACCCACATCATTCTTGGTCGCCCGTTCTTGGCCACAGCCAAGGCAGTGACTGACCATGATAGCGGGAAGGTATACTTTCGCGTCGAGGGCGAAAGTGTACAAATAGAGACGGTCGAGGACAGCAGAGCCAGAGATAGAGCATGCTCAGAGATTACTTCAGATATAGAGCAGATGACAGATGCCGGGCCAGACATCCACCAGGACTGCGACTTTGTGATCACAGATGACGAGGCAACTTGGGCAGACCCGGCAGCACAGGCCATCCTCTCACATTCGGATTCTGCTGATGTAGAGACGACAGCAGAGGAGAGCTTGGAGAGCACATTCCTGGTCCAAGATACTTTTGAAGTAGCAGAGCCGGTTCTCGACCGCGATACTGATTTGTTTTGTGATGATGGTGGTACTGAAGCCACCTTGGATGATACAGATCCCTCGGAGTCAGATTTTGACTGGGCAGATTTTGATGATTACATACCAGATCTGACTTCCACTGAGCCTGCAGCTAGGGAGGAGGTAGATGCCGAGTAGAGTAGAGACAGTCCATCAGGGCAGCCTTCTCCAGATTCAGAGAGTGACAGAGAGTTTCAGTTCTCCCATGCGGATTTGGCAGCCTTCACGCAGAGTTTTTCAGAGGCCATATCCACCAGCACCCAGTTGTCCAGAGCTAAAGCCACTTCATGCGTCGCTGAAGTATAGATTCCTTGCGGGTGAGCATGAGATGTACCCAATCATTATCTCCGCCGATTTGACTGGAGAGCAGGAATCCCGTCTGATGGGGTTCTTGAAAAGAATTGCAAGGCGATAGGATGGAGCGTAGCAGATCTCCAGGGGAGAAGTCCGGCCCTGTGCTCCCACCATATCTATCTCGAGGATGAGGCGAAGCCGTCGCGTGAGTTCCAGCAGCGGCTGAACCCGAATCTGAGAGAGGTTGTCATGAAGGGGATTTCGAAATGGTGGAGCGCCGATTTTATCTACCCCATCTCCGACTCCAAGTGGGGCAACCCTTTGCATGTGGTGCCCAAGAAGATGGGCATCACTACAGTGGTCAGCGAGTCTGGAGAGGAGATTGCTACACGGGTACCCACTTCTTGACGGGTCTGCGTGAATTACAGGAGACTCAACCAGGCCACCAAGAAGGATCATTTCCCTTGCCCTTTATAAATCGGATCATTGAGAGACTGGCAGGGAAGAGCCACTATTATTTTCTGGATGGGTACTCGGACTACAACCAGGTGGCCATCGCTCCTGAGGAACAGGACAAGACTACCTTTACCTGTCCCTTCGGCACATACGCCTTCCGACGCATGCCATTTGGGCTATGCAATACCCCTGCGACCTTTCAGAGATGCATACTGTTGATCTTTTCGGACATGGTAAGGGAGTGCTTGGAGGTCTTCATGGATGATTTCTCGGTTTACGACGACGGATTCGACTCCTATCTAGACTGCCTAGACCGAGTACTTCAGCGATGTATAGAGGTTCACCTTGTGCTATCTTGGGAGAAGAGTCACTTCATGGTGACTCAAGGGATGGTGCTTGGCCATATCATCTCCAACAGGGGCATGGAGGTGGATCCGACCAAGGTTGATGTCATTAGAAAACTCACACCGACGTCCAATTTGCGGCAGTTACGGTCTTTCCTGGGGCACGTCGGTTTCTACCGGTGATTCATTCATGATTTTAGTAGGATTGCCCGACCGTTGACTGACCTGCTGACGAAAGACACTGAGTTCCTTGTCGATGACAAGTGTCTTTCATCATTTGAGACTCTCAAGAGATGTGTTGTTGAGGATCATGTTCTTCAGCCGCCTGATTGGTCTCTCCCATTTGAGATCATGACGGATGCCTCCGATTTTGCCGTGGGGGCAGTGCTGGGACAGAGGAGGGATGGAGTTCCATTTGCTATCCACTATTCTAGCCGCACATTAGATTCCGCGCAGCGGAACTACACAGTCACAGAGAAGGAGATGCTAGCCATAGTATTCGCCCTAGATAAGTTCAGATCATACATTATTGGATCTAGAGTGACCTTGTATACTGATCATACCGCCATCAGGTACCTCATGGCAAAGAAGGATGCCAAGGCCAGACTGACTAGATGGATCATTCTACTCCAGGAGTTTGACATAGAGATTAAGGATAAGCCTGGAGTCAAGAATGTGGTGGCGGATCATCTCTCCCGATTAGAGCATCTTGAGGATTCTGAGCATATTGACCCTATTTGTGAGACCTTCCCAGATGAGGCGATCCTTCCTATCGCCTTTCTCCCGTGGTATGCTGATATTGTGAACTTTCTTGTTGCTAAGAAAGTTCCACAAGATTGACCCAGGTAGAGACTTGAGACCTTCCTCGCGAAGGCCAAGTCCTACCACTGGGAGGATCCCATCCTTTACCACGAAGGAGGGGATAGCGTCTGGCGTAGGTGCATTCCTCAGGAGGAGCACCATAGCGTCCTCACTTACTGCCACAAGCTTGAGGCAGAAGGACATCACTCTGGGAGGAGAACGACACAGAAAGTGCTCCAGTCCGACCTATGGTGTCCTACCCTCTTCAAGGACTCTGATGAGTTCGTGAAGAGGTGTATTGATTGTCAGAGGACAGGCACTTGTGGACAGCGTGATATGATGCCGATGCAGCCCATTTACTTCTGTGAGATTTTTGACGCATGGGGCATCGATTTCATGGGTCCATTCCCTAAGAGTCAGGAATTTGAGTACATTCTGTTGGCCGTTGATTATGTGAGTCGTTGGGTTGAGGCCATCCCCACCCGAACCGCAGATGCCAGGACAGTTTGCAGATTTTTGAGGAAGCACATCATTACGCAGTTCGGGGTAGCTCGAGTATTGATTTCTGATGGGGGGTCTCATTTCATCAACGACCAGGTGAAGGCCCTTGCTAGCGAGTTCGGCATAGACCATCGAGTTGCCACTCCATACCATCCACAGACGAATGGTCTAGCCGAGTCGTCGAACAGGGAGATCAAGACTATTTTGCAGAAAATTGTCTGCCCCGACCGAAAGGATTGGTCACAGCTTTTGGACTCGGTCTTGTGGGCATATAGGACGTCTTTCAAGACACCTTTGGGCACATCTCCCTTTCGCCTCGTATATGGTAAGTCGTGCCATTTACCAGTTGAGTTGAGGCACATGTCACTTTGGGCAGTTACAGATATTCTTTTGGATCCAGATAGTGTAGGAGACCAGAGGAGGGCAGAGTTAGCAGCCCTGGAGGAGCTTCGTGATACCGCCTTCTCAAACAACCTACAATACAAGGAGAGAGTGAAGGAGTGGCATGATTCTCATATCAGCCACAAGCATTTTGAGCCTGGACAGAGAGTATGGTTGTTTGATGCTAGGCTTCGTCTATTTCCAGGGAAGCTACAGAGCAAATGGAAGGGACCTTATCTTGTGGGAAAGGTACATGACAATGGGAGTATTGATATATCTGAGTTGTCTTCTGAGAGTACCTTTCGAGTGAACGGCCAGCGGCTCAAGCCATTTCTAGATCATGAGCTGCGGGTCGTTGATGTTGCCCCTATTCATTTTGCGTGAGATGTAGTCTCTTGACTCACATCTATTGCATCTCACGCCTGATTATCACTGTTCTCCCGACCTGTATAGATCCAGATGTCCATATCATTCCATTCTTTATTCCCACATCCCTTTTCTCATCCTTTGATTATGCTATACTTAGGGTGTACTTTACCCTAAGTGCAGGGGGATATAGGACTCTTGGGTATTTCTTTTGATTCATTTTACCCCTGTTTTTGCTGCCTATACTTAGGGATATTTTACCCTAAGTATAGGGGGGGTAGACCCTTTACATTCTCCACTCGGTTTTCCCTTTGTGTACAGCCTGCTATACTTAGGATTATTTGATCCTAAGTATAGGGGGAAAAGCCGCGACTCTCTTGATTGGCTATTCTTTCATTCGTCTTTGTATATAGCCTACCTTTTCACTTCCCTATACTAAGCACGAGTTATGTCTTCTTCATCGCTCTTGACTCTTAGGACATCGTTCGAGCTAAGTATGGGGGGTGTGTATATATTTCATATATACTTTAGCCATAACTCGTACTTTGTATGAGTGTGTTAATAAATAAAAATGGCTAAAAACCAAAAATCCGTAAAAAATCCCTATAAATAAACATTCTTTTATTGCACATACATAACTATTGTACAAATTACTTTGGTAAAAATGTTTTCAAAAACTTTTTTTGTAAAGTTTGTGTAAATATGTGCATATCAAAATTATGTATGTAGTACAAAATTTTTCCAAAATGTTTTGAAAATCAATAGTTCGCAAAAATCTTGTGTAAATTTGTGTAAATATTTTGCAAAACTTGCATTCATGCATGCATCCATGATTTCAAAACATTTTTCAAAAATTTTACATGGTTGTAAATATTGTGTAAATAGCATCTTTGTATATACTTGTATAGTTTTTCCCGGATTATAGTTGACATTTAAACTAGCCTGGAATTAAATTGGGAAATGGAGCTTTATTAAGATCTTAATCCACCTAATTCTAAGAGGAACCTTATAGGGCTTAGGGTTAAGGCTTTTCAGGTCCATGGTGACTTAATTCTTTGAGTCCACTAGGTTATGATCACATGTCATCTCAATGAGTCTAAGTAGAGCACTTAACAACACACACATGACTCATATAGATAATGGCTTTACTTGGACACCGTACTTGCACCGAGCTCTCTAGGGATGAGGTGGTGAGGAGGCAGTCTTCCTTGACTTGGGGTAGCATATGAGGGTAGTACTTCTAGGCGGAACCTCTCTCCTTCTTTTAGTGAAGGAAGTGCGTCTCAACTTGGTCTGGTTGCCATGAGGTCTAACGACAGGAGTTGTGGGTTGCAATAATGCTTCAAAAGAGGGATAGTCTATTGGCTCACGAGAAAAAAACTCCTTGTATATATGTTGCACATGTATATGTTGTATAGATGCACTTGAAAAAAATGCAAAAAGAAAATAACTCCAAAAAAGTGGTGGGTCTGATGATTTAGCCGAAAATAGGTGGTCTTAAGTTCAACACAAAGCGTGAACTCAGTCGGTGTGGTGACCACACTAAATCTGGACTAAAGTCAACAATTAACCCACACTAAGATCAATAAGTTAGAAATAATGTGGAGTTAAAATTTATTTTTAACTCTACATAAAAGATGTATAGGTGCAAGTATGTAGAGAGTTCGAACACAGGGAGCAAACAAGGTAGTTCAAGCAAAAATGCTAAAGTGTGTGTTGTGTGGAGTGTCTACACTAAGCAAGCAAGCAAATATATTTTTTGTGGGTTTTTAATTTTTAATTTTTATTATTTTTTTTATTTTTAATTTTGTATTTTGATTTTTGAATTTTCTGATTTTTATATTTTATATATATATATTTTTTTCTTTTTTCAATATTGGAAGGTAAAAACAATATAAGAAAAGGCAAGGTAAGATATTTATAAAAATGCACAAAAATGCTCAAAAATTCATGAAATAAAATGTTTTTGGTATTTTTAAGGTTTTCTACTGTTTTTGTGATTTTTTGAGGGTTTTTCAAGATGTTTTTGATATTTTTAAATACTGAAATAAAGGAAAACAGTGGAAATAAGGCTGGCTGTGAATAAAATGCAATTTAAAAATAGCAACCAGTAGCTCAAAATTTTCACACTATTTTTCTAATGAAAAGGACAAAATAAGGGATAAACAGAACCTGAGTTTATAATTTTTGGAATTTTCTTTGATTTTCTATATTTTTTTGAAGTTTTTGAGTAATTTTAAGTTTTTAGTGTTTTTCTTTTGAGATTTTTAATGATTTTTGGACTGACACTAAAATAGAATAAAATAGACACTAGGTGATTTTTTTGGAATTTTTGGAGGTGTTTTAATATTTTTTTGGTATTTTCTAAGCTAGACAGTGCACAAATAGCAAGTTTTTTATTTTTAATAAATATTAAAATAAGATAAAATCAAAAACTAAAATGGTGGCGTGAAAGTACACATATACAGGAGCTTAAGTCTATTTTTGTGGAATTTTTGGACTTAGAATGATCATTCAAATAAATACAACAAGCATCCAAACATTAAACAGTCCTGGCAGGGGTATATTTGCAATATCCAAAACATCCAGGGGCATACATGCAATTTTCCACAAAACTTTACACTGAATATTCAATTTTTAGCACTAAAAAGCAATTACAAAAGCCGCCTGGGCTTCCTAGAAATTTACCCCACCAGGGCGCGTGACTTGCACGCGCCTGGGAAGGTCCAAAATGTAATATAACAAAAACCTGGGGGCCTACTTGCAAAATATCCAAAAATATTACACGTGCTGCGAAAGTTTTAGGACTAAAACAAAATACACAAAAGCTCGAGGGTTCCTCTGCAAAATGCCCACACCTCACGTGTACAGGTCACGTGAGGTGACGTGGCTGAGGACCTAGATGCAAATAAACAAAGTTCGGGGGCGTTTGTGCAAATTTTACAAAACTTTTACACTACCGACAAAAGTTTAAAGACTAAAAAGTAAATACAAAAGGTGCGAGGGTGTAGATGCAAAATACCCTCGACGCGTGGATCCAACGGCTATCGGTCTTCACTTATACACGTGGCGTGAATCCACGGGTCGACGACGCTTCGCTCGGACGGCTGAGATTAGATCATCAGGGGACGATCGGACGGTGAAGTCGGGGCGCGATCCAACGGCGTCTGCTCGACCTGGGGCGGGCTCCTCGATCCAACGGCTTGGGGGCGATGAGGAAGAACAGCGAAGAACGCCGGCGAGGCGGACTTCGCCGCTCCAGATCTTCGTCCTCCGGCGAAGTTAGGGCTCCAAAATGGCCGTGAAGCTTCCTCTGGTCCTTCTCTATCGACTGGTGGCGGCAAAAAGCCCCGGCGATGGCCGAGGGGCTCGCTGAAGGGCGGCGGAGCTATAGAGCTCCGCTAGCTCCGGCGAAGCTCCAGATTCGCCTCCAGGCTTCCATGAGTGAACTTGGACCTGCAAAAAGCATTAGAGGGTCCAGGGCAAAGTGCCTGGACCTGGAATGGGTCTAATCGATGCGCGAGGCGAGGTGACGATGGGTGGCCGGAGGTGCGCTCCGGCGAGGATGATCGATTTGGCGAAGGAGTGAAGGTAACTCGAAATTTTTTGAGGGCTTTTAAAGCTACGGGTAACAGGAAGCTAATGGGCTAAATAGAAAGGCGGGGCGATGCCCTCGATGGCCGGAGCCAGAGGAAAGAAGGTACCTCGACGCTGGCTGTTGGCGGAGGTGATGGAGGCTCCCTCGACTTCGCGCGCCTTGGCTGAAGGGCTGGCGATGGAGCTGTCACCTCCACGGAGCTCAGGAGCACGGAGATGGCGCTGAAGGGTGGACCAAGGGGACTCAAATTCAAAAGGAAAGAAGGGGGTCGGTTATATGTGGTTTGACTCGTGGTGGCAGGGGTCCAAAGATCAAGATCTCTGGAGCGATTCAGTGATCAACAAACCTATGTTAGATATGGGCGAGCCTCCTCGATCATCGATGATCAAAAGTCAAGAAGGCGCTAGCACGAAATGAGGTGCCTAGCGCCCTCGAAAAAACCGAGAAATCGACCCAAAAATAAGCCTCTGACAAGGCCACAGGGGGTAGGTCAGACTGTTGACCTAGGTCAACAGTCCTGGCCTCCTGGTTGGTCCACGTGGACCAACCAGGAAAAACCCTGGAAAAAATGTTTTATTAATTCTATTTAAAATGCTAAATGGCCGAATTAAATAAAAGTTATAAAATAAAAAATGCTCGAAATTTTATGTAGTATTTTATTCTGATTTTTATTTATTTTTAGGAAATTTATTTTTTACAAGTTACCTTTTTAACCCTATATAGGTATAATACCTATGTATTTTAGTCTTTTATTTTTATTTTGTACATTTTAATTTTATTATTTTTATTTAGTATTTTATAAAATTGTAGAATACTTTTATTTACACAAATATATTTTTATTTTATTTTTCTGATATGTTTTGTATATGTAATAAAGTACAAGTGTATTCTATACAGGTATGTATATAGATAATGTACCTATGTATTATAATATATACAAGTATTTTTATTTGTACTTTATTTATGTTTTTATCCTGATTTTAATTCACATAATTATTATAAGTATTATTTACAACATTATAAAAATATAAAATTATAAAAATAATAAATAAATAATAAATTGAATATTCTAATATGTACAAGTATACAATGGGGGTCCAAAACTCAACTTTCAAACCGTAGCTCCGCCAAATGCGAAACCACCGCCATTGGATAGATTATTTTATTCTATATGCAAATAAAGGTGAGTTTGCTACATTTGGAGTTGTCGTTTGTGAGATACGGGTCTGGAAAGTTGGGATTTTGGATTCTTATTCAGACCATATCTTTTTATCTGTACATTCTTTTTCTGTGAAATCAATTTTGTATTTTTCTTTATGAAATTATCTACAACTTTCATGTACAAAGTTTCTTTATTTGATGTATAAAAAGTGGAACCAAAAATAGGTCCCAAAATGAATAAAGAATGAATAAAATATAAAGGTATTTTATTGGTATTTCTGACCTTATCTCCCCCTACTTTATTCCTTGTCGATCTATTCATCAAGATGCCTAGGTCTCGGGGGTTTTGGGTCATAAAATATTTACAATATTTTATTCTTTTTCTTTTCTTTATTTATTCTATAATTTTGGCCTTAATCACAGTATTTTATACACTATTGTGATGCACATGCATGAATGCTACGATGCTTGATTTAAGGCTATTTACAGGCATTTGCTAGGGTTTTAGGTGCCAAAATGATGGAATAAAGATGATGAAATGTGGATTCATCATCTGATAGAAAATGATAATCCCACCGGAGTATGTATGTAGTGCAAATAAGCAAAGCTTGAGATTCATGTCCCACCTTATGTAGCTTGCAGCAGGGAGACTTGGCTACACTGGTTGAGCTCCCAAGGATACATGACTACACTAGCCATGGTCCATTCTCTTCTTCCCCCTCTTCTTGAGCCAGTTGAACTTGAACTTAGAAGGGAATACCCCGCTCCTCGAGGATTGAGTGGCCAAACTAGGGTCATAGAGTTACCTTGTTGGGGAGGGTTGTCAAGTTGCCACTTCTGAGGTGGAGAGCTTATCTATCACTTACACAGTACAAGGAAAATTCATAGTCTTCAGGGTTTGTGTATGATGACTTGTTCTGATCTGGATTGTTGCGGAGTCTTGATTATAGATTAGTGGATCTTAGAGGCTGTTGAGTTTTAAACTTAATTCCAATTAAGGTTCCGATACATTAATAATCCAAAGATCTGATCGAGCTCCATAGTTCAATTTAATGAAGGCAAGTTTAATAATCAACCTTGATCCAAGTACATTCTCCTCTCTTTTTTTCTTTTTCTTTCTCTTTTTTACTTCTTTTTCAAATAAGTGTTTGCTAAGGGACTAGCAAAGTTAAGTATAGGGGGGCGATGAATACCCATTCATCACTCTTTATTCTTTTATTTTAGCTACAAAACCTTTGTCAAACACATGTATATATTTGTAAATATCAATAATTATCATTTGACATGCATTATGTAAAATACAATAATTAGTATGTTTTTGTGCATAAATAAAAGAATAAAGAGACAAAAGAAAAAGAGGGAGATATTTAGAATAAATATTGAGCAACCTAATCCCAAGGGAGGGCTCAGCATGGGCCTGACTGCATAAAAGCCAAAGTAGAGAGAGATAAGGAAGCTCATGTGTGTAAATATACTTGTAAATAAAATAAAAATATTTTCCTCTTATAGAAACAAAAATGAGTTTGTAAATATTTGTATATATATATTTGTAAATACAAAATCAAAATAAAAATAAGAAAAACTAAAAAGAAAATAAAACCCCTCATCTATTGTGCATACACCTTGTATATAGAACCACCTCTTATATTTATTTCACCTTGTAAATAAATAAATAAAATTCCCTAAAATTTTGTATATATTCAATATTCCATAGTGTAAAAAAATAAAATAAAAACCATAAAAACAAAAATAAAATAAAAAGAACAAAAATAAAAATCAAAAGAAACATTGTGTATATACTATGTATATAAATGTATATAACTATTTATTTCACTCTTGTAATTAAATAATAAAAATAAAATAAAAATATCAAAATATTCCAAATTTTATCTTGTAAATATATAAAATATAAATTTGGAATAAAATGCACAAAAATAATTAATTAAAAATCAAAAATTAAAAACCTATATTGTATATACCTATGTATATAGTACTATATTGTATATACCTAATTTTTATTTCAAAAAAATAAATAAAAATCACAAAAAATAGTTTATAAATAAATAAACAGTTTTTATGTTTTAACTTTTTCCAAAATATGCCATTTGCTATTTTATTTTGAATTTCCAAATCATTTACACGTGGCCGCATCCCATTGGCCCACGGGGGATGTTGACCCCCCGGTCAACTCCCCCCTGGACCACAGTCCTCCGGATTCGAGTTTTCGACCCGACTTCTCCTAATTATTGCACCTCGATCCGAGATCCAAATCCGCTAACCTCGGGTCCTAATCCGACCTTGATCAACCCTGATCCACGCCCGGGGTGGGTTTTGGGGATCCGCGCTCCGATCAGCTCGCCCAAACTCCCTTTAGCCGGACCCCTAGCTGTATATAGCATCAGCTCCGCCCGCGCCTTCACTCAACTTTGGTTCCTCTCTTTCCTTCCCAGGACCTCCACCATCATCGCCTGAGTGACAGCAAGCGATTGGCGGTGTCGCAGCGAGGAGGAGGAGTCCCGACCATCGATCCGGAAGCCTTGCACCGCCGTGCGCTGCCCAGACGTGGTGCTCGAGCCTCGGGCATCAACGACCCTCGAGGCTAGGACCTAGAGCTTCATCGGCTCGTCCCCAGTCGACCTCGACCATCAGGTAACCTTAGTTCCCTTTCATTTTCGCTAATTTCGAGTTACACCCAAATCGCCCGTTCACTTTCGACCGTCGATTCCGACAATTTCCGACCCCTTTCGATCATCGGACGACACCATCACCTTCGCCCTTCTCCCACGCATGTTCTCCACCCCTTCGTTCAACCCAGTTCGCACAGGAACTGGGATTGGAGCTCCTCTGCCGTCGCTTCGCCGGGGATCCCCCATCTCTACACATCGACCACCCCATCACTTCTAACCAGGTCGAGGCACTTTGCCCTCGACCCCAGGAGTGCTTTTGTGCCATTTTGCAGGTCTGAGGTGGACCATCTGATGTCCCTCACATTCAGTACAGGAGCTCCAGCTCCGCCACGGTCGCCTGGGCTCTTCGGAGATCCTTGGCACCATCGGAGGAGCTCTTCAGACGCGGGAGGCTCCGGCGATTCTTCTCCGATCATCAGCAGCCCCCGAGGAGTCCACTGCGCGAGCTCTGGGCCGGCGAACCTCGCCGACCATCTGTTCTTCCTGGACATTCCCCGACCGTCCGTTCCGCCTTCACCTGCCAGATTAGATGCGGACCGTCCGATCAGGGTGAAGAAGAGGCCAGCAGCCACCGTCCGATCATACACGTGGCCCCTTCTCCACCCTCCATCCAGCGAGGGTTAGCCGCGCTGCTTCTCGACCGTCGATTCCCCCACGTGGCGCACTCTCCACCATTGGATCAGAGCGAGGGTTCCTTTGCTGAGGCGCAGCGCACCATCACCGTCAGATTCGCCACGCGGCGTCATCTCAGCCCTCGGATAAATAAATGGGGTAATATCACTTAAGACCCCCTTTTAATTTGTTTTAGTGTTTAGTCCTGTAAATATCGACTCTAGTTCATTTTATTTTGGTAAAATTGCGTAGTGGACATGGTAGTTTTTGTTAATTGCATTTCCACCCCTGTACGTTGTGGTCACGTGCATCGACACGTGTATTTTTGGTGAAATTGCATAGATGGGCCTGATGTTTATGATGGTTATTGATTGAAAAATCTTTTTAGATATTTGCACATATACCCATGTGAATGCTTTATTTCCACATGTGCCAAATTTAGTGGGCTTTTTATACTTTCGCCCCTGGACTTTTAGTACGTGTTACTAATAGGTCCAGGGACTTAAGTTAATTACAAAAAGGTCCCTGAGTGCCCAGATCACGTGCGTGGCACGTGAGATCTTGGACATTTTGCACCTGGACCCCCTGGGTTTTCGTTCTTGTTATTTCTAGGCCCTCAGAGATATTTTTATTACGATCAGGTCCCTGTGCACTATGGGCTCTTGGTTGTTTTAAATAAAATATCAAACCTACTCCAAATCGAGTGAAAATTTGACACGTGGCTCCTGCCACTGTGTAGAATTTTCACTGAATTTTGGGAAATTTCTGGAGCCCTTTTTCTATTTTTAAAAATTCAAAAATACCCATTTTTCTTACTGTCCAGTTATAAAATTCACAAAAATATTAAAACATCTTTAAAATTCTAAAAAAATTAGATTTTGTTTATTTTAGTGTGTTTGATTTTCTGACCAATTTTGGTCATTTTTGGATTTATAGAAAATATAAAAAATGAAAAACTCCTAAAACCCATAAAAATTCTAATAATTCATAAAAAAACCAAAAATTAATAATTCTTTTTCCTGATTATTCCATTTTGTTCATACTTTACAGGAAAATTACCTTTCGACTTTGTTAGGGTCATTTTATATTTTATTTTGACCCTTGAAGCCTGACTGGACATTGTCTTTCAGTTTCTGCCTTGTTTCATTTTTAGTAAATTCTATAAAAATCAGAAAAATACCAAAAATTAACCAAAAATATAAAAACTTTAAAAATATTTTTGTTTTAATTTTTGGATTAATTTTGAGTGTTTAAATAATTATTTATAGTTGCTTGATTTACTTGTTTTCTTATTCTCTTTATTATTTAAAAATCCAAAAAATATAAAAATATTAAAAACCCATCAAAAATAATTTTCTTTTATTTGTTTTTATTTTTGACTACTTCGTAGGCCGCAAGACCAACCCGTGCTCATTGAGTTCGACCCTGGTCGCTATACCAGGCTAATCCAATAGCTAGGACCACTATTGATTTTCTCTGATTTTATTTGTATTTTGGTGATCTGCTCTCTTATTTTCTTGTTGATCTGGATTTCTCGAGCGACTGAGGTCGCAACGACCTTAGATATTCTTTTACCTTAGTTGCTCGACTTTTTCGGGTCATCAGACCTTAAAAAATAATGGGATCAATGAAACTGAGGTTAAGGAGTGAAAAATAGAGGCTACTGCTAGAGGTTCTTCTGATGCCATAGTTTTTTTGGATAGTGACCCCGTGGACCCTTATGTTCATGGTGGGGTCCCATTGATGTACTTTTTAGATGAGTTTTAATTTCCATGGGTGCGTTTGGTTTGTGGGTTATATAGGAGAGGATAACCCGTTTTTGTGTTTAGTGTTTGGATGGTGGGTTAAGGGTTGCGAGGGTTTGTGTGATGTGATTGTATTAAAATTTGAAAAAGTGGTAGTTATTATGATATGATTGTATTGAACTTTGAAAAAATGGATAATTGTTGTGATGTGGTTGTATTGAAGTTTGAAATAGTGAGTAGAAGTTGAGTATTTTATGATTTCTATATGATATGACGGTATAATATATATATTTTTTTGATGAAAAGATGGTGGACCCCACTAGTGGATCAGGAATATGGGTTTTGGAGGTAACCCATCCAAAGTGTGAGGTAACCCCCAACCGAACACACCCTAAGGGTGCGTTTGGTACGCGGGTTAAGGCAGGTTAAACTGGTAGAGGGTAACCCGTTTTTTGGTTCTGGTGTTTGGATAGAGGGTTAAACTGGGGGTGTGTCAGAAGTGTGTTTGTTGTGATATGATTGTATTGAAGTTTGAAAAAGTGAGTAGTTATTATGATGTGATTGTATTGAAATTTGGAAAAGAGTAGAAGTTGAGTAGTTTGTAATTTTTATATCATATGATGGTATAATATATTATTTTTGATGGAATTAATTATGGAGATTTGATTTATTTAATTTTTTAAAAAAGAAATAGAGTGGGGCCCACGTATGAGAGAGAGGGAGTGCGTTGGGGGGAGTTTACCACCACCAACCGAACGGGGCCTAAGGGCCTGTTTGGTTGCAGGTTGGGCAGAGTTGGCTCAACCCTGGTTACTATTCACTAGGGTACTTCCTCCTCACAGATTACTATTTTCCCAGCCCAACCCAACCCTGTCCAACCCTGTAAAGGGTCGTTTGGTTAGCGGGTTAAGGCATGTTGAACTGGTAGAGGATAACCTGTTTTTGGATTTTGGTGTTTGGATAGAGGGTTAAACTGGGGATGGATTAGAAGTGGGTTTTTGTGATATGATTATATCGAAGTTTAAAAAAGTGAGTAATTATTGTGATGCGATTGTATTGAAGTTTGAAAAAATGAGTAAAAGTGGAGTAATTTATAATTTTTATATGATATGATGGTATAATGTATTATTTTTGATAAGATTGATGATGTAAAATTGATTTATTTAAATTTTTTAAAAGAGAATAAAGTGGGGCTCACATAGGAGCGAGAAAATATGGGGTAAGGGGTAACTCGGTAGCGAAACAACACCTAAGGGTGTGTTTGAGTAGTGGGTTTATTAGGTGGATTAAACTGGTTGCAGGTAACCCATTTTTGGGTTTTGGTGTTTGGATAGAGGGTTAAACTGGGGGTGGGTTAGAAGTGGGTTTATTGTGATATGATTGTATTGAAGTTTGAAAAAGTGAGGAGTTATTGTGATGTGATTATATTGGAGTTTGAAAAAGTGAGTAAAAGTAGAGTCATTTATAATTTTTAGATGATATGATGATATAGTATATTACTTTTTGATGGAATTGACGATGGAAAATTTATTTATTTAATTTTTTTAAAAAGATAAAAAGTAGGACCCACATGGAGGAAGAAAATATAAAGTAAAGGAGGTAAAAGGGGGATTTACGGTTTACCCCATTACACGATCGGCTCCTAAAGGTAATATAAGCACAAATTTTGCAGCGGCCTTTATTAGTTGCAAAAACTTACAGGAAAATACACCGAAAAGTTAATCACGCAATCTTCCACAGCAAGCCCCCCAAACTTTTCGTTTTGGCGCCCTTTACAAATATCGAAACCCATTTCGCCTCATTTGAACAACGAACAAAAAAAATCCTCTCTCCTCTTCCCTGCGAAGCCCTGCGACTTCGGCCATGGCGCAGCAGCAGCAGAAGAGGCAGAAGGTGATGGAAGAGCAGGAGGTGGCCGAGGATATCCACCACGGCCCATTCCCCATTGAGCAGCTCCAGGTCGCCTCTTCTTCTTCTTCTTCTTCAAAATCTCGTTCTTTTTTTGCAGCTTTCCCCCGTGAGTTCTCGTTCTTGATACCGACTATAGTCGCGATATCACGACTTCGTTCGATTTAAGGGCTTTTAGGGCCAAGATATGAAATGGGTATTCGCTGTTTCTGATCTTGGACGCGTCGGGTTTCCAGGGTAATGCGAGCTGTTACATCTGGAAGCTAAAAAATTGATGCTTGACGATACATCACGCACGACAAGATGGTTAGATTAGATTGGCAGAATCTCTTAACATGCTAACTAACTAGAAGACTAATCCATATCAAAGTTGATTAGAGAGCCTGGTCTTGTGACTTATCTAAAATCAGGCATAGACGTGGCAAACAACAATGCCACCGCGGGAGGTCTGATTATCTTGTTTTCCTTTGAATATTCATGTAGATTTTCAAGCGATCCCAGTTAGTTGGACCTTTTCGCAAATTTTGGCTTATTTTTCTTGCTAGGCAAAAGTCTGTTTGTAGTTTGCATACATTTAAGTACCGATTGTTTTTCTCGAATGAAAAGAAAACTTGTCCAACTGCCAAGGTTTTAAATCTCGATTTCGATTTTGTTTCGAGATGTTTAAAAAACGAAACAATTTCGAAATTTCGTCGAAATTTCGACGAAATTTCGCCAATTTCGGCCAAAATCGGCCTAGATTTGTGAAGGAAGGGTATATATCAAGATTTCGATTTCGGTTTCGGTAGGATGTCGAAACCGAAATTTTGCCGAAATTTCGTCGAAATTTCGCGAAATTTGAAACCATGCATGCGACAACTGCATTTTGATATGTGTGTAAATTTCTCACTGTAAATGCTGAAGAGAAAATCTTTTATAGCTAGCTATTTAATTCATACTATAATCGACCTGAATGGTGGAACCGTCATCCGAGTACAAACAGCATGGGATATATCACTGGTCTTTCTTTTGATTTCGTGCTTGTGCATCTGATTGATGATCTCTAGGCTTCTGGAATAGCTGCGCTTGATGTTAAAAAACTTAAGGATGCCGGCTTATGTACAGTGGAGTCTGTTGCATTCTCACCAAGAAAAGATCTTTTACAAATAAAAGGCATCAGTGAGGCTAAAGTGGACAAGATCATTGAAGCAGGCAAGTTGAGAGTGCTCAATAATCTGACTATCTTTTCTCACTTTTCCCATGCCTATTGATTGTGAGTTTTTTTACATGCCTATGCATTCAAAATTTTCTTTTCAGCTTCAAAGCTGGTACCCTTGGGTTTTACAAGTGCTAGCCAACTCCATGCACAAAGGCTGGAGATAATTCAGATAACTTCTGGATCAAGAGAACTTGACAAGATTCTAGAAGGTGAGGGGTAGCAACTTGTTAGCATTGCCGAAGAACCTTTTTAAATTTGTGCCCCTGCAAAACATTGCAATTGCATTTGTGGAATTACCTTTCCATATTACAATAAGACCCATCATATTTATGCTGTGATCCACATCAAACTTCTAGATTTACACTTTCACTACGTTGGAATGTGACCTCATGGGTGAATGTGTAAACTTAGAAGATTTACAGGGGCCATGGTGTAAAAATGATAATGGCACGGACACAAGTGTAATTGCAAATTTTCAGGAGTTTATTTGTAAAAACCAGTTTATTTAAAAAGCAACTGCTATCTTGCAGGGGGGTTAGAAACTGGATCCATTACTGAACTTTACGGTGAATTTCGTTCCGGAAAGACCCAATTATGTCACACATTATGTGTGACATGCCAAGTAAGACTGAAACTCCGTGTCTGTTCTTCCTTCTTTATTTTTTCTTATAGCTCTATCTCATAACTCATACATGTTTTTTCTTCAAAGGAAATCACCTTTTCCATTTCCATCACGGGTCTGTATATATACGTATTCCTTTTTAATAGAATTGCAAGAAAATTCCTATTTTCCCTTGAATATGTGCACCATAAAAAGTAACAAGTAAAAACCACTATTGGCATGCTTGTCTACTCTTGGTGATTGATGCGCATGCCTATGAATCTTGCAATCTGCATATAGTGGGAACTTTGTTATGTCTGCCTTTGCAACCTTTTAGGTGTTCAATGAGTTGTACCTGTTTTGTTGCATGCCCAATTTTTATAATTGGATCATCTTTTCAGCTTCCTCTGGATCAAGGGGGTGGTGAGGGAAAAGCTTTATACATTGATGCAGAAGGCACTTTTCGACCGCAAAGGTTATTACAGATTGCAGATAGGTAGTTTACTTGAATGTTTTTCTTTTCATGATTTTTTTAATATGAATAACCAGTTGCTCCACTTATTATAGTTTGCTGCATGACATCCATTTTCTTTAACCTGTGTTACCAGGATATAAAGTCCATCATTTCTGTATTCCAATTTTGTTATATCTGTGGCCTCATGCTTTAATGTGCACTGTATAATTCTTATATTGAAGTGCTTATTACACTTGTTATTTGAACCTAAAATCATATGTGCATCATTCTTTACATTCTCATTTAAGATAGAATGATATGCAGTAATTGAATGGAATTTTAAATTTATAGGTTTGGATTAAATGGTGCGGATGTTTTGGAGAATGTTGCATATGCTAGAGCATATAATACTGACCATCAGTCCAGGCTTCTTCTTGAAGCTGCTTCTATGATGGTGGAAGCCAGGTATGGTATTTTTTGCTTTACATAATAACAATAATATAGTTAAAAGCATGAATCCTATCTACGAGCTGAAAAAAGTGAAGAAAACTGGCTTCTTTGTCATCAAGATGTTGGTTCGTCTAAGAATGTACAAGCGTAAAATCGTTTTTGCTTACTGCACCATGTTGCGAAAATGCTAATATCACAGTTTCTGAGTTTCAATGTATGTAAAACAATCATTTAGTTATTTCTTTTATCATTTTCTCATTAAGATTAGATGAGAGAATCTCATATTTTGTAGTTTGAAGAGAATCTTGATTAGTCTGGAGACTTTTATAGAATTTCAGTTTTTGATAAATTTCAAAGAGTGAGAAGTTGGCCTATGAGCGCTGCATGAGAGGTTGAGGAAGACCAACAGAGTATTGGAAGGAGACTGTTATAAATTGTTTGACCTAGGGATAAACAATCTCAATCAAACAACATAAATGTCTTATGTTGAAATTCCCTCAAATGAGGGGATAAGACACTTGAGGGGATGCACTAGTGCTCATAGTCGGCTAGGGTTGTCTTCTCTTTACCAACAAAGGGAAAGCAAGTCCCACAAGGTTAAATAAATCCTTACTCACCCACAATCCATTAATCCACATGACAAGTAGAACTCAACACCCTCTAAAGTTGGGAGTAAAGATCAATCTTGCTCAACTTGCCACATTCCTCTCAAATTAATCGTAAGAAGCCCCATGGTTGAAGATATCAACAACTTGTTCTTTAATTTTATGTAAGTATCACGACCTCATTCCAGTCATTCTCTCTTGATGAATGGAAGTATACTTCAACGTACTTAATGCTATCGTGTATGACATGATTGTTCAATAGATTTATTACAACTTTGTTATCATCGACTAATCTCATAGGAATTTCATGGGCTGTTTCAAGATCTATTCTGCTGGAATGATTTTAAGACACGACGCTTCAATCTCTTGTTGTAACAACTTTATACTCTCAAATTGGATTTTGCACAAATAGATTGCCTTCTGCTTATACAAATAACAAGATTGTTTTTTTAAATATATGCAATACGCAATAGTAGATTTCCTAGTATACATGCGCCTTGCATAAATGACATTAATATGGTGTTTAATCTCGAGTTTCACATCCATTATGGTGATGAGTCAAGTTCTTTATGTAGCATATAATGTGCTTCATAGATTTCATACATCGATGGCAGTTGATAAACTTGCTTGCTACATTGAATATACATGCACACATATTATCTGCTCTTGTTAAGGTCATATATATCATTTTTCTCCGACCACCAATGAACACCTTGAAAGAACGAGACATGGGCACGTAATTTTCCGTGTCCTTAAGTTTGATAATAGTGCCTTGTACCATCACACTTGTAGCCAAGAGCTTTGTCTCGGTAGAAGAATTAGGTGCCATGGTGGTTATAAAGATCAAGAAAATCATGTGATTGATTAGGTATGCATAAGAGGGCTAAGAAGTACACTAGAACTCACGTTCAATTGTGCAAGAGAACTGAAAATGCACTACACATCAAATCAGGAGATCCTCGGGGTAGAGAAGATGACAATGAGGTGAGGCGAGCCTTCAGAGGCCTTGGCAGCATCGGTAAGTTCCCAAAAGGTCTTCTGGCGGCACCGTGGCGCTGGTAGCTCTGGCTGCTGGGAGCCTTTGATGGTGCATGTTGGTGTTTCTCGGACCTTCTGCAACATCAGTTATGGCTAGTGGGGTCTTCAGTGATGCTGGGGAGGGACCTCTAGTGCTGATGGGACCTTGCACAACACCACTAGATAGCTTACTTCTTTGTATGTCTCTTCCAATGGGGGTAGTATGGAGAGAATGCTCATTGGATCTTTAAAACGACATAGCTCAGGTCAAGCCCGACAAAGAATCTCCTGATCGCTATGTATTTGCATTACTCTCATTGCTTGGACGTATACATCATGGAATGCATGCATTATATTTCTCAAATAATGATTTTAGTTGAGAGAAATATTTGACTAATGGGCGCCCTATACGTTTGAGATTACCATATCATAATATGTCTGAAGCACATGACTGGAGTCTTGATTATGTCCATATGTCACCCTCGGCAAGGTCCACATATTATGTTCATTAAAAACAATTTCATTTATGATTTTATTTAAAATTCTTACTATAATCTAGGAACAAACCATATCGTTGTCCTTGACCCAATCGTCGTTCTTATTTATTTTGCTTGTAGATTCCAAATTTACAAGAATATGCTCATTGTCTTATCCTTCTATGATCATCAGGACCATCCTTGACCATTTGGGATAGTTGACCTTGTCCAACATTCGGATTGAGCCAAGAGTATGCGATCACTCTCTATCTCATATTACCGGGATGTTAGATTGGATTTTTTGACTTCTCTTTTCAGTGAAAATTTGAGAATGTGTGATCGGAAGAAGGTTGAGGCAAGTTTCCAAAGTAAAAGAAAACAATTCAGATTCATGCTAGGCCGCTCAACTACTGAAGCTAACCACTTATTAAGGAGATCAATGGAGATTTGTAGAGTTAAAAGGAAGAATCTACATATGATTTTTTATGATTTGGAGAAGGCTTATGATTATGTCCCAATGGAGAGATTATGGAGAGTTTTGGAGAAGTGACAAGTACCCGACCTATACGTTAACCTTATAAAGAATATGTATGATGGGTCTTCATCTTGTAAAAAGGTCCAGTCTGGGAAGATTGATTCTTTTGACATCAACACTGGTCTGCATCATGGTTCAACTTTGAGTCCATTCCTTTTTACTTTAATTATGAATGAGTTGACTAATCACATTCATGATGGGATACCTTGGTGTACGTTATTTGATGATGATATTATGTTGATTGATGAGACGAGAGATGGAGTAAATGAGAAGTTTGAGGCTTGGAGACATACCTTAGACTAAAGGATTTTGTATAAGCAGGGCTAACACAGAATATATACCCATTCGATCGAAGCAGTGCTGATGACCATTTTAAAAGACAGATTCTTTTAAATACATGGGATCTATTTTGCAACAGAATGGGGAAATCGATAGCGATGTTACTCATAGAATAAATGCAGGTTGGCTAACGTGGAGAGGATCTCTGTACTATTATATGTGATAAGAGAATTCATTTAAGAATCAAAGGAAAGTTTTACAAAGCAGTCGTGAGACCTGTTATGCTCTATGGATCTGAATGTTGGCATGTGAACCATAGACATGTGCAGATAATGATACTGACAGAAATGAAATGCTAAGGTGGATGTATGATCACGTACATAAAGATTGGATTAGGAATGACGTGATCGGAAGGAAAGTTGGTGTAGCTCCGATAGAGGATAAGATTAGAGAAAAACGCGTAAGATGGTTTGACCATTTGCAATGGAGATTGGCTGATGCACTAGTTAGAATATGCAAGTTTTGGGTTGTCGAGCCAACTAAGAGAGGGTGAGGAAGACCCAAGAAGTGTTGGGATGGAACTACATAAAGGAATCTTAGTTTTTTTGAATCTAAATTCGAGAATGGTCCAAGATAAATCTGACCGGAGGCAAAGAATCCATGTAGACCCTACTTACTGTGGGAAAAAGCTTTGTTGTATTTTCTCATCCAACACATGCTTGCAGAAATCAGTATAATAATATCAAACTTCAAAAGGTCCTTGCTTGACTAACAAGTCAGGTGATTGGTGGCAAAGTTTTGTTGCGACAGATGCCTCGTGTGGAGGTGAGCTGCGGCAATGGTAGCGTGTTGCGACCTGTTGTGGAATTGATGACAACATGCCGATGGTCATGGGGTGTCTTTATTAAGTAGTTTGTTGAGATATATGTAATTATATCTCTATGCGAGGAGAGTTGTTTAGTCACACAATAGTGTGACTTGTTTGAGTTGGTGGGGCGATAAATGGAGCCTCACACCCAATAAACCCATTGTGAGGTTCTATAGAATACCTAGCCCTTTGGGGCTTTCTTTCATGGTTTCATCCTCTCTTTCAGGAGTAGGATTCACATAAAATCATTCTTATTCAAGTACTTTGATTTCACATTTTTATATTTCATATTTTTAGATGGTTTGCGAGCAAGTGGATTTTGGATTTAACTTTGAGATTGATTTTTATGTCATTCTTTTTTACGAGATCTCAGAGTTTATACATCAGTTTTTTGTTCTTGGAATTTACTTGTCCAAGATTGGTGATGTTTTCCATGAGATTGAACAATACACCTGCAGCAAAACCCAAATCCTTGTAGAGGTGCCCCAACTTCATATCTTTTGAAGTTGTAGTGGATTTTCTTCTTAGAGTTTGTCGAAGATTAATCAGTCACAGAGTTGTAATTCAAGTTTCTTGAAGTGCCCTATTTTATAGGTAATAAAGAAGAATAGGCGGACACTAATATACTTGCACATTTCATGGCTACCACACCTATGAGATGATGTTGGTCGTACACAAGGTGGAAAAAAACCCTTTGCACCGATACTCCAGATGTCGCCTAGAGGAGATGGCAAGTTGGCCCCTTAGAGAAGGCACTAATGGAGAAGTAGCAGCAGGGTTCTTGATGTGGCTGATGCCAACACTACCGAAGAAGTATAAGTGGTGTACTGGGTTCTTTCAAACCTTAGAGGATGCAGTGACCTAGCTAGGCCTGGACAAGATGGGCAATGAGGTTTCCTTGATGAAAAGAGGAGCAAGACATGAGACACCTCCTTTGAGAAAGGCATCGCCGGTGAGAGGTTCCTTCCCTGCGAAGCACTACTTTTGATGCCCATATAAGAAGAGGAGTTGGGCTACAAAAGCATGTTTTGTTGTTGTTTGGTTTATTCCTACCAGGCCATGTGTTCCACAATGTTCTTAAAAAAGTGAATGGAGAAGAAAAGAACGAATAAGTGTGTTTGCTCCTTAAGAAAAATTGGGGCAATGGGAAAAAAGGAGAGTATAAGAAAAAATGTTGCTGCTTATGTGTTGAAAAAGTTGAATGCTGTGAAAAAAATAGGAAGTAGGGGCTGAACTCACGTAAAAGGTTGTATTTATTTCAGTGGGCCTTGGGTCCATTATCTGTAGAGACCGATATTATTATATGTTATGTACCTTTTCATAATTTCTTATTGTTTTCTGGACTACTTTGTATTTTACCCGTGAGGCCTCTCCCTATATAAGAGAGCCTAGGGTTCTCTGGAATAAGTTGTTCATTTTCCCAACATGGTATTAGAACCTAAACCCTAGGGCTCCCTCTCTTCCCCCCCGCCCCCCACCCTTCTTCTCTTTCCGCCGCCGTCGCCGCCCTCTCGAGCCCCTCTCCGCCGGGCTCGCTCGCCGGCCCTTAGCCCCTCTCCGCCGCCCTCCTCTCGAGTTCCTCTCCGCCGTCCCCCCTCCCTCGCCGGCCCCCAGTCCCTGCCCCAGGATCTCGCCGCCAGCCCAAGGGCTTCCGCCTCCACCTCCCGGCCGTGCCCTAGTCGGCCCCCGATCCCCGCCCTAACTGGCCCCGCCACCCGTCGTCGTCCGGCTTTTATTACAGTCGGCACCGCGGCGCCTCCTGTCGCCTTGATTGTAGCCGTCTCTTCCTCCAGATCTATGGATTTGGGTGTTTAACGTCTACATACGCACTCGAATCCTATGCAGCTTGTGTAGACATCTGTCACTCTGTCTACAAACCCTTGTTCCTCTCCAACGGCGATATATCAGAATCCAAGTTTGATATGCCCTCCATAGGCGCGTTCAAAGGTCCCACGCCAATAGTAAAGATGGACGGGTCGAACTATGAGCTCTGGGCGATGCAGTTCATGAGTCTCATGAAGTCGAACGGTAAAAAGCACATTCTTACCGAGGATGATCCATCATAGAAGACATTGATATATGCCTCGTGGGAGGCTGATGATTCGTATGCCAAGGTCTGGCTGTCAGGTACACTGTCGATGGAGATTACCAATGATGTCCTCCATCAGTCCACTGCCAAGGCAATGTGGGATATTTTGGCTGCAACGTATTCCCAGGTGCGGAATGAGGCCAAGATGTTACGTCTTCAGCATGATATATTCACGATGAAGCAGAACGACAAACCTCTTCACTCCTTGTACACGTCCCTGAGAGGGATGTTTGAGAAGTTATACAGTACCATTCCACTCACAGCGACTCCTGAGCAGCAGAAGACATTTCGGAATGCCACCATGGTGGGCGTTTTACTTGCAGCCCTAGATCCTGAGTATGAGGCCGCCTGCTCTCAGATTTTGGCTGATGCAGTTATTCCTCCAATGGAGGATGTTTACTGGAGGCTTAGTCGCATATCATTTTCTTCCAACTCATCTACTCCACCCCCATAGCGATGGCAGTATCGCGTGGGAGAGGTGGTCAGTCTTCTGGTCGTGGACGTGGACCCCGTGGTAGGGGTGGTCGCTTTCGTCAGCTGTGTTCGTACTGTCACCGTACATGCCACTCGGAGGATACATGCTACTCTAAGCATGGGTTCCCAGCATCGGCGCGTGTAGCCGAGCATGCTCTGCCCCAATCAACATCCACTGCAGACAATCGTTTCGAGGAACTTGTGGCACGTCTACGTGATATTATGCCACAATCATCTGGTGAATCTTCTGGTGGACCTTCAGATGTTGCTGCTACGGCATCTGCCAGTTCCTCTGCTGCTGCTAGTACCTCCGGTAGTGCTACTGCTTTTACGTCTTCTCATGATATATCTGATTGGATTATAGATTCTGGTGCCACACATCACCTCTGCCGAGATCGAGACAGACTTGAGTCTTACAGGGACATTCCCCATGGCCGTTCAGTACAGATCGCAGATGGTACTCATTCCCCCCTTGTTGGACAGGAGGAGGTCTTCATATCTCCTTCTATGAGTCTACAGAATGTTCTACATGCTCCTCAGTTCTCCATGAATCTATTGTCTATTAGTTAGATTATGAAGGATTTGCACTGCCGTGCTATATTTGACCCCACTTCTCTTATTTTTCAGGATATATTAACGGACAGGGTGATTGGCTTTGGCTCTGAGCAGAATGGTCTGTATCGGTTGGTCCGGAATTCTTATGCTGGCGTCTCTTCTCATTCTGCCAAACCTGTATCTCCGTACATCTGGCATCTTCGCTTTGGTCATCTCCCGCTCCAGAAAATGCGACATGTTCTGCCTCAGATCTCTCCCAGGTCTTCCTTTCGCTGTGAAGCGTGTCAGTTGACAAAGCATCATCGGTCTAGCTTTCTTAGTCGTCAGAGTTGGAGCAATAGCTCCCCGTTCGAGTTATTTCACATTGACATTTGGGGTCCGAGTCGTGTACCCGATCATCAGGGACACATGTTCTATCTAGTTGTAGTGGATGATTTCTCTCGTGTATCTTGGGTCTTTCTTTTAAAGAATAAATCTGAAGCAGATGTGACTAAGAATTTGATTAATGAAGTGCAGAATGTTTTTTCTTCTAAAAAAGTGCTAAGCCTTCTCCCACTATAAGTAGGGTCAGCTATATGGATTCTTGCTCAAATCCATGTTGAAAGATTCGACTATTTTTTACGCTGGCCGTCGACTACATAACGCAACCACTGCAAGAGTGGGATTTGAACCCTGGTCTTTTGTATGGTAGACACACTGTACTACCACTAGACCATTAAGTGGGTTCAAATATGTTCGTACAGATAATACTCTCGAATTCTGCACATGGTCTCTCTCTCTCTCAGTTTCTCTCGTCGAAAGGCATTATTCACTAAACTACTTGTGCTTACACATCTCAGCAGAATGGTGTGGCAGAAAGAAAGCACCGTCACCTTCTTGACATCACTCGAACTCTCCTTATTCAGAGTTGTGCTCCTATCTCTTTCTGGGGGGATGCTGTTCTTACAGCTTGTTATCTGGTCAATCGTATGCCGTCATCTGTCCTTGGTGAGAAAATTCCTCTTTCTATCATTTTTCCTGATAAGGAATTATTCTCACTTACTCCTCGTGTCTTTGGTACTGTTGCATTTGTTCATCTCCTGACTCCTGGACTTGACAAACTCTCTCCTAAAGCTGTCAAGTGTATCTTTTTCGGTTACTCTCGGACTCAGAAGGGCTACCGTTGTTATGACCCCGTCAACAAGAAATACTTTGTCAGTGCTGATGTCACGTTCTTTGAGCCTATTATGTATTTTCCCCTGCAGGTGACCGACTGGTACCATCCACTACCAACGATGATATCTATGTCCCTCCGCCTCCTAGTTGGAGTTCACCTGAGTCCACTCCATCTCCAGTTACCACACCATCTCCACCACCACCACCTCCACAACCTCCACAACCTCCTATCCCACCTTTACCAAAATTCTATACACGTTGGTCATGTCCTGCTCATGCTACACGTCAGCCATCCATAACGCCTCAGGTATGTTCAGATGGTAGTACTACTGACGGGTCAGATATGGTACATGTGAAGGATTCTTCATTGCAGGAGGAGACTACCCCATCCGGTACAGTGGACGATGACCTTGATATTCCCATTGCTATCAGGAAGCAAAAACGGACGTATGCATCTTATCCCTTTGCTTCTCAGGTGTCTTTTCATCGTCTCACAGGCGACTTTCAGAGGTTTGCTGCAACTTTGTCTTCCGTGGTCATCCCACGGACTTATCAGGAAGCTATGAAGATTGATTGCTGGCGAACGGCTATGGAAGACGAGATGCGTGCCTTACAGTCTCGTGGCACATGGAGCTTGGTTATTGCTCCTCCTGATGCATCCATTGTTAGCTGTAAATGGGTATTCACAGTGAAATACCACGCTGATGGCAGTATAGATCGATACAAGGCACGACTGGTCGCGCGAGGTTTCCCACAAACCTATGGCGTGGGCTATATGGATACATTTTCTCCGGTGGCCCGTCATTCTACTCTTCGCATTCTCTTATCAGTTGTTGTGGTACGTGACTGGACTATATCTCAACTTGATGTCAAGAATGCCTTCTTGTATGGAGATCTACAGGAGGAAGTCTACATGCAACAACCACCAGGGTTCACTGCTGAGGGGGAGAAGCATATGGTGTGTAGACTTCACAAGGCAATTTATGGTCTCAAACAGAGCCCAAGGGCGTGGTTCCAGAAGTTTTCCCATCTGATTGAGCGACAGGGATTCAAAAGATCGAATGCAAACCACTCGTTGTTTATTCAGAAGTCTTCTGCAGGTACGGTTGTCATTATGGTCTACGCTGATGATATTATGGTTACAGGAGATGATGTTCAGGGAATAGAAAGGGTAAAAGCATTTCTAGGACGTCAGTTCGTCACGAAGGATCTTGGAACCCTAAGATACTTTCTGGGGTTGGAATTTACCAGGAATGCACAGGGTCTGGTGATGACCCAAAGGAAGTACATTACAGATTTTTTGACTGAAACAAGCATGGTTGGATGCAGACCATCGAGTATTCCCGTAGTACCAAGCATGGAGCTGTATGCTGATGACACTTCTGAAGTAGACAAGAGGAGATTTAGAGAAATGGTGGGTAAGCTCCTTTATATTACCCCTACTCGACCCGATATTGCCTTTGCAGTAAGCTGGGTGAGTCGATTTATGGAGCAGCCAAGACAAGTTCATATGGATGCCATATACTTGATACTGAGGTATCTAAAGTCTTCTCCAGGTTCAGGGTTACTATTTCGAAAGGGCATATATTTATCTATTTCAGCATGTGCAGATGCCGATTATGTAGGATGCCCTAAGGATCGAAAGTCAACCTCAGGATTTGCCGTCTTTATTGGGAGCTCTCTGGTTTCTTGGAAAAGCAAGAAACAAACTGTTGTGGCAAGGTCCAGTGCTGAATCCGATTATAGGGCCATGGCGCAAGCAAGCACTGAAATGATGTGGGTTTGATCTGTGCTAGAGGATTTACAAATAGCCGTACCTTTACCTATGCAGCTTCAGTGCGACAATCCGGCCGCATTGTTTATTGCCAACAATCCAGCATTCCATGAAAGAACAAAGCATATCGAAGTTGACTGCCACTACACTAGAGACTTGATCCAGAGAGGCTTGATATCTACATCTTACGTGAGCTCAGGGGATCAGACTGCTGACGTACTCACTAAGCCGTTGCTCAGAGGACCCTTCCAGAGATGTTTTTTCAAGCTGAGCATGATAGATATCTATGCTCCACCTTGAGGGGGAGTGTAGAGACCGATAGGTCCGATATTATTATATGTTATGTACCTTTTCATAATTTCTTATTGTTCTCTGGACTACTTTGTAATTTACCCGTGAGACCTCTCCCTATATAAGAGAGCCTAGGGTTCCCTGGAATAAGAAGTTGCTCATTTTTCCCAACATTATCTAAGTCTTATTCTTTGTGGCTGCTATATTTGCAAAAAATCTGTTTATTTGTGAAGGCTCGGACCATGCTTCAAAAAAAGGAGCTTAAAAATGAACAACTATAAGGAAAGAATGGAAAGGGACGTTGCAAAAAAAGTTGATCCATGAGGAAAAAATTAACGAGAAAATAAAGAAGGATAATGGTTAAAAAGGAGAAGAAGAAAAAAAGGGGACGGGAGAAATTGGATTAAGTTTACAACTCCCACATGGATATGGGAGATACAAGGAGTGTCAGGGAACAACCCTTGTTTTGTGCAAGGCACCCATATATGTGATCCTTTATTGAAGAGTGTTGAGATATTATTTATCTTTTTATAGTCTATATATTTATTTCTTTCGGTCTCTATTATGTAATTTGCCCAAAAAGGTTTCTCCTCTTATATGAGAGAACCCTCGGGCCTCGTGAATTAGCAATTTATTCGTTTCTCTCAACATGATATTAGAGCAAGGGTCCTAGACTGAAGTTCTCAAGACATGCCCTAGCATTGTTGTACAACCCTACTAGGGCTCTAGCACTGTCTATAGAGGCACCATGTGCTTCTCATCATTGTTGGGTGGGCCCATCGTTGCCACCTGCACAACCTTCACTGCCTGGTGGCCTTCTAGCACTGCCAATAGCCCCTGTGCTGCAACCCAACCCCTGTTAGGCACTCTTCATTGTCGCCCAACACTGCCAAGGCCCTCTAGGGCCTCCGGTGCGATTAAGGGATCCGTTGTGATTATGTTCAACGTGTTTCTCGTGTTCTAGGATGCTTTTCGGTCTGATTTTAATCTTAGAAGGGTGACTCAGACCTCTAGAACACCTCTTAGGCCCTCACGCGGATCTTCGATTGAAGGAGATGATTGTATTAGTCTACACTTATAACCAATTCTCTCTATGATCGTGTAGCCTTGCTCAGATTGGTTTATTACCCCAGTCAAGTTTCGTTTCAGCCATATTCTTCATCATGTCAGAAAGCAAGGGGGATGCCTTCTCTTCGTCTGATGCCTTCAAGGGCTCAACTCCTGTTGTTAAGATGGATGAGATCAACTATGAGTTGTGGTTTATGCAGTTCTTGACCCTCATGTAAGGCAATAACAAGGAGCAATTCTAACACAACCGGAGTTGACAGATAAGACTGGGAAGAATGCTTTGTGGAAGCAAGATAACGCGTACATACATATCTGGCTATCTGGGACTCTTGTCAATGAGATATCCAATGACATTGTGAATCAGCCAACTGCCAAGGTAATGTGGGATATCATGGCTGCCATATATAGTTAATCAAAGAATGAGGTCAAGATTCTTCAGTTTTAGTTTGACATTTTTATAGTAAAACGTAAAGGTCATCCTCTATATAGCTTCTACTCTTCGCTTCATGGAATTTTCGAGAAGCTTCATAGCTTCATGCTAGTGACTACGTCTACTGAGCAACATATGGTGTACATGAAGGCCACGATGGTTGGAATATTCATTGCTGCTCTAGATCCTGAGTACAAGGCAACATCCACCCATCTTTTTACAAGTGTGGCTATTCTTCCCATGGAAGAGGTGTATAATCTCCTCAATTTCTTCTCGGTAAGGAAGATTGTTGGAGAACTGGGTCTCTCCCACCTGGCTCAGAGAATGGTACTCTACTATGGAGTCTCTATGAAACCACATGAAAACCCTATGCAACATGGCATAGGGAATGGGATCTCTACTCTGAATCCCTATGGATCACTTAAAATCCCTGGTCGACAAAACAAGAATGATGGGGACCACAAACAATTTATTTAATCTCTGAACGTTTCTTTTTTGGGTAAACCTAAGAAGATTTACTATAGTCATCTATAAAGACAATAAAATATCGATGATCACTCGAAGTTCAGACAGGACAAGGTACTGCACATCACAATAAACAAGACCAAAAAGAGTGGTATGATGTGACTCAACACGATTAGGAAAAGAAGCTCGATAATGTTTCCCAAACTCACATGCCTCGCACTGTTAGGGCTTCATAGTAGATAGTTCAGGGAACATCAAGGAGATAGCCTTGGAGGAAAGATGCCCAATCTGCACATGTCATAGGAATGGGTCTTCGAAGATTGAAGCATCACCAACAAACTTAGAATTCGAGGGTAATGCCAAGATAATATAGGCTATTTTTCTCATGCCCCCCGTAAAAAAATGCCTCATCCGAATGTCCAGAAAATAGCAAATGAAATCAAATATCACACGACAATTAAGCTCGATGCAAAGCTTATAAATAAATAATAAGCTGAGAGAAATCAGGAGCACAATGAACCTTAGACAATCGGAACTTGGAGGAGAACTCCATGGTCCCGACGATAGTAACATGCGAATTAGTACCATTGACGACTTAAAAAGAGAGTTTAGAGGAGGTTAGTAGACTACCTTCTCTGATTAGATGCGTAGAGGCTACAAAGCCAATGATCCAAGCATGATCAAGAGGGGTTGCAGAGTTGGCTATAGTACATGAAGGGATAACCAAAGTAGTGGTGGTATTCTTACTGTAAGAAGAGGAAAAACGTGCCCAGGGGCCTGGAGGATATGCGATTCTGCATCATACGAGAGTAATATGCATCATTCAGATGTAGCATTTTTTTGGAGTTTAGAGCGGAAGATGACTCTTCAACATCATATGCGTTGTCATAGGCACTATTGGCTAGATAAGGAGGTAAGCCAAACTTCTGCCAGCATCGTTCGGACGGATAATTCCATCGACCTCAATGAGTGCACTGTGGGTACAGAGGGGCAGTGATATCTCCACGATCATGACCCAAGTCATGTCTACTACTAAAGTCACGTCCACGGTCATGGCCAAAGTCACGTCCACGACCTCCTCGAAAACTCTGACGTCCTTGTCAAGATGATGTACGGTGCCAGAGTTCTTAGCGAGAGGTAAGCTTGCAAAAGTCGGTAGTCGGTACTTGGTCGATCGTGTCACTGACTAAGAATTAATCGGCTATCGGGTGACTAATCGGATTTAGTCTAATTTAATCGGCTTTGAATTTTTTATGTTTTTAAATATATAAATCATATATATATTCTTATATATTTATATAGATTTATATATATATTATACAATCATAACGAACTAAAAGAAGTAATTAATTTAAATATATCATTAAGCATATCAGAATAATTTTTTTAAAAAGCAAAAAATATGGTATCTCGAAGCAAAAATCGGTCAACTACTAGGCCTAGTCGAAATTAGTCAATACACGATCGGCCACCCTACCGACTAGACTAATTGGACCAACTAGTCAGGCCAATAGGCTAACTTTTACAACACCGAAAAGAGGTAATGTAGAAGGCTGTGTAGTACATGTTTCCTGTTCTTCAAGTCGATCAAATATGACCTTCATTTATGGTAGAGTGTCACATATTAGAAATGGCTCCTTCACTGCTTGAAATCTAGGATGTATTCCCTCAAGAAAATGATACACGTGCCATTTGGAACGCTCTTGTATCTTTTTGGTACAACATGAAGATTGAAAGATTGCGAGCTCCTCATATAGGCTAGTGAGGTGCATGTAGTATTCAACTAGGGTAGAGTCACCTTGAGATGCATACCAAATCAACCTATAGATGTTTGCGAGGCACGTCTTGATTTTCTTCTGCGAGTAGGTTTGCTTAAGATCTTCCCACATCTCTTTGGCCGCGTCTTTGAAAAGCAGACTCGATGCGATATGTGCTTTTGTGCTTTTAGTCATCCAGGTGATGACTCGGTAGTTGTTTCCAAGCCAGGTATCATAGTCTGTGTCTTTCTCATCGGGATGATCTTTAATCAAGATATAGAGTTTTCGCTGACCAACATTGAAAACCTTAACAGAACGAGACCGAAGCAGATAGTTTTCTGTGTCTTTCAGTTTGATAGTAGTACCTTGTGCCATCATAGATGATGGAGTAGACAAGGGATTTGCCTTAATAGAAATATATGTCATGGTGGTCAGATAGAAAAATCAGAAAAAGCCTATTGTTGTTCAACTATGCATATGAGGGTTGGAAGGTGCCCTAGAATTTACGCTTGGGGGTGCAAAAGGTATGATTTGTATGAATCAGAGTTGCACAACAAATCAGGGGCCCCTGGCGTTACGTCAGAATATGCAAGTGGTGCTGGAGGGGGCGCTGACGATGTTGGAGGCACCCGAGGGGATGTTGGATGTATCGACAAAACCCGAGAAGGGGTGCTGGTGGTGCAGGAGGCACTAGAAGGGGTGCTGTGGCCTATTGCGACTCCCAAGAGAGGGTGTAGACGACACTTGAAGAGGTGCTGGAGCCATTGGTTGCGTCAGAGATTTGGCGCTAACAATGTTGGGGCGACAACGGTATGACTGGGGAGCTGGGCCCTATGTCAGCAGATAGGTCGCGACTACACCTGGGTCCTCGAGCGGGACCTTTAGACGAAGAAGGGTTTGCCAAGGAGAGGGGAGGATGGAGGCTGGTGATGGCGATGGATTTTTGGGTACAAGCCCCTCGGATTGTTGCTGTAATACCATGTAAAGAGAATGAATTGTTGTGTTGTATTCCATGGGTCTAGGGTTTCTTATATTGCATGAAACTTTAGAGAGCAAAAAGAGAGAATTATACATGACACCGGAGGGTTACATGACTCAAATATAATAGAAATACAATAACTCTAACAATTCTGTTGGTAAAATACTAAAATTTGGTGCAGACATGAAGACGTGGATGTTTATCAGTTGGTCCCATACTCGGTTGCTATTGCTTGCTTTCGGCTTTAATTTTCATTTTCTGGTAGTCAACGACACTAATACTTATTTTATCCCTTTTATTATCTATGAAATTGCTTCGATGTATGTTTATATTCCTCAAGACACTCAGTTCAATCCTAAATATTGGCGACAATTGCAATATGCTCTCCTACTCCACCTAACTTTAACTCCACACGATGGTTTTGAGATACAACATGTTTTTTCATGGAAAAGGATTGTTGACCGGGGTCTTCTTTCATCTCATAGCCTACATTGATACAAATTATAAGTGATGTATGTTGGACAAAAGATCCTCTATTGATATTTGCACGTGTTTACCATGATACCTAATCTCGTGGAGGAGTAAGAAATATACAAATGTTTCACAGGAACGTAATTGTTTCGTGCTCAAGTATATGAAGTGAGTATAGATCTATGACTCATGTAGTAATATAGATAGAATGGATGCATTCCATACTTGTAGACCTACAAGTCAGTCCTGCTGAGATTATGGAGCTCAGACTTGTTGATTGAGCAACAATACACATAACAAAGAAAACCACATTCCATTAATACAGTAAACAAGTTTTAATTGACTGCCAATACACCAAAGATTTGATAGAAAGATCATAGTTGAGCCGCATTTTTAAAAAAATGCGGCTCGTCGCATTTTTAAAAAAATGCGGCTCGTATGCCTCGAGGTGAGGTGTTCTATTTTAGCCTCGAGGCGTATGCCTTGAGCTTGCTCTGCAAGGCGAGTGCCCTAATTAGCCGAGGCAATCCGAGGTGTTCAAGGTATTGGGCTAAGGTGTTACATAATTCATAGGTTTTAAGTGCACATGACCTCACATTTATTTGAAAAAGAATCGTTCCCACTCTCCCCACCCCTTGCAAAAACCATTAATCAACAAAGGCTCTCTCTCCTACAAACTCACCAGCCAAGTCATATCTGTACAATTTAGGGTTGGAAACAATGTTTTTTCTTCGTTTTGTGATCAACGATATGTAAAGAACGAAGCCACGTAGGTGTGAACCCGTAAGATACATGCGAACTTCTTTTTATCTAGGAATATAGATCTTATTATTTGGGTTCAACTCATCGAGATTTGGTCTTTTCATGCTATTAAATTTTGTTTGGCATGTAGTTAAAATTTTTAGTTAGACATGCCTTTACTTCCTGCCATTAAAGTCGCAACAACTCAGTAATGGCTCTTAAGTAGGGGATTCTAATGACTATGGAAACATGTCATTTACGTAAAATAAATGGTAAATGGTTTTAAAATTTTAAATGAATTAAATGGTGTGGTACTTAAAATTTTGAATAATCCAAAATTAAAATTAGATGGATAACATCTACAAATATGTAATGTGAATGGCCCCCGTAGCTTAAGAAATGAGGACATCTTGACACCAAGCACTTATTGATTTTCTGACATGAAGTAAATAAATAATGAATTCGTTCCGGCAAGAAATGCAGAGAAAAATTTTCAGATAAAGCCTAGAGCACACGTTATATACGATCCTAAAAGTATAATACTGACTAGCAAGGTTTAAGATATTATGATATATCATCGATATATCAGTATCGACAAGATGAGGGTATCAATATCCAACACACAGATATATAATTTTCCAAGATATCGACCGACATCTTGCTGGATATTGGCAATATATCATCATATCGAGTCATATCACTCAAAAATGATAGATTTCAATGTAATATTTCTTGTATATTTATCGATATCGTCGATATTTCGTGGATATCTATGTATATTGTTGAGATAAATATATCTCTTGGTCTATTTTATGTTTTATGTTTCTTTATATACTTATCATGTAATTAATCCAATGGCTTTTCTCCTATATAAGAGAGCCCTCGGTCTATTCTAAATGCATGGTTTTATTTTCTCCCAACAAGGTATCAGAGAAATGGTCCTAGATCGGGGTTCCCATATCCCACCCTAAACCCTAACCCTACACGAGCCCCCCGTCGCCGCCGCCCGCCGCCGCAAAGGCCCTAGCGCCCTCCCCTCCCGTCGCCAGGCGCTCGCGCAACACCTCCAGGACCCCGCTGCCGCAAGGGTCCCGCCGCCAGGGCTCACGCCGAGCCTGCTGACGCCATTCATGCGACACCAGGCGCTATCCTGCAGCGCCAGGCGCATCCTGGGGCTGTCGCGCCGACAGGGGCTGATTTCTTTCATGTTCTGCGGCTCTAGCTCTCGAACGAAGACCTAGGAATGGTTGTATGAGTCTACAGATACAACTATTCCCTCATATGATTCTGTAGATGATATTTTATCCACGTGATATAATCCTTAGTTGTTCCGCGACTTGGCTTCTTGGTACAATGTCAGAAAGCAACGGTGATGCTTTCTCCTCTTCTAGTGCCTTCAAGGGCTCGACACCGATCGCGAAGATGGACGGGACCAACTATGAGTTATGGTCCATGCAGTTTCGTACCCTAATGAAGTGTTTCAATAAGGAGCATATTCTGATTGATTTAGAGCTGGTGAACAAGAATGAGGCAAATGCATCATGGAAGCAAGATGACGCCTATGCTCGTATCTGGCTTTCTGGGACACTTAGCACAGAGATCGCTAATGATATTGTTAATCAGCCAACCACGAAGGCTATGTAGGACATATTGGCAGACACATCCGGGCAAGCAAAGAATCAGAGCAAGATTCTTCAGTTGCAGTTTGATATTTTCTCGATCAAACAGAATGGTCGACCACTCCATGCACACTTTCTCATCTGAGGGCATGTTTGAGCGATTACACATCTTCATGCCTATTACCACTAGCACTGAACATCAGCATGCATATCGGAATGCCACCATGACAGGAGTTTTCTTGTCCTCTCTTGACTCAGAGTACGATGCCGCTCGTACTCAACTTCTGACTGGAGAGACGATACCACCGATGGAGGAGGTCTATAAGCGATTGAGCAGGATCACTACCACATCCAGTACTACGGTCCAGCCGACTCCTTCTGCTATGGCAGCAACTCGTGGCAAAGGGGGGTCATCCCAGTTTCGTGGCTGTGGACCTCGAGGTCGAGGAGGCGACCGACAACGTGGTCCTTGTTCCCATTGCCATCGTCCTGGTCAATCTGAGGAGCATGGCCTCAAATTTCAGCGAAATTCAGTTGAATTTCTGTCGAATATCGATATCCAGTCGAAATCAAAATTCGACCGAAATGACCGAAATAAAAGGGTGCTAGTACAAAAAATGACCGAAATGACCGAAATTTCGATCGAAATTCCACCGAAATTCCACCGAAATTCTGTTTTGGTCGATACCGAAATGGTGACCGAAACCGACATTTAAGGCATTGTTGAGGAGACATGCTTTCAGAAGCATGGTTATCCAGCATTTGCACGTGTTGCTGAGCAGACTGAGCATTCTAGTTTGCCTACTCCGGATCCACGTTTCGATGATATTGTCTCCAGACTTCGAGACATGATGACCACTCTTACGACTCCGACTCTAGGTGCCACAGATGCTGCAGCCACTGCCAGAGCATCTTCTAGTTCATCAGGTACTTCTTCTGTGTTTACAAGTAGTAGCAGTTCAGATTTGAATGACTGGATTATGGACTCTGGAGCGTCACATCATATGTGCGGAGATCGGACGCAATTCCGTACATACAGATCTATTCCACTTGGCAGATCCGTGGTTATTACCAATGGAGTTCGTTTACCCATTGTTGGTCAAGGGGAGATTGTTCTAGCTCCCTCAGTAAATCTTCAGAATGTCTTATATGCTCCAGACTTCCCGATGAATCTTTTGTCCATTACTCAACTTACAAAAGATTTATATTGCCGTGCCATTTTGATCCCTCTTCTTTTGTATTTCAGGACATACTAACTGGTAGGATGATTGATCATGGCTGTGAGCAGCGAGGTTTGTAGAAGCTTGCCATACCACCTTGTGCTAGCGTCGCTACTCTACCTTCAAGATATGTTTCTCCCTTCATGCGGCATTGATGAGCGTCCGATCAACTAGGGTTAAGTTTGCAAATATATAAATGGTCGTTGCGACCTCAATTAATAGGCTAACTCAACGAGAAAAATATATTTTAAAACCACTTTTTAGAAAATCAAACAATGACGATGTAAGCGGTTTCGCTATTAAATTTACTTGGTATAGCGACCATGGTCGAACACAAGGAGCACGATATAAAAACTAAGTAGTCAAATTTTGAAAATAATTTTTTAGTGGTTTTTGCTTTTTCAAATATTTTTATTTTCAAATTAGGAACAATATGCACATAGGGATAAAAAATACACACACCACACTCTTTTTGTATTTTTCAAAATATTAAAAATACTTAGAAAATTACAGAGAAAAATATTTTTGTGTTTTATAGGTTTTGAAATATTTTTGGAAATTTTTTACATTTTTCTGATGTTTTTGTGATTTTATAAAAATCAAACAGTGGAAATAAATTTTAGCTGTGCACAATCAAGAGTATTTTGCAACTTAAAAATACATTAAGTGACCAAAACTCCTGGAGTTTTTTTAAGCTAATGTACAATTAAATATCTACAAATAGAGTCTGAAATCAGAATTTTTAAATTTTCTATAATTTTCTATAATTTTTCTAAGATTTTTTGTTTTTTGCAATTTTTTGGAGTTTTATAAATGATCTATGAACAAAAATTGGAAAGAAATTAAAGGACAGTAAAATACACCTACAGTAATTTTTTGGAATTTTTAGTCAAATTTTTAAATTTGTATGATTTTTTTAATTTCAGGTAGACAAAAGTACACTGTTTTTGATTTTTTAAAATATCAAATATCAACAAAATGCTATGAAAATTTTAAACATTGTTCAACGGCATAACATGAATATACACATTTTTTTTGAGAATTTTTAGAACAATAAAACATTTATTTTGATGAGAATAGCAATAAATTCAAGTTCTGCAATACAAGGACTAAAGTGCAATTATTTAAAGTTTCAGGATGAAATATATGACAAAAATAAACATACGAGCAGAATATGCAATTTACCCAGTGAGCATGTGCCTTGCACGTGATGTTCTGGAGAGGAGGGCTCTTCTGCAATTTCGAAAAACTCCAGGGGCTTTGACGTAATTTTCTCAAACTTTTTTATTTTAAAAACGAACTTCAACCCTAGGGTTCCTCCTTCATTCTTTTTCACAAGACAGGGGGGCGCCGTCTTCAAGAGCTAGGGGGGGGGGCACCGCCGCCCACACAGAGGAGATCTGGCGCACTCGCGGCGGAAGGCGGAGAGCCGCTTGAGCTGCTATCGCTGAAGCGCGGTGTGGGGGATGGAGGTTGCCACGGCGGGACGGACGTGAGGGCTGGGCGCGGGGAGCGCGGCCTAGCGACAGGGGGCGTGGCCTTCGCGGCCGCTTGTCGAGGAAGGATGCCGCGGTGGAGGGCGCTGACAATGGATCTGCAGATGGGCCTTCGCGACCGAGAGCTACCACGCTGGCCGGGGGGGGGGGGCGAGGTCGGCTGGGCGATGGCTGGAGAGCTGGCGCGCGTGCGGACGGGGGTCCACCTGCTGTATTTTTTTTGTTTTTTTTGTTTTCAGAAACTGTGATATTTTTAAAATTTTTTTATATCCTTTTTTTGTAGACGACAAACAGAAACAAAATTATATATATATTATAAAAACTGTAAGCAAGAGTAGATTTTTTATTTTTTATTTTTAAATTTTCTTAAAATGATCCTACAAAACAAAGGTTAGAGAGAAAAGAAAAACAACTATGTGATTTTTATATTTATATATTTTATTTATAAATAAAAGAGGATGTGAATGGGGATCTGAGGGAAAGCGAGGAGAGGATCCGAAGATCTGACCACCGTGCGTGGTCGGAGGTGCGTGATTGCGTGAGAAAGAACTGCAAATAGAGAGATCGGAGAATGAGATGAAAAATCGGGTTCGCAGGCGGATCAAAGTGATGGATATTTTTGGGATTTTAGGATCTAAATTCTAATCACGAAATCGAAGCAAAAATTAAAACTACGTTTTATCTAAGAAAAACGACGGAAATGAAATGGATCTCACCTCGGGATAAAATACGCCGTGATAGCCTCGACGAGGGCTGACTCGCTGTCACCGGACGGCTCGGAGGCTGGGCACCCTTCTTCAACAAGATGGCTTTCGGAGATCGGACTCCTCTCCACCAAAGATTGATCAAAGAATGAATGAGGGATGAGAAGCCAATAAAAAGAGAAGAAAAAAATAAAAAAGGAAGGAATGTATAAAAGAGGAATGTTTTTCTTTATTAATTAATTAATTAAATTAAATTAATTAATTAAAAATAGATTTTGGAATTAATTAAAATAAATTAATTAATTTACAAAAATTTATTACCCACCTTAATGGTGGTTATTTAAGACATGAAATCAAATATGTAAATAAAAGGTAAGTTTTCAAATCAAATAATTAATTAATTAAATCTAAGTTTCATAATTAAATTAATTTAATAATTAATGTTAGATATTAAATTTTTTTGGTGATTTTTATTTATGGAAATTAATTGTATACAAGTATTATATAAATACAGTATAATATACACGTGTACAAATAAGGAGATTATTTTTAAATGATTTTTTTTAATTTTATTAATTTTAATTTCTTTATTTTCAATAAAGAAGATAATATTTACAATTATGTATATTATGTATATAAATATGAATAAATATACAAATATGTAAGCAGTAGAACTGCATAAAACACCCCAGAAAATCGACCTTTTAATCGTAACTCCAAAAGTTATGAAATCACAGTCATTTGAAAGATAATTTAATTTAGAGTATAATGGAAGTGAGTTTGGTTCAATTTGAGTTCATATGGAGCCGGAATTGGTATTTCAATTATCATTTTGCGGCTTTTTCTGAGTGATTGTTTATAGTATGTACATTATTTTGCTTTACAATTATTTTTATTATTTACAACACATTTTTATTTACAACTTTTATTGACAAAAATAATTAATTTGAGGTCAATTTATGTACAATTAAAATAGTGTAATTTTTATACAAATATACAAGGAATTTATGTACAAATTATTATTGTATTTTTGGATTAAAGACCCTACCTCCCCATACTTTATTCCTGGTCGATCATGTCAAGTCTTGACCTTCTCTCGAGGTTCGGGTCAGTCTGCATTTATTCCATAAATTCACCCTTTATTTTTCTTTTCTTTTTCTTTTCTTCTTTATTCTTTTATTTAAGTACAAAATGTGTTAAAAATGCATATTTAACAAATGCATGCAAAATGATAATTACATGAAATTAGTGGGTATTTACAAGTGTTTGACAAAGGAAATGAAGCTAAAAATAAAAGAATAAAGACGATGAATCGTGGATTCATCAGGCATCTTCGATTGGCCACCTTCCACTACAGAAGATGTGTCATGTGCTACCACAGATATCTCCTCGTACTACACTGGATTGTGAAGCCTGTCAACTTGGGAAGCACCATCGCTCCTCTTTTCCGATTCGTCACGGTAGTCCATCCTCGAGTTGTTTCATTTTGATATTTGGGGTCCGAGTCGTGTCCCTGATCATAGGGACATCGTTTTTATATGGTTGTTGGGGATGATTTTTCTAGACTTTCTTGGGTTTTCCTATTAAAACACAAGTCTGAAGCTGGTGCTATCATTAAAACCTTTCTTATTGAAGTTAAAAATACATTCTCTGCTAACGCGAAGTTCATATGTACATACAATGCTTTGGAGTTTTCCACATTACACTTATATGAATTTCTCAGGTCCCTCGGTATAGTTCATCAGACTTCTTGCAATTACACTTCTCAGCAGAATGGCGTGGCTGAACGTAAACATCATCACCTTCTTGATGTTACAAGAACATTATTGATTAAGAGTCGTACCCCTCATTCTTTCTGAGGAGACGCCGTTCTCACTGCTTGCTACTTGGTGAATTGCATACTGTCAACTATTCTTGGGGAGAAGGTTCCCTTCTTGATTGCATTTCCCGAGAAGGAGCTTTTCTCCCTCACTCCCAACGTTTTTGGATCTGTGGCTTTTGTCCATAACTTCGCTCCTGGTCGGGACAAACTCTCACCTAGAGCTGTCAAATGCGTTTTTGTTGGTTATTCTCGTACCCAAAAAGGGTATAGATGTTTTGATCCTGTAGGACGGCGATATTATGTGAGCGATGATGTTACTTTCTTTGAGTCGGTTATTTATTTCTCTCCTACATGTGACAGATTATCCAATGCTACTACTGGAGAAGATGTTGTTCCTCCACCTCCGTCTCCTCCACCGCCCCCACCTCCTCCACCTCCACCATGTCCACCGCTCCCATCACCTCCACTTCCATCTACCCAGTCCAAGGTGTTACCCCTTGTTTACACTTGTAAGTCTTCTACTCGCCCCTCTGCTCATGCACCGTCCACATCATCCACCACACCTCAGGTATGTCATGAACACATTGTTTCTTCTGATGGCACTAGAGCTTTACATGATACACATGATGAGTTAATTCCAGAAGTCAGAGAGGCTGATGATATGGAGATTCCTATTGCCCTAAGGAAGTCTCGTCGCCAATGCACCACGTATCCTCTTGCTGCTCATGTTTCTTTGGATCATCTTTCAGAGGAGTACTTGAAGTTTGTAGTGGACTCTCGGCTGTCACTATTCCACGTGCATACCGAGAGGCACTACAGGACAGTAGGTGGCGACTTGTAATGGAAGAGGAAATAGCAGCCTTGAGGCCGCGTGGTACATGAAGTGTTGTATCTGCTCCAAAAGGTACCTCTGTTGTAAGCTGCAAGTGGATATTTAAAATCAAGCAAAGAGCAGATGGCAGTGTGGACCTATACAAGGACAGACTTGTGGCATGTGGGTTCACCCAAACCTATGGGGTGGACTATCATGGTACTTTTTCTCCTGTGGCTAGACATTCGACACTACGCATTCTTCTTTCTGTTGCTGTCTCACTGGATTGGCCTTTGTACCAACTTGATATGAAGAATGCCTTTCTATACGGGGATCTTCAGGAGGAGGTTTACATGCAGCAGCCACCAGGGTTTGCTACCGAGGGAGAGTCACAACATGTGTGCAGGCTACACAAGGTAATTTATGGCCTGAAGCAGAGTCCGAGAGCTTGGTACCCGAAGCTATCGGAGTTGATAGAGCACCGGGGGTTTGTGTGGTCTACTGTGGACCACTCACTCTTTGTTCAGAGGACACAGATAGGTACTATTGATATTCTTGTTTATGTCGATGATATTGTTGTTACATGAGATGATGACCATGGCATTCGGACGACCAAGGAGTTCCTAGGTCAATAGTTTGTGACGAAGGACCTTGGCACTCTTCGATGCTTCCTTGGGTTGGAGTTCATCGGGAACCAACGTGGTCCAGTAATGACGCAGAGAAAGTTTGTGATGCATCTCCTTTCTGAGACATGTATGATAGGATGCAAGCCTGCTACTACCCCTATGGATCCAAGTATGAGGTTATATGCTGATGACACTGAGGAGGTAGAGAGCTAGGGATATAAAGAGCTGGTTGGGAAGCTTTTATATGCCATCATCACTAGGCCGGATATAATGTTTGCAGTAAGCAAAGTTAGCCAGTTCATGGAGCAACCCAGAAAGGTGCATATGGATACCGTCTATATGATATTGATATATTTTGAAGAACTCACCTGGCTCGGGTCTTATATTTAACAGAGATACATCTTTTGAGGTGACAACTTGTGCAGATGCTGATTATGCAGGTTGTCCCAGAGACAAAAAGTCTAATTTAGGCTTTGCTGTGTTTGTCGGGAGCTCACTTGTTTCATGGAAAAGCATGAAGCAAACAGTTGTGTCCAGATCAAGTGCAGAATCTGAATACATGGCCATGGTACAAGGGAGTGCAGAAATGATGTGGGTTAGATCGGTATCGACTGACATTACTATTGAGGTCCCTCTTCCTATGCAACTTTTATGTGATAATCAAGCTGCACTATTCGTTGCCAATAATCCTGCTTTTCATGAAAGGACGAAGCATATAGAAGTGGATAGTCATTATACTAGAGATCTGATCCAGAAGGGTCTCATATCTACTGCCCAGGTATCCACAGGAGATCAGACGACTGACATCTTCACCAAGGCATTAGCTAGAGGTCCATTTCAAAGGTGTTGCTCCAAGCTGAGCATGATAGATATATATGCTCCAGCTTGAGGGGAGTGTTGAGATAAATATATCTCTTGGTCTATTTTATGTTTTATGTTTCCTTTATGTACTTATCATGTAATTAACCCAAGGGCTTTTCTCCTATATAAGAGAGCCATCGGTCTTATTCTAAATGCATGGTTTTATTTTCTCCCAAGATATCAATGTTATCACTCATGTATGCTTAATTTCACTACTTATCTGTCTACTCCTTGTATTAAAACACGTAATGATCAAACAATGCTATCAAGATCCCTATCTGATTGGGTATAGTACGACGAGGGGTTGCATACGTGGGTTCTTCAACATGGGGTGTTCAATCGATTTTAATTCATATTCTTTTATTTAAAATTATCATTATTATAATTTATGATGTTTAAAAACTATATATTATTATGCTCTTTGTTTGTTTGTTATAGGTTAAAATTTTGTTTATGCATAATACCTCTCAGCAGTCAAACAATCACTGTTAGCATTGACAACAAGTGATATATGCGTTATTGTATGCATTGTCGAGCTAAATACACGTCATTCTTGCATATAACTGTGCATTTGTATGTTATTTATTTATTAATAACTAGGATGATCTTAATTCACGGAAAAATTACCTTTTTGTGATATTTTTGAGATTTCCACTGATATCGACGATATATCACGATATATCCTCGATATATCCTTTCTCAGACATACCGATAGGTATCGATATCCATATTTTAAACCCTGCTAAGTAGTGCACATTTTCCTTGTAAAAATCTATATATTACATGATTAAATAATTGGTAGACTTGGCCATGCCAAGGTGTTTGTTTTGCATTCCAATATTGACATATCTAAAGGACTTCCTCTACTATTTGGTTTAGCGGGGTAAGCCACTTTTTGGTAACTTGTTATCTTTAAAGCCACTTTTTGTAACTTATTGTCCTTAGCACTAAAAATTATTATATGGTGTATTTTTAATGGTGTAGTTTCTTGTGTATGCAAAATTGATGTAGTTGAAAATCACAACAATCGAGGCTTTTTCCAATACAAGTTTGCTGTAGGGAACATATTTGTTCAACAACACGCAAGTTGAAAATGATCAAGAACAAAACATGCATACATGGTCGCAATCTTTAACGAAATTCCATCGAATTTCTTTAGGTCATTGAAATCTAAATGCTATTTTATTTTTTCCAGGACCAAGGAAATATCAATGAAATGTCAATGACATTTCATCGAAATTGCATGTCGTTTTTTGCGAAACGACATAAAATAAGTGAATGTACCTTCGTTTTCATCAAAATTTGCATATAAATGAATTTTCACTTATTTATTCGTCGATGTGTTGAGTTGTTAGAGTGCTTTACATTGCTTGAGGAAGTTTCTTTAGTAGTTTCTAATTTTTAGATTTAAATTCAAACCTAATCAGTTAAACATAAGATTTAAGAGTTAACGTAAAGTTTTAAGTAAAGTGCTTTGTATTTTTTGTTTTTTTCTTTATTTTGATATATATATATATATATATTGGTTAGTAGTTATTATATGTGTCACCTCATTTTTATTGAATATGCGATTATCGTGGCTTTTGCTTCCAGTCAGCATACAATTATATCTCTAGCAATATATTACTCTACATATTAATATGCGTGATGACTATGACGATAATACTACCTCATAACATATATATGCACTTCTATTTTACAATTAAGTGTGCATTTCTATTTTATTTATTTATTGGCTTAATGTTAAAAACCTTAGTTTTTGGAAAAGTCAAGATTATATTCATTTCCAAGATATCCAATGATTTCAACGAAATTCTACCGAAATTTCTCTTTCCAGACTTGGTGAAACAAAATCGAAATCTGAACTTTAAGGTCTTGCATGCACAATCGTGCAATACAAAGTTTTATAGTTGTCTGGCAGTGTACCTACCTCCATTGCTCACCTTGGTATCTCTTCGTTTCTTTATGGAAATAATATGTTGGGAGTACAATGAGTGGTTGCCCACAAGGGCACACATATAAAGTATAAACGAAACGAGTGAAATGAAAGTATATCAATTGTTCCCCTACCTTCTTGCGGCTTTATCACTTGTACCCCTCATATTCGTTGTTGTCTGTCCACCTCCAAGCGGACGTTAACTTTGGACATAACGGTAATTTGGAAAAAAAAGCTTACTGTAAAAATGTAAATTCCTCTTTACCTCATTTACCTTCTTCCTCCTCCATTATAGACCTACCACGATCTCCGGCCCCCTCCTCCGCCTCAAGTCCTCCAGCCCCCCTACTCTTCTAGCCCCCACCTCCTCCGTCTCCACCTCCTCTGCTCCTCCTCCGGAAACCCCATCTAACCTCCAATCGAGTTACTCAAATTCGAGCCATAAACCCTAAATTGCATCGCTCAATCTAGGCCATTGATATCACACACACATTTTTAGAGATTTGCATCTCTAGAGAAGGGCTTCGTTCTTGGCCTTTCTTGTGCGACAGAGGTTCTTGAAGCGACAATGCTTCTTGAAACTGTCTGGGGACGGTTGATCGGATGCGGGTTCCAGGCGAACAGTTCAAAGTGGTGACAATGGATCGGGGTTGAGCTGCCCCCTTCAGATCGGCTCGGTCTTCTAGTGAAGAGGACAGATTAGATGCTCGAATTGCTCGATTGTCTAGGCGGTGCTCCTCTAGGTGGTTACAACACTTGTGGCTGATCTGATAGGCGGTGACACTATCTCTTGATGTTTCTTGCCGGTCCTCTGAACTACAGATGCTTATTGTGATGCTCTCTTAGAAACCAGATCCAAGTTCTGATCTAGCGACCTGAAATATGATGAAAAATCTTTGTGAACTATGTTAATATTGCGTTGCAACCATTACAAGATTTGAACGGAGATCATCACCAATCCTCTTAGATTTATTCAAATCCCACTTAAAAATCTGATTGAATGCCTCTATACTCTTGTTGAATTCAGAAAAAAACTCCAGTGTTCAAGTAGAATCAGATATGCATGCATGTGAGAATTGTGCAATCATGTGCTTGAAGGGTGAGGATGGGGCGTTTGGCAGTTCTATCTCTCTTGACCACACCTTGATTTTAATAAACCATGTTTTAATTCAACTCATCGATGGCCAAACTAAGGGAAGAGCACAAGTGATAACGACACATGAAGGTAGGTGTGCAATTGATATTAAAAAAAGCGCGTAACTTATCTTGCGGAAGGTAAGAATGGCACTAGTGATAAACACACATCTTAAAAACCTGTAGGTTCCCAAGTAAGCTATTAGCTTAGGCGGTGAGCGAACGAGGAGACAAAGTGGTGTGGAGACCATGGATTGAAATTTCACGAAATGTCGCCAAAATTTTGATTTTGAGAGATCATGGGTATCGAAACTCCTATACATGTCGATTTCCCAGATTTAGATCGAAATTTCGGTGATATTTCGACATATCGACCTATTTTGGTTGAAATTCATGGGTTTCAATACAAAATTTCCTAGATTTCGACTGATATCGGCGAAATTTCCTCGATATCTATGTATATTAACGATGTTATCTATTTGTATGGTGTGACCATAGAAGGCCATATTGCTGATATATCAGTATCGAGAGTCATGTGATATCGATATCAGGGTGCATATCTATTTACCAAGATATCAGCGATATATGATCGATATATCGACGATATACGCCATATCGGTCAAAAATGATTGGATTCAGTACAAAAATTCTCGGATATCGACCGATATCACCGAAATTTCGTCGATATATATATTGAATAATAATACCCTTGTAAGCTTGATTTCACTACTTATTTTACTACTCCTAATATTAAAACACATCATGTTTTATATATGGTTTTTATCAGTTGTGCCCCTCCGAGATATTCCAATATCAGTTATACCCCTCCCTTTTTGAGAATATCAATTGTACCCCTGACTTCTTTCCGTTCTATCATTTGTGCCCCTTCATTACTTTAATCGTCAATAAGTTCAACTTAACCATGGTCTTTTCAAACCATGGTGAGGTTCAAAGTGGCATAACTATCCAATTCTACCCCTCCCTCCTTCCCTTCATCTCCAACCCAATGGTGTGCTGAAATCCATCTTCATCTCAAGGGGATATCTGATAGCAAGTTATATTTTGGAAGCACCAGAGCTCATGGCTTAAATTCGGGAGGTCAATGGTGCGGTGAAGCATTATGTTGGTCTCGTAGTCATTAAAATTAGGCCCACCAATGACGTAGATCACGAAAGGCTCTCACTGTAAGTGTCGACAATGGCATTGAGGATGCTAAACCCCCCAACTGTGAACGGCAATGGCGGGGAGAGGTGCGAGGGCATAGGAGGGAGGTACATGGGCAGAGAGGAGGTGCATGGATGGGGGAGGGGGTATAGGGGCGGAGGTGAGGACCTCATGGTAGAGGGAGAGGTGCGCAAGCTAAGTAGAGGTGCGAGGGTGGGGGGGGAGGACCTCGAGACAAAGGGGGAGGTGTGTGGGCGGGTAGAGGTGCGAGAGCGGGGAAAGGAGGCGTCAGAGGTGGAGTAGGAGGCTGGGGAGGATGAAGAGAAGGGGGAGGAAGAGGATGGGGATGGGGATGGAGGAGGACACACTCCAGAGGAGGAGCAGTTGGCGGAGGAGGCTAGGGAAGAGCGGACGGAGGGCTTGTTCGGCGAGCTTGACGGGCACGAGGGAGGAGGTTGCGGAGACGGAGGAGGTTGAAGGAGGAGAAAGGCAGAGGAGGTTGGGAAGGGAGAGAAGAGGGTGGGAGTTGGTCGAAGACATTTTAAACCTTTTTTATAATTTAATCTCCTTTGTGTCCCCAAAGTTAACGTCTGTTCGTGTTAGGGATGGACAATAACTAACTAGAGGGGTACAAGTGATAGAACGGTAAGAAGTCATGGGTACAACTGATATTCCTAAAAAGGAAGGGGCATAATTGATATTGCAATATCTCAGAGGGGTACAACTGATAAAAATCCTTTTATATATTTTGTTTCATGTAGGGTATGGTGCGATAGGGGGTGCATACAATGGTCCTTCCCCTGGGGGGTGTCCAATCGATTTTAATACTTCTTTTTCCCCTTCCGAAAATATTATGGTGAATTATGTCTCTTTAAAAAAAATGCTATTATGCTTTTTATTTATTTGGTTTCAAAAATAGCTCAAACATTTTGTTTATATGTGATGCAATATAAGTCTTGGATGAACTCCATTTTTAATATCTATAAGTCAACAATCAACATTAACAATGATATGCTCAATATGACAGATATGTACAATATAAGGGTCATAGATGATCGATATGTGTGATATAAGTGTATATTTGTAAGTTATTTAGTGTATATGAACTTGAATGGACTACATTTCTAATATCCACAAGTTAGCAATCGACAGTAACAACGATATGTTCGATATGGCCGATATATGCGCTATAAGGGTCATAGATGATTGATATGTGTGATCTAAGAGTATATTTGTAAGTTATTTATTATTCTAAGAACTCGGACGAACTCCATTTTCAATATCTATAGATTAACAATTAACATTACCGGCGATATGTTTGATATGACAGATATGTGCGATATAAGGGTCAGATGATCGGTATGTGTGATCTAAGAGTATATTTGTAAGTTATTTAGTGCTCTAAGAACTTGGATGAACTCCATTCCCATATCTATAAGTCACGAATCAATTTTAACATTGATATGTTCAAAATGACCAGTATGTGCAATATATGGGGTATAAATGACTGAGTGGAAGGCCGTATCCCGATATATCGGTGATATATCGCCGATATATCGATATCGACACGATATCGATATCGAAATCGATATATCGATATATCAGATTTCATGCATTTTCTTCAGAAAGATTCCTAGATATAGCGATATATCGGCGATATATCGTCGATATATCGATATCGACACGATATCGAAACGATATCGATATCGATATGTCCTTCCAGTATTTGTAGGTTATTTGTTGTTTTAATATCTAGGATGATTTTAATTTATGAAAAACGATAAAAATGCCTTTTTGAGTCATTTTCGACATTTCCATCGATATCGGCAAATATCTCGATGTACCCTTTTCCGGACGGACCGATAAGATATCGATATTGATATGGCCTTCTATGGGTGCAACAAGGGGTATATACGACTATTATTCAACTTGGGGAGCTTCATCAGCTTTGGATTTAAGCAATGGAGATGAATACAACTCTATAGCTTCTATATATCTGATATAGCTTCTTCGTTTCATTCGTTTGTCATTTATCTTTGTAAAAATAGATGTATCTTTATTGTGTATGTAATTAATTCTGTAATTCATTAGAACTTTGTCCACCACATGGAAGGCTGTATCCCGATATATCGGCGATATATCGCCGATATATCGATATCGACATGGGACCGATATCGAAATCGATATATCGATATATCCGATTTCAAGCATTTTCTTCAGAAAGATTCCAAGATATAGCGATATATCGGTGATATATCGCCGATATATCGATATCGACACGATATCGAAACGATATCGATATCGATACGTCCTTCCATGGTCCACCACATTTATTTCCATGAACAAAACATTGTTTAATTAATCATTATCTACATTTTAGAATCAAACTGTTCGTCTGTTTTTATGAACGAAAGACGTCTTCTTTGTGTTAACTTAGTTATTTTGATTTCCATTTCCAGTACCTATCAGTCAACTCAACACTATGTCTGATATAACTGATATGGTGTGATATAAGGCATACATATGAGAGATGCGTGTGATATAAGTGTGCATTTGTAACTTGTAAGCTATTATTGTTTTAAGATCTTGGATTGGATCATATCAATTTCCAGTATATATCAGCCAAGGATCAACATTAACATCGATTTGGCCGATATGACCGATATGTGCGATATAAGGGGCATATATGAGCAATATGTGGGATATAAGTATGTATTTGTAAGTTATTTATTGTTGTAATAAGTAGAAAGATCTTAATTTGCGAAAAAATGGTCGAAAAATGGTTTTTTAGCCATTTTTGACATTTCCACCGAAACAGTTTTAGAGGGGACCGAAGCGAAATCGAAATCGAGATTTCGAACCTTGGTTGAGATTAGAGAGGGAAGAGTGAACTGCTGACTAAAAGTATGCAAGAGAGTTCACATTTCTTATAAGCGCTTTTAGAACAAAAAAATTTCAACCATTGGTATGCTGAAATGATATAATATTTAAATTTTAGGTCGGTTGACAGCATGCCCCAAAATTCTGATTCCCCCAAAATGTTGATAATATGGTGAAATGACTATCAGCGACATGTTGGCGAAACATCGCGTAAATCACCCCCAAATTAACAGTGAACAACTGAAGAAAGAGAATCAGTGCCATTTCGCCACCTTGGTGAAACTGATACTTCGCCAAAATATCGCCGTGTTTTGGTGAAATTTTGAGCCATGGTTGGCAGTAGCGTTCAGTTTAGCGGCGATCACCCTTTCTAAAATTGTCATGGCAGTTCGGACTTCGGAGTTGGGCGTTGCCTAACGAGTGATCATTCTTTGATGTCAATATTAGGAGGGCCTCCTTCAGAGAGAAGCTTGGTAAGTGCTTATTCGAACTCAGAATCTGTCGGTAGCAGAGCATTGAGTGCTAGAGCAAGGGGCAGGCAAAAAGACAACAGCTCCAAATAACATGACAGGTGCTTAAATATTGCAATGCTAGGGTTTACATGGTTACCTGAAATAATCAATATACCCTTGGTATATTAAATTTTCTGCCTCGGTGTGCTGCCCCCTTACCCTCGAACATGGGGGTGCTGCCTGCCTATTGTATCACATTATAGCTCAATATGCATTGACAGCATTCTTTCCCTAAATTGTGGAAGTCTTTTTGGCAATTTGGTATTATCCTGCGTAGTTGGAAGTTGAACATCTCAGAGCTTTGTATCAGATCAAAATGACTGATGGAGAATGCAATTGTCATTTAAAACAGGTTTGCCCTTATGATTGTAGACAGTGCCACTGCTTTGTACAGAACCGATTTCACGGGAAGAGGTGAACTTTCTGCCAGGCAAATGCATCTGGCGAAATTCCTTAGAAGCTTACAGAAGCTTGCAGACGAGGTATACTACTTACACTATGATGCATTTCTAGACCATATATACTCAGTAGACGATGATTTCACTCCCCCCCCCAGTTTATCCCATCAATTCCAATTTGAATGCTATAGTAAAGTGTTCGATTAATCTCATATTTATTGTTGGATGCAGTTTGGTGTTGCAGTAGTTATCACCAATCAAGTTGTGGCACAAGTAGATGGAGCTGCCATGTTTTCAGGGCCTCAGTTCAAACCTATTGGAGGGAACATCATGGCACATGCTTCCACAACCAGGTCACTCTCCAGATTAACACTTTTGTTGGCAGACTAGCAGTGTTTTTCTTCTTTTTTTCTGAAGATTCACCGTTGGCAGACTAGCACTTCGCAAAGGAAGAGGAGAGGAGCGCATATGTAAAGTAGTTAGCTCGCCTTGCCTAGCAGAAGCTGAAGCACGTTTTCAGATTTCTCCTGAAGGAGTTACAGATGTTAAAGACTGATGTCGAGATCTGCAGTTTGCCTGCCAGGCATATCTGTTATATGAATTGGGCTCCTGATCACTAGTGGGATGGAAGCCACAAATGCAGAACCGCAAATTTTGTTTCATTACTCGGAAATTACTGTACACTAATCATGTTAGGGCTCTGTGTAGTAGCGGGAATCCTTACTGTTCATAGCTCTTGGACAGGTACCATGTGTAAAACTCAATAAACATGCGTTTTGATTGTTAAAGCTCAGTTTGTCCGTTTTGTGCTTATTGCTTGGGATGCATGCCTTGGCAACGCACATATCTATATATAGCTTGGTTAAACTTAAGACTATCATACGCCAGTCCTTGTAAAATTTGGTCAGCAGGGTGGCCTTTCTAGACTGAGATGGAGAAGACAAAGGCATACACGGGATACGAGCCACAACGGACTGAACGAAGAAGAGATGTGGTTGACTTTTGTGATATCATTAATTTTATTACCTATATGTCGCGCTCTTGCCTTCATTTCATAAACAACGTTATCTTAAGCCTCACTGGTGCATCTTGTGTTTAGGGGAAGTAGCTCTGCCATTCAACTTGGGGGAATAACTCCGACGGACACAATTATTGCAGTCACCTTTTTAGGGTTTAGGGTATAATGAATTGTTATTCTTACTTGGGACTCCAATTTTATCCTTATTTGAGTTTCCTTTAGATTATCTAACTTGAAATAATACTTGTTACAACTATCACTGTTAAACCAATTGTGTAGTTAATGTGGCGTGAGTTTTCGATCATGATGTAAGAATTTCAGGCCTAGTGATTTGATAATCGTATTGGCTTTCACATGCGAATGAAGCCAACAATTAGTTAAAACATTAGAAAGGTAATAAACATAGATCCAATGTCGTTCAATCTGATGTGAGTATATGTCTGTGAAGGGGAATATGTTTGTTACCGAGAGATTGTTGCCTCTGGGGTCTCCTCTATGCTCCCGGTCATTATGTTTACCTTTTCTTTAAATCCAAAATATCCTGCTTGTCTAATTGTAAACACTGAAATTCTACTTTCTGGATGATTTGAAAAGTATGGTTGGTTGGTAGCCAACTCCACAATTACCAACGCCTTTGGGCTAATTGTACATAGTAAAATTCTGCTAGCAAACCCGACTACCCCAGAAGGAGTGATTGGTTGTGACTAAGCATTGACTTCTTTGCGATTATGAACAAACAATCGTAGCAGCAGATGAAACACAGTATATATGGTTTGGATAGATGTACTTGAGAAGCTTGAAAATCCTATAAAAATACCTCAGCAGCAGATGAAACACATTATAGTTCGATTTTCTAGTCAAAACTAAAATACAGTAGAGTTGTTGGTTTTAATCTGAACAGCTGGATATAAGATACGGCTATATTAAATATAATCTCTGAGAGGTGCCATTACACACCTTTGAGAGAACCAACTACTCTCCTATCTCCAACGAAAACAATGCTCCACGTGGAATTGTGGAAATTTCTGAGTGATAATTACCGTGCAAATAACAAAGAGCACATAGTAGCTGACATGGTCCCAGATGACCACACACCGTGGATTTCATCAAAGTACAATGATCTGATAAACAGTGATCTTGTAATAGTCTCTCTTCTGCTGAAGATAACTTTTGTTGCGGTGATGCGCTTGAGCAAAAGTCGGCATTCTTCTTCAGACACGCCAACATGGGGGTATCCACCCGCATAACCATTTGCTCATGCAATTGCTCCACCAGGAATTTGGTTGCATGATACTGGATAAAAAGATTAAACAAGAGTTGTAGCGAGGGAAAGAGAAGGGGAAAATTACTTGCAATAAACTTGGTTAATCGATGATAGTGCAAACGTCATAGCAGGAGCGAGTTCAGTCACATTGTTTGTTTGCAGATACATAAACAGCTTGAATGTTATTGATGAATCGAAGTACATTTTGACCATTAACATCATTTAAATCCTTCGCCATATGATTAGGATAGAGAAATCAACTTCTGACACGAGTTCCTAACATCTCATTCATCTAAGAGCAGAACAGAATTACTTTGGACTTCACAATATCTTCTTTGAATTTCACAGCGTTTTCTTCGTTAGTTGCCCTTTTTGATTTGCAGTTAAAGAGCATTTCCTCTGACGTTTTTCTGACCAAATGAGGGATATCGCGAATAGAGTAACCTCTGTTTCTGTGCAGGCAAAACTATGCGTCAACGAAGACAATAAAAATAAAATCCAGCGGGGAATAATAAAATCCAACTTGTTTCATCTCTAGATGTGAATCTGTCCATCTTTCAAATAGGGTCACCAATAATTACAGCAATGCGACTCTATCCATACGTGATGCTCGGAGAAGAAAGGCTCCCATTCCAACGACACGACCAAGAAAAGAGAAGCCCTGTAAAAAACAACAGGAGCACAGGGCTGGATGCAAAGGCAACCTCATTTCCAAATAAACAAAGCGTTACCTACTCTCCTAGGCAGAACAAATATGAGATCATGGGCAAGGTAGAAAATCTGGTGGATCTTCATACGAGACAACACGATAGTCCAAAGTAGTCTTTCACAATGTCCCTGTCTACAAGACACCATGTTTCACGTTTGTTTGGTAGTGCCCAAATTTCTCTCCCTCCCCCTTTTTATTTACATTAAGAAGCAGCACTATGTACAGCGTTGCTGTAGGCTTCGCTGGCTCCATCCCGAGCTCCTCCCTTTTCTTCGTGAAATAATTAAGGCTGCACCTTGCGTAGAGAGAGAGAGAGAGCGCGGTACAATGATAGGGAGAAGACACAGGGAAAAAAAATAAAGGAAGAGAGTACGCGGGGTCTTTCCTCGTTGCGAAGCATAATTATTGCGAGATCCAAAGGAGAAAGTTGCCTAGGAACAGAAAGGAGGACGCAAATATATATTTGTGGGATCTTGACTCCTCGCCTTACGCCTCGACACATGTTCTAAATGGAACTTGACGATTATGGATTTTTAAACCAGGTCCCCTGCAATCTTGCCGATCATACCACAATTCTTGACATCTTTATATTTCTCTCAAACCATTGAAATCTTACTCTCTTCTATACCATGATCCTTACCGTCAATTTAAATCTTCTTAAGAAATTCTAACTACACACATTTTTTTAGGAAATCCAACAGTGACAGCTCTTTCTAGGTGACCAATGCTAGGGCGTTAGACTTACGTGGTGAGCAATGTCAACATGAAAAGGTGAAGATGAAAGTTGCATGATGGGTGTTTTTACGGCCACAAATGGTGGCCATGTGTAGTGACCTTGGATGTAGCAAAACCAAAGGGCAGCACCGACCTTGTACATAATGAATGCTATGGACGAAACCAGGGTGATAGACCATCACAACGAGCAACATTATCGTGGTACGGGGATGTGGAAGGAAACAAATGACTTGAATTAATGAGAGGTTCTCGGGTTCTCTTATATAGGCGAAGAATCTATTGGGAAAATTATAAGAAGAAGAAAAAGAAAATAGATAATCTAAAAATATCACAAAAGATAAGTAATATCTCAACACTCCCCCTCAAACTGGAGCGTAGATATCGATCATGCTCAGCTTGGAACAACATTTCTGATAAGGTCCTCTGGTTAGGGCCTTAGTAAGAACATCTGTTGTTTGATATCCAAAGCTGACATACATAGTGGCAATAAGACCCTTCTGTAACATGTCACGATTGTAGTGACAGTTTACCTCTATGTGCTTAGTGCTCTCATGAAAGGATGGGTTGCTGGCAATAACATAGCATCCTGATTGTCACATTGGAGGTGCATAGGAAGATGCATCTCTATAGCCAGGTCAATAAGAACAGATCCAACTCACATCATTTCTGTGCTAGCTTGCGCCATGGCCATGTATTCTGACTCAACACTCGATCTGGAAATCACGGTCTACTTCTTGCTCTTCCATTAAATCATGTAATTCTCTATGAACACAACGAAGCATGAAGTAGACTTCATATCCTTTAGACACCCAACATAATATGCACATGCACATGCTGTAATTGAAAGAGATGTACCTTTGTTGAAAAGAAGTCATGTGCCTGGTGATGTCTTCTCATATGCCTTCAATTATTTTGTAAATAAATAAAATATACAATATAATGTACTTTTGTAAAAATAATAAAAAATATGTAAATATTGTATATAGGTATATTAAACCTGTACATAGTAATGCATATTGTATATAATATTGTATATACATTATTAAAATTATTAAAAATCACAAAAAAATAGTTTGTAAAATAACTAACATTTTTCATTTAGTCATTTTTATTTTAAGGCCTTCTTTTATTTTAATTATTTTTTCTTTTATTTTCAAAATTTCTTTTTTTTTCCTATTGGTCAACTTGGGTCCGTTGACTGATAATCGAGGATATCGAGGGTTGTACGATTTCACAAGGCGAAACCGCAGTCGGTGTCTTGACTGCTAAAAATTCCCTAATTAATCAACAATTAACCCACAATCAATAAATCAAACAATGACAAGCAAAAGTGGAGTTAAAATTTATTATAACTCTACAAACAGGTGTATAGTGGAAGTAGGTAGAGTGTCGAACACAGGGAGCAAGGCATGATAGATCAAGCAAGTGCAAAAATGCGATGGTGATCAATTGTCTACATGATGCAAATGTTTTTGTGGGTTTTTAATTTTTAATTTTTTAATTTAATTTTTAATTTTATATTTTGTATTTTGATTTTTAATTTTCTGATTTTATATTTTCTTTTTATATTTTATATTTTTTTGTTTTTACAAATAGAATATATATATTATAAGGAAAGAGGTGATAATATATTTATAAAAATAAGGGAAAATGCATAAAAATTAAGAAATAAAATCTTTTTGGTTTTTTTATATTTTTATAGTGTTTTTGTGATTTTTGGGGATTTTTCAGAATATTTTTGGTATTTTTAAAAGCCAAAATATAAGAAACAGTGACTAAAGCTGCTGGCTGAAAGTAAAATAGGAATGAAAAATAGCAAGCAGCAACAAAATTTCCCAAATTAATTTTAAAATAAAGAGAATAAAATAGGGAAACTACATGTTCCGAGTTTTCATTTTTTTGATTTTTCTAGAATTTTTTATATGTTTTTTGGAAATTTTTAGTTATTTTCTAATTTTTAATGTTTTTGTTTTGAAATTTTTAGTGATTTTTGGATTGACACTAGAAGACACTAAAATAGACCTTAGGTGTTTTTTTTAGAATTTTTCAAAATGTATTGATATTTTTTTGGTATTTTCTAATGCAAATAGTAGCTAAAATGCATGTTTTTTATTTTTAATAAATATTAAAATGCAATAAAAATGCAATTTAAAATTATGGCGTGAATATGCCATGCAACATGAGCTTAAATTGATTTTTGTAGAATTTTTGGGTGTTTAGAGATGCATGCAATAATTAGAGAAAACATAAAGAAAATACAAGCCTTGCAGGGGCCTTTTTGTAAATATATAAAAGTGAAGGGGCCTCTGCACAATTTCCACACAAAATATAATACAGAATAGGCAAGTTACTGTACCAAATCAAAATAACAAAAATCGCGAGGGCCTTTTGGCAAAAAGCCCACCCACGCGCATGCGACGCACGCGCTTGGGGAGGACTAAAAAGCAAATATCCAAAATCTCAGGGGATGTGTTGCAAAATGGCCAAAAACTTATAACTGCACTTTAAAGTTCTGTGACTGAAACGAAATATGCAGAAACTCCTAGGTATGCCTGCAAAAACGCCAAGTCACGTGCACAGACGCACGTGACCTGGCAGGGGGCAAACCAAAATATTACAAAAATATGGGGTGCTGAATGCAAAATAGACAAAAGTAATTAAACGGCAGATGAATGTTTGAGCATTAATATAAAATACAAAAATCTGCAGGGGAGAAAATGCAAAATACCCCCGCAGAATTGATCCAACGGCTCCTCTATCTTCGCTTAGCCACGCGTCAGCACAGGAGGCGCCGATGACGCTTCGGATCCAGCGGTTGCGATTAGATTGGCGATGAAGATCGTGCGGCCCTGGTATTGTGAGATCCGATGGCTGTAGGATGCGCAGGACGAACAGCTCCTGATCTGACGACAGACGGGGGCGATGGAAGAACAGGGAGGAAGGCTCGCAGCTGCGAGCTTCCTCCGACGATGGCATCCTCCTTTGGTGTCAGATGGGACTCCAAAATGGCCGGATCGTCGCCTGCAGGTCCCCTCTGACGGTTGGTGGCGGCAAAAAGTGGTGGAGGCTTCTGGAGGTCTCTCACGGCGGCGAGGCCAAGAAGGTCCCCAGGTAGCTCCGACGATGCGCAAAATCGCCTCCAGACGTTCCTTCTAGCTCCTTGAGACCTGCAAGAAAAGGTGACACCGTCGAGGGCAAAATACCTCGACGGTTTGCGAAGCAGATGGGTGTGTGCGAAAGGGAAAACGAAGTTGGCCGGAACCACTCCGGCGAGGGTGCGTGATGTGATGATGAAAGAGGCGGGACGCGAAATGAAAGGTGGCGAAACGTTCCTAAAGCTACCGGGAGTAAAAGCAAACAAGAAAAAGAGAACAAAAACAATACCTCAAGCCCAGGAAGGGTGAGGTGATACCTCGACGGTGGCGGGACATCGGAGTTAGCTGGAACACGGCCGTTGAACCTCGCCGCACCTCGACGGGGGTACGGGGAGCCTACAGGAGTCTCTACCCTCACTCACCCGGAGGTTTGAAGCTCTCCAAATCGGTTCAAAGTTCAAAGGTGGAGGAATGGGTTTTTTGAAAGGGTAGTCGACGGACGAGAAGAACGAGGCGATGGCGGGCAGAGCAGCGATGCAATCCCCAATGTGAGCCTAGGGCGTGTAAGCTGGATGGTCAAGGAGCAATGTTGCAGAAGACACCATCATGAAAAGATAAAGGCTTGACCTCGATAAATCCACAAAGCGGACAAAAAACGAGGGCTGACAGAGTCTACAGGATCTAGGGCCAGAGAGTTGACCCGCCAGTCAACTCTCCTGGCCCACTGGTTGGCCCACGTGGACCAACCAGGAAAATTCTTGAAAAAATGTTTTCTAAAATCATTTAAAAATAGAAAATGATTTATTTAAATTTAAGTTTTATAAATAAAAAATATTTATTATTTTATAAAGTATTTTATTCTGATTTTTAATTATTTTTATGAGGTATATTTTTACAAGTTCCCTTTTATACCCTTTATAGGTATATATACCTATATATTTTATTAATTTATTTTTATTTTGTGTTTTTAATTTCTTTAATTTTGTTTATTATTTTATATAATTATAGAATACTTTTATACACTTAAAAAATATTTTTATTTTATTTTTCTGATATATTTTATACACTTAATAAAATAACAGTACAAAGTATACATGTATGTATATAGGTATTTTACCTATGTCTTTTATATACAAGTATTTTTATTTTGAGTTTTCTTTGAGTTTTTATTCTGATTTTAATATACAAATAAACTATAAGTAATATTTACAAAATTATAAAAAATATAAAATTATGATGATAAAGAATAAATAAATTGAATATTTTAATCTGTACAAGTATACAATAAGGATCCAAAACTCAACTTTCAAACCGTAGCTCTGCCAAATGCAAAATCACTGCCATTAAATAGCTTATTTTAAATTATATACAATTAAAGGTGAGTTTGCTGCATTTAGAGTCTTTATTTGTGAGATACAGGTTTGGGAAGTTGGGATTCTGGATTTTTATGCAGACCATAACCTTTTTATCTGTACATTATTTTTGAGTGAAATCAATTTTGTATTTTTATTTATTTTATTATCTACAAATTTCATGTACAAAGTTTATTTATTTGAGGTATAAAAAGTGGAACCAAAAATAGGTCCCAAAATGAATAAAGAATGAATAAAACAAAAGGAATTTTCATTGTATTCTGGCCCTTATCGCCCCCTACTTTATTCCTTGTCGACCTAGTCATCAAGATGCCTAGGTCTCGGGGTTTCGGGTCATAAAATATTTACAATATTTTATTCTTTTTTTCTTTTATTTATTCTATAATTTTGGCTTTAATTACAATATTTTATACACTAATTACATGCACATGCATGAATGCTAAGATGCTGGATTTAATGCTATTTACACGCATTTACTAGGGTTTTTTGAGGCCAAAATGATAGAATAAAGATGATGAAATGTGGATTCATCATCCCCTTATACTTTACCTTTGCTAGTCCCTAGCAAACACTTATGCAATAAGTGCAGAAAAAGGAAAAAATAAAGAAAAGAAAAAGAAGAAAGATGGATGAAGTTTAATTATCAAACTTGTCTTCACAAAATCAAAGTTTGGAGCTTAAGTCGGACCTTTGGAATTTTAGTGCGGGCAGAACCTTAATGAGAACCAGATTTGAAATCCAACAGTCTCTGAGAATCCCAATACTCTGCTCAAGTCTCTTCAATAGCCATGTTAGAAATATCTCAACTCATACGCAAACCCTTACGACTATGAATCTGACTCGTACAGTGTAAGTGATAGTGGCTCTCCCCAACTAGAATGACAAAGAGACTTACTTCTCCAGCATGACGACCCAATGATTCCCCAATCCAATAACTCCATCCTCGAGGAGCGGGGTATTCCCTTCTAAGTTCAAGTGGCAACCAGCTCAAGAGGAGGGGGTGAAGAGAAGAATGGATAGTAGCCAGTGTAGCTACCTATCTTGGATGCAAGACCAGTGTAGTCAAGTCATCCAGCTGCAGGCTCACATATTTGACTTTGAAACTCGAGCTTGCTTATTGTCTTTACAACATATGTACATACTTTGCAGGCATTTTTATTTTTGTACAGGCCTGACCATTTTTTTAAAATACTATTCACAGCAGCATTTACATAAGGAGTTTTTCCTCTTGAGCCAGTAGACTATCCCTCTTTTGAAGCTTTATTGCAACCCACACTTTCCTGTATTTAGACTTCCTCATCACTGGATGGGTTGGGGTGCACTTCCCTCCCTAGAGGAGGACAAGTGTTTCCACTTGTGTGCGTCTCATACCGGCAAATCCAATCCCCTCACCACTCCAACTGAGTTGAGCCATGTGAAAGGTGCAGGTGTCCAAGTTAGGTCATTATCAACAAGAGTCGTGCGTGTGCTCCGAAATACTCTACTTAGGCAGTCAAGAATCCATTGAACCAAGTCTCGTGATTCTCAAAGAATTAAGTCAACTAGACCTGAAGTACCTCAAACCCAGTTCCTATAAGGTTCCTGTAATTAGGTAGATTTTAAGGTCCACTCAAGCTCCAATCTCCGGATTTTATTTAGACTTGTTCAACTATCAAACTCAATCCAAAAAATGCTCATGTTATGCAATGATATGTAGAATGCAAAAAATATTTTTGTGATGCAATTTTCAAAGATTTTGAACTTTTTATGGATTTTTAAAAAGATGATGATGATGCATATGCATTTTTTCATTTTTCAACTAGATTTTTCAGATGTTTTTGGATTTTTAATTTTGCAAATGTTTTTGGAATTTTTAAAAACAAAAAGATTTGGGCTAAAAGCTAGGTTAAAATATTTACACGGGAGTGCTTCTTATATATACAAGAAGTGGATTTTAAGAATTTACAAGGGTAAGTGGTCAATTTTATAAATATCCATTCCTCAAACTTATTTGACACAGGTTTTTCAAACAATTTTGAAAACTACAGTCCAAAATAAATTTTACAAATAATTTTACAAACATGTACACACATTTGAAAATCATTTTGCAAAGGTTTTTCAAACAGTATAGATAGTTTTTTCAAAATATTTTTACAACCATTTTTCAAACCATTTGCAAATCATTTTTCAAACATTTTTATTTCACACAAAGAAAATAAACTTTACAAACCAAAATATTTTTACAAAGGTTGAAACAAAACGTTTTCCAAATAGTTTTCAAAGGATTTTCACAAAGATTTTCAAACTATTTTTCAAACATTTTGCAAAAAACATTTTCACCTGATTTATTAATCAGTAAGTACAAAAAGAATTTGAGGAATAATAACATCCTTTTTATTAGGGTTTTTATAGAATTTTAAAGAATAATTAGCCATAACTATTAGGAAAATACGAAAGTACGAGTTATGGCTAAAGTATATACGTAGTATATACAACCCCCCTATACTTAGCTTGAGCTATGTCCTCATAGATCGGAGAGAAAAGAGAAGACATAACTTGTGCTAAGTATAGGCAAGTCAAAAGAATAAATGAATGAACGAAGGAACAACAGAATGAGAAGTTGACCGTCCCCCCTATACTTAGGATCAAATAATCCTAAGTATAGCAGACTGTACACAATGCAGGGAGGGTGAAGGGTGGGAATGAACAGATCGTACTCAGATTGTCTCCCCCTATACTTAGGGTAAGATTTCCCTAAGTATAGACAAGAAGAGGAGACAATGGAGAGGACCAAAGAATAGAAAGCTCGGGGTGCACACCCCCCTATACTTAGGACAAAGTACGTCCTAAGTATGGAAAACTATCTACAAGGGGCGACACCTTTTTTATACAAAAAGAAGATAGAAAAGGAAAAGAAGAAAAGAAGAAAAGAAGAAAAGATATCAGGATGGAAGAAGAGATCGTGAGGATATACACATCGCTCCCCCTATACTTAGGGTAAAAGAAGCCCTAAGTATAGGCAACAACAGGAGTGATGCCACAGAATGAAGAAAGAACACTCGGCTCGTCCACCCCCTATACTTAGGACACAGTACGCCCTAAGCAAGGCAGACACGAGAATGGGTAGACGAGCAAGACGGGAGAGAGACGGGGGTACACAAAAATGAATATACAACAGAGATGGATGTACAAATGATCAAGAAGGTAGAAAGCAGATTTTCTTGCGAGACCGCTGAGGGATAGATCTAGTGTGGTGCAAGTCGACATCGGGGTCCACAGTGGACGGAAGCCGATCAGGGTCGACAGAGTGAAGGCCCTCAGTGGAGTCGAATCGGAAAGGGACGAACTGGTCAATGGAAGTAGTATGGCTAGGTTCGCCCTTGGTGGTCCTATGGTGTGAAGGCGCAGTCGGGTGAGTGGAAGACGTACGACTGGGTCTGGCCTTAGAGGTCTTGCTGATATCAAAGTGGAATGGGACAAACTCATCATCCTCAGAAGAAGTGTAATCGAAGTCGTCCTGTGAGGTCTCGTCCAGGTCAAAATCAAAAGGAACGAAATCATCAGTGGAAGCATACGAACTCTGTTCGTCCTCAAGAATCTCACCCAGATCATCTTTATCAAGAGGCCAGAAATTTTTAATATTCGCATCATAAGCGACCTCAATCATCATTACTTTTGAGTGACCAGGAACATACTTATCAGTGGAAGTAGTCAAATCAGGTCCGTCCTGTCTAATTTTTGTATCTTCCCGCCACTCAATGGGATCAATCACGTAAATGCTTTGGATTTCATTAACACATCGCCACACACCAGAAGGAGGAACTGTGAGGTCTATGCTTTCCGATTTCCTCCCCTTTCAGGGGATTCTTCGGGTCTCATCAGGGGTCGCTAAGCAAACATCTATAATATCATCAAATTGGTCACAGGCCTCGGAGTCAGCTAGAATCGGTGAGGGTGCATTAGGTGCAGGTCTTTGGTCTACTATGGGTGCAGTAATCAACACTTCGCTCTCGTCAACAGGACGGAAGCGAATCTCTCCTGATCCATAGTCAATAACGACCCTCGCAGAGGTGAGAAATGGTCGTCCCAGGATGATTGGAGATGGCTCCCCTGTGGAGGTCTCCATGGGCAACACGACAAAATCAATATGGTGGCTCGTGCCCTGAATAGAAATGACGGCGTTTTTAAGGATACCCTTCGGCCTCTTGATAGATCCATCAACAAACTGTACGATCATCCTGGTTTTCTTGAGAGGCCCTAAGTGAAGATACTGTACCAGCGAGAAGGGTAATATGCTAATAGATGCACCGCCGTCCAGGAGAGTGTGATCACAAGTGTAGTCAGAGATGGTGCAAGTGATGAAAGGGGTAGTTGTGTTCTTCTTTCTAGGAATAGGACGGTGTGTGATGGCGTGGGCAGTGGCCATGGTCAGAATGTGATGCTCAGATCTGCTCCTCCGCTTTCTCTTCTTGGGAAGAGGGGCAGATAAATCAGTCATGGCCTGATGAAGTGGGGCACGGATGATCTCATGAATGGTGGCCACCACTTCGGGTTCAGTCAACATTTTTTTTGAATTTTTGGACTTCCTCCATACAAGGGAGGAAGTCGGAATCAGCATGTACACGAGGCATGCCAAGAGCAGTCTGTACATCGGCATCCTCGGGGTCAAAGGTGGGACTAGGTGCGAATGGATGTGTGGTCACGAGTTCTGGCAAGTGGACTCTCTCCTCACAATATGAATCAACCAAGTGTCTCCTGAACTCTTTTTGGATTTTTAAATTTATCTCATTTTTTGTGTTTTGGGCGATTGCAATCTCCCTTGATCTCCCACAAGGAAATCTGTATCCTCGACGAATGGAGCGTCAATCTATTTTCTCCTCAAGATATCCATACCATCATTCATCAAATCAAGACGCTCTATCATTCGGTTCAATATATCACTCATAGAGATCGAGGGAGGTGACTCCAATAGGTCAGACTCAGGTGGATGTGAAGGTGGAGGTGGAGGTGGGTAAAAATCCGAGGTCTGATGCTGTGGCTGGGACGGGTATGTACAAAAATCAGAAAAAGTAGGAGGAGGGTCCTCCTGATAAAAGTGAGGTGGACCAGCTGGAGTGAACGAGGGATCCACATAGTCCGGATAAAATGCGCTCCAGGGGTCCATCTCAAAAACAAAAGAAAATGATCGGGAGAGCACGAAGGTCAAGTCAAGAGAGTGAAAAAGAAGGCGTAAATGCGCAGAAGCGATCTAGGACACACACAAAACAATCACAAGCAGAAATGAAAACAAGTCAAACCCTTAATTCACCTACTCAACTCGGTAGAAACCGCAAAGAGCGGTCTTTTTATCTTGTCTGTTTTAGAGTTAGGTGAGAAGTCAAAAAGTTGCGCAAACACTCAGGGGCTGAATGGGATTTGGGCACTAACCTTAGTGTGTGCGCGAGCAAGTAAAAGCGAAGACAATGAGGGTATTACTCGCCCCAAGAAAATATTTATCTTTTTTTGGTCGATTTTAGGGTCAAGTAATATTAACAGTCCCAATTTTATTGGTTATCACTTTTTTTTTGAATTTTTAATGAGAATGCACGAGCCTATCGCAGAATCAATTCCTTTAAGCACCTAGGTTGGAAAAATCAGAGGTAGAGGAGCAGAAGAGCAATGCAAGCGGCAAATCAATGATGTATGCTAAAGAGAAATGCTCACCTTGCCTCCAGCACTCTACATGCAAGGATGCTCAGCAGAATTGAAACCTATCTATATGCAAATGCAAACCAATGAAATCGCCCTTAGTGTGAGAAGCTGCTATTATCGTGAAGAATCACAAGTCGGTCACCGATCTTCAATCCAGGAGTCCGGTCTAGGCTCACCCCTCCTCCTCTCGACAAATCGAGTTCAGGAGCAGCGCTTGGCAGGGTGGGTCGCGGCACGAAGGCTCGAAGATGATGAGGCGACTAAAGTTTTGAGCTAAGTCCAAAGCGCACTATAGATACATGCAAGATATTAAGTGTTTGGCCTTGGTCTATCGCAAGCAACTCCTACAGCTAAGGGCTCAATCACACAAAAGAAATAAAATCAAAACCGAGAAAACAAAATAAAAAAAATGCGATGAAAAGCCAACAAAACCGTGGTGAGCCCCCAAGTGAACAATCACTTGGAAATTAGGCCCGAAAGTCCAATGTCTAGTGTACATGTATTATTACAAATTAAAGTCTATCTCTTACTAAAATTACAAAAATAAATACAGAAAATAAATGCAACAACTAGGGTAGAGCTCGGTCTTCAAAAATCTCTTCGTCTCCTCGGTGCTCGGCTGGCAGATGTCGGCTTCACATGGGTGCGTAGGCGCCTAGGGTGGAGCGCCTCCCTCGATCCGCGGTACCTCACACAAAGTCAACAAGAGAGGGGGTTAGACAGCTCAGCATTTATATCAAAAATAAAGAAAATAAAATAACTAAAAATAAAAGCCGCGAAATAGACAAACAAACGCAATTACCAACAAGAAACTTGAACTAAGCGTTGTTGCTCCCCAACAACGGCACCATTTGATAATCGGGGATATCGAGGGTCGTACGGTTTCACAAGGCGAAACTGCAGTCGGTGTCTTGACTGCTCAAAATTCCCTAATTAATCAATAATTAACCTATAATCAATAAATCAAACAATGACAAGCAAAAGTGGAGTTAAAATTTATTATAACTCTACAAACAGGTGTATAGTGGAAGTAGGTAGAGTGTCGAACATAGGGAGCAAGGCAGGATAGATCAAGCAAGTGCAAAAATGTGATGGTGATCAATTGTCTACAAGATGCAAATGTTTTTGTGGGTTTTTAATTTTTAATTTTTTTATTTAATTTTTAATTTTATATTTTGATTTTTGATTTTCTGATTTTATATTTATATTTTTTTGTTTTTACAAAAATAATATATATATACTATAAGGAAAGAGGTGATAATATATTTATAAAAATAAGGAAAAATGCATGAAAATTAAGAAATAAAATCTTTTTGGTTTTTTTATATTTTTATAGTGTTTTTGTGAATTTCAGGATTTTTCAGAATATTTTTGGTATTTTTAAAAGCCAAAATACAAGAAACAGTGACTAAAGCTGTTGACTGAAAGTAAAATAGGAATGAAAAATAGCAAACAGCAACAAAATTTTCCCAAATTAATTTTAAAATAATGGGAATAAAATAGGGAAACTACATGACCTGAACTTGCATTTTTTTGTTTTTTCTAGAATTTTTTAGATTTTTTGAAGTTTTTAGGTATTTTCTAATTTTTAATGTTTTTGTTTTGAAATTTTTAATGATTTTTGGACTGACACTAGAAGACACTAAAATAGACCTTAGGTGATTTTTTTAGAATTTTTCAAAGTGTTTTGAATTTTTTGGTATTTTCTAATACAAACAATAGCTAAAGTGCATGTTTTGATTTTTAATAAATATTAAAATGCAATAAAAATGCAATGAAAAAATATGGCGTGAATATGCCATGCAACAGGAGTTTAAATTGATTTTTGTAGAATTTTTGGGTGTTTAGAGATGCATGCAATAATTAGAGAAAACATAAAGAAAATACAAGCCTTGCAGAGGCCTTTTTGTAAATATATAAAAGTGAAGGGGCCTCTGCGCAATTTCCACACAAAATATAATACAAAATAGGCAAGTTACTGGACCAAATCAAAATAGCAAAAACCGCGAGGGCCTTTTGGCAAAAAGCCCACCCACGCGCGTGCGACGCACACGCCTGGGGAGGACTAAAAATCAAATATCCAAAATCTCAGGGGCTGTGTTGCAAAATGGCCAAAAACTTATAACTGCACTTTAAAGTTCTGTGATTGAAAAGAAATATGCAGAAACTCCTGGGTGTGCCTGCAAAAACGCCAAGTCACATGCACAGACGCACGTGACCTGGCAGGGGGCAAACTGAAATATTACAAAAATATGGGGTGCTGAATGCAAAATAGAAAAAAGTAATTAAACGACAGATGAATGTTTCAGCGTTAATATAAAATACAAAAATCTGCAGGGGAGAAAACGCAAAATACCCCTACAGAATTGATCCAACAGCTCCTCTATCTTCACTTAGCCACGCGTCAGCACAGGAGGCGCCGATGACGCTTCGGATCCAGCGGCTGCGATTAGATTGGCGATGATGATCGTGCGGCCCTGGTATTGCGAGATCCGATGGCTGTAGGATGCGCATGACGAACAACTCGTGATCTGACGGCAGAGGGGGCGATGGAAGAACAGGGAGGAAGGCTCGCAGCTGCGAGCTTCCTCCGTCGATGGCGTCCTCCTCTGGCGTCAGATGGGACTCCAAAATGGTCGGATCGTCGCCTGCAGGTCCCCTCTGACGGTTGGTGGCGGTAAAAAGAGGCGGAGGCTTCTGGAGGCCTCTCACGGCGGCGAGGCCAAGAAGGTCCCTAGGTAGCTCCGGCGATGCGCAAAATCACCTCCAAACGTTCCTTCTAGCTCCTTGAGACCTGCAATAAAAGGTGACACCGTCGAGGGCAAAATGCCTCAATGGTTTGCGAAGCAGATGGGTGTGTGTGAAAGGGAACGAAGTTGGCCGGAACCACTCCGGCGAGGGTACGTGATGTGATGATGAAAGAGGCAGGACGCGAAATGAAAGGTGGCGAAACGTTCCTAAACCTATCGGGAGTAAAAGCAAACAAGAAAAAGAGAACAAAAACAATACCTCAAGCCCAGGAAGGGCGAGGTGATACCTCGACGGCGGCAAGACACCGGAGGTAGCTGGAACACGGCCGTTGAACCTCACCGCACCTCGACGGGTGTATGGGGAGCCTACATGAGTCTCTACCCTCACTCACCCGGAGGTTTGAAGCTCTCCAAACCGGTTCAAAGTTCAAAGGTGGAGGAATGGGGTTTTTGAAAGTGTGGTCGACGAGCGAGAAGAACGAGGCGATGGCGGGCAGAGCAGCGATGCAATCCCCAATGTGAGCCTAGGGCTTGTAAGCTGGATGGTCAAGGAGCAATGTTGCAGAAGACACCATCATGAAAAGATGAAATGCTTGACCTCGATAAATTCGCAAAGCGGACAAAAAACGAGGGCTGACAGAGTCTACAGGACCTAGGGCCAGAGAGTTGACCCGTCGGTCAACTCTCCAGGCCCCCTGGTTGGTCCACGTGGACCAACCAGGAAAATTCCTGAAAAATGTTTTCTAAAATTATTTAAAAATAGAAAATGATTTATTTAAATTTAGGTTATTAAATAAAAAATATTTATTATTTTATAAAGTAATTTATTCTGATTTCTAATTATTTTTATGAGGTATATTTTTACAAGTTCTCTTTTATACCCTTTATAGGTATATATACCTATATATTTTATTAATTTATTTTTATTTTGTGTTTTTAATTTCTTTAATTTTGTTTATTATTTTATATAATTATAGAATACTTTTATACACTTAAAAATATTTTTATTTTATTTTTCTGATATATTTTATACACTTAATAAAATAACAATACAAAGTATACATGTATGTATATAGGTATTTTACCTATGTCTTTTATATACAAGTATTTTTATTTTGAGTTTTCTTTGAGTTTTTATTCTGATTTTAATATACAAATAAACTATAAGTAATATTTACAAAATTATAAAAAATATAAAATTATGATAATAAAGAATAAATAAATTGAATATTTTAATCTGTACAAGTATACAATAGGGGTCCAAAACTCAACTTTCAAACCGTAGCTCTGCCAAATGCGAAATCACCGCCATTAAATAGCTTATTTTAAATTATATACAATTAAAAGTGAGTTTGCTGCATTTGGAGTCTTTATTTGTGAGATACAGGTCTGGGAAGTTGGGATTCTGGATTTTTATTCAGACCATAACTTTTTATCTGTACATTATTTTTGAGTGAAATCAATTTTGTATTTTTATTTATTTTATTATCCATAAATTTCATGTACAAAGTTTATTTATTTGAGGTATAAAAAGTGGAGCCAAAAATAGGTCCCAAAATGAATAAAGAATGAATAAAACAAAAGGAATTTTCATTGTATTCTGGCCCTTATCTCCCCCTACTTTATTCCTTGTCGACCTAGTCATCAAGATGCTTAGGTCTCGGGGTTTTGGTTCATAAAATATTTACAATATTTTATTCTTTTTCCTTTTCTTTTATTTATTCTATAATATTGGCTTTAATTACAGTATTTTATACACTAATTACATGCACATGCATGAATGCTAAGATGCTGGATTTAATGCTATTTACACGCATTTACTAGGGTTTTTGAGGCCAAAATGATAGAATACAGATGATGAAATGTGGATTCATCATTGACCCGGGTCAATCTCCTCCCTCATAGGTCCGACCTAGGAACTTGTTCGTTGGACCCGATTTCTTCTATTTCTCCAGCTTGAGTCTGATAGCTATTCACCTCGGATTGCAAACCCCTATGCTCCATGAAGATCCGTGACCTTTGCGGATACCTAAGATGGTCTGAATCCCCCTTGGTTCGCATGAAAATTCCCTATCCTTCGAGACACATGGGGGCCCTATAAATATTCTCACCCGCTCCTCCACGGGGGTAGCTCGCTCCTCACCGCTTTTTGATCCACTAGGAAACCCTAGGATAGTGACAGGATCCTGTGGAGCTCTTTGTAGTAGATCCGATGGTTGATTGAGTCGACGCTTGTACGTGGCCAGAGCTCTTCACCGCGTTCAGCCTCCTCAACCTCCCACAGCTGGGTCGAGGCCACGACCTCGCCGTTCACTTCCCCGTTCTCCGTCATCCTATCCTAGATCATCAGGTACCCTTTCATTCCTTTTTTTTGGCCATTTTCTTTCGATCATCACATCGTCGCCACCGTCTGCCATAGTTGCTCCGACCATCAGGTTGGAGTTCCGTCGCATCCACTTATCCGCGTAGATACACTCACCACATCATCACCCACCTTCTAGCATAACATGATCAACCCTAGGATCGATCATATGATAAATTTTGGGGCTCGACCTTCTAACCTCATCTATGCCGGAGGTTCCATTCCCCCACCACTTCCTTTGTTGTTTCTGCTAAATAACCTCGGTCAGAGATTCGCCTCTGAGCCTCAAATTCCCTTGCAGGTTCAGGTGTGCGCGAGAAGGATGAATCAACCCTCGCCTGAAGAGGCGGAGCAACTCCAGGTTCCTTCTCCTCTAAAACTCCATCGAGCTGTGCTCCGTCCCATTGAAGCCCTCCTCCCGACGCGGAACCACACCAGGGGACTGCTGGACCCTTCGGCCAACCCATCAAAGCATCACAACACGAGACATTTCTGATCGAGTTCACGCCGGTGCCACCTTCATCCTTGTTCATCCAGACTCCTTATCATCGTCGGATGGAGAGGCACGCTTCTAGATTTGATAGGGACCACCAACTCTTGCCCTAATCCAAGTAGTTCGATCAGATCTAGGTCAGATCTGTACCGCACATCATGTACTTTTCACCTGATCATCAGATCTGCACCAACGGTCCATCAGAGTCGTACACTAGCACCACGTTCCTGCACTGTCAGATCTCTTCTAGATCCATCAAAGATGTACGTCAGAGTCATGCGTGCCGCATGCTCCTGTAGGGTATATTTCACCTTTTTACCTACTTTTTCTGCTATTTCTGTTTAGTACAATAAATGTAAAAATTAGTTATAAAAATTTGCAGTAAAGCCGTCGTGTTTTCTATATTTGCAATTTAGTCCTTCTGAACTGCATTCACGTGCCTGTACAAGTGCTTTTCTGGGTTATTTTCTTATCTCATCCTGAACTTTCATGTTTTAATGAAATCAAAGTAACTTTTGGGAAGTTACATTTATTCCCTTGTGAGTGCTGATTCACATGCCATACATGTTTTTTGTCCTTTTTGTGCTTTGGCCTTTATGATTTTACTGTGTGTTATTGTTTGGCCCCTTAACTGAAACTAATTGCATCTAGGTCCTTGCCTTCCAATAATTTTATTTTTATCTATAGTTGCTGCAATAAATAGCAAAATTCATCTAAAAACCCCATAAAAATTAGAATACATGTATGTTAGTGTGTTCTTCATGTGGTATTGTTTTTCATTATTTTACTATTATTAAAAATTCAAAAACAACCCAAAAGTTCCCCCATTTGTCTTTAAAAATTCATAAAATTCGAAAATTCCTTTAAAAATTCTAAAAAATTAGGTTAGCTTTATTTTTAGATATTTGATTTTTTATCCTAATTTCATCTTATTTTCTTTTTTAAAACTCTAAAAGTTTACAATACCCTAAAAACACCATAAAAATCATATAAAATCTTTTAAAAACCTAAAGTTGTGTTCTTGGTCTTTGTTTGTAGATAATCACTTATACTTTTTGATAAAAATTAACAACTAGGAGTTTCGAACCTATTTTCTATTTTTAATTTGAAAAATACTCCTGGCTGTGCACTGTTTGCTTTATTCACTTTTTAATCATTTTGAAAATCCTAGAAAATCTAAAAATCCCTGAAAAATTAGAAAAATAGTAAAAATTTGTCAAAAACACAAAAAACATTTTTATTTGATTTTTCTGGACATTGTTTTTGAAAAAGACAAAAAAGTGTTTGTGTATCCTTTATTCATTATTTTTATTTGCTTTACCTTGAAATTTAAAAATATAAAATTTGAAAAATTTAAAATAATTAAAAACTTAAAATCAAAAAACATAAAAAAATATAAAAATAAAAAACCCATGAAAATTAATTAGATAAAAAAATTCACAAAAATCCAAGAGTAGTTTGCATTTGAGTTTCCTTCTTTTTAGTCTTTGATTTTCATTGATTATATAACACTAGTTTAATAACAGTTGCCTCCTTGTGTTTGACCCTGGTTACTATACTAGGTTAATAAAAGTAGCTTAGATTACTCTCTTATATTTGCTTGACTCGTTTTGTGGTTAAATAATTTTTCTCGATTTCTAGGCTAATATCTGGGGTGACATCGATGTTGTTAATTGCTTAATTTCATTAACTTAACCCTAGTCAGTCGTCCTGTGACATCAGATCCCTAGGGAGGTGGTACTTGATAGAGATTCTTGGTTTACCTCACATTACAAAGAGGGTTCATTAAGGCCATATAGGTAGATCTTTGCTTATTATCTAAAAATAGATGGTCAGATTAAGATGACCATTCGATTACTAGAGGACCTACTTTGAGCTTGTGGATTAGATTAGAAATAATCATGGAAGGATCACTTATCTCTAATAAAGTTCCTGTACAACACCAACTACCATGTTGACATCGGTATGGCCCCCTTTGAATCAATATACAAACGTAGATGTATTACTCTACTTTGTTATTAAGAGGTCATTGTTAAGGACCTCTACACGCCAAGGTTATTGAGGATACTATTAAAACACTAAAGATATCCAAGAAGAATCAACAAGAAGTAGTAAGTACCATAATAACATTAGGAACTGTTGTAATAGTAGTAGCACTAGCATTAGCAGTTGCTGTTGCAGTAATTTTTTAATTAGAGACATTTTCTGGAAGTCACCAAATAACTAAGAATGTGTTTATAATTGGCGGCAACTATCCTGATTGTTGAATACATATTTTTTCGACGGTATCCCAACCACCACAACCTATCAGCATACTTGCGACAACCTATATCATTGCAATGGTTTATATGTTTGATTGTTAAACAATGACCATCACAAAATGTCCTTTGTAGCACATTACATTTGATGCTTCGCTTGCGATGGTTATAAGTTTCTCGCGATAGTAAACGACCCCAACAAATGGTATGTTTTCCTGTAGTGACACTTTGCCTACCTCGACTATAAAGCCCTAGGGATGCTCTATATAGATATCCTCACTAAGGTATCCAATGAGAAAAGTAGTCTTCACATGCATCTATTAGATGTCATAGTCAAGTTGTGCAATTGTAGCTAGAAATATCATAATAGATTTAAGCATGGTCACATGAGAGAATGTCTCATCATATTCGATGCCTTCTTTGTTGATGAGCTCAAAAAATCACCTCTTTAATTCTCGAAATTTGTAGTATAGGAGATGAAATTCGGTCAATGAAAAACCACAAATTCGAAGATGTCGAAGTTATTTTACTTGGCAAGTCTACCAAGGTCAAACACATGACATGAGCCTCTTAGTCAATTTATCGAAAATTATTGATTAATTAGTGAGTGACTATTTTCTAAACCTAGGTCTTCATGCAGAATGATATGCAAAGAGATCATGCAAATGCAGAGATACATGAATATGATGCATGACATTTTTATTTTCTTTTAATGTAACTAACAATGAAATAATCACAATGCATGATGAGTTTCACAAGGCAAGCATGCAGGAGAAGATATACAAATATGCCCTACAAATGTCAACCATTGAGCAATAAATTAAGGTTTCAATTTCAGAGGCAAATTAAGTATAAAGGACAAATAATGGCATTACAAATAATGAGCAAGAGACACCATAGATCATCAAAATTTAACGCATTGAATTAGGTGTCAAATCATGAAATAAAGGATGCCGTTAGATAGAGAATAAAAAACATCAAAATAAACCGCAATTATGCGATTTGGATTTAAAATGTTCAAGATATGAATAAAGCAGTGCTAGGGGTATGCATGTAGTGAAAATGCATAAAAACATAAAGATAAATATTATAAATAGGTCCTTGGAGAACCTATTTGCAATAACTAGAACTTGGAAGGGTTTCCCTGTAAATTTCCATGAAGCACGGGGGCTTTTCTACAATATCCCACAACCGACAGGGCCTCTGTAGAAATTACCCTAGGCACACACATGAGGCACGAGCATGGGGACCTTTTTGTAATTTTGAAGAAGTTCGAGGGTTTAATTGTAATTTACACGTACGTGCTAAGCACATGCGCAGCTAGGCTCAGAGTTCGATTCAGGCTTGGACTGCACGTGGCATTTGCAGGTGATCCGGGAGGAGGCTCATTTCACCCGAGCCTCTTGGATAGTTGTAGAGGCTTGGGCTTCCATCTGGTCCATCCGATCCAGATGATCGAACGATAATTGGTATTCATGCTCTGCCTCCTGCGGTGGCGAGGGGGGGTGCATTCCGACGAGCCAACTTGAGCTCATCCATGCTTCCCCGACTCCTCTAGGGATCAGAGGAGGTCTCTGATGTGCGAGCGAAGAAGATGGGAGAAAGGCGAAGGTGCATCGACTACTAAAGAGGCGGGGTGATGGTGCGTTGTCGGAGGTTGAGCTGGAAATCAACGTGGGGATGCGGATTCTGGCCATTGAGGGATGTGCCTGCAATAAGGGTTACGTATAGCCGAAGGTGTGTGTGTGGGTGCGAGGTGAGTGGAGTGGGGCCTAATCGGGTATAGAAGATGGAGGCCCAATAGGTCTTCTCCGGCATGCTAGAGAAGAAATGGGGTGGTGCGAAGGGGGTTTTGGAGGAGAAAGGCGGTGAGTGGAGGGGTCGACGTGAATGACTGATCGATGGCGGAGGAGGTGGAGTAGTTGATGATCAGTGGAGTGAAGCATACGTTCTAGATTAAATAGGAGAAAACATAAGAAAAACAAGAACAAAAGTACCTGAAGGATTGAGAGGAAGAAGATGAATGATGCGGCCTAGGCTGAGGCTCCAAGGTCATCACACATCGAGGTTGGCCGGCCTCGGAGCTCGTGCCACTGCCGATGAGGCGGATAGTACATGGAAATTTGCCATGGATCACACCTGGGGTTGGGAGTTGTCGTGGCCTCGACAACCGCCCTTCGCTGTCACCGGAGGGCAGAGGAAGCTAGGCTTCAACCTCGTGAGTGGTGGATAGGGAATAAGTGAGGTGGGGGGAAGGTTTTAATAGGTGGCATAGACCGACGGTTTTGTGGTGTAATGGAGGAACTTGTAACGACGGGTGGAGTGATGGAAGGAGGTGTTGGGAGTTACGTGAGGGAGAGGGATGTGCGAGCTACTCGGAGGTGGCATTAGGACTAGGAGAGCAGGTCAAGGGTGATGGCAAAAAATGGAAGGGGGTAATGGTTGTGAAAGGCGTAACAGACATGGGAGGGTCTTTGTTCAGAGGAGGAAAAAGGAGTTATGAAGAGGGTGCATGTGGGCGGTGTGGATCATATCTTAGGATCTGATCCTGTGGCTAGGAAGAGGGCACGGGTTAACGGCTGGGTTGGAGGTGGGAGGAAGATCTGAGGGTTAGGGATGAAGGGACGACGTGGATAGGGCAGAGCCGTACGATGGGAAGTGATCATGTGGTGGAGGAAGAGGCGGAAATGAGAGGTTTGGATGAGATCTTGTGATCTCATCCAATGGTGGATATTGAGGCGGGGATGGATTGACAGGATGAAGGCGGGGAAGGCCAGATCAGACGGTTGAGGAAAATGACGGGTGGCGCGAAGGGGTGCCACCACATGGGCGGCCCAAAGGGCACCACGTGTCTGCTCTAGAAAAATGAAAATTAATAAAAATAAAGAAAATTTGAAAGGAAATAATTAGAAGTTGAATTGGAAGAAGGTCGCAACATAAAAGTTGTAGATCTCGATGAGATCTAAAAGTTTCATGTTGGTTAAAATCCAAAGGAGGTCATTTATACAAAGAAGAAAATTTTATAAGCATTTTTAATGGGTAAAAACATTGTGTTTTGTGGTTCTGATATTGTTTGTCTTTTTAATTTCTTTTTGAAACAAAATAAATATATACAATATTTAATCTAATTTTTAAGGTTTTTTAATAAAATAGAAAAACAAAGAAAATGTCAGTATTTAATGAATTAGGGTTAGATTATATGCAGAATAGGTGTTTGGTTTATTTGTCAAAGATGCAGAATTAATGAAGATTTCTTATGAGGTTCTTATTTTTCGAGGATAAAAATAAAGAATAATGATGATCCAGCAGGGATTCATCATGCCCTATACTTAAACTATGCTCGTCCTCGAACATCTAAAGAATGAAGGAGCTGGATCAATTCCTGACAGTGCATGTGAAATTTCAAGGCTCAATTTATCGAAGGCCCTTAATTTGAGTGATCATAAATTCTAGGCTCAACCCTGCTCTAGTCAAAAGGAATCCAACTTCTCTATTTATCAGACTCACTGTTTGTACATAAAATATAAGGATATGATAATTAGTGTATTACAATCATGAGAGTCGAGTCGAGATGTCACCCAAGGTTCCAGTCCAGGAGACTCTCCTCTAGACCTAATCCTCAACACTAGGGAGTAAGTCGGTTTTTTGCTTCAATCAACTGTCTCATTAGTTTGTCAGACTTGAAAGTGTAGATGGATGGCCAGATGATGGAAGGCATAAGATTGTGTCTATTTTTCTCTTCCTCACATTGGACAAGGGGCCTCTCGAGTGCCTTATTACTCAAAACATGTATATTTTTTGTTTGTTGATTGATGTGTCCGTCAAGAGGATTCGGAGTCGTTTGCAGTTGTTTTCCTGGGAGTACATCAGAGTGTGTCTCTTTTGAGTATCTAAGATACCTTCGACACCAAGACTTGTATCACTATATGATGCAAAGCCCTTTTTTGGTGCTAGCCCGACTCCTTGGTCCGAATAGCATTTGGTCCAAGTAGACACATTGAAATGGTTGGGAGTGCTCGCCTTTGGTGGAAGCTCATAGAGTTTGTATTTGTAATGGTAGAGCTTTTCTTTGTACGAGAGAACTTCTCTCGAATTTTCATTTTATTGTTTGGCTAGCTTCACTGCTTTTACCAAAAGTTGGCGCACACTGATCAACAATTATTTAAGTTTCATCACACCCTGACATATAGGTCAATATCAAGAGATAGCCTGCAAACTTGTTCACATATTTGCCAGGGTTTTGCTGACACTTAGGTTTCTTGAAGTCTTCATTAACTTTATCCCATCCTCGAGCATCATTAAATCATGTCTAAACTCAAATCACCAGTCCTAGTTACTTAAGTGATAACTCTACTCATCTCATCAATCATGTAGTTGTAAAAGTGATGTGCTGATCATATTCTTTATGAGGTAGAGATGAAGAGTCCAATATAGCGCTCAAATCTTTCAAACTAGGAAAGTGTTGATTATTAAGTTTAAACTCCTAATAACTAAGGTTGGCTAACTCAGTCTATCAAGATCTCAGAAATCAAGTGTCTTTAAATCCTCAAGCCTTGAGTGATAGTGAGTGTGTCAGTAATACACCAACTCCAGAGTTAGTGAATTTTTGTGATTTTAGTCTTTTGTAATTTTTTATGATTTTTATTTTTTTAATTTTTATTCTTAAGAGAGATAATGACTGGTCCAAGCTCATATGAATAGTTGCATCTACTTCCAGCCAGTATGGGTGTAAGTATGAACCATTAGACGATTACCCGTGTTACTTGAGGACGGAGCCATAGACAGTGTCCTCTAAACTACCCACTATGCTAAGGGAGACCGTAGTTCCCTCACTGAAGAGTAGCTACTCATTTTAAGCCTAGTAGTCAGAGCCTATACAAAAGAAAATTATTAATTTTTCAGTTTTTATGAAGTTTTTGAATAAAGTTAATCTTTTAATTTAAAAGTTAATCCCTCAAAGATTTTTACACAAATTTTACAAAAATCAGTTCACAAGCATACCTAAACCCTAGTCCAAAAAGTTCTCAAAAATTCTAACATACGAGCTATGGCTAAAGTGTATATACAATAGTATACGGTATACCCCCCTATACTTAACTTTTGCTATGTCATCATAGCACAAGTGATATGAAGCCATATCTCCCGTTAAATATAAGATGATATAGCGGAACTAACTTGGAGGTCCCCCTATACTTAGGTCAAAACTGACCTAAGTTAAGAAGACATATAGAGGGAAGATGGATGGAGTCGGGTCCCCCTATACTTAGGCTGACAATAGCCTAAGTATTGGATGTGTAATTTGGTCTGGGGGACCCGTGGTTTTTAGGGTTAAAGGGGCTATTTATACAGATGTCTGGTTGCTTGGAGATTGGGGAGGGGGGAGGGGGGAGGTGATGAATTTTTACAGATGAAGATGTGGGAGGGGAGGGTGAGTGAATATACAAGGATGGATGTGTGTGTGTGTATGTGTGGGGGGGGGGTGGAGATCATCAAGTGATCTACTTTTTTTTGCACAGGCGAGCCCTCGAACGAGGACCACTAGAAATGCATATGGTACAATATTTTTTTATAAAAAAATGCATGAATGAAATGTCGATAAATCTTCCTTGAATCCTTATGAGTTTTCTCTGCGGCTCTACGTAGCAGGAGCTTCCAACTCCATGCCTCCATGGATCTCAAGCGTCCTCGGTCTCCATGGGCCCTGCCACAAATAAATTGTCAGAAAAAATCTCGAAAAATAATCAACGCATGATGTAGAAACAACACAATGAGATGACATGAAAATGTTCACATCAATAATAAAAACCATAAAATTCAACAAACAAATAATCATGAGCCGTGTCCCCGGCAATGACGTCATTTGATGAGCTCGAAAAATCACCTCTTTAGTTGTAAAAAAATTGTAGTATAGGAGACGAAATTCGGTTAATAAAAAAACCACAAATTTGAAGATGTGGAAGTTATTTTACTTGGCAAGATAAAAAACCACAAATTTAAAGATGTGGAAGTTATTTTACTTGGCAAGTCTACCAAGGCCGAATACAGGGACACGTGCCTCTTAGTCAATTTATCGAAAATTATTGATTAATTAATGTGATTATTTTCAAAACCTAGGTCTCCATGCAAAATGATATGCAAAGAGATCATGCAAATGCAGAGATACATGAATAAGATGCATGGAATTTTTATTTTCTTTTTAATGTAATTAATAATGAAATGATCAAAATGCATGATGAGATATACAAGACAAGCATGCAAGATAAGATATACAAATGTGCCCTACATATATCAAATCATTGAGCAATATATTAAGGTTCAATTTCAGAGGCAAATTAAACACAAAGGACAAATAATGGCATTGTAAATAATGAGCAAGGTACACCATAGATCATCAAAATTTAGCGTAATGAATTAGGTGTCAAATCATGAAATAAAAGATACCGTTAGATAGAGAATAAAACAAACTCCAAAATGAAATTGAAATCATGCGATTTGGAGATAAATGCTCAAGATATGAATAAAATAGTGCTAGGGGAATAAATGTAGTGAAAATGCATAAAAAATAAAGATAAATATTACAAATAAGTCCCTGAGAGGACCTATTTGCAATAACCAGAATTCGGAGGGCTTCCCTATAAATTTTCCATAAAGCGCGGGGGCTTTCTATAATATCCCACTACAGATAGGGCCTCTCTATAAATTACCTCAAACACACACGTGAGGAGCGTGCACGCGAGGCACGTGCCTGGGGACCTTTTTGTAATTTTGAAGAAATATGAGGGTTTAACTGTAATTTTCCCAACCTGTACGTGTGGAGTGAAGGATATTGTAAGATCCTTAAGCCTATCGTGGAAGTGTGAGGATCACATCGTATGCGATCGAGAGCGACTAGTCGTACTAGTTGCTCGAGGCAACAGAATTTAAAAACTTTTTCGATGATGAAACCACATGATCCAAGAACACTTCTCAGATCATTTCATCTAAACCACAAAAAAGTACTAGGTTTAACTCTTGAAGCATGGTTGCGATCTAATCTCTAAACGAAGAGACCTCCTGTCTCAAGTTCGATCCAACGGAGAAGACGCTTGCGAGCGCGTTGATGAGACGCATGCTCCTCGTAATCCAGGTTGATGATCCAAGCGGAGAATCTCCTGATCTCATCACACGAGATCCGACATCTTCTTCATGAGTGGGGTGCACCAAAGGAGATGAAGATCCATGAGTAAATACTTCGGCAGCATAACGACGATGCTGCGACAATGGAGACTCTCTCAATGGGCTCCATGGTAAACAACCACAACGAGAGAGAGGGAGAGAGAGCTGGCGTGTAGATAGAGAAAGCGAGCATTAGTTAAAATATATTTCAAAGATCAAGGGGTGCCTCTTCTTATATAATGTTTTGGGATCCATGGATTTCAATCCATGGACAACACAAAATCAATGGATGTGATTGATTTATGTTTCTTTCAATGGGCATGATATTGTTGTTTTTAAAACACAATAATAATTAATTTAATTAAATTATTATATATTGATAATTCAATATAATTAATTTCAACTCAAATTAATTAATTAATCTTGGAGATAATGAGAAGATTGACCTTATCCCCTAAAAAAGGGGAGAATGGGTCTATCTCCTCAATATCTCATGAGATCTCATTATCTCATGAGATCTCATTATCTCATGATATCTCCAAGATTTACACCAACACTTGTTGTAAATTATTTTACAAAAATAATTCATAATTATCTTGTGAATATTGCAATCATGTCATTGGAAAAATGTGATTCACATTCACATCCCAAAACAAAATGTAAATTATATTTTCATTTAATTATCCAATGTAAATCCAATTCACATCAATAATTAGCCAACAAATATAAATCACAATAATCTCTCTTATATACTATAAATCACATTTACAATATATTTATGATTAATATGGATAGTTCTATCCACATTATTCATATCTGTGATAATTAAATCACATTTAATCATGTTGGATCTCTATTCTCATGTGTCCAAATAATATGAATCACATGCACATTATTCACATCTTTGATAATTAAATAACATTTAATTATCTTAGATAACTCTCCTTATAATATGAATCAAATTCATATTATTTATGATAATTAAATCACATTTAATTATCAATTTTCTCAATGCTCAGATACATATATCAACAGTGAAAGTATCCATGAATTCTTTCAAGGATAATGCGCTTTCTCTACGGATACTTGGAGATAAGGACATGTCAATTGTATTGTTCCATGTAAGTGACTTGGATATTGAGATCACATCTCAAAACCAGATCTTGCGGACCTCTCATAGATGCTTGATTAAATCAAGACTGCAAATCTAATCTTCTCAATACATTTGAATCACATTCAAATCAATGTACACCATTTCGACTAAGATCATATTACTTCTCCATGAGAGGAGTCACTAAAATCCATACTTGTTTCATCACTCCCTTGGAATGGAAGCGTCATGGTTATACAATCGCTTATGGTCACATCACCCTCAGGTATTCCTAATACATGTACATCCTACATACTGGAAGATCTAGAATAAACCCTAAGTATTAGATCAATTTTACACCGTCTACTTCAAGGTTTTATCATTAAGTTTCTCATTCGATCACTGGGAGTCAGCATCAATCAAATACTTTCCAAAAGAATATATCATACCTAGGTGTTGATCATATACTTTCCAAAAGTATATATCATACCTAGCTGTTGATCATATACTTTCCAAAAGCATATATCAAACCTTACAAATTCAATCAAACTTCCAAAGAGAGACGACCTTGCATGGAATTTGATTCTTCCCAATATCTCATGAGTGAGCTCATATCTTCTGATTCAGTAATGAACCTGTATGATCCGTTTGAGAGATCGTATTACTCATATACCCTTGCATGCACACCAGCGCATTGGTGTATAGACCTTGGTTAGGTCATCAACCTATTGGTCTGCCAAATGTACATACTCAGATATATAGTAACACATTTGTCTCCGGTCAGAGGACACATGCCTATACCGTGACAACATACAGCATAGGACTCTGGTTATCTCGATCTCGTTAAGTCAACTCTTTGACCTAACTTATCTAACACCTCCGAATCTCTATTCCTGTGTAGAGGACCTGCATCAAGAGGTCAGTTAGATATCAGCCTTTAGAGAAAGGATTGCCATATCCTTCTCAGGCTGGAGATCCTCTCTTAATAATCATTTGACGATGCTTGGTGAGTCCTCAATCTAACTCTTTAGATATTCATCCAAGCACCAGCCTCTATGAATCGATAATTGAATCAACATATGTATGATCATTAAGATGGCCATAGTACATAATCCTAATTATACTAAGGGACATATTATGCAAATTAGTTATTCTTCATTTCAGATCAGGGAATGATATTTGCAATAACATTTATTACATAATGGCTCACTGTGGGCTCGGAGTGCACTCCAGGTTCAGACTGCACGTGGCATCTACAGGTGGTCCTGGAGATGGATCATTTCACCCGAGCCTGTTGGATAGGCATGGAGTCTCAGGATTCCATCTGGACTGTCCGATCCTGATGATCGAACGGTAAATGCTATTCATACTTCACCTCCTATGGCGATGAGGGGGGATGTGCTCCGACGAACCAACTCGAACTCCTCCTTGTTTCCCTAGCTCCTCCGAGGATCGGAGGAGGTATCTGACGTGCATGAAAAGAATATGGGAGCAAGGCGAAGGTGCGGTGACTTCTAGAGAGGCAGGGTGGTGGTGAGTCGCTGGAGGTTGAGCTAGAGATCGACGAGGGGATGCGAATTCTGGCCATTGAGGGATGTGCCTGCAAGAAGGGTTACATATAGCCGAAGCGGTGTGTGCGGGTTGAGGCGAGTGGAGTGGGAGCTTAATTAGGCAGAGGAGGTGGAGGCCCAATGGGTCTTCTCCGATGTGCTAGAGAAGAATTGGGGCAGTGCGAAGGAGATCCTGGAGGAGGAAGACGATGAGCGAAGGGGTTGGCATGAATTACTGGTCGATAGTGGAGGAGGTGGAGTGGTTGATGATCGGTGGAGTGAAGCAGGTGTGCAAGATTAAATAGGAGAAAACATAAGAAAAACAAGAACGAAAGTACCTGAAAGATTGAGAGGAAGAAGTTGAACGATGCGACCTAGGTTGAGGATCCTGAAGAGTCTCAGGTTCGTCGCACATCGAGGACAACCGACCTCAGAGCTCGTGCCACTGTCGAGGAGGCAGAACGTACACGACAATTTGCCATGGATCACACATGGGATTGGGAATTGTCGTCGCCTTGACAACTGCCCTCCGTTGTCACCGGAGGGTGGAGGAAGTTTGGCTTCAGCCCCATGAGTGGTGGATAGGGAATAACTTAGGCTAAGGGAAGGTTTTAAGAGGTGGCATAGATTGAAAGTTTAGTGGTGTAATGGCGGCGCTTGTAACGACTGGATGGAGTAATGGAAGGAGATGTTGGGGGTTACGCGCGAGAGAGGGATGTGCGGGCTACTCAGAGGTGGCATTAGGATGAGGAGAGCGGATCAGAGGCGATGGTGAAAATGGAAGGGGGTGATGGTTGTAAAAGGCGTAACGGACAGTTGAGGGTCAGTTCGAAGGAGGAAGGAGTTAAGATCGTTGGATCTTACGATCCAACAACCCAGAGGAGGGCGCATGTGGGCAGCATGGATCAGATCTTAGGATTTGATCTTGTGGCTAGGAAAAGGGCGCGAGTTTACGGCTGGGATGGAGGTGGGGGGAAGATCTGAGGGTTAAGGATGAAGGGGCGATGTGGAGAGGGTAGAGTCATAGGATAGGAAGCGATCGTGTGGTGGAGGAAGAGGTGGAAAGGAGAGGTTTGGATGAGTTGTGATCTCATCCAACGATGGAGATTGAGGCGGGGATGGATGGACAAGATGAAGGCGGGGAAGGCCAGATCAGACGTTGGAGGACAATGACGGGTAGAGTGAAGAGGTGCGGCCATGTGGGCGGCCCAGAGGGTGCCACATGGCCGCTCTAAAAAAATCAAAAAGTAAGAAAAATAAATAAAACTCGAAAAGAAATAATTAGAGGCTGAATTGAAAACGATCAAACATGAAAGTTGTAGATCTCGATGAGATCAAGTTTTATGTTGGTAAAAAAATCCAAAGGAGGTCATTTATACAAAGAAGATTTTTTTGCAAGCATTTTTAATTGGTAAAAACACCGTGTTTTGTGGTTTTGATATTTTCTTTTATCTTTTTAATTTCTTTTTGAAACCAAAATAAATATATACAATATTTAATCCAATTTTTAGGATTTTTAATAACATAGAAAAACAAAGAAAATGTTAGCATTTAATAAATTTGGTTCAGACTACATACAGAATAGGTGTTTTGTTTATTTGTTAAAGATACAGAATTAATGATGATTTCTCATAAAGTTCTTATTTTTCGAGGATAAAAATAGACATAATGATGATCCAGCAGGGATTCATCATCTGTGTATAATCCTTTACTCAAAGTTATGCCCTGAGGGTCTTTATCTTCCCATGGATCCTTTTTTTTTATTTTGAAGATCTATTTATAACCCATGGGTTTAACCCCTTTAGGGATATCTTCGAGGATTCATACGCTAGTCTTGTGCATGGAGTCTACTTTGCACTTCAATTCCAGTATTCATCTATCTATGTCATGATATGCTAATGCTTCATAATATAAAGTTGGATAATCACCAGACTTTTCTGATGTGTGGAATATGTACCTCTCAGTTGGTCTTACCACCCTTGAACTCTTTCTAAGAGGTACATGTGTGCATCTTCTATTATCTCTTCAGTTTCTGTTATATGGACATTATCAATCTCACCAAACTCAATGAGTCCTTTTACTCAGTGTTATATTGACACTTAAGGAATACATTCTTTAGAAATATGACATTTCTAGATACAAATACTTTCTAAGTTTCAGGATCATAAAGTATGTATCTAAATTTGTTCTTTACACATTCAATGAAGTACCACTCTTATGTGTGAGATTCCAGCTTTCTTGCATTCATATTTTTAACATGGATTAAACAATCCCATATTTTGAAGTGTCATACTCTTGGCTTGGTTTCAAACCAAAACTCATGAGGGATTTTCGTTATAGATTTACTTGGAATCTTATTCACGACATAAGTCACAGTCTCTACTACATATCCCGATAAACTAAGAGGTAAATGTGATTTACTCATTATTGATCTCACGATGTTCAACATGAATTTGTTGCATCATTTTACAACTTCGTTGAGTTAAGGAGTATTAGGATGACTAAGTTTGAAAATTATCACTCTCTCTTTAAGGTATTCTTTAAATTCATCTGAGAGGTATTCACCTCCTCGATCAGATCAAATTCACTTGATCTACCTTCTCATTTGGTTCTCAACCAAAGCCATGATTCTTTTAAATTTTCAAAGATTTTGGACTTGACATAAGAAGAATATAAAACTATACCATGAATAATCATAAATAACGATCACATAATATTGATGTCCATGATGTGTTGCGATACTAGATAGACCATATACGTCGATATGTATTAGGTCAAGTGTACTCTCACGTCTTGTACTTTTCTTGGAGAAGAATGCCCGTGACATTTTACTTTGAATACAATATTCACAAGTTGATATTTAGACTTTTAGATGATCTAAAGGTCATTCTTTTACTTGTCTGTTGATCATATCAATAGAACCTTGCTCGATTATTGTTATATGATCTACATCTCCCTTAGTTTTTAAGGTTTTGAGCATTTATGACTCAGTCATTAATGTCTAATTTATAAAGTCTACCATATGTTTAGATTTTTTTTTGAAATAGGTTTATCATACTTTGTGATAAGCTCTTTTCAGAATGTGTGTGCGTATGCCTAACAAGTTTAGAAATAGATAGCGAATTATTTCTAGCATCTTCAATTGCAACAATCAAGCTTCAGGGAGAAGATTTTATAAGACTTATCTTGGGAATGTAACATAAGTGTAAATGAGATGTGGAAGGTGGTAGCATATGTATTCGAAGGGTAGCCAAAGAGATGCTAGGCGAGCCAAAGGGAGGAGTTCCAGGCCAAAAGGATGTATGTGATGGAATAAAGGGGTGAAATAGAAGATTAAATTAAAATAACCTTCTTTAAAGCTATTTATAAGGATAGAGGAAACTATCAGAAATTATAAAATAGTGAAGAAGGAAGCAAAGAAGGCTGCAAATGAAGTTAAGCCAAAAGATTATGAGGTTTCGTACAAAAATCTTGACTCTAAGGAGGTCTAGAAGGATATATTTAGATTAATCAAAATAAGAGAAAGAAAGATAAAAGATCTTTCTCAAGTTAGATGCAATAGGAATGAGGAAGGACATGCGTTTATTACTCAAAAGGATACTGAGACTAGATGGAAGCTATATTTCCTTAAACTTTTCTTTGGGGAAGAAAATAAAGAGATCACTTTAAGAGATCTAGCTTGTAGTGAAAGTTACTTGAATCGTGCAAGCCCCATAGACAAATACAAAGGAATGAAGTAGAGGAATCTTTGAAAGTTTTGAAACCTAGAAAAGGTGTAGGACCTCATGCTATTCCTATAGAAGTATGGAGAGTTCTAGGTGAACATGGTATGAGTTGTCTCATAGATTTATACAAATGTTATATGATGAAGCAATACAATACATGAAGAATGGAGGATAAGCATCATGATGCCTCTTTAAAAGAATAAAGAAGACATTTAAAATTATTCAAATTACAGAGGTATCAAGCTAATGAGTCATACTATGAAAATTTAGGAACATGTAATCAAAAGAAGCTTGAGGCAAGTTTCAAAGTAAAACAAAACCAATTCAGATTCATACCAGGTTGCTCAACTATTGAAGCTGTCAACTTGTTAATGAGAACAATGGAAATTCAACGAGCTAAATAAAATAATGTCCTCGTGATTTTTATTGATTTGGAGAAGGCTTATGATTCTGTCACATAAGAGATATTGTGGAGAGTTTTTGAGAAAAGGCAGGTACTTGTCGTATACAATAACCTTATAAAGGATATGTATGATGAGGCTTCATCTTGTATAAGGATCCAATCAAAGAAGACTGACTATTTTGACATCAACATTGGTCTGCATTAAGGTTCAGCTTTGAATCCATTCCTTTTTACTTTGATTATGGATGAGTTGACTAGTCATGTTCAGGATGAGAGACCTTGGTGTATGTTATTCGCTAATGAGATTATGTATATTAATGAGACTAGTGATGAAGTAAATGAGAAGCTTGATGTTTGGAGACATGCCTTAGAGACTAAACGATTTCATATGAGTTGGACTAAGACAGAATATATGGAGTGCACTTTTGATGGAAGCAGTGTTGAAGGAATTAAGGTGAAGATTGGTGACGATAAATTCCAAAGAAAGATTCTTTTGGATACTTGGGATTTATTTTACCACATGATGGAGAAATCGATTTTGTTGTTACTCATATAATAAATGCATGTTGCTTAAATGGAGAGGAGATTCTAGTGTTCTATGTGATAAGAAAATTCCTTTAAAATCAAAGGGAAGATTTACAATGCATTCGTGAGACCTGCTATGCTCTATGGATCTGAATGTTGGCATGTGAACCATAGACATGTACAGATAATGACAATGGTAGAAACAAAAATGCTAAGGTGGACATGTAGTCATACACGTAAGATCAGATTCAGAATGATGCGATCAAAAAGAAAGTTGGTATAGCTCTGATAGAGGATAAGATGAAAGAAAATTGCTTAAGATGATTTGTCCATTTGCAAAGGATGTCGGCTGATGCAAAACTTAGAAGATGTGAGTTTTGAGATGTTGAGATGGCTAAGAGAGGGCGACGAAGTCCCAAGAAGTGTTGGAATGAGACTATTCGAAGGGACCTTAGTTTTTTTGGATCTAAGACCAGGAATGACCCGAGATAGATTTGAATGGAGGAGAAGAATCTATGTAGCCGACCCTACTTAATGTAGGAAAAGGCTTTGTTGTTGTATATAGATCATAGAAATAATTGTTAAGAAAAAGGATTCTCCCACTAGAATGTTATAGTCTTACAAATTACAAAGGCGATAGTTGTAACAATTACATTGGATCACATGTGGATAACAACTTCCTTTAGATCAAGTCTTCTTGCTCCTCTAGAACATTTGCAACAAATTGCAAGTGTTAGTAGAGACACCTAACACAACCAACGAACTATCTTCTTGTCAAATAAGCTAGTTGATTTCAATGAATTACATGTGTCATTTTCTAAGGAGTAAAGGTTAGACCAAATAGTCGAACTTTCTATATTTCTGCTTGTTGCAATAGTGACAATCATCCAATTATTTGGATGTTTTACATGTGGAAGTTACAGAAGTGTGGTAAACTCTGACTTATGGGTTGGACCCATGCTCGAATGTCCTTCCCTTAGTCTTAAAGAACCATTGTATAGATATAGGATCTCTCCAATCGTTCACATCCTTCATGGATTTCAAAAATGAAGAATATCATCAACATTCATATACTTCATCTTTTCATGCTGACCAAAACTATCAAGTTCATGAAGGTCTTGGGTAAAGATACTAAACTGATGGTAATCATCATATCTACATCCATCTCCACATTATATACTCAGTTTCACGTTGGTACTCAAATAATTTGGTATACCATCTCCTATGGAGCCACTTTTCCTACATCTTAAAGAGAATCACGTCCTTTATATTTTCGAAATGTTGAGAGCGTTTCTCATTGCCAAAACATTTCGTTTGGATTAAGAAGGATTTTGACAATATAATCCACATTAACATGTTGCTTCTAAAGCAAATTCAATAAGCAATTAGGATTATAGACACGTAGAAGCACTTGGTCATTGTTTATCTTTTAGTTAACCTGTCGACCATCATCATTATGTGAAATCTTATAACTTGCACTTGTAAGCACATCATTATATGTTTAATTGCAAGTACTACATCAAAATCATGGATCCAATCCATGAAATATCAGTTAATACTGAGTATATTATTTTTAAGTGGTTAGCAAGGCTATATGAAAATAAAATATTCTGCATTCAATATACTTAGATTAATGTGAAATTATTTTAAATCGAAGTTGTCTCATATTTTGTATTTTGAAAGTGCATTTCCTTTCCAACTTGCAAAGGATGACGTATGCTAACTAATTACCTCAAGTGAGATGTGAGATCTTCTTTCGACTTTCATCACACCTCAAATATGAGAAAATACAACTCTAGTGAAAGAAGCAATAACTCTTTTTACCTTACAAAGTCCAACTTGCATTCCCAGTTTGGTCTTAAACACCCTTGTTCACCACCCCTAAAGGTGATGTTGACATGCTGTTAATGAAATCAACCCTCAATGAGCGTATATGATACTCTATGCGCATTCTCATATTGTCTCAATTAGATGCGTGATAAATATGTGATTCATCACTCTAAAAGTCGAAAATAGAGCTTTATTCCTAAGTAATTAGCTGTATTTCTCCATTTATTTTGTATTGTTCTCATTCATGCATTTAGAATTAATCTCTGCATTTTAGCACGCATTTGTGCATGAAATAAGAAGCCAAATTCACTTGCAAATATCACTTGTACATTCATCATATTTTCTCTATTTTTATCTACTTTTTACTAACTCAGAATTGAATAAAATCAACTCCATAGTGTATATATTATTAACACTATTAAAGGAAAAATATCAGTAAAATACTAACTTGTAAAATTGACCAATAAAACCCAAACCCTAGTTAAAGGAAAAATACCAATATCTCTCTCATACAGTCTCCTATGGACCCTTAGGGCCTGTTTGGTTGCAGGGTTGGGCAGGGTTGGCCCAACCCTGGTTACTATTCACAGGGGTACTACCTCCTCACAGATTACTATTCACCCACCCCAACCCAGCCCAACCCAACCCTGTCCAACCCAGCAACCAAACAGGCCCTTAGGGTGCGTTTGGTTGGGGGGTTACCCCCAATTTGGGTGGGTTACCCCCCAAAACCCATATTCTCAACCCACTAGTGGGGCCCACTCTCTTTCCAACCAAAAAAATATATTATACCATCATATCATCTAAAATCATAAAATACTTAACTTCTACTCACTATTTCAAACTTCAATACAATCACATCACAACAACCACCCACTTTTTCAAATTTCAATACAATCATACCATAATAAATACCAACCTTTTCAAATTCCAATACAATCACATCACACAAACCCTTCCAACCCTTAACCCACCAACCAAACACACAAACACAAAACCGGGTTATCCACCCCTGGATAACCCACGAACCAAACGCACCCTTACTCACTTTTGAATTAATGTACATTCAATTACCTTCAAAACAAGATCAAATTCAAAAGAATTGGAGTCTGTATGTGAAACTTGGGTTTTAAATCCCTTTCTATATTGTACATATGTTCCTTTTCTTATTTGTTTTATTTATTTATTTTTTAAATATTAAAAATAAAAAAATTAAATTAAGTTGCAAATATTTTCCCTATTTTTTCCTAATTTTATTTTGACTTTTTTATCTTATTTTAAATTACAAAAAGTCAATATTTTATATCTATAAGATACCACCTAAAAATATTTTTTACAGATGATTTTTTAGTTGAGTCCTTTATAAAAGTTGTAGATCTTGTCGAGTTGAGCAACTTTAGTATTGATCACTTTTTGATTTGACACCTTTTTAAATTTCTTTTCGATTTTTTTCTTTAGATTTAATTGTCAATTTTTCTGAGAGCGATACATGGTAGCTTCTGGAGCCGTCATGTGTCAGTTCATTTTAAATTATTTCCGTAATTTTATTTATTTAGCCTTATTTTTATCTTATTAATTGTATTTTAATTATTATATATTTTAATTATTATTTATTTATTTGCTTATCTTTATTTTAACTATTTTAATTATTTATTATTATTACTTATTACTTATTATTTATTATTATATTTTTTAATTTAATTTGATTTTTATTTTTATTTTTTTACCGCCATGTGGCTGCCCCTACAGGCGCCATGTGGCATTTCCTACTCATAGACCATCACATGCAATGCACGTGATGCCCCCTCGCTCCTCCCTCCTCCGCACGAGTACCCACAGAGGCCTACCTCCTGCGGCATTCCTGCTTCGCCTTCCTTGCGATTCGCAATCGCCCGCCTCGCTTCGCGCAGCGGTACACGCACCTCTCGCTCTCCCATCTCCCCTGGAGCCTGCCCCCCTCGTCGACCTCCTCCACATCCTACGTCCCCTTCTCCCTCACGTCACCCAACTACTCCCCGTAGAACCCGACTGCCTATCCTCTCATGCCCGCACCCTCGTCCCTCGCAACCGCAAGGACCTACTAACCCCCACCCCCACGACCTGTAACCAATCCTCTCCACCACCTCCGAGCCTCTCGCCAACCAACCTTAAAAGCTCGCCGCCGCCCACCTGATCAAATTATCCGCTGCTGATAGAGAAAGGGAGAGCCCCCTTAGACCTTCTTAGGTGACGGTCGAGAGGCCTGTGAGTTTGAGTGAAGACCCCTTGTTGTTGGAGAGATCCGACGGAGCATCTACCTCCACCGTAGTGAGTTTCAGACGAAGTTTGCTGAGCTCCGCACCACCGCTACGTTGAGCGAGAATCGCAGAGCTCCCCCGAGCTCCGCAACCTCAGGTAGTCCCTATTTCTTCCCATTTCATGTTCTTCCCCTTGTTCTTCTTTTCCTCCTCTATTATTCCTTAATCTCCTTCCACCCAAATCAATCTTATCTGAGATCACGCACCGACCACCACCTACATCTTCAGATCTCGTCACCTTCTTTCTATCTTGCACCACAACCCATCATCTCTGGCCATTCTGATAGCTAGAGTATCGTGCTCCATCTTCCATTGCACACAAAGAGCATGCCATCCACCTTTCGTTCTTGCATGCCTCACCAAGCCCCATTGCTTTAGTAGAAGTTCCTTATAGGTTTTGGAGCACCTTGAGCCACTTCGCATCCAACAGCAAGCACCGCTCACCCTTGGCGCCCCTATCTACACTGACTGACCTCGCCATCGACGGTCTTCCACCTCGCCCGTGATGCTTTAGCTTTGCCTAGCCATTGTGGCTCTCCCTCGTATGACTGCCACCCACCGCTGGAGCTCGCCTGTAGTCGCTCGACCCTCAGCCCACAGGTGGGCCTTCAGCCAATGCCACTGCACCTCTGAGAACCGCCCGCTGCAGTCTGTAGCAACAGCTCTGCTCCCAGTCGTCAAGCACTGCCGATCACTGCCTACGCTCGCCCAGCCTGCACGGTCATACTCTGGTCGCACGTCACCACTCACTTCATCCTTACCTCACGTGCGAGTCACGTGAGGAAAAGGGGAATATTACGTTCGTACCACCAGCAAGATCAATAATCACAGAAGGCCCTCTTCCATCCCCCTCATGTGCGATGCACGTGGGCTGTCAATTGCAATCAAGACCTCCGAAGCTTGCAGCAATTGCACATGACTCAACGCCAACTGAAGCACACACACGACATGTGATTGGGAAAATTGTGCTCATACCCCTCATTTCTATGGAAATTGTGCACAAGCCCTCTCCAGCAAAGTCATGCGCAAGGCATGTGCCTGCCTGGAAAAATTGAGTAAACACTATCCTGTGTATCGGTAATTGTATTTGCGTAATTCTTTTTATTTTATTTCTTTTCTATGATTGCATTCAGGACCCTATGTTTGCATGTTTATTTGAGCACTCATTTCACATCATTTTTTATTTCTAAAAATTGCATATTGTAGAACACTTGATGCTATATCTCTAGATGTTGATTGAATTTTTTATGAGTCATGATTTATTTAATGCAAATATCTTTGTGGAAAATTGCATATTTTACCCACCACATGATATGGAAATAATATTAAATTAATCATTGCCTCAAAAATTCTAAAAAATTCATAGTAGTTAGCTTAGATTATTTGATATTGTGCCCATATTTCATGTCATTTACACGTATATCGAGGTCGGAATAAAATGAATGGTGATTCCATTAATTGATTTTTAATAGAATGAAAACTCATTATTTTTAGGGTTTAGAATTTTTCATGGATAGCGCTCACATGAACTCATCTAGGATAATTTTATTTCTGAGAAATAAATTGGTTTGTTATTTATTAAAATTAATTTTCTCAAAATCATCTAGTCTGCATATTTTATTCATTATTAATTCATCTTATATTAGAAAATTTCAAAAAAATTATAGAGCATTAATTTCATCATTTTTCATCTTTTGACCAAGTTTCATTGGGTTTGGAGTTCATTTGATTGAAAATTGTATTTTAGTCCCTGAACTTTGCTAAAATGGCATTGCATTTATTGATCGCATAAACAATCATCGAAAAATATTTCCCTGAAAATCTAGTCTTTAGATCACCTAATAATTTACCTAAGGAGACAATGGCCTCCCTGAGTTCGACCTTGGGCTTGCCTAAGTAAAAAAATGACTGCTCACTTTAATTGGATACTTCATTAGCGGTTTTTGATTAATCTGAATTTGCCTGCCTACAACGTTCACTTAAATGTTAATTTCACCAACCCTGCGGTGCCTCCGCTTCTCTCGCGTGTAACCACCGCGATCGATGCCTCCTCCCCTTCTTGCCTCCTCCCCCTCGCCTCCTTCTCCCATCGGCCTCCGTCTCCTCCTCTCCCTCGACCTCTATAAGAGGGGGAAGAGGGGAGCCATCATGGAGGAACCCCATCCAGAGAAAGACAACCCATCTAAGGAGGAACCCATCGCTGCCCCTCTACCGACCTCTACGTCTCCTCTACCACCGTTCACTGCTCCTCCTCTAAGTTGCACCGCTCCTCTATTGCCGTCCACCGCCCCTCTACCGTCCTGTGCTCCGCCGCACAAGGCCGAGCATGTCCAATGGCTTCTTTGATTTTTTTGTTTATTTTACATATTTTTCAATTTATAGTTGGACCTAAACATAATTTTGTGAAACTTCGATTTAGTATATGCAACTTCTCTATTTTTATATTTTTCTTCTGTGACATTTGCAAATATTTTATTCAAGTTATACTTAATTTCATTTCAATCCTTTAAGGACCATTCTGCATTTTTATAAAACTTATTTCTTTTCCTGCAATATACCCATCATGTTTTTTTAATTAACAAATTTCACTCATGCTCAAGAAATTTCTTTAAATGTAATTCAAATTTTAAAATTAATATTTTTTACATTCAAGTTTATGAAGTTTTCTAAAAGTCACACTTACATTATGCATCTTGAGAAATCATTAAAAATAGATAGAAATTCCAAAAAAATCATCAAAAATCCTGCGGGATTCTGAAAGCATTTACAAGCTATTGGTATCAATTTCACTGCATTCCGGTTTATAAAATCAAAGAAAAAATAAGAAAGTTCATCTTGCATATTTGTCAATTTCAAAGTGAATCTCTTTTCAAAAAGTGTGTTACATTCATCATGTCCCTCTGTTCGATCCTTGAACTTGCCGCTGTACTCCTTAGGAGTTATTTTTGCTCGTTATATTTTATCTGAAAAATATCAAGAATTGTGTGTGTTCACAACGACAACTAAAATTCACATCTTAGCACACTTATTTTCACGCTTTCATACACTTATTCCTTTCTTGACCGTCAAACCAACATCACAAGAAGAGAAATAGATCGATTTATTTCTTACTTATTATCCCTAATCTGAGTATGAACTTGGTAAAATTTCTCACAAATATCCTGAAATATCTTATCAGCATTATAAAATATCTTAGAACTACTTAGTTGTGAGATCAAATCATAAGTTACCTTCCTCTTCTACATAATCATTCCATACATATTAGTAGGGATAAATCCTTTGCTTTATCCAAGCACAACCAGGGATAATTCCTCCACGTTCCCTATATCCAAACGCCACTCTCTTCGTTCATATGCTCAGAAGCTCTCTTCTCGGCCAATTAGTTGGAAGAGAATAAGTTGCAACCTCTTCATATGCTGAAGGTCTCACGGGGTATTTCAGTGCATTTATTTAGAAAACCCATCCATTTGTATTCCCATTTCCCACAACCCCCACTGTCGCCTTTCCAAATCCCTCTTCCCAAGGCTCACCACCACCTTTCTTTATTGCTTCAAAAGGACACCACACTGTAACTTTCTCTCCACTCCTCCCTCTCTTGTTCACCTTCATATATCATATTCATTGCCTGTGCCCCAGTGAAGGCTTAATCTGTTCCCTCCCAAATTCCCAGAGGTGTGTTTTCTTGTTCACTATTCTTACCAAAGAGGATGGCGTTCAAGGGGCCACCTGGCCCTCCACCTTGTGAAATGGACCACTAAAGCTTCCATTTTCTGGACATGGTCTTCTTGAAATGAGCAGCACATTCTACATGGACTTCAAACCCACCAAGAACTCATTCCCTCCTGCTTACAAGATGGTGGACACTACATTTCTATTTTCTTTTCCATCCTCTTCATTTTATTTAATCTTTCTGTGTAAAGTTTTTGGTCTTCTTTAACATCAGGAATCCCAATTGGAGGAAGGCCCATTTTCTCCTGCTGCTGCTGCTGCTTCCAGTGGTGGTGGCGTCTTTGCAGACCCGCTCTGCAAGCTCAACCTGAAGGAGACCTCGGAGTTCGTTAGAGCCTTCCCTGTAGCTCCAAGGTGCGGCATTGAGAGTAGAGATGGTGTCGCCACCTCTGCACATGCAAGAAGAGGGAGATTGGATGTGCCCACAACACCTGGGAGGCCTTCCCTTGCCTTCTACGGGGGCAACCTTGCCAGGAAGAGCGTCCCCTCCAAGTGGGACGATGCTGAGAAATGGATCATCAGCACCTCCTGCAGGGAATCACCCGCCCATTTGGCAAACCCATCAAGGATCATAACCACCAAGCAAGGTGGTTCCTTTTGCCAGAAAGGTGATGCCTTTGTGGAGAAGAGGATCAGGGCCAGTGAGGGCAAGTCCCATGGATCATTTCTGGAGCACAATGCTACTCTCCAAAGGCTGTCCTTGGATGTACCACTCAAAGGTACCATATTTTTTTTCTTTCCTTCTACTTTTTTAATATCTTAAACATGTGGATGGGACATGTAATGTAGCTCCCCGATGCTCCTATTTCCACAACCTTGACTAATCCATCAATTTATATGTTTCAAGATCATGTGGTCATAAACAAATTGGATACTAACGCATTATACTGGTGCACTTAATTCCCCTCTTGCTTGGGCAATCCAATGCATTCTTTCAATCATGCAGATAAGTTCACAGACAATGTGGAACTCGTCTTCCCAAGTTTCCAGTGCTCAGAGCCAACCAAGGAGGGCTTCCTGTTCAATAGCTCCCCATATGGCGCCATGAAGGATGCTGCAACTGAAGTGGCAACTGATGTCAAGCGCAGGGACGTCGGGACTGAGACAACCCCTCTTGGCAGCTCGGTGACTTCGAGATGCCATACCCCAATTAAGACATCTTCCCCTTCACGGCACAACACCCCCGCCGACCGTTCGGGCCTTCTGGTGCCTCCCAAGACCAGCATTGATGTCCTGGAGCTCAAGGACTGCCACTTTGCAAAGCTCGAACTTGGAGCACAGTTTGATTCGGTGGTGTCCAATTGGAGCTCAAGGGAAGAGGAGGAGGAGGAGATATCTAAGAGCTTGAGACATTTTGATATGGGTGATGTTAAGAAGAGTGTTGCTGAGTCCAGAGCTACAGCTTGGGAAGATGGGGAGAGAACAAAGAGTTGTCTAAGGTGATGGGCTGCATTTTTTTGTGGCTTCTGATCATAAAGAGCAATGTTTTGATTGTTAGATTTCACAGATATCAAAGGGAAGAGGCCAAGATTCAAGCTTGGGTGAACCTTCAAAGTGCCAAGGCAGAGGCCCAATCAAGAAAGCTTGAGGTAAATTCCGACCAAAATAGGTGGTATATTCTTCTTCTGTGTTTATTTTTAAACCGAACAAAAAGAAATGAAATTTTCTTATCAATTTGAATTGTCCTCATTGTGGAAAGTCAACAATAAAATTTGAAAAACATATTGCAAGAAATCTCCCTGGTACATTATTAAGTGGTTGAGCTTAAATATAATGAAGCAGTGCAGAACTATATTTAGTTATCAATTGTGTCAATGAAATCCAAATCTTTAAGCTAAACAAGTTAGAGCAATAAGTTTGATGTTCAGGAAAATCATCAGTTCTGATGATAGTTTTTTCTACATATTTCATTGTGTAGTCCTAGTACTTCTGCATACAACTATCAAGGTAAGTGTTGACATGTTCATATCCTTTATGTAAATACTAAACATGCACTTTAACTTCAGCTGATAAAGCGAGATCTGTTCACTGCAGGAATGCAGATACTCAAATTTATTTATTTTGGTTACCTACGTCTAAAATTATTATGGCTGGGACACAATTCCATAACCACAGTGTTACCATTTTTTCTACATATTTCAGTAGTGTGGATAGTCTTTTTCTTCATATTTCATTGTGCAATCCTAGTACTTAGTTTCTGCATGAATTGGGACATGCAAACTTGAATTTAATTCAAAGAATGATAAATTTAGAGTTGATCCTTAAATATATTGCCGATAAAACTCAAAAATATGAAATTTGTGTGCAAGCTAAGATACATAGGAAGTCTTTTCAATCTGTCTTTAGAGATAGTGGGATCTTGGATCTAGTACACAAGGACATATCGATATCGATATCGTTTCGATATCGTCTCGATATCGATATATCGGCGATATATCGCCGATATATCGTCGATATATCGCTATATCTAGGAATCTTTCTGAAGAAAATGCCTGAAATCAGATATATCGATATATCGATTTCGATATCGGTCCCATGTCGATATCGATATATCGGCGATATATCGTCGATATATCGGGATACGGCCTTCCATCGCACACAGACTCTGTAAGTTTAATGGTTTATTGATAAGAAAGACCCTATCACCTTATCTTCAAGAATGGAGGTGAGACACAAACAGGAAAAATGCTTAAACACCTTAGGTCAGATAGAGGAGGTAAATATATTCTGCTTCCTTAGAATCTGACCAATGATGTTACCCCCATATCAGAATCTATTTTAGATCAAGTGGAAAGGATAACAAATGCGGGAGTTGAGATTCAACCTGAACCCAATGATCTTTTTGAAGAAATTGAGCCAAAGAGGAGTAAACGATCACAAATAACCAAAGACCTGGTAGTGATTTTATTGTCCATCAGATCGAGCGTGATCCACCACGTTAAAATGAGCCATGGCTTCATCTGAAGTAAAACAATGGAAGGAAGTCGTCAAATCTGAGCTGGATTCTATTATAACTAATGAAACTTGAGAACTGGTTGATTTACCTAAAGGGTGCTCTATCATTGGGTACAAGTGGGTGCTTAAGAGAAAGCTTAGGCCTGGCATGTCAATTGAAAAGTATAAAGCCAGATTAGTTGCTAAGGACTTTAGGCAAAATTAAAATATCGATTATTTTGATACCTATTTCCCCGTGACTACGATGACCTTATAGCATTGACATTTGTATATGATCTCTCTATCCACGAGATGGATGTAAAGACTGTCTTCTTACATGATGATCTTGAGGAGGAGATCTATATGGATCAACTTGAAGGGCTTGTGACCTCTGGAAATGAGGAAAAGATTTGCAAACTTGTTAAATCTCTTTATGGATTGAAACAATCACCAAAACAGTGGCATGAAAAATTTGACAATCTTTAAGATTCATGAATCCGACAAGTGTATCTATTCCAAGGTAAAATGTGATGAGTGTATTGTCTTATGCCTGTATGGGAAAAATGACATACTGTTGTTTGCATCACATGCAAAGATTATTAATAAGATTAATCCGTTCTTAAGTTTGCAAGTTCGAGATGAACGAAATGGATATTGCTGATTTGATCTTGGGACTCAAACGGACAAGGTCAGTTGATGGAATTGTAGTTTCTCAAGCTCACTATGTTTACGAGGTACTCGAGGATTTGGATATCAAGATTGCAAAGCTATAAGCACTCTTTTTAATTCATCCAAAATGCTTTTTAAGAATAAGAGTGGAGTACCTGTAGCTCAGTTAAGGTATTTACAAGTGATTGGAAGCTTAATATATCTTACAAATTACACGAGACCTGATTTTTTATTCTCGATTGCAAAGCTGTGCAGATACACTAGCTGTCATGACCGTACTCTTTGGGAGGCTCTGGATAGAGTACTGAAGTATTTGAATGGAATTATTTCCCTTAGTTCGCACTATGGTAGACATCTATATGTAGAATGATATAGTGATGCAAGCTGGATATGGAAAATAGAGGAATCTGGGAGTAATGATGTTACTAGATATGTCTTTACTCTTGGAGGCGGAGCGGTCTCCTGGAGGTCTGTGAAGCAGATCATTCTAGCTCGGTCTACCTTTGAGGCTGAATAGCTAAGGGAATTTCTTTCTGAAATCCCCATGCTAGGTCAGCCAGTTCCTGCAATCTTGGTACATCGTGACAACATGATCATAATTGTTAAGATGAAGAGTTCAAAGTTAAATCAGATAACTAGGAGATACATTCAAATCAGACTTAATACATTAAGGGTTTGGCGTCTCGAGGTGTGTTGGCTGTGGATTTTGTTGGACCAAAGATAACACGACATATTCGTTGACTAAGAGACTTGTTAGATCTTTAATCCTAATGTCTAGGTTGGGATGAGACTAAGACCCATTGGGAGTTCCTCTACAGTAACAACCCAACCTATCTGAGTGGAGATCCCATAGTAGGTTAAATGTGGTAATAACAAGCTATTTGGAGAACTAGTTGGCGCTCTTATTTCAATGCTTATGCATGAATGTCTTTTCCCTAGAAGATTGAGTGTCATTTAAGATGTAAGTTTAGAAAGAGCATGCGCTCTCAAGTCTTTGGGTATAATGTTAGCAGTGCATCCTTAGAAATGCCACATATGTGAGTGTTACTGTGGGTCGTAATTAGAGGAAAATGGTTTTTCCTGAACACGCTCATGATGCAAGGTAAATGTGCATGGCCTTTAAGAGCACCAATTCTGAAGATTATACCAAGAACAACACTTTGTTGTTTTTGTCGTATACTTTAACATCAAGGTCTGAAGTTCAAGACATAATTCACTTCATTCCTATTAAGGTGAAACTAGTAAACTCAAGCAGATGTTCAAATCGGAAAGTACCTTTACTGAAAGCAAACCGTGACAGTTGAAAGATGTCCTTTGACTCTTTTTGAATATCTTTTTCAAATTGATGAATTCGTGGATGATTGTTATATTTAAATTTATGTAATTAGGTTTAACTTGGTAAAAATATGCAACTACATTGGATTAACAAATTAGTTTCAATTGAAAAACCAAATGATATTGGAGGGAAGTTAGGAATTCTCAAATTTGAAAAAAGGAGAGTTTTAGATAGAGTTTCAGTACCACATCTAGTAGTTCTAAAACTTTGGCGGACTTATACGAGTTCACACCCCAAGCTCTTGCAATAATAGAAGAGAGGAGAATTGTAGGACCACACATGTCTGCATGCGTGCTCCGCTCCGTTTCCGGCTCGAGAGAGTAATTTGAATATCAGATCTTGGTGCTTTTGCTGTGGGTTTCATTAACGGGTCGGATAAATTGATCATACGGATTAATTGTGATTAGACCGCTGCAAGAATTAGACTTAACCCAATGGCTCAGACTTAGTCGTTGTTTCAGATTCCAGAAAGACATCCGTTGAGGGGCATTTTCGGAAACTGAAAGGCCATGCGCTAGGTATTCTTAAACCCATCGCCATATGCCCTTTTCTTCACATGCAAGAAAACTTTTCTCCCTCTCTCGCAACCTCTATTCTTCCACCGCGAGGTGACGTTATTCTCTTCTCTCGACTGCAGTTCTCTGAGGTACTTTCTAGGATGATCTTATTGATGTGTGTGAACGACGATCGTGTTCCGTCATATCCTAGGAGTTGATCGACAGTACCCTTCGTACCGATATTGTGTGGGTGATATCCTCTCTAAGGACAATCCACTATATGAGCGCTTTAGTGATTTCTAATCTAATCTCTTTTCTGTCTTGTTTGCTGCTATTGGTTTGATCTTTTGCCTTTGACGGATTTCTCTCTAATACGATGTATCAATATTTTAACCGTTCCTGCGTGCATATTGTAACTCTGATATGAATCAGAAATGCATGATTATAATCTTGTTAATCTGCGATGCATTGTTAATAATTCATATTCATCTGAATAATTATTGTTTATTGCATATCCCGTCGATCCTATTATTTTGGTAATCTATAACTGAAACTTTCACGGATGAGACATAATACAAATCCTAATTTTTCATTGTTTGAACTGATCTTTGGGGGTTTCCTACGAAGTCTTGTCTTATTTAATCTCATAATTATTGTTGTTGTGCAGAATTTATTTTTCTGCAGGATTTCAAGTTATAAACAACTATAAAGGGAGAGATATTCTAAAAGTTGAAGCAGTCCTCTGTCTCGTTATTAACACGGTTGTCACCACCTGCTCTTTTGCTGTTCATGACAGTGAACTTTTTCTTAGTTTCACTGTCAACTGTACCTCTTGTATCTGCGGATCCATCATGGGAAGTAGGATTACCCCTTTTTTTTTCAAATATGGTTCTGCAATTTAACCTGCTTAAATGGAATTCCAAACTCAGGACCATAGCTTTGTGGGCTCTCCTCTGTCTATTTCACCTGGTATAGCTGGTATTAGCTCAAGATTTGGCACCGAGCATCTGAAGTCGTCATCAAACACAAAAATCCACCAGTTTTGGGATCTTCTACCTCTAAGGAGTAATTTTTAATAAATAAGTGTTAGCCTGGTAGTAATTTTGAATTTTCTAAGGGAGGTTGGTTACATTATGAGAAATGACCAGGACCTATTCTATGATATCATTTTATATTTTATTGCTGTATTTGTATATATTTGTTATATTTTCATATTTGCACTACTCTTTCCTTAAAATCGATGCAGTGAACTTAAGTATCTAGTCCGTGCAGGTTAAGATACAGAAGATGAGAGCCAACCTTGAAGAGAAGCTGATGAAGAGAATGGCGAGTGTGCACAAGAAAGCAGAGGAATGGAGGGCAGCAGCTCAGTTACAACACTCGCAAGAAGTTCGTAGAGCATCCGAGCAAGCACAGAAGATAAAAAACCAACATGGAATTTGCCTCTATGATCATGCCAAATGTGGTTGCTTACGCTGATAACTGCTCCTGTTGGTGAGCCTTTAGCAAGACCAGTTTGTCGCCGTCATATCTACTGTGAGAAAGTTTGTTGAGCAGAAAGAAAGTGCCAATTGTTTTCTCATATTTGAAGGGTTGATGCGTAGATTACATTACTTAGGGTTCACAATGGGATGCCAAACTGAAGAAACATGGAATTAATTGTCAATGGATTTTGGGTTATACATAAACAAAGCAAGTTTTTGCTTTCTCTTATCGCGATCTTATAGTTAAACTAGTTGGTACATCTTGAACTATAACTTTGAAATGCAACGACTATGAAACAACTGTGAAACACAGTTATTTTTATAGTTTTTTTTATCCCTCATTTTTGTCAAGGATAATGAAGGGATAGATATTCAGAGATTAATAGTGATGCGATGAATTTATCCATGGTAATATGGTATAGCTTATCCGGCAAAGAAAGGGATAAAAGAAAGTAGGCAAGCCATGAAGAGGATCTTGAGGTGCAGAATCATCCTAAATTTTATTTCGCCTCGGTTGACTCTCAAAGCACTGACATTGCAGTTCTTCCAAGATAGCTCTTCTTCCACAAAATAAGGATAACCACCATTTACTTCTCATGAACCCTCAACAAACAAACATGCATGAGCCCCCTTGGCCATATGATGGATTAAAAAAGAGCTCAAATGGCCTCTTTATGTAACTGTCAGCAGAGAGGTGAAAATTGCAGAAACGGATAACATTTGTGACCAGTCTCTTTCATTTAATGCAGTGGCCTCTTTATGGAATTTGCAGAAACGATATATATTTTTTGCATCATACTGTGATGGCTGCAGTGGGAGAGGCAGAGAGGGCCTAGGCAAAGGTTCCATGTGGCCCTTCCTGTGCTTCTCTCTGCAACATCATTTAAGGCATTCATCCCCGTCCACATGATGGGCAGTTGATATCCACCTGATATTTGATTTTTGCCCTTCCTTGAGAGGATCAAACCACTGAGACAAAAGTCAGCACACAAACTGGTCCCTTCTGTCTTGGGAAGGAAAGGAACCAACTTTGTTGGCTTGTTGTATGTGGGTTCTCCCATGCATGCTGTGAACCATGAGGGCTCAGTAAGGTTCTCCTGCTCAAGTTCAGTGAACTACTGCATGTAATAGGCGTCATGGCAGAGCATTGGAGATTACAAATTTGAGCTTTCAAAAAAACATACATTCATGGGAAGTTGCGGAGGGTGTAGAGATGCAACCAGATGCAGATATATCCCTATCTGTCCGCTACCATATCCGCTTATACATTTTCGGATTTTAACGGATACGGATATGAATACGAATACTAGTTTTATTTTTTTTGCAGATACAGATTCGGATACGGATACCATTATAGTTTTTTTCTGATACGGATACGGATATGGATGTACATATTTTTCGCGGATTCGGATACATATATCCGTATTATCGAGTCACTTATGACATGTACATCTATGTGCTAATATAGATCTCCTGATGGCATATATGTAAAATTTTATTTTGAGTTTATAGAATTTGATTTTTGAACTATTAGGGAACTACTTTAAATCATCTTTTTTCTTTTATGTAACTTTGTTGTTAGACTATCTACTCATGAAAAAACTTTAGTTTATAGTTGCATTTTATATTTTGGGTCAACAAGATATGCAACATTTCAGCTTCACAAATGTTTTGCATGCCTCAATGTAGCACTAACATGAAATTGTACCTCATCATGAAATGTCAAAAAAAGGTGATAAACTTTTACAATTTATCACAATGTCATTTCACAAAATATACCATATCACCTTTATCTTATTAGTTGGTTAGAATGTTACAGTATTACCTATATTTTGGAAACATTTCAAATGAAGGAAGACAGAGATACGTCATCGTATAATTTTATTATATGCTATTCAATTTATTTCATTCAATATTTCATTTATTTTCTTATTTATTATGTAACATTGTAAGTTTATTGAATTTAGGATTAGTCATCCATCAATTACAAGTTCGTAAAGACATCGTTTCTAATTAAAAGGATGAGTATGAGGAGTCACTTTATATTTATAGGATAATCCGTATCTGTTTCTTAAATATCCATATCCGAATCATGATTATCCGATTCCGAATCCGTAGCTGTATTTAAGGATACTGTATTCAATTTTCGATATCTGTATGATATCCGTTTCCATATCTGTATCCATATTTTGAAACGGATAAGGATATGATAATACCTATATCCGTATCCGTATCCGTCCGTTTGCATACCTAGGAGGGTGTGAAATCCGTCCGTTTGCACCCCTAGGAGGGTGTGATCGGTTGATCAATGTAGTAACCAGTCTTTCTCATGGTAGATTACATGCTGGAAAGATGAACTATAGCTGTATCTGACATTAAGGTAAATATTACAAGGGATACATGCCGCTCCACCCCCATGCCCCCTCCGCTCCCTCCCAACACTTCGATTCCTAACCCTAACTCTCCTCAAATCCCTAACTCCTCCCATCCCCTCCCTCCGCCAGCATCGTCCTCCACCCGATCTCCCCTTCGGCCTGGAAGTTCCCTTCTTAAGGTGCTCACGCGTCCTCTCCCTGCCCCACCATCTTCTTCTCCTCACCCTTGTCTCCCGGTCGCACCTGCGCTGCCTACTTCCTCGACCCCCTTGTGTCCTCCTCCCACAGCCCACTCCCAACATGGCTCTACCCCGTCCTCTCTCCGCGTCGTTCTTGGAGAGAGGTTTGCGGCCATCAAACCCCTCCATCTCAACTTCGGATGTCTTACGTGCCCCCCACTCTAGTGGATGGACGTGAGGTTGCTCTCCTTTCACAAGATGTTGCAGCTCTTGACTTTCGCTGGGAAAACAACCTGATCTTTTATGTTCTTGGTAAGAAACCATTCGGTAAGCATCTATCCACTTTCATTGAGAAGGTTTGGCGGCCTATTGGTCCCTATAAACTCTATCCACGCGGGAACAGTTTTTTCTATCTCAAGCTTTCTTCAGTTGCTAAATGTGAGAGGATTCTCTCATCTGTCCCACTGTTCTTCCAAGTCCGTCTCATGGTCCTTCGTCTTTGGGAGGCATGAATGTTTTTGGAAAAAGATCTACTCACAGAAATCCCTGTTTGGGTCAGATTCTTTGGCCTAAGCCTTGGACACTGCTCGGATATCCTTCTTAACAAGCCCGCAAGTGTTTTGGGAACCCCACTCTTTATTGATTCAGCTACTGCATCTGGGAAGCTTCAGGATTTTGCCCGTTGCTGTGTCTCCATCAACATCTCTAAAGATACCCCATCATCTGTTCCCTTATCCTTCCTTCCGGACAAATGTCCCTGATCCGTGTGGAATATGAATGGAAGCCAAAGCGTTGCACCCATTGTGTTATCTTTGGCCACATCCCGGACTCATTCCCTGCAATTCCCTCCCCTCGGACTGATTCTCAGACACCGGGAAGGCCGGTTGTCCAGCTTTAGAGGAACCTCAGCACTCCATTGTAGCACCTCCCCTCCTTGAGACGAACAAGCTAACTTCTCAGCCTATTGTTGGTTTGCAACGGTGTGACGGCTCTCCTCCCGGAGATGCATCTTCAACAGGAGGTGGCGCCTCCCCTCCAGGAGATGGGACTACCCTTCTCTCTTCACCACATAATACTGATTCTCCTGCACTTGTTGTAGGAGTGGCCCACCAAGATACCAACCCCCTCGCAACTTCTACCTTGGTTGAAGTGATGCCTGCAAAAGGGAACAAGAAGCCTGTTGGGCAAACTTATTATGCTTTTACTTTGAGTACACGAGCTGCACTCTATGGCAGTATTGCTAACCCCCGCAGGGGTAACTTGAAGCAGAGGATTGATTTAAATCACCTTCTGAGATGGGTGAATCATCACTGGATTCTGAAACTTACAATCCCTTATTATCTACTACAGGAACTAGCCAGGATAGTCATAGAGAACCACCCTCACAATTTGCTAAGGATAATCCAGACTGGACTCAGGTCTTGCATGGGGAAAAGAAGAAATCTGCAATTGCTTCTCACAAGCGGAATGCTCCGGGCAGCTCAGCCCTCCTACCAACTCTTAAAGTCAATTGCAGCATGCAATGTTAGGGGCATTAATAAGCCATCGAAAATGAAGCACATCATTTTGGAAATGGCCAAAGGCAACTTTGAACTTGTCGGTCTTGTGGAAACAAAAAATAGATTGGAAAAGATCTCTCTTTTCCTTGTCGCCCTTCCTCATGGTTGGAGCTCCGTTCACAACAATACCCCTCTTGGTAGGGTCTGGTTCCTTTGGAAGGAGGAAAATTGGAAGTGTGATCTGATACAAATCACACCACAGTCTATAACTTTCAATTACAGTAACCACGAGGCTTACTGATTTGCTCTCCATAATATATGGCTCTAATTTCCCCTCAGAGAGAAGGGCCCTTTGGGCTGACCTACTTTAAATAAGGTCCCAGATCATGGCCCCGTGGCTGCTCTTGGGTGACTTTAACGTTGTCAGATTTGCGTCTAAGAAATTAGGGGGACGAACCCCTATTGCTAGTTCTGTTGCTGATTTCAACACTTGCATTAATGAAGCTGGTCTTATCGATCTTGAACCTTGGAGAAACAATCTATCATGGAACAACTCCACTGTTTGATCTAAAAGAATTGCTGCACGACTTGACAGAGCTCTATGTAGTCCCATGTGGATGGAGCTCTTCCCACGATCTAAGGTCCGATACTCTCCATTGGCTTCAAGCGACCACTTGCTTATTTCAGTGGGGATGGCGGGAAAACTAAATCAAAGCAGGCCTTTCAGGTTCTTAGACCTCTGAGCCAGAAGGGATGGTTATGTCTCCTTGGTGGAGGCTGCCTGGGCTACTCCAGTTGGGGGCAATCCTCTATATGTTCTGGTTAAAAAACTGAGTGCGGTTAAAAGGCTCTAAAGCTTGGGCTGCTACGCATGGTAGAGTCGATGATGATTTTAAATTGGCAAATGTTGCTTTGACCAATGTTAATGAGGCTTTAGGGACATTCCCAAGGGATCCAACCCTTACCCAACTTGAACTTGACTTGAAGGCATACCTGATTGGGCTGGAGGCTGATCAAGAGTCTGTTTGGAAGCAACAGAGCAAGGTGTCTTGGCTAAAACTGGGGGATCGCTCCACCAAGTTCTTTTATCTCTTCGTTAAAATTAGGGAGGCAAGAAACACCCCGTGCCTCATTAACGAGGAGGGTGCACTTGTGGAGGACCACATATAAATTGCAAATCAAGCTGCCTCCTATTTTGAATCTCTCCTATCAACCCCTACTTGTTTGGATGGGGACCGGAAGTAAGGAGTGCCCTCCACTTTAAATATCCAGGACCTGATGGCTTTAGTGCATGTTTTTTAAACACCATTGGTCTTTGGTTAAAGGGGACATCCTCTCTGCTATGGTCTCCCTTCACTCAGGTGGGTCTATGGGAAGACAAGTGAATCATACCTTCCTCACGCTAGTTCTGAAAGTCCCATTCCCTTCGGGGATCGGGGATTTCCGGCCTATTTCATGCTGTAATGTTGTCTACAAGATCTTTGCTAAGCTTTTATCTGCAAGACTTGCTGAGGTTCTTCCACATCTCATTTCCCGTAACCAAATGGCCTTCATCAAAGGGAGGTGTATTGGTGATAGTGTAAAACTAGCTCAAGGATTAGCTATGGGATTTGAGAGAAAGCATGGAACTCTTAAGGCATGTCTTAAGGTGGACCTTACTAAGGCCTTTGACACAATAAATCATCAGTTCTTGCTTGAGTGTCTTGCTGTCATGGGTTTTGGAGATACTTGGTGTTCTTGGCTTTGGAACTGCATTGGGACTTCCTCCTACTCGGTGCTTGTAAATGGTATACCCAGTGGCCTCTTTAAAGGCACTAGAGGCCTCCGTCAGGGAGATCCCCTCAGCCCTCTCTTATTTTCTGTGGTTATGGAAACTTTATCTTGCTTGGTGGATCTTGCAGATGAGGAAGAGTCTATTAACCCTATGGGTCTGGGAAGAATCTTGGCCCCGATACATCTTATCTATGTTGATGACCTTCTGTTCTTTAACAAATGCAATACTAAAACTCTTTAGGCTATTGGTGAGATTATGGAATCCTTTGGGGACATGACATATCTTAGAATGAATGTTACTAAAACTCATCTCTTCTGCTCCAGAAATGCTAGAGAACTTAATTTGGAATCTTACAGTTGGCCTTGTCAGTGACTCTCTCTCCCAACTTAGTACCTTGGAGTCCCACTTGAACACAAGACTGGGGGCTACTTTACTGCCCGTGCCCTGGAGGACAAAATTCGATCCTATCTTTGTGGTTGGAAAGCTAAGTCACTATCCATGGCGAGGTGTATTCAGCTTCTAAACTCCGTCATATGCGGTGTCTTACTTTTTTGGGTTGATTGCACCCTACTCTCATCCTTAACTATCAAGCGTATCTCTTCTATGTGCTCTGACTTTCTTTGTGATTACAAGCGACACGATATTGCATGGAAGGTTGTTTTCCTCCCAAAGGAGGAGGGCGGGCTCGGATTAAGATCCCTTAAGGACTTGGTCAAAGCTTCCAAGGTTGCCTGGGTTTGGAGGTTCCTCACGGCTGATGGATCCGTTTGGGCTGATTTTCTTCGTTCCAAATATTTGAGGGAGAAACTTTTTGGGATGATAATGACATGGATGGTTCTTCTGCGATGTGGAAGGTCCTGTTGAAGACTAGGCCCCTCTTAGCTACTGTGTTGGACTACCCTTCTGGTCCTCTCCGTTGGACTTACTCCCCGAAGCGTTTCTCTTTCGCCCCACCTATGACCTTGTTCGTGCTAGAGCTCCTCTGATGGATTGGTGGAAAGACGTTTGGCTTTCTAAGGCTGCCCCGAAGCATTAGTGCTGCCTTTATAGAATTGTTAAAAGCAAAGTTCCCACTCGAGAAAGATTGTCCCGTTTTGTTAATTGTTCGGAACTTGGCTGCTTATTTTGTCACCACCATCTTGAGACTAGGGATCATCTTCTTTGGGATTGTCCTTTTTGCATGGATATTTGGCTTGAGTTTGTGTCTCTCTCTCGCTTCCTGTCCCTAACCATGGGGTGAACATTTTGGGTTCTCTTGCTTGGATTAATAAGTGGAATGTTGCGGTTGCTCAGACGAGCAGAAAGCTTAGGACCGCCTTAGCTGTGACTACCTGGCGAATCTGGGGAGAAAGAAATCTACGCTGGACGAAAACATCAAGTATGACCGGTCAGGTGCCGATTAGGAGCATATTAGAGGATGTATCTATCCTCCTGAACTGAAGCAGTGCAACCCCTTAAAGATCAACTTGTAAAATCTATCACCCATTGTTGGGTCTTTTGATTTAGGGAAATCCCCTACTTTTGTTTGTTTTTACATGTACATTTCATCTGGATCATCAATGAAATTACACCTTATTTACCTTTAAAAAAATATTACAAGGCATATTTACACCCATAACCTTGAGTAGTTTCGTAATTAACCCAGGAACCCTCGATAGTTCATTATTTCACCCACGACCCTGAATAGTCCTTAACTCTTACATATCATAACCCCGAGTAATTTTTAATTACGTGCATAACCTTGGAGAGTAACTTCCATCCGTTTCTCCGTTAATTATGACGAAATATGTTATATAACCCACCTTTGAGTTCAATGTATTTACAATAGATGCCACTCCTTTCCATCCCTCTTCCTTTGAGCATATCCAATTAAACAAATACAATCCATTGCTAAAACAAATACATCAACAAAAAAAAAGCGGCAACAACAGATCCTAATATATGAGGAAGAAGCTCATCTCTCCAAGAACAAAGCACGCAAATTGCAGATCCACCACTCTACTTCCCAACACTGGTGGCAATGGGATGGCGAGCAGAATGAGCAGCAGGAGATCCACCAGTCCGATGCACAACCACTTCCCACTGCTCCTCTGGTACTCCTCGGTGGCGCTCAATTCCTTGATCCAGTCCTTCATATAGTGGGCGGCGTAGCTCACGTGGTGCTCTATGTCGTCCACCTGCTCCCCCATACACCTCCACCATCACTGCCATGCCCAGGAACACCTGGTGCAGCTCCAACAGGCTCCTCTCCATCTCTCGCGCTGCGTCATGCCGATTCTGGATCTCTTGCACCGTCGGCGCAAGCCCCGCCTTCCCCTCCACCACCACCCCTGCGAGATTATCCGATTGATCACTTCCTCCGATGGCGCCTGGCTCATCACCGCAACGTACCAACGCTCCACTGCCCCCTGTACTCTGCATCATGCACTGTTGGAGCGCTTGGAAGTCCATCATATGGTCACACAGCTTCTTGCGGAGCCCGTTGATTACCGAGATCTGCGTATGGTCGGCTGCCGCACGGGGGACGCCGCCCGCAAGGCCGTCCATTGCCTCGAGGCGTCTGCGGATCGCGCATGCCTTCTTGAGGACATCAACGATGTCGGAGTTGATGCGGGCGCAAAGGGAGCGGATGGACTCCGGATTGTGGATTCGCTCAAACTTAATTCATCAAAGATTTGAATAAATTGTAACAAATGTATGTGTATTTGTATTAACATCAATGTATGCATGCATTCGTGGATGTAACTTGCGGAATTTTAGTTGAAATTACTTATGACTATTTAATCGAAGTTTCACTGAAGAGAAGAGATTTTATAACAACAATTGTATTGGGTGTGTTAAACGAATCGAATCTTCATGAACTCAGCCAAACTGATTCTAACCTGAACACCATCTTCATCTTGTCAAACCTAATTGATCTTGAATCCTTAAATATACTGACTGAATCGAAGTGAATCTAGTTAGAACAAGAACTTAAACTAATATAAGGAATTTAAAGCAAAAATATTGCAATCCTTAGCTACAGCAAAGTAATCACTTAACCAGGACAAACTACGGGAAAGGCTACAGGCCGAGCGGAGGTTCTACTAAACTACCGCAGCCTAAGCCGTGTCCTCCCATGAGCCATACTTGAAGATTCATATCGGTGCAAGCCTGAGCAAGGTGGGATCGGCCTAATATATGTTACTTGATTTCAATGTATAAGAACACTTGTATAAAATAATTTTTCATATTTAGCAAATTAGAAATTACCACGCCGACTTAATTCGATTTGTTCTTCTTTTTTCCGATAAAATTTTATTTCATGATTCGACTGATTGAATATCGACTACTTCCGAGATATCGATTAAATTGTATAGCTCGATTTTGAATCTGCTGTAAATTTACAGCATGACATGATTTTGAGTGGTAACTAACTTTACATAAATTATGGCATTATTTTGAACTTGCTCTAAAACTATGCAAGGGCTCATGAAACTTTTGACATTTTATACATAAAGTGACATTTTGCTCTAAAACTATGCAAGCACCATCAAATGATTGTTAAGGGCCTGTTTGGTTGCTGGGTTGGACTGGGTTGGGTTGGGCTGGGTTGGGGTGGGTGAATAGTAATCTGTGAGGAGGAAGTACCCTTGTGAATAGTAACCAGGGTTGTGCCAACCCTGCCCAACCCTGCAACCAAACAGGCCCTAAGAGATGATATCTAGCCTGAGTAGGAGATGACAATCCTTTCTCATTAGGCTGATATCTGACCGACATCTTCATGCATGTCCTCTGCATGAGAATAGAGATTCAGAGGTGTTAGATCAGTTAGGTTAAAGAGTTGACTTAACGAGATCGAGATAACCAAAAACCTATGTCGTATGCTGTCATGATATAAGCACGCATCCTCTAACCGGAGACAGATGTGTTACTATATGTCTGAGTATGTACGTTTGGCAGACCAATAGGTTGATGACCTAACCAAGGTCTATACACCGGCGCGCTGGTATGCATGCAAGGACATATGATTAATACGATCTCTCAAAGGGATCATACATGTTCATTGCTGAACCAGAAGACATGAGCTCACTCATGAGATATTAGAAAGATCAAATTCCATACATGATCGTCTCGCTTTGGAAGCTTGATTGAATTTGTATGGTTTGGTATATGCTTTTGGAAAGTATATGATAAACACCAAGGTATGATATATACTTTTGGAAAATATATGATCGATACCAACTCCCAATGATTAAATGAGAAATATAATGATAAAATTCTGAAGTAGACGGTGTAAAATTAATCTAATACTTTGGGTTTGTTCTGAGTCTTCCAGTATACATGATGTACATGTATTAAGAATACATGAGGGTGATGTGATTATAAATGATTGTATACCATGACGCTTCCATTCCAAGGGAGTGGCGAAACATTTATGGATTTTAGTGACTCCTCTCATAGAGAAGTAATCTGATCTTAGTTCAAATGTTGGACATTGATCTGAATGTGATTCATATGTAGTGAGAAGATTAGATTTGCGGTCTTGATTTAATCAAGCATCTATGAGAGGTCCGCACGATCTGGATTTGAGATGTGATCTCAAATATCCAAGTCACTATACGTGGAACAATACAATCACCCTGTCCTTATCTCCAAGTATCCACGGAGAAAGTGCATTATCCTTGAAAAAGTTCAGGACAATTTCATTGTTGATATATGTAACCGAGGATAGAGAAAATTGATAATTAAACGTGATTTAATAATCATGGATAATATGAATTTGATTCATATTATAAGAAGCGTTATCTAAGATAATAAAATGTGATTTAATTATCAAAGATGTGAATAATGTGAATATGATTCATATTATTTGCGCACATGAGAACATAGATCCAAGATGATTAAATGTGATTTAATTATCATGGATATGAATAATGTGGATAACACTATCCATATTAATAATAAATATATTGTAAATGCGATTTATCATATATAAGAGAGAGTCTATTGTAATTTATATTTGTTGATTAATTATTGATGTCAATTGGATTCACATTAGATAATTAATTGAAATTATAAGTTACATTTTATTTTGGGATGTAAACGTGATTTATATTTTTCAATGACATGATTGCAATATTCACAAGGTAATATGAACTATTTTTGTGAAATAATTTACAATAAGTGTTGTCGTAAATCTTGGAGATATCATGAGATAATGAGATCTCATGAGATATTGAGGAGATAGACCGTCACCCCCCCTTTTTAGGGGATAACGTCAATCTTCTCATTATCTCTAAGATTAATTAATTAATTTGATTTGAAATTAATTATATTGATTTATCAATATATATTAATTTAATTTAAATTAATTATTATTGTATTTTTACAACAACATCATGGCCATTGAAAGGAACACAAATCAATCTCATCCATTGGTTTTGTGTTGTCCATGGATTGAGATACATGAATCCCAAAATACTATATAAGAAGAAGCACCCCTTGCTCTTCATGTAACATCAAATAATTGCTTTCTCCTCTCTCTACACGCCAAGTCTCTCTCCCTCTCTCTCTTGGGGCCTTCCACCTTGATGCCCTAGAAGAGAGTTTCCATCGTCGTAACATCGTCGTTATGCTGTCGGATTGTATGCTCATGGATCTTCATCTTCTTCGGTGCGCCTCGCTCGTGAAGAAGATGTCGGATCTCATGTGATGAATCAGGAGATTTGCCGCTTGGATCATCAACATGGATTGCGAAGAGCACACATCTCATCAACGCGCTCGCAAGCGTCTCCTCCGTTGGATCGGACTTAAGACACGAGGTCTCTTCGTTTAGAGAATCTATTGCAACCATGCTTCAATAGGTAAACCTAATACTTATTTCTAATTTATATGAAACGATCCGAGAAGTGTTCTTGGATCATGTGATTTCATCGTTTGAAAATTTTTAAAATTCCGATGCCTCGAGCGACTAGTGCGACTAGTCGCTCCCGATCGCATACAATGCGATCCTCACACTTCTGTGATGCGCTTAAGGATCTTACCATATCCTTCAGAAGGGGAAGGAGAGGCGGAGGGAGGGGGTTGCTGCCGTGTGAGGGGAGGGGAAGGGGATGTGGTCGGCGGTGGAGGAGGGGTTTTGGAGGAGGAAGGGAAGGGGGAGGCGGAGGCAGGGGGATGCTGCTGCGTGAGGTGAGGGGAGGTGGTCGACAGTAGAGGGATGGTGCTGGAGGACGAAGGGTGTATTTTTAGTTTTTATTTTTTTACTTTGGGTTAATTTCAGCTATTAGATCATGGTTTGGTTAGATTAACTCAGTCGTTTGGTTGAGTTAATAAACTAAACTAATGGAAGGTTATGGGTGTAAAGTGACGCATTATTCAGGGTCGTGGGTGAAATAATGAATTATCGAGGTTTCTTGGGTAATTACAAAACCACTCAGGGTTATGGGTGTAAATGTCCCATATTACAACATAAACAAGAACTAAAGCAAAAATAATGTTAGAAAAACGTTAGAAATATTACTATTATTATTGGAAAAAGCAGACCAAACTCTCCTAGCTCTTAAATACTCCCTCGAAACCTTCAACAAAGTATTCAAACGACAATTATTACAAATGAAAGTGCCTCCTCATCTCGAAAGACTGTCAGAGCCTCTTACCCTATACTTAACTAGGGTTCTCTTCTCTACAAGGCAAGCTTGTTTCAGTATTTTGGTATTTATGGATACGATTATAAGTTAACTATGTAACATGATAGCTTGGGTGATGGTTTGATTGGTGCTGGTGGCAGCGAGTTCTTCAACGTTGGATGGGTAGGATGTCCACATCGAATGGTGGTTGTGTCCTTACCCTTCAACGGATGAGATGGGAGGCCGGAGCACGATCGAATAGTGCATAGAGATGCTCCTTCCTCCTCTTCTTTCATATCTTCAAGTTGACTGCTGGAGTAAGTTATGCTTTTTTAATACATCACAAGCATCACTCTCACTGGGCACGAAAAACTATTGAATTAGTAATCAAAGTGCAACTATATTTTTTTAAAAAGAAAACACGAAATCATTCACCATTTATTTGCTTAATGCTTTCGCGGTTGGTTTGATTAATACTATCAGCACCACACCGCATCATTCTAGGTAGAGCCCAAATCTTTGATGAAACGTGGGATTGTAGAGAGATCACAATTTCTTGACGCATTAGACACACCTTCTTACGGAAATATCTTGTCAGTGACTTAGATTTTGCTAATGACTCAGTTACATATTTGTTTTGTACCTTGATTAACTTTTCAAGTAGAAGCTCGTAGAAGCTCTTTGATAGAAAGTGTAGAAAAGTTATGAAGCCCATTTAAAGCCTAAAAGTGATTCTGAAAGATACTATACTTGAAGATTCAAGATTCAGAATCCGATTGATAAAAAAATAAAAGAAAGACTCATTTCCAACAACTCAAAATTTGAGGACTTCGAATGCTGATATGTCAGTTTTTATTTTATGATAAAAATAGTCTTATAGTTTTTTGCATATTCTTGATCAACAATCAAGCTTAAGCCACAATCATCATTTCACAAAATCGATTTTTGGATATATAATTGATCACCTTGACACCCTTGATCGATTAACCGTGATTGACCATCCTCTTGATCATGATCGATCACTTTTTGAATTTCATACCAATGGTCAAATATAATTGATCACTTTTGTGATCGGATCGATCACCCATGATCGATCAACTTATTTTCATGATCGATGATTTCATAGATTTTGGAAATCAAAATGTTGGACTTTTCATTTTTGGACACCAACATCTCTATTGAGGATAATCCTATATAAGGGACCCTATGACTCATTGTTTGAGACACACAATCAAGAGAAACATCTTGTACTCTCAAAAGAAAAGAAAGAGTGACCGTTTTATGCGATATTCAAATTCCTATGACATTTCTGCACTCTCGGGCTCTCTTCAATCCAAAGATTTTTGCTACTGATTTTTTGTGCACTATGTGCTCAACTACAATCATCATCATCCTAAAGCATATTCTGCACTTAAAGTTTGTAAGCTTATGAATTCAAGTTTCATTGCTTAACTATATTATGTTTAGATTTTTCTGTATATGTATCCAAGTTGTGGATTCCTCTTTGTGAGAGATAAAATCTTCCTTTGAGAGTTGTCCAAGGAAGGGTACATGTGGTACGGGAGGTTGTGCTACCCTCAGTTTAAATTAGCGTTAAAATAGTGGAAACATGCTTTACTGAGAGAGCGAATGGGAAATCCTCTGGGTTGTGGTTTTCACCCACTTGGGTTTCCATGTAAAAATCACTATGCAATTTGTGATTTGATATTCTTCTTTCTATGTGATTTGTGAATTATTATTATTTTAGATATTATTATTGCATAGTTGTTTATTGCATAATTCACCCCCAACTTGTGCCAGACTCACATATCTGATCTTTATTGGTATAAGTACCCATCCTGATTCCTCTAGCTGGATAAGAACGTCGATCTCACAATCTTCCATAGAACACCTTATTTAGTGTAGAATCTATTATTGTGTGCAACTTGTGTGTTCACAAAACGAGAACAAACAAAACCTCTTGAAATCGAAAACACATAAAAAGTAATCTTGGATTGTGTTTGTCTACGGTGTATTTATTTGTACTTGAAACTCGTAAAATCTCAATCATGGAAAAAGTTCAAGCTATCTTCAATGTTGTGATCAGACGATTACATGGAACCATTAAGAGGACAGAAATCAGATTTCTCACCCCATCGACCCTCCTATTCTATTACCAATTAAATATGAGATTGTTGAAATAATAGACATGGTACAAATATATCAGGAGGATCATGAACACGTAAGGAGAGAGCCATCCTATTAAAGGTCGGAACCAACCGATTCACTACATGCTCCTACTATAGTCAGATTTCAACAGTCCTCCATGACGACCCTTTCTTGGACAAATTTCTTACATCACCTTTTCCACCATGTCCTTCCATGGCCCCTTCCAAGCTGCTTTCACGTGAGGAGCTGCCATCTATTTTAAACATCGAGCAACTATCTAACTCTTGGGGAAAATACCTGATTCTCTATGGAACCTAATTTTAAACCCCCCTCTACCAACATACTAGTCAATCTCGTTACCCCTATCACTGCCCCACCCCATTGACCATCGACATACTCTTCATGAACTAGTTATCCAAATCCAAAAAAATCATGTATCACTTCTAGATGAGTATAATATGAAGCATGATGATGTCAATAGACAATTATTGAGATTCGTGCTCACTTGATAAATTGGCCAAATACTTGGACGGGTAAGTGGAACATATCTCGGTAAAGTTTTTAGAACCAACAAGGAGGAAAATATGGGTATTTCAAAGACTCAAGAGAAGAGGAAAAGTGAACCCCAATATTGGTGAACCAAACACTCATACTTCCTTATGATGAGTTAGATATGAGATGTATAGAAGAGAAATTTATTGATGAAATATTATCACCTAGAGGTCACCTCAACATCAGGTTGGATAATTTTTATGCTGTCCCTATCTTCCCCCCTCCTTTGTCAAATCATGTAATGATAGAGATGTACACTGATTTAATATTTGAATCTTGTCTCTTAGAGAGACTCAAATATTTTGAGCATGAGACTTCATTTTGTGATATGAGGGGTCAATTATGGAAAATGACCCTGGGGATGAACCTAAAGAGGAATGTGATATAATCTCAGCATTCATGAATCATGTCAATAATGTCAATTAAACTTACTGTTAATAATTTGAATACCATTCAAACGTTCATCAACTAATGGATCATATCTATTCAGCTGATCGATCATTTCCAGTTGATCGATCATACTTGTTAACCTGATCGATCATATCAAAAAATCATCTTTGATTTCATATCATTTATGTTTCCAATGACCACTTTTCTTAAGTTCCTATATAAAGGAATCCACGCCCATTTTCGGAATACACACCATTCGAGTAATCACTCTTTCTTTCATTAGAAAAAGCTAGAAGCTATTTCTGAGTGATTTTCTTCGATATTCTTTCTCTTGTTCTTCAACTCATTCTATATTTTGAGAAGAATATTCTTGGTTGAAAAACTTTGAAGCAACATTCGAAAGCAACAATGTTCGATTCACTTTCCAGTGTTTAAGTCTTTTGATAGCAACCGGGATACTTTTAACAACCTCTTCTCAGCGCGGGGATATTTATTATTTATTTGATATTACTTATCCACATGTAATATATGTGCTAATTGCTTGTGTTATTCTTTGAGAATTATCTGTGCAATTATTACTATTGTTATTTATCTTAAGATGACATCTGCTCTTTATTGATGAATTATATTCTTGATATATGTTGAGATAACTATATACCTGGATATTATCATTTCTTTATATCTTATTTCCAGCCGATCTCTTTCTTCATGATCTTAGGCGTCTGATCCTAAGTGTGCAGGGAAGTTCTTAGATGCGAGACCTACAATGAAGATGAATAAAGTCGAAAGCTCGCCTGTTCTTCAGTTTGTGATACCATGTTTGATATGTAGTGGTGATCGCGTTGTTTAATCCAAGATTGTGAATCGTCATCTTTGTAAATGGTTGAGATATCCCCATAAATATCCCGGCCTTTAGTAAAAAATTTGATTAGCTAGGCTAATTAGGAAATCTCGAGTCGAGAAAACTAAGGTTGTGGTTTTTATCCAAATGGGTTTTAGCGTACACATCATGTACAAGCGTGCTGATTGGTTTACTTAATTATTATATATGTGTTGGTTGGTTATTTCACAAATATTTTAAAAGTTTCCTCAAACCATTATTCACCCCCTCTAGTGGTGTCGCGATCCTAGAACTCACATTTGGTATCACAGCTTGTATCGGTATCTTGAAGTAATTATTCGAAGATACATATGACATCTATAGCAAGCACAAACTTTAAAAACAAATCAACCATCAGGCCACCGCACTTCAACATAGCCAATTACAACAACCGAAAGGTATGCATGCACATGTTCTTAGAATCTATAGATATCGATGTATTGAATATCATAGAGATTAAGTATACAAGACTAGCTGCTGGAATGGTTTTTACTAATGCTGACAAAAAGAAAGTTACATACAACTTGAAAGCTATGACTGCTATCTTCTGTACCATCACAGTAGATGAGTTCAATAGAGTGTCCCATGCAAGATAACATACGAGATATGGAATAAGCTTAGTGTCACGTACGGAGCTATGACCAAGTTTCATGAATCTCATATCAACTTGTAACAAAAAAAGATATGAGCTGTTTAAGATGGAAAGCAAAGAATCCATCTAAGATATGTACACAAGATTCTCAACTATCATAAACAATCTCATGAATCTCGAAGTTGAGATTACCGATCTTTAACATGTGAAAAAGTTGCTCAGATCCCTCACACCAATCTGGAGCACTACCGAAACTGTCATTAAGGAAGCAAATGATTCCAACACGCTCCCAGTTGATGAGTTAGTAGGTAAACTTCTAGCCCATAAAGTTGAGAAGAACCAGACAACTGAAATAGATGCCGAAGTGAAGAAGAAAAAAGGGATTGCACTTCAAGCAACTGAGTCAACCTCATAAGAAATCTTAGTGGATGATCTAGCCATGCGATCGAGTGTTAATTAGCTATGCTCATTTCATCTCATTGTAATATGAGCCAATTAGGAATCGATTGATGAATTTCGTATTCATCATGCTAAAGTTGGTCATTTAGGCTTTGTTCCCCATCATTCACTTGTAATTAATCATTAATAAAACATTATTAATATTCATGCATGTGTGAATAATATCTGCATTTCATCATGATTGCATTAAAAATCCCAAGTGTAAATTAGCCCAAAAAGCCGCTAACTTCTCATATTTTTTAATTAATTCATCCTAACTCCGATTGATCCCAAACATCCTCCATTGTGTAGATATTACTAACCTTATTAAATAAAAAATACAAAAAAATTACTAACCCCAATAAGTGTATAATTATCCCAAAGTCTAATTTCACATCTGACAGACTAAAATGAGCATATCTCCCCCATACAGTATCCGATTTTGGTCTACTCACTTTTACAGTACTCCATTTTCAAATACCTTCAAAACAAGACCAATTTCGTAAAATTCGGAGTTCATATGTGAAAGTTGGGTTTTGGGCCTCTTTTGCGCATTTTGACTTTTTGCTTTTTTTGACCTCAGTTTTTATGTCCTTAATTAACTCTTTTAATTTTATTTCTTCTTCATTTGTGTTCTTTGATGAAAGTTTTATTAAGAAATGCAAAAATCCAAATCTAGATCAAAATTGAAATCAAAGAAACTGACTGAGTCCACGCATCCGTTGTCGGTCTGTACAAAAATTGTGCGTTTCTTACTTTTATTTTATTTTCCTATTTTCTTATCTACTAAAAATCCAAAAAATTAGATTAGTGTGTAATTAATTTTCTTGTATTTTATCATATTTTTTCCATAATTTTTATCCCATTTAAAATCACCAAAAAATACAAAATCCGAAAAAGTCGGTTTTCTATACACATGGAGAGCCACCAAAAATACCACTTCTCACAGATGACCTCTTTTGCTCCCGGTCTTTCTAAAAGTTGTAGATCTCGACAAGACGAACAACTTTCATGAAGGAAATTTTTTGATCCGAGGTCTCCTTCTACTTCTTATCCTTCATTAATTTGAAATTTTTTTGGGGGCGCCACGTGGCAACTCCTGGACGTGCCACGTGGCACCCCCACTCTCTCTCCAGCCGTCCCCTCCCGTGGCACGTGACCCCTGTCATCTTCCTCCAGTCGTTACCAACTGCCCCCCTGCCGTTCCTCCTCCTTCTCCATAACCGCCGCCGACCTCCTCCTTGTAACGCCCCCACCACCTCCGGGCGTTACGAAGCTGCTCTCCCTTGCGCCTATAAAGCAGCTCCTCCGAGCTCCAGTAGCTTCATCCGCCCTTCTCCAAGCTCGCCGGTGACAGTGGCGCAACCCTCCTTGTGGCGTGATCCGCGACAACCCATTGCTGTGCCGCTGCCTCCTTGCGAGCAACAGAAGCTTCGAGGAGTTCCCACCGCTCCTCTGAGGCGATCATCAGGAAGGAGCCACTGCTTCTCCTACTTTCCAGGCGACACCCTTTACCCCTTCGTTTTCTCCAAGTTCTAACTTTGCAGGTCCAACACACCTTCGACGCCTCCATCTTCCCTCCTGCGCACGAGTCGGTCGTGCCCCACCACGCGACGCCGCCTTGTAGCTCCATCACCTCCGCGCTGCTCCGCCTCACGCCCGCGCTCCGTCATCCTCGCGCGGGGGTGCTGCCCGAACCCCCCACCGTGGAGGCCAGCTCGCCTTGACCCTCGCCCTCCGACTGCCTCACAGTCGCCCGCGCGGCACTTCTACCTCCACCCTCGCCGCTCGGTGCTGACCGAGCTCCTTCGGCCGCCCCACCCTCCATCACGACGCCCAGGCGCCGTTGGATCGGGCGACGGTGGCCCTTGATCCAACGGCCCTAGCGGCGCCACGTGTCATCCCCGAGCCTCAGCCTCAGCCTCAGCCTCAAGGCTTAGGTCCCCGAAGCAACACCAGCCATCCACGTAGGCTCGGGCGTCCGAGCCTGGGCCTTGCCGCCCGAGCCTCATCCACACCCCTGAGCCTCAGCCTCGAGACCCGAGCCTTTGGTTCGGAGTCCAAGCCTCTGGCTCGTCATCCGAACCTCAGGCTCGGCCACCCGAGCCTCCGCCGCCGACTCGAGCCTCCTGGGCGCACGTGCAAGGCATGTACGTGTGGAAAAATTGCATGAACACCCCCGGAACTTTCAGAATTTGCAGAAACACCCCCGCCAGGGGTAAATTACGTCCAGGCCCCTCCGACTTTTATAAATTACAGATAAACCCCTCCAGGGACCTCTTGCAAGAAAAACTTTATTTTATTTACATTTTAGTCCCTGGAAGTCCATTTTAGCATATCTTTCTCATACAGACTCCGATTTTAGCGTATAATATGTCATTTTGAAGCTATTTTCATTCTCTATCACTTAGCATAATTTGTGAATAGATCTGAGGTGGTTTATTGATAATTATTCTTTAAGGATCTCAGTTGACTCTTGCAGGCTAAATTTGACATATTTATATTGCATTTTTGTGGATAACTTGATGAATCAATTTACACAGGGGTGCTCTTTTGAAGGATAGACATTGATATCTCATTCTTTTACAGGATAATTTTATTGAGGTTTTGATCAGAAAGTAATGATTTATGAATATAATCATTTGTCTTATCCAAGTAAATTGCAGGATTGTCTCTCACAATTATTCTCCTTCTGCCTGCTGCTGAATTTATTTTGATAAATATTTTTGGACAAAATTTCTTTCGATCTATGATGTGATTTTGAGGATTTAATGATCATGTTATTGAAGGAATTAATACGTTTCAAATCACATATCCTAGGCTTAATAGTCTTTGTTTATTTTCTTTGCATTGCATCTCCATTATTGCATTGTATATTTTATCAACACAAAAATTAATCCAGCATTTATTAATTATTTAATTTGATTTAAGACCACGCAACTAAAAATCTCCGTTCCCTGTGTTCGACCTTGGTACACTTACCAAGTAAAAATACTCCACAACATTCAAAGATTCTGGTGTTTTGATCGATCGATTTTCGCCTCCTATACTACAATTCACGATTATTAAAGAGGTGGATTTCGCGTTCATCAAATGGCGCCGTTGCTGGGGAACAACGAATTTTTAGGGTTTTGAATCATTTTTTGTAATTAATTATTGTAAAATTATTTTTTGTGTCATTTTTTTCTGCATTTTGTTCTGCATTTCTCTCTTACTCCATATACTAACAGCAATTTCTCTCTTTGCAGACTTCTGTGAGCGGAATTTTGGATATTCATCAAGGATCTGCAAGGAAGATTGAATTTTGATTTTTGTAAGAGAGATCTTAGTATAGGTTTAAATTTCTGCATTATTCACAGGGCCCCTCTCTCCTTGTACCTTGTTAATTTGTAATATTCAGAACTGAACTCTATGTGGCTTGACATAGAATTTAAGAGCACATACGCTAGATTAGAATTATTTGATTGTGCTCGTAATTTTTAGGCCACACTTTTCACTAATTAAACACACTGTAGATCGTTCAACATTAGCCAAAAATTTCAATCAATTCTTCCCGCTAATAGAACTATCTGTTTAGGGCATTTTCCATCTGTGCATACCATTTAGTGTAAATTTTAAATTCCTTGTCTTGCATCCCGCATGAAGAACACGGGGATTCACTGTAAGTTCTTCTCTTAAGCATGCATCATTGATTTACGTTTGCATCGGCTTTTCCGATCTCCCTTTCTCAAAGTTTTACAACTTAGGATTTAAAGGAATTGGGACTGTTCGGTAGGCGTGAATTTTTATGCTCACATAAACTACAGTGATAACCTTAACTTAAAACTGGGACTGCTAATCAAGGTGACTGTAAATAAACTGATCTAAAATTAATCTGTGTTTGGTGGAGAGAAACCCACTCATTGTTTGTAAGGAGCAGAACACACACTTAGGAAAGAACCCAAAACCGAAGTGGTTCATTCAGACTACTGATTTTAAAAACAATTAGCTACTTTTCAGTGAGGGTCTCGGGTAGCCATTTACGGTTCGACTTCTCTTAGCAGAGTAGGTGGTTTAGAGGACACCGCGGAAGGCTCCGTCCTCAAGTAACACGGGTAGCCGTTTAAATGGTCCGTACTTACACCTATACTGGCTGAAGGTAGGTGCAACTAGTTGTATGAACTCGGGACAGTCTTTGTGAAATATTTCGGCACCTAACAACTCCATTTACTTTTTAAGACTGTTTTGTCATTAAATTAAAATTAAAAAGATAAGCGGCCGAACCCTAACGTGCCTTCACCAGTTATGAGTGGGTAAATCAACTTGTTTGTTTTGTGTTTGATTTGTGTACGTCAAAGGCCTTGCAATCACACGCAAATCATGGTTCGCTAATCATTCCATCCATCTTGAGAAGATGTCGGCACAGTGGTCTTCTTTTTCGATCTCCACGACCTTGTATCGATATTTTTCTCACACTCCTCAAGAGAACCTGAGCTTCAAATCAAATTCTCTTCAGCCATCATTCTCTTCCCGCCCATACATCCCACCCTATGACCACACTTCTTCTTGGAATAGTCCTCTCTTACATTCTGACAATCTTATGGACATGAGAGAGAGACCAGAATTGAGGATGAACAATAGAGTAACCGATATTAATAGTAGAACACGATTTCCGGTTACTATGATCTCACAGCCTCTTGAACCATTCCCTATTCAGGATGACCATCAATTTTCCTTCGACAATCCACGAGAAAACCAAAGTCAAGGAAATATAACTCATGACCAGACCATAATGTTTAAGAACAATCAATACTCTACTCAAGGTTACATGCCATAATCACGATACATGGAAAATGATTATTCAATCACTAGTCATGAAATGTTTGAGGATGAGATTGCTCGGATTAATCATAGAGCAGATACGTTAACCGAGAGAATATATGATCTCATCTAGTCTATGCAAAATTCAGAAGAAGTGAGGCCACCACCATGCGAACCACTAGATTATCATGTGACTCACAATCAGACACGACCACTGACCTCTGACCCCCCTACTGACCATATTACAGAAAATACCAAAAAATTTAAAAAATTTGAAAATTCAAAAAAATTGGACAATTCTGAAATGGAAGCATTTTGTAAGAGCCTGATCCTAGAGCTTCCATTGATCAAAGCCATAGAATATGTGTTCGATCTTAAGAGATTTGTGAAGAGTCGACTGAACCCCAAAAAGACGGGCAAGAAATGATCCAGGACTGAATATCATGTCATATCTATGGCTAGTTCTTTGGTGATGAGTCATAAAATCAAATGCCACAAAGTCAAGCGGTTGACTCGGATCACATGTGAAATTGAGGATTCAACATTTACTCGTGTTAGGTTAGACGACGATTCCACATTAAACATCCTCCCCAAGTCCGTCTTTGAACAACTCAAAATCAGACAACTCAAAAAGACTAGGGTGATCGTTCAATTACCCGATCGATCTACCAAAAGACCGCGGGGGATCATTTCTGTCGTCGTAAATTTCTGAGGTAAATAACATAAAGTGGACTTTATTGTCCTTGACATTGACCACCCCAGAAGGATGTCTGAGTCTCCTATCATTTTAGGAAAGCCGTTCTAGCCTCCGCTAAGGCGATCGTCGAATGCGAGACTCGGGAAATCAAGTTCCCGAACTCGGACCACAATGAACTAATCCCCAATGACACATCCTGCTCTGAAAAACCAACTTGAAATCCACAGTTATGATCAGAAAATAAAGATTTCACATTATCAGACATCTCCGCATGACAGACTGATACAAACCCTAGGAGAGTCACCTAAAAGACTGACTATTGGATAAACTTCGGATTCTCACCACCCTATCACTGCTCCTAGGAAAAATCATGATTTTAGAGCTTATGAAGAATCGGACCATATATTGAAAATCATCACGATTATTTGAGTGGTCCAATCTTTGAGTCGGTAGTAATTCATGAGCTACTTCAACCATATAAGTGTTGGACATGCGAGCCCACGGCGAGCCATTATGCAATAAATGTTATTGCAATTCACTCCTTAATGTGAAATAAAGTGTACATAATTTGCATAATAGGCCCCTTAGTACAATTAGGGTTATGTACCATGGCCATCTTGATGATCATACAACCGTTGATTCAATTATTGAATCATAGAGGCTGGTGCTTGGATGAATATCTAAAGAGTTAGATTGAGGACTCATCAAGCACCGTCAAATGATTGTTAAGAGATGATCTCTAGCCAGAGTAGGAGATGGCAATCCTATCTCAGTTAGGCTGATATCTGACCGACCTTTTGATGCAGGTCCTCTGCATAGGAATAGAGATTCGGAGGTGTCAGATTAGTTAGGTCAAAGAGTTGACTTAACGAGATCGAGATAACCAAAGTCCTGTATCGTATGCTGTCACGATACATGCACACATCCTCTGACCGGAGACAGATGTGTTACTATATGTTAGATATGTACATTTGGCAGACCAATAGGTTGATGATTTAATCAAGGTCTATACACCGACGCGCTGGTGTGCATATAAGGGCATATGAGTAATACGATCTCTCAAAGGGATCATACAGGTTCAGTTACTGAACCGGAAGACATGAGCTCACTCATGAGATATTGGGAAGAATCAAATTCCATGCGCATGGTCGTCTCGCTTTGGAAGCTTGACTGAATTTGTAGGTTTGATATATACTTTTGGAAAGTATATGATCAAGACCTAGGTATGATATATGCTTTTGGAAAGTATATGATCGATACCGACTTTCAACGATCGAATGAGAAACTTACTGATAGAACCTTGAAGTATACAGTGTAAAGTTGATCTAATACTTCGGGTTTATTCTGAGTCTTCCAGTATGCAGGATGTACAGGTATTAGGAATACCTGAGGGTGATGTGATCATAAACGATTGTATAACCATGACGCTTCCATTCCTAGGGAGTGATGAAACGGGTCTGGATTTTAGTGACTCCTCTTAGTAGAGAAGTAATCTGAACTTAGTCCAAATATTGGACATTGATCTGAATGTGATTCAGATGCAATGAGAAGATTAGATTTACGGTCTTGATTTAACCAAGCATCTATGGGAGGCCCGCGATCTGGATTTGAGATATGATCTCAATATCCATGTCACTATATGTGGAACAATACAATCGCCCTGTCCTTATCTCCAAGTATTCGCGGATAAAGCGCATTATCCTTGAACGAGTTCATGGATAATTCTATTGTTGATATATGTATCCGAGCATTGAGAAAATGGATAATTAAATGTGATTTAATTATCATGAATAATATGAATTTGATTCATATTATAAGGACAGTTATCATAGATAATTAAATGTGATTTGATTATCAAAGATGTAAATAATGTGAATGTGATTCATATTATTTGAGCACATGAGAATACATTATCCAATATAATTAAATGTGATTTAATTATTATGGATAAGAATAATGTGGATAGTAATATCTAATTATCCATAATATATTATAAATGTGATTTATAATGTATTAGAGAGAGCTAATTATAATTTATATTTGTTGATTAATTATTAATGTGTATTGTATACACATTGTCTAATTAATTGACAATGTAAATTATATGTTGTTTTGGGTTGTGAATATGATTCACAAATTTCCAATGTCAAGATTGCAATATTCTCAAATATAATTGTGAATTATTTTTGATGAATAAATAACCAACAAAAGTTGTTGGAAATAAATAATGGAGAAAATCAAGGAAGCATGTAATCTCATGGATTTCCATGAGATTGCCCCCACATGCATATTCTCTCCTTATTTATTGGATTGATTTATATTTGATTTTGTCAATTATATTTTAATCTAAAGTTGTTGGTTTTTACCAACAACAATCTTGACCATTGGATTGACATAAATCAATCTCATCCATTGATTTTATATGTCCCATGGATTGAGATCCATGGATCACAGAACCCTATAATTAGAGAGGCATACCATGCTCTCTATTTTACATGCAATATTGGAGCAAACTCTCTCTCTCTCTCTCTCTCTCTCTCTTTCTCTTTACTCGACAACCCTCTCTCTCCCTTTCATGTGGCCGTCCACCATGGATGACCTAGAGAGGTTCTCCATCGCCGCGGCATCGTCGTTATGCTGCCCGTTCGTCTGCTCGTGGATCTCCGTCTCCTTTGGTGCGCCTCGCTCGTGAAGAAGACGTCATATCTCGTGTGTCGAGATCAGGAGATCTGCCGCTTGGATCATCAACATGGATTGCGAGAAGCACGCGGTTCATCCCCGCGCTCGCAAGCGTCTCCTCCGTTGGATCGGACTTGAGACAGGAGGTCTCTTCATTTAGAGACTCGATCACAACCACGCTTCAAGAGATAATCCTATTACTTGTTTGTGGTTTAGAAGAAACAATCCGAGAAGTGTTCTTGGATCATGTGGTTTCGTCGTAAGTTTTTTTTTTTAAATTCTGCTGCATCGAGCAACTAGTGCGACTAGTCGCTCCTCGTCGTATTCGATATGACGCTCACGCTTCCGTGACACGCTTGAGGATCTAACCATATCCTTCAAGTGGTATCAGAGCCTTAGGTCGACATTTTCGAATAATGATTCGCTAACCGAGGACGACTTGGGTTTGTTAAGGTCGCGGAAGTTTTCATCGCATTTGATTTCACAGATCTATTTAGTAAATAAATTCGGCACTGTTTAAATTATTTAAACACGAATTTAATACTTCTATTTTGTTCCCCATTAAATAAGGAAATCATAGGATCTGGGTTTGCGTAAATCGGATTTCGTATGCTCGAGATATGGTTGTTTTAATGAACATGTATGCACTGTTGCGGGAACTGTAGATCTGAACGTGATTAAAATGTTAATTACTGTTTATACTTGCCTCGAAATGCATGAAACATCACTTGGGTTCTGTCCTAAATCAAATTAGCAATCCATGAAAATTGATTTTGTCTAATTTGGATTTATTATGATTGCGATATGCTAATTTTAGTAAGTATGGGTCACTGCTGAAATTACAGTCCTAATCAAGAACCATGTGATTGTCAATTAATGAAATTAATTGTTAATTTCAAGAAATAATTATGGAAAATATTTGAGAAATATTGTAAAATTATTATTTCCTTAATTGACTTGGCCTCAACCAATTAATTGTTTAGATTTGATTTAAATCATAATTGGAATCACAATCATCAAACTCCTTGCTTGAATAGGATTGGGAATTTGTCTAACAAATTTTCTTATAATCAAAATTATTTTGATTACTATATGGTATAATTTCGGTTGAAGAACCGATAATCATCTCAAGTATAAATTAATCAATTTGACATTATCCTTTCCCGAGGCGGATATGGTGTCTAGTCGGGTATCGCTGGGGTAGCGGGTTGCAATGCATGCGGTCCGTCCCACTCCCGCCGGTATTGGCCATGACAGCGGGTAGGGCCGGGAAAATATCCGAGGGATTAAGTTGTATTTTTCTAATTATTAAAATACGAATTAATACGTATTTTGAGATAATATCATATATTCAAGTAAAATCAAGTTTGTTGATTGAATTGGATTGAAAAATTAATTTAATATGATTAAGTTAATTATATCCAATTAAGAACACTCTATTATGAATAGAGTTATTATTTCCCTTGGAAGAATTAATCGTAATGAATGTGATTCATAATGATTAATTATAATTTGAATATGATATGAGGATCACATAAGTGACATCCATGGTCTCCCGTCAAGGCGAAGGGTTCCGTCACTAGGGATTGTATATAGGAGATGCCTGTCCGAAGTGACAGCTCCTATATACAAGCGCATCTGGATCGGGCTCTTTGCTTCTCGAAAGAGTAAGGCCGTATGCGTAGTGACCCCAATATCGGATCCTCATATTATTGGGGCGATATTGGATTGCGCATAGCGAGTTCTATTCTTGTTGACGGTTGGTTCAATTAATGACGGGTCAACATCAACTTAGGGGTGGTGGGCCCGGGTATTAAAGACCGAATTGGGAGATGCAAGTTGGACTTGCAAGGCGGAATGTGTTCCCGCTTCTTTTTATCCGAGTTGCAGTTTCTCATATTATTGGGATGTAACAAAGATAAGGAAGGAGATCCTAGATCTTGCTGAGATATGATGGTAAGTATATCTCTTACATTGAAAGTGATTAAGGGAATGAACTTTCAGTGTTGACAAGGCAAGACAACTTTGATATAAAAATTCCTAAATCAAAGTAAATTAAATATTTATATATATTTATGCAAATTTCTTATTTCAGACAATCCTTCGTTAATCCCACTCAATGTTATACTCAATGATAACCAGTAAAATATCATGGATTGGACCTTTTGATCCAGATATTATACTTGCAATTGGACACATAATGTATGTGGTTGCAATGTGCAAGTTTCCTCACAATAATTAGGAATGATAATTAAATAAGATAGTAGGACTAAAACCCTAGGGTTTGTATGTCTCTATAAGTCTTGATCCCATCGAATGTACTTTGGAAGTGACATGTCAATGATGATCGTAATTATCAAATAATCCTTATAAAATCAATAAAGATTTTCTGGCATGCATATGTGCTCTTGACATTTAATCATGAATGGCATGGTTCTCTGCATCATGTAGAATGTTAGCTCTATAAGAGATGATGTATTCAAATTGTTTGAGTACCTACCTGAACCTATGTTTTTAAAAGTTTAGATGGATGTAGATGATGGGTGTTATCATTCTACTGTCTATACTCTAGTCATTCATGAAGCTTCATAATATTCATATTGTATGAATTAGGTGAAGCATGTATAAATGTCGAAATGCTCTTATATTAAATTCTTTTGAATTTAACATAAGAGATCCTTAGTCTTAAGCAATGGTTGTTTATAGATAAAGGGAGCGTAGTGGAAGCATGGGTTGGACCCAAAGCAAGAAGTATAATCAAAGAGTTGACTGTACTTCTGTGACTTCCATATGACATCCAAAGAGTTGGATGAATGCCAATACTGCAATATGTTGATGTGTTGATAGTATGACTATCAAATCTATCTAGAATCCTTAGAGAAGGAATCGGATAATACATCAGAATAACCTACATATAATCATTGTAATTGACTTACTTATTTGATAAGGTAAAGTCTAATAATTGTATCTCAATCTTCTAAAGACACTTGCAATTGGTTGCATATGTATTAGAATATTAGAAATCTGATCTTAAGGTTTGTTGGTCATCCATGTTGAAAGTGATGCAAGTGTTGCAACAATTTTCATTGGATCAATGAACTTCATATTTTTAGTGGGAGCCCTTAGTCTTAGAGAATGTGTCTATGACCTAGATATTAGAATACACTCATTGTTTATTTCTAATTGTTGGATATAAACATGAATTCTGTAATAAATCTATCATAAAGAGTTATGATGGAGATATTTTAGATAGTAATTTAAAATCTAGTGGACTCTATTAAATTAGAAAATTAATGAATGGTTCATTAAGATTTCTAATACTGAAAATTAAACCTTTAAAGATCAATAGGAGGATAAAGATCATTTAACAATGATCTGGCATCAAGTTTTGGACACATGTCTGTTGATGAGATCAATGGACTAGTAAGACATGAAACTTTAGTTTGTCTAAAGATTCAAATCTCACATACTTGTGAATATTGTATTCAAAGTAAAAATTGTCCAATACACCCTTCTTTGGGAAAGGTGTAAGATGTTAAGGTATTCAAGATCTCATACATATTTATGTATGTGAATCATCTATATTAGAATAAACACTATGGATATGTGATATCTATTAGCGATTATTTGTGATATGAGATTTCTTCTCTTCACTTAGAAAACTTTGAAATATTCAAAGATTTCACAATTTTGGTTTAGAACCAAAGTTTGAAGGAAGATGGAATGAATTTGATCTAACCAAGGTAGCCTGGACCTATTAGATGAATTCAAGAAATACCTTATGGAGATATGAATATCATTCCTATCTCAATCCTCCTAATGAACCTAAACTCAATGGAGTTGTAGGGAGATACAATTGATCATGTGTGACATGATTTAATCAATGATTAATCCTAGCATACTTATCTCTTAGTTTCCAAGGTATATATATAGTAGAGACTACATTATATACTTAATAAGGTTCCATGCATGTAAGCTGGAATCTAGCACTAGAGAGTGCTACTTCATTAGGAAAATAAAGGATGGTATTGTATACCTACTTTATGACCTTGAGATTCTTAAAGGATCTCATCTCTGAGAATGTGATTCTTAGAGGATGACTCTCTTAAGAATCAAGATAAAATGAAGTAAAGGAACTCATTTAATCTTGAGAAGATAATGAGGCTCCTAAAATTGGAAACTAAATGGACAATTAAAGATGAAACACTAATACCTCTTCAAATGAGTTTGAGGATGGATTCCATGTGTCTGAGAAATCTGACTATGATCGGATTTCATGTGATGAAATTCCTGAGGATCATAACAAGGAAAGATGGATGTTAGCAATAAAGTCTAAAGTAGACTTCATATACAAGTGTTGTATATGGACCCTCGAGGATCCACCTATCTGGGTAAGACCCATTAAAGTTTAAATGGATCTTCAAGAGAAAGAGGGAACCTAATGAGAAGGTAGAGACCTTCAAAGCATGGTTCGTAGCTATGAGCTACACACCGAAGAGAAGACATCGCTTGTGATGAGACTTGCTCTCCAGTGACCTTGCTTTAACCCATCGGAATATTGCTAACCATAGCTACTCTCAAATAAGCTTCTTGTAGTTGGAATATTGGATTTAATGAAATCATAAATGTTATGGTTTCAGATAAAATCTTGATAAACCATATGAAGCTTAGTGGGAGTGCCTTTGTGTTCATCGTGCTAAATGTAGATAATATCCTAATCATTTGGAATGATATAAGGATGATAATAAGTGTTTTATAGACTGGCTATTCCATACCTTGAAATATGATCTCAAGGACACCTCTTAGGTCCTAGTTCTGAAGATGTTCAGAAGCAAAGAGAAGAGGATATTGGGACTGTCACATTAGTAGTACACCTTGGAAAATTCCAAGAAAGGATTCCGTCCCTTAAGATATGGTACTGACCTATCTAAAGGGATAGCACCTCAAAGAGTTGAGGAAGTGAATGCTAGAACTACTTGCCCTTAGGCATCAGTTCTGAGAAGCCGGGTGTGTGCTAGATGTGTACAAAAGCCAGATGGCTGTCATGCAGTGGGAGTAGTAAACTGTTACTAATCCTACTATGGAGATAAAACACTTGATTGCAGTAATAACAAAATCTTCATAGATGATAAGATTTTTGAGATAGTGATCTCAAAGTCTTATCTTCAAATACTTAAGACTTTATAGATAGTGATCTAAAAGATCTTAACTTTGATACCTTTAGAGATAGTGATCTCCAGGGATAAAGGTATTCTGATAAGGATTATGGAAATACTGGTTATATTAAACTTTAGTGTCAAGGACACTATAACTGACAAAATTGAGTATTGGTTGCATAAGATGCAACATTCGCATTGGATGCGAGCACTGTTACTAGGAGATATGCAAGTGCAGTAAAAGGACTTGGCGTAGTCTCTTGGGAACAGAGTGACTGATCAGCTTACCTAGCTATTTTCTAAATAGCCTATGATTGTCACATGAGTGTGGATTTAAATGATTAGCCCATTAATGGCTCTTTGGGCTAGTGGGAGATTGTTGGACATGCGAGCCCACAACGAGCCATTATGCAATAAATGTTATTGCAATTCACTCCTTAGTGTGAAATAAAGAGTACATAATTTGCATAATAGGTCCCTTAGTACAATTAGGGTTATGTACCATGGTCATCTTGATGATCATACAGCTGTTGATTCAATTATTGAATCATAGAGGCTGGTGCTTGGATGAATATCTAAAGAGTTAGATTGAGGACTCATCAAGCACCGTCAAATGATTGTTAAGAGATGATCTCCAGCTAGAGTAGGAGATGGCAATCCTATCTCAGTTAGGCTGATATCTGACCGACCTTTTGATGCAGGTCCTCTGCATAGGAATAGAGATTCAGAGATGTCAGATTAGTTAAGTCAAAGAGTTGACTTAACGAGATCGAGATAACCAAAGTCCTATATTGTATGCTGTCACGATACAGGCACACATCCTCTGACCGGAGACAGATGTGTTACTATATGTTTGAGTATGTACATTTGGCAGACCAATAGGTTAATGATCTAATCAAGGTCTATACACCGGCGCACTGGTGTGCATATAAGGGCATATGAGTAATACGATCTCTCAAAGGGATCATACAGGTTCAGTTACTGAACCGGAAGACATGAGCTCACTCATGAGATATTGGGAAGAATCAAATTCCATGCGCATGGTCGTCTCGCTTTGGAAGCTTGACTGAATTTGTAGGTTTGATATATACTTTTGGAAAGTACATGATCAAGACCTAGGTATGATATATGCTTTTGGAAAGTATATGATCGATACCGACTTCCAATGATCGAATGAGAAACTTACTGATAGAACCTTGAAGTAGAAGTGTAAAGTTGATCTAATACTTCGGGTTTATTCTGAGTCTTCCAGTATGCAGGAAGTACATGTATTAGGAATACCTGAGGGTGATGTGATCATAAACGATTGTATAACCATGACGCTTCCATTCCTAGGGAGTGACGAAACGGGTCTGGATTTTAGTGACTCCTCTCAGTAGAGAAGTAATCTGATCTTAGTCCAAATATTGGACATTGATCTGAATGTGATTCAGATGCAATGAGAAGATTAGATTTACGGTCTTGATTTAGTCAAGCATCTATGGGAGGCCCACGATCTGGATTTGAGATATGATCTCAATACATGTCACTATACGTGGAACAATACAATCACCCTGTCCTTATCTCCAAGTATTCGCGGATAAAGCGCATTATCCTTGAAAGAGTTCATGGATAATTCTATTGTTGATATATGTATCCGAGCATTGAGAAAATGGATAATTAAATGTGATTTAATTATCATGAATAATATGAATTTGATTCATATTATAAGGAGAGTTATCTTAGATAATTAAATGTGATTTGATTATCAAAGATGTAAATAATGTGAATGTGATTTATATTATTTGAGCACATGAGAATAAGTTATCCAATATAATTAAATGCGATTTAATTATTATGGATAAGAATAATGTGGATAGTAATATCCAATTATTCATAATATATTATAAATGTGATTTATAATGTATTAGAGAGAGCTAATTATAATTTATATTTGTTGATTAATTATTAATGTGTATTGGATACACATTGTCTAATTAATTGACAATGTAAATTATATGTTGTTTTGGGTTGTGAATATGATTCACAAATTTCCAATGTCAAGATTGCAATATTCTCAAATATAATTGTGAATTATTTTTGATGAATAAATAACCAACAAAAGTTGTTGGAAATAAATAATGGAGAAAATCAAGGAAGCATGCAATCTCATGGATTTCCATGAGATTGCCCCTACATGCATATTCTCTCCTTATTTATTGGATTGATTTATATTTGATTTTGTCAATTATATTTTAATCTAAAGTTGTTGGTTTTTACCAACAACAATCTTGACCAGTGGATTGACATAAATCAATCTCATCCATTGATTTTATATGTCCCATAGATTGAGATCCATGGATCACAAAACCCTATAATTAGAGAGGCATACCATGCTCTCTATTTTACATGCAATATTGAAGCAAACTCTCTCTCTCTCTCTTTCTTTTTACTCGACATCCCTCTCTCTCTCTCATGTGGCCGTCCACCATGGATGACCTAGAGAGGTTCTCCATCGCCGCGGCATCGTCGTTATGCTGCCCGTTCGTCTGCTCGTGGATCTTCATCTCCTTTGGTGCGCCTCGCTCGTGAAGAAGACGCCAGATCTCGTGTGTCGAGATCAGGAGATCCGCCGCTTGGATCATCAACATGGATTGCGAGAAGCACGCGGTTCATCCCCGCGCTCGCAAGCGTCTCCTCCGTTAGATCGGACTTGAGACAGGAGGTCTCTTCGTTTAGAGACTCGATCGCAACCACGCTTTAAGAGGTAATCCTATTACTTGTTTGTGGTTTAGACGAAACGATCCGAGAAATGTTCTTGGATCATGTAGTTTCGTCGTAAGATTTTTTTTAAATTCTGCTGCATCGAGCAACTAGTGCGACTAGTCGCTCCTCGTCGTATTCGATACGACGCTCACGCTTCCGTGATGCACTTGAGGATCTAACCATATCCTTCAATAAGGAACCGACTCCGGAAACATCCGATGTCACCAAAATTCATGATCATCCGGAAGTGACATCAGCGCTCCCAGCCATAAACCACAAAATCACCAGGAACAATCTCCCTCGACCGAAGCAGTGCATGACTCTTCGAGAACTGGCCGACTTTTACGAGGATTCATCTGATGAGGAACTTACGAATGCCACATCGTTTACTCAAGACAGGGAGATGAAGACTGCCCAACTTCCTCCCAATACTTCTCAAGGAAACAAACCGACCAAGAAAGTCACCTTTGACCTTAGACACCAGGCGATTTCTGAAGAGTCCTCGTCCGATCCTGATGTGGTTCATCAGATAAGTGCAATAGGTACATCTCTGATCCAAGGGCACTTACCTATGATCGACAAAAGTTGGAGATCCTCTGCAGACGACTACTATTCTCCTGAGGATGACTCCGACGATGGCTAGTATTCTTCATCGGCCCCCTCTTCATCGCCCTCCACATCTCCATACTATCTTCCTCCACACTTCCGCAAGAAGGTCCGTCGCAAACCTCCTTGATCTTGTACATCCACAAATCTACCCGGTTCCCCATCTGTAATTATTCGATTATACTTAGGCTGACCTGAGCCTAAGTATAGGGGGACCGCTACTGATGAATCCACGATTCATTAACTTTTCTGTCACATTTTGTCTTAAAATCCTTAACAAATACATGTAAATATCCATTAATTCTCATCTTTTAAAAAATCACCATTCATGTGTAAATATTCACTTTTAACCACTAAAATCATGTAAATAAATAAAGAACAAGAAAAGAAACAAAAAGGCAGATTGAATATATGTATATATATATACAATATGACTTAAATATAAATATAGCTGTAAGATATATTTATAGCTCATCCCCCGAGACCAAGTCAGCATGGATTGGTCGACAAACCAATAAGTAGGGGGAGATAAGGAAAGAAAACATAAAAAAATAATTTAACACACACATATACACCTCTCATTATTTATAAAATAAATACAAAACTTCAAAGATTTTTTAACTATTTCATATGAATATATTTTTCACCAAATCCTTTTCCTAATTATTCCTAAAAATGTATATAAAAATATAAAAATAAGTTAAAAAATATTACCCTGTATATATGCCAAGAAACTCAGCCTGCAAATTGTCAAAATCTCAACTTCCGAACATCAAAACTTCCTCATACGAACTCCAATTTTACTCTACTCACCTTTAAAGTTCATAAAAAAATATTCTCTAATTAATAAAGGTGGTTTCATCGAATTCGGAGTTCATTTGCAAAAAGTCGGTTTTGGGACCAAAAGACAACGGGGTTTCTGGGCTATTTATTTTATGTAACATACATTATTTACAATTTTCTTGATTTTATAATTTTTAAATTATTTCATGATCTTGTAGTTTCACCCTAAATTATTTCATAATTTTTGGACCTTATTTATTATTTTAATAAAATCAAAAATCCTAAAATATAGGTATAAATGAACTACCTAGTTACTTATCTTATTTATTAAAATATGTAAATTAATTTATTAAAATCCATAAAAATTCGTATAAACCTTATTTAATATTCTAAGAATTAAGAAAATATAAAATTAATTTTTACTTATGTATTTATTAAATTAAAAATCTAAAACCTATTTATAAATACATAGTTATTAATATAATTTTTATATTTTAGATAATATTTATTAAAAATACTTATGCCATAAATTAGAGAATTAATTTATCTACACTTTTTTGTATTTAAACTTATTTAAAATAACGTAATTTACTATTTAATACTTAATTTATAAGCTAATTCCACCTCTGGGCCAACCAGGTGCTGACACTTGTCAGCACCTGGGGTCTTCTTCCCCAAGATGCTGTTACGCCCGTCTGCACCAACCTGCCGACTTCCCCTATTTCTCCCGCACGATTCTAGAGACTTCTGACCGATCTAAACCCTCCGATCCCTTCTCCTAACTACCCTCTACCTCGCCATCCTTGGATCTAAGCTTGGTGCCCAAGCAAACGATCTATATAAGGCCCTCAACTTCCGCCATCGCCAACCAACTTTCCAGCTCTCTGAAACCCCCCAGTTCCAAGCCCGATCCCCTTACTTCCGAGCCTCGTTCCAACCGACCTGAGGTGGTGACAGCACCGTGGATACACCCGCGAGGAGGAGTGGACGTCGGAGAAGGTTCCAAGGCCGAGCCACGCCTTGTATCGCCGCCCAGCTCGCGTCGGAGCTCCGGTCAAGGGTCGCCATCGAGCACTTCGTCCAGGTATATACCTAGACTATCCCCAGACCTTTTCATCCATTTTCTCATTTTTGTTCCTCGATTTTCGTGTAGGAATTAGCGTGTTAATTGCGTCATTAGGACGCTTAACCATCTAGCTTTAACACCAATCAAAGTTCCATCTTTGTTTCGATCAGAATCGCATCGATTAGTTCATCAATCCATCGTCGTTCTCACGCATTTCATAACTTCATCTGGAAACAAAGTTTTTCGTCATGTTTTGATCTATATTTTGTCATCCATCGACCGATTCTTTGGAGAATCAAGCAAGGCATTCTGTTACTTGCAGATCCATCATCCTTCGGAAGCCATTCTCAGGATCTGGAAGCCATCAGTCGTCATCAGAATCCATCTCCAAAGATGGGTCGCCATCACTGAGCCACCTCCAGGAAGACGAGACCGCCGTCTTCATCGGCGCACCACCGTCGCATCGAGTCACCGTCGATCCATCCCTACCGCGGGCGAGCTCGAGGGGTGGAGGCGCCACCCCTCTGGCCCCGCCGGAGCGCCAAAGCCTTCGTCGGTTGGCCGTGAAAATTCGGAGAAGAAGACCTCTTCACCAGTGACTCCAACCGCTCAAGAACACAGAAGCTACAGGTGCACGACACGTGGCGCACCCGTGAGCGTCCGATCGGCGCCAGCACGTTCTAATCTCACCCGCCGATTCTGAAGGGGTGTGAAATTTACAACTTCAACCCAGCGAACTTCCAGATACTTCAGTCCGCCCCCTAGGTTTCTTTTATTTGCATTTAGGTCCCTCCGTAGGGACCTAAATGTAAATATTTGTATATTTTGCTTACAGAACAGTCCCTGAGGACCTTTTTGAAAACATTTTAAATAGCTTTTTCTTGCGCTTATGCCCCTGGGCTGTAGGGGCTGTTTGGATCTCATTTGACTTTATTTTTTGACGGTTTCTTTAGGGTAGTTACACAACTACCCTATCTACCTCGTATAAAGTTTTCGTGAGATTTTGTCGTGTTTTCAACGTGTTTTGATTTTGACGAATCTCGCGTCGTTTTGTTTTGTTTTCTTGTGCTGTTCGAGCTCGCGGCTCGACCCTGATCACCATAATATATTTTGCCACTTATATAATATCCACCTATTATATAATAAATAAATCTTTTTTAAAAAATATCCCTTTTTGAAAATTAAATAAAAATTGAAAAAATAATAAAATCAAATAAAAATAATAAAAATAAAAATCAACAAAAAAAGCTTCTTGCCTTGATAACTTTGCGAAGAGGTAAAAATAAAATAACAAAGAGAAAAATCGAAGGAATCTATTCTGCTTCCTTGAGTTCGACCCAGGAACACTTGCCTGGTAAAATATTTAGTGACGGTTTTCCGAAGGAAAACCGAATTTGTTTGATAGGTTAAAAATCGATTCTTGTTTCACGGCTTTTTGGCTACATCGACGGTGTTGTTCTTTTCTTCTCTAAAAACGAAAAGCCGCGAAATCGATTTTTATCCCTATCAAAATGGCGCCGTTGCCGGGGAGGCGTTAGATTCTTTTGATTTTTTCTTTTTCTTTGCGATTTTATTTTTTCTCTCTTCTTTTTGTTTCGCTTTTCGTACGGTTTTTCGTATGGCTTTTTCGTGTTTTGTTTTTCGTTTTCTTACGGCTTTCTCGGCTTTCTCGATCGATTTTCCTTGCTAACCATCTTTGCAGGGCCTGTAGGATCAACTGGCTTCTTCGAAAGCTGAGCCAGTGGAAAGAGCAGAGGTCGGCTCCTTCTTCACGAGTCGGCTGCAGAGGAGCAGAGTAGTTAGCATATTTTCTGTAAAAGAGAGAGAAAGGGAGAGAAGTTGTAATAGATAATAAACAATCCCCCCATTTTTTTCTGGGCCTGACTCGTCGGATACCGTGTATCCGAGGATCAGGGCACCCACCGCGGTTTTTATCGCTCATCAGATTTCCGCGGTTTTCTAGATGCTTGTTAGGATTTTTTTTTGACTCTACTTGTTTGCGCCGCATAGTTAGTCTTTGGACTCGCAACCTAGGTGCATGCTTTTAGGGTTTTTGTAAAAAGAAAAAAAGTCGATAGACGTTGATTGAAAAAACCCATAAAATTACAAAACTAAAATCGGGACTGCTAAATATATCTGTCTTAAAGCCGTAAATCGACTCAAGTGATTTGAGAGAGTAACCCCCGCACATTTCTCAGAGTGCGCGAGATCGAGAGCCGATACTTAAGGATAGAGCCCAAACCCCGTATTTCTCGTGAGATACTACTGGGTCCATACATTTGATCACTTTTCCTCAGTGGGTAAGCTCGGGTAGCCGGAAACGGTCTGGGTTTACTTAGCAGAGTGGGAGGTTTAGAGGACACTACACAAGGCTCCGTCCTCAAGTAACACAGGTAGCTGGAAACGGTCCGTACTTACTCCCATACTGGCTGAGTGCGAGTGGTATCGTGTAAGGATTCATGCCAGTGTTTCGGGGAAACCATCGGGCACCTATTGGCTTGCTCAGCCCGCGTAACCAAAACGTTTGCTAATCACAACCCTAAAACCGAAAAGATAAAAAGACCGAACTCTTACGGTCTTCATCAGGGTTGAGTTGGTGAAAATGGGGTTTGCTTTGTGTTTGTTTGTGGGGCGTGAGTTTCTGCGGCTTTCGCACTTCTCTCTCTCTCTCATTTTGAATCGTAAAAGTGCTCTCCCGACTTTCTCTTGACATCGAAGATGACGTCTCAACGGCTTTTCAGCCCAGACTCTGTGAGCTTTCGACCGTCCACCGTCGAGCATATGTCTTCACAGGCTCGGGGTGACCCTCTTCCCGAACCGGTCCCATCAGATCTCGAGGCAAGTCAGACCCAGACTTCCTCGCCTCCTGGCCAGACTATTGAGGCAGACCCTTGCCTCGATACATCATCTAGATCTCCTGAGTACTTTTCGCTGAGTTCTTACGAGAGTTTTTACTTTACAGACGATCAGATGGCTCGCGGGAAAGGACCAGCAACAGACGAGAGGCCAACAGCTGGGGAACATCAGGAGGGAAGACCGGAGCTGAACGCAGATGTCACTACAGGCATCCTCGATACACTTCAACAGATGAATTTGCAGATTCGAGAACATTATAGAGTTTAGACTGAACTGCGGGCTGAAATAGCCGCCCTGAGAGTAGGGGCCGGGAACCAGTTACCGCCTGCGGTTCCTGCAACTTTACGGGACGAGTATGACCCGGGCGCTAGAACGCTCCATCATTGTATTCGGCTACCGCCGAATCAAGGGCCATACGAACTCCGACCGTCCTTCATCTCTTTGCTTCCCAAGTAATATGGGAATGCCGCAGAGGAGCCGTTCACTTTTTTACAGCAGTTTGAGATGATTTGCGGAACGACTTGTTATCCGGGAGTAACGTAGGAGGCCGTACACCTCAAGGCTTTCCCCTTTGCCTTAGCCGATAAGGCCCTTTATTGACTGAGTCATCTGGGGAGGGAAATTTCTACGTGGGTCGACCTGAAGTCCACCTTCCTACGCAAGTATTTTCCTCTGGGAAGGACGAACATGATGAGGAGTCAGATCTCCAACTTTACGCAACTGCCGCACGAATCATTCCATGAGGCATGGGATCGATTCAAGGATCTTACGGAGAGATGCCCACATCATGAGATCCCGATGAAGGTGCTCGTACAGAACTACTTCAGAGGACTCCAGCCGGAAGTTCAGGGGCTAGTCAGTGCCGCATGTGGCGGCAATTACTTGAACAAGGACGCCGAGTCAGTCTGGGCCATCTTCGAAGGGATGGCCGAGAACTCGAGAGTCGTAGACTCTACTCGGGCATTTCAGAAAGCCCCACAGCCACCACATCACCGAGAACATCACAAGGTGGCGAACATCTCGGACTCTGAATCCAACACCAACATGGGATTTATTAGTGAGAAATTAACGTTGGTGGACGTGATTCACAAGTAGGTCCAAGACCTACAGCCGTTGCGAGAGTTGGAGAAACTCTCATCTCTACCTTAGCAGCTGAGTGATCTATCAAAGAAGGTCGCTGATCTTCAGATCCAGTACCAGCAGAGCCAGACTTCTTCGAATGCACAATCAGCACGGAGGATCGCACCCGCTCCACCCACCCGTCAGATCCATTACATCCAGAGCGAGCCCGAGATTCCGCAGCTCGATTGGCATGAGGATCAGTCTCATGCCAATCCCGGCCAGATCACCAATACTGCAGAGATGGAGATGGAGCCGCAAGCCACTCTTGAGATCAACGGGATTTGGTATACTCCGATGCAGCAGCCGAGTATACCGAATCAGCAGTAGCAGCAGCCGTACGGTCATCCGCAGCATGGACGTCCGCAATTTCAGCACCGCCAGAGCTTCACGCCGCAACAGTCTCATCCGAATGTCTTCCATCAGAGACCGCAGCCTTCATATCAGCACCCTGCTCACTACTCACAGAATCATCCTTTTCAGCAGCCGCAGCCGTCTTCCTCCACACCTCAGCGCTACTCCCAGCCTTCCACCTCTCAGTATTTCACGCCAAGGTAGGAGAGAGGAGCAAGCCAGGGCCACCACACCGCACCGGAGATGCCTTCACAGGCCCAGGCGCTCAAGCAGATCATGGATATGCTGAGTACGCTCCAGATCGCGCACAAGACAGAGATGGAGCAGGTTAACCGTCGTCTGGACTAGTTAACCGTGTCGAAGACCACTCTCCCATCCCAGCCTCAGATCAACCCGAACAACAAGAGGAGGCATCCAGAGCAGATAGACACTACATGTAAGATCTCGTTTCCCTGAATTTTTATCTAACTTCATTCGTCTCAGGAGCGGTAGATCACCACAAGCACCTGCTGGAGAAGAGGAGAGGGCACCAGAGGAGCACGAGCTGAACCATGATCCTGAAGCCGAGGAGGAGAAACCGCAAGAGGATGAGGACCTTTACGCAGACTCAAGAGACGGGAGCAATGCCAACACATCAGATATGGATACTGGCGACTCAGACGATGACATCACGCCAGATCAGGCAGAAAGCCCCGACAAAAATCTTTCTTCTCCTGTTGTAGAGAGTTTTGTAAATAATTCTGAAACTCTCGATGTACAAGCTGATTCCAATTTGAATAAAAGTTCTGATTTTCTAACCCCTGAAATTGTTCCTTTTCCCGATGCTTTGTTTGGAAGAGGAAAGAAAAAGACCAAAAATAATGTTGTCACTCCAGAAACTGAACGTTTACTTAAAGATCACATCTTTATGAAGATTCCACTATACGATGCCTTGGATCATTTTCCTACGCTCAAGAATCAGTTAAGGAACAAATGTACTTCGCGTAGGAAAAAGAGATCACGAGTTGAGAAGAATATATTGACCAAGGCAACTTCGTGTGCAATTCGGAACAAGGTACCGAAGAAGAAGAAAGATTTGGGAGCTCACTATGTCAACTGTCAGATTGAAGACACTACATTCAATCGTACTCTCTTAGACAATGGTTCCTCGATCAATTTACTTCCATCCTCTTTGCTTGATAAGCTCAAGCTAGGTCCTCTCTATAAATCACGAGCGATACTCCAATTTGCAGATCGATCTATAAAGAGACCTAGAGGTGTACTGAGGAACATTATCGTGACCGTTCAGGGCTCGCAGTTTCCCGTGGACTTTACGGTCCTAGACATGACATGTCCTACACAGTTACACCTTGCTCCAATCATTCTCGGGAGACCCTTTTTGCAGACAGCAAGAGCACTCTTCGATTATGATGCTGGGAGAGCATCATTCTGCACAGACAACGGAGAGATACACATTGAGATGGAGAGAGAATGTAGCAGTCCTAGATCAGTATTGTCATTCACTTCAGAGGACACCAGTCTTGTAGAAGATTGCCAGAACATAGATGAGACACAGTCTCCTGATCTTGAGAGTATTTATTTTGATACCCAAGATATCCTACACGAGGATAGGATAGATCACTTGGTACCGAGTTCTTCAGATGATTGTTCACATACAGAGACAGATTTCATATCAGACTCAGATGAGCTGTCACCTGCAGTAGATATCTCTGTGCCGCAGATTGAAAGAACACATATTACAGCACAAGAGTCCATCGAATACATTACACAGATCATACAGTCTATTCAGCGTAGAGAGTCGGATGGTGTAATGCTGACACATATAGACACCTTCTGTAGTCCGACTCCAGAGACGCATATTTCAGAAAAGAGAGCTATCCCATGTACAGAGTTTACTTACAGAAGAGGCTCTACTGTTGCAGCTAGCGATCAGTACGCACATAAAAAGCAGAAAATTCAGTATGATCCTAGCTAAAGTGATCTATTTTGTACAGGAATCATGATCATTCCTTCACTTCTTCCTGTACAAATTCTTTTGAGCCATTCGTTTATGGAGATCTACAATACTTGTATATTCTTTGTAGACCACAATAGTCCCTATTTTTGCTCGTCTTCTATACTTAAGATACCAGATCCTAAGTATAGGGGGGATCGATTGCCCGCTGATTTACGTTTTATTTTTTTGTACTGATTCTTTTGTATAGCCTTTCTTTTTCACGAATCACTGGTTCCCAATTTTTGGCTACACTCTTTTCTATACTTAGGATGCCTTATCCTAAGTATATGGGGGACCGAGTCGTACTCTTTTCCTTTTGAACTTTCATTATTTATTCTTTTCATTCAGTCATCCCTTTTTTACTCTCCCGTGATACTTACGATGACCTGATTGTAAGTATAGGGGGGGTTGACTGACTTGTACTCAATATCCTTTTTTCACCCACTTTTACTTAGCACGAGTTATGTCCTCCTTTTTCTCTTTTGACGCTATGAGGACATAGCACAAGCTAAGTATATGGAGGGTGCGTATATATTGTATATATACTTTCGTCCATAACTCGTACTTTTATGTATGTTCTATATCTATAAAATCCATAAAAAGTGGGTACGGGTTAATTTAAAATCCACTTATATTTATATATTATTTATAAAATCCTTGTAAATAAGTAAAATATACTTAAAAATTGTATTTAAAACTTGTAACTAAAATTTGTATTTAAAATTTGTACTTAAAATGTGTATAATACTTAGTTAAAATCCTATTTATTAAAACATGTGTAAAAACCATTCAATCCTTGTAAAATACTTTGCAGATAAAATTTGTAAAATACATTAGACACTTAAATCGAATAAAATATATTTTATAAAATTCATGAATAAAATTTTGTTTATAAAAATCATAAAATCCATAAAAAATACAAAGTCCTAAAATTCGTAAAAATTACAAAAGCCTTAAAATCCATAAAAATGAGTAAAATTCAGAAAATACACTTCACAAAAACATGGTTGCATTTGCATTCACATTTTTCAGAATAAGTTTGATTTCTGGAACTAAGGACTAAGTCTAGTCTAAATGATGGAGCTTGATTACGACCTTTAACTCTCATTGTAAGGAGCCTGACTAGGATCTGGAATTTAGACTCTTCAGGTCTTGTGACTTAAATCTTTGGGTTCCGTAAGACCATATCCGGGAAATCAAGTCATCTGTGCTTAAGTAGACCATTTGGAGTCATCCGTACAACTCTACACCAGTGAACCAATCTTGAACACATGCACTATGCACTTAGCTCGACTCGCATGGAGTCCCGAAGGGCAGTACACCTTGGTAGTATGTTTCTATCCTTATCTTTGCAGCATTGACGTCTAAAGACAAGAGAGATTGGGGTTGCGATAGTTGCTTCGGATGAGGGAAGGATCTGCTGACATAATTTTTCTAAGACCTCAAAAAAGGGACGGACTAAAAAGATGCTATATCCGTCGAGGCACAAAAAGATGAATGCAGTGCAAGCAAATTACAAAGTCAAAGCAAAGCAGAAGCCACCAAATAAGACAACAATGGTCCAAGCTTCCACCAAAAATGCTTGCACATCTTAGTGGAGACTCAGCTACACCGGTTGGGCTTCACAAGGAGATGCGTCTACACTGGTCGCACTCCACTTCTTTTCTCATTCTTCTAACTTCACCCTATATTCGATTGTGGACATAGTAGAACTGAACTCAGAAGGGAATACCTCCCTCCCCGAGGAAAGAGTAGCGAGATGAGGAAGCCATAGGAGTGTATAACTGGGATGGACGGTTTCTTCGGTTCTCTAAGCAGAAAGAGTTAAATCAATTCACACACTGTACAAGTTGACTTCAAGGATGATAGAGTTTGCAATATGAATAAGTGAGTCTGAACTAGCCGATGAAGTGATCTTGAGTAAGGATTATGGAACTTGAGGACTGTTGAGGATAAAATCCTAATCCTAGTTAAGGTTCCGAGAAAATGCTTGTTTCAGGCCCAATCGAGCTCTGTTCTTTGTTTGTTCTCATGAATTAGTTTAGGAAAACAAATTCATTCTAACTTTCTTTCTTTTTCACTTACATTTTCAAAATAAGTGTTTGCTAAGGGACTACCTAGTTACTTATCTTATTTATTAAAATATGTAAATTAATTTATTAAAATCCATAAAAATTCGTATAAACCTTATTTAATATTCTAATAATTAAGAAAATATAAAATTAGTTTTTACTTATATATTTATTAAATTAAAAATCTAAAACCTATTTATAAATACATATTTATTAATATAATATTTATATTTTAGATAATATTTATTAAAAATACTTATGCCATAAATTAGAGAATTAATTTATCTACACTTTTTGCATTTAAACTTATTTAAAATAACATAATTTACTATTTAATACTTAATTCATAAGCTAATTCCGCCTCTGGGCCAATCAGGTGCTGACACTTGTCAGCACCTGGGGTCTTCTTCCCCAAGATGTTGTTACGCTCGTCTGCACCAACCTGCCGACTTCCCCTATTTCTCCCACGCGATTCTAGAGACTTCTGACCGATCTAAACCCTCCGATCCCTTCTCCTAACTACCCTCTACCTCGCCACCCTTGGATCTAAGCTTGGTGCCCGAGCAAACGATCTATATAAGGCCCTCAACTTCCGCCATCGCCAACCAACTTTCCAGCTCTCTGAAACCCCCCAGTTTCAGAAGCCCGATCCCCCTACTTCCGAGCCTCGTTCCAGCCGACCTGAGGTGGTGACAGCACCGTGGATACACCCGTGAGGAGGACTGGACGTCGGAGAAGGTTCCAAGGTCGAGCCACACCTTGTATCGCCGCCCAGCGCGCGTCGGAGCTCCGGTCAAGGGTCGCCGTCGAGCACTTCGTCCAGGTAATATACCTAGACTCTCCCCAGACCTTTTCATCCATTTTCTCGTTTTTGTTCCTCGATTTTCGTGTAGGAATTAGCGTGTTAATTGCGTTATTAGGACGCTTAACCATCTAGCTTTAACGCCAATCAAAGTTCCATCTTCATTTCGATCAGAATCGCATCGATTAGTTCATCAATCCATCGTCGTTCTCACGCATTTCATAAGTTCATCTGGAAACAAAGTTTTTCGTCATGTTTTGATCTATATTTTGTCATCCATCGACCGATTCTTTGGAGAATCGAGCAAGGCATTCTGTTACTTGCAGATCCATCATCCTTCGGAAGCCATTCTCAGGATCTGGAAGCCATCAATCGTCATCAGAATCCATCTCCAAAGATGGGTCACCATCACTGAGCCACCTCCAGGAAGATGAGACCGCCATCTTCATCGGCGCACCACCGTCGCTTCGAGTCACCGTCGATCGATCCCTACCGCAGGCGAGCTCGAGGGGTGGAGGCGCCACCCCTCTGGCCCCGCCGGAGCACCAAAGCCTTCGTCGGTACCTCTTCACCAGCGACTCCAACCGCTCATGAACACAGAAGCTACAGATGCGCGACACGTGGCGCACCCGTGAGCGTCTGATCGGCGCCAGCACATTCTAATCTCAGCCGCCGATTCTGAAGGGGTGTGAAATTTACAACTTCGACCCAGCGAACTTCCAGATACTTCAGTCCACCCCCAGGTTTCTTTTATTTGCATTTAGGTCCCTCCACAGGGACCTAAATGTAAACATTTATATATTTTGCTTACAGAACAGTCCCTGAGGACCTTTTTGAAAACATTTTAAATAGCTTTTTCTTGCGTTTATGCCCCTGGGCTGTGGGGGCTGTTTGGACCTCATTTGACTTCGTTTTTTGACGATTTCTTTAGGGTAGTTACACAACTACCCTATCTACCTCGTATAAAGTTTTCGTGAGATTTTGTCATGTTTTCGACGTGTTTTGATTTTGACGAATCTCGCTTCGTTTTGTTTTGTTTTCTTGTGCTGTTCGAGCTCGCGACTCGACCCCGATCACCCTAATATATTTTACCACTTATATAATATCCACCTATTATACAATAAATAAATCTTTTTGAAAAATCTCCCTTTTTGAAAATTAAATAAAAATTGAAAAAAATAATAAAATCAAATAAAAATAATAAAAATAAAAATCAACAAAAAAAGCTTCTTGCCTTGATAACTTTGAGAAGAGGTAAAAATAAAATAACAAAGAGAAAAATCGAAGGAATCTATTCTGCCTCCTTGAGTTCGACCCAGGAACACTTGCCTGGTAAAATATTTAGTGACGATTTTCCGAAGGAAAACCGAATTTGTTTGATAGGTTAAAAATCGATTCTTGTTTCGCGGCTTTTTGGCTACATCGACGGTGTTGTTCTTTTCTTCTCTAAAAACGAAAAGCCGCGAAACTGATTTTTATCCCTATCAGCTACCATTGTTTATTCATCGCTTCTCATCTTTCTTTTTTTTCCATCTATACCTCGTACGAGCTATGTCTACATTTCACTTTGTGCCATGGGGACATAGCACACGCTAAGTATAGGGGGGGGTGTTTGTATATATTTTATCTACTTTATCCATAGCTCGTTCTTTAATCGTTTTTATCTAACATCGGGGATGGGTACGAGTAGTGTGTATAATACTTGTCTTAAAAAAACAAAACAAAAAATAAAACCAAAAAAAACCAAAAACCAAAAAAAAACAAAAAAAACCAAAAAAAAACTTTTTGCATTAGAAAAAAATCATCACTCATGGTCTTGCATTTCATTAAGCATTTCTTGCATTCCTTGGTCGATATATTCTTGACACATTCACCATCACTCAGGGCTTGAGGATTTTTGGGAACACTTGATTTCTGAGATCTTGAGATTCTGAGTTAGCCTGCCTTAGTCATTAGGGTTTTGAACTTAATAATCCACACTTCCCTAGTTTGAAAGATTTGAGCGCTATATTGCACTCTTCATCTCTACCTTCAAAGAATATGATCAGCACAATCACTTTCACAACTGCATGATTGATGAGATGAGTTGAGACATCACTTGAGGAACTAGGACTGGAGATTTGAGTTTAGACCCAATCTGATGATATTTGAGGATGGGATAAAGTTAATGAAGGCTACAGAAAACCTGAGTGTCAACAATACCCTAGCCAGTATGTGAACAAGATTCATATGCTATCTCTTTGATAAATGACCTAAGTGCCAGGGTGTGATGAAACTTAATGAAAATTGTTGATCAGTGTGCGCCAACTCTTGGTAAAAGCAGTGGAGCTAACCAACAAAAGAAAAGAAGAAGAAATATCAAAGAAAAGCTCTGTCATCCAAAGTCAAATTCCAAATGAGCTTCCACCAATGGCGAGCGCTCCCAAACATTTTCAAAGTGTCCACTTGGACCAAGCGCTAATTAGGACCAAGGAGTCAGGCTGACACCATAAAAGGGCTCTACATCGTAAGCGATACAAGTCTGGGTGTCGAAGGTATCTTAGATACTCAAAAGAGACACACCCCGGTGTACTCCCAAAAAAACAAGTGCAGACGACTCCAAATTCTCTTGACGGACACATTGATCAACAAAATAAAAGTATACTTGTGTTGCATAATAAGGCACTCGAGAGGCACCTTGTTCCTTTGTGAGGAAGAGAAAATCAGACACAATCCTATGCCCTCCATCATCTAGTCGTTCATCTACACTTTCAAGTCTGACAAACTAATGAGACGGTTGACTGAACAAGAATAGACTTATTCCCTAGTGTTGAGGATTAGGTCTGAAGGAGAGTCTCTTGGATTGGAACTTTGGGTGATGTCTCGACTTGACTCTCATGAATGCAGTACACTAAAAATCATATCCTTATATTATATGTACGGACAGAGAGTCTAAAAGATAGAGAAGTTGGATTCCTTTTGATTAAAGCTTGGTTGAGCCCAGAATTTTAGGATCACTCAAATTATGGGTTTTCTATGAATTGAGCGTTGAAAATTCACATGCACAGTCAGGGATGTATTTAACTAAGTCGTTCATTCATGCTCGGGGACGAGCATGGTCTAAGTATAGGGGTATGATGAATCTCGTATTCATAATGCTAAAGTTGGTCATTTAGGCTCTGTTCTCCATCATTCGCTTGTAATTAATCATTAATAGAGCATTATTAACATTCATGCATGTGTGAATAATATCTGCATTTCATCATGATTGCATTAAAAATCCCAAGTGTAAATTAGCCCAAAAAGCCGCTAACTTCTCACATTTTTTAATTAATTCATCCTAACTCCGATTGACCCCAAACCTCCTCCATTGTGTAGGTATTACTAACCTTATTAAATAAAAAATACAAAAAAATTACTAACCCTAATAAGTGTCAAATTATCCTAAAGTCTAATTTCATATCTGACAGACTAAAACGAGCATATCTCCCCCATACTGTGTCCGATTTTGGTCTACTCACTTTTAAAGTACTCCATTTTTAAATACCTTCAAAACAAGACCAATTTCGTAAAATTCGGAGTTCATATGTGAAAGTTGGGTTTTGGGCCTCTTTTGCGCATTTTGACTTTTTGCTATTTTTGACCTCAGTTTTTATGTCCTTAATTAACTCTTCTAATTTTATTTCTTCTTCATTTGTGTTCTTTGATGAAAGTTTTATTAAGCGACGCAAAAATCCAAATCCAGATCAAAATTGAAATCAAAGAATCCTACTGAGTCCACGCATCCGTTGTCGGTCTGAACAAAAATTATGCGTTTCTTACTTCTATTTTATTTTCCTATTTTCTTATCTATTAAAAATCCAAAAAAATTAGATTAGTGTGTAATTAATTTTCTTGTATTTTATCATATTTTTTCTATAATTTTTATCCCCTTTAAGACTACCAAAAAAATACAAAATCCCAAAAGTCAGTTTTTTATACACATGGAGAGCCACCAAAAATACCACTTCTCACAGATGACCTCTTTTGCCCCTGGATCCTTCATGAAAGTTGTAGATCTCGACAAGACGAACAACTTTTGTGAAGGAAATTTTTGGATCTGAGGTCTCCTTCTACTTGTTCTCCTTCGTTAAATTGAAATTTTTTGGGGACGCCACGTGGCCGCTCCTGGGCGTGCCACGTGGCACCCCCACTCTCTCTCCAACCGCCCCCTCCCCGGGTCACGTGACATGCACGTGACCCCTGTCATCTTCCTCCAGCCGTTACCAGCCGCCCCCTGCCGTTCCTCCTCCTTCTCCATAACCGCCGCCGACCTCCTCCTTGTAACGCCCCCACCACCTCCGGGCGTTACGAAGCTGCTCTCCCTCGCGCCTATAAAGCAGCTCCTCCGAGCTCCAGCAGCTTCATCTGCCCTTCTCCTAGCTCGCCGGTGACAGTGTCGCAACCCTCCTTGTGGCGTGATCCACGACAACCCATTGCTGTGCCGCTGCCTCCTTGCGAGCAGCAGAAGCCTCGAGGAGTTCCCGCCGCTCCTCTGAGGCGATCATCAGGAAGGAGCCACTGCTTCTCCTACTTTCCAGGCGACACCCTTTACCCCTTCGTTTTCTACAGCTTCTAACTTTGCAGGTCCAACACACCTCCGACACCTCCATCTTCCCTCCTGCGCACGAGTCGGTCGTGCCCCACCACGCGACGCTGCCTCCTAGCTCCATCACCTCCACGCCGCTCCGCCTCACGCCTGCGCTCTGTCATCCTCGCGCGGGGGTGCCGCCCGACCCCTCCACCGTGGAGGCCAGCTCGCCTTGGCCCTCGCCCTCCAACCGCCTCACAGCCGCCCGCGCGACACTTCCACCTCCGCCCTCGCCGCTCGGTGCTGACCGAGCTCCTTCGGCCGCCCCGCCCTCCATCACGATGCCCAGGTGCTGTTGGATCGGGCGACGGTGGCCCTTGATCCAACGGCCCTAGCAGCGTCACGTGTCATCCCCGAGCCTTGGCCCCAGCCTCGAGGCTCGGGTCCCCGAAGCAACGCCAGCCATCCACATAGGCTCGGGCGTCCGAGCCTGAGCCTTGCCGCCCGAGCCTCAGCCACGCCCCCGAGCCTCAGCCTCGAGACCCGGGCCTCTAGTTCGGAGTCCAAGCCTCTGGCTCATCGACCGAACCTTAGGCTCGGCCACCCGAGCCTCCGCTGCCGACCTGAGCCTCCTGGGCGCACGTCCAAGGCACGTGCGCGTGGAAAAATTGCATGAACACCCCCGAAACTTTCAGAATTTGCAGAAACACCCCCGCCATGGGTAAATTACGTCCGGGCCCCTCCGACTTTTATAAATTATAGATAAGCCCCTATAGGGACCTCTTTATAAGAAAAACTTTATTTTATTTTCATTTTAGTCCCTGGAAGTTCATTTTAGCATATTTTTCTCATACGGACTCCGATTTTAGCGTATAATATGTCATTTTGAAGCTATTTTCATTATCTATCACTTAGCATAATTAGTGAACAGATCTGAGGTGGTTTATTGATAATTATTCTTTGAGGATCTCAGTTGACTCTTGCAGGCTAAAATTTGACATGTTTATATTGCATTTTCGTTGATAAATTGATGAATCAATTTACACAGGGGTGCTCTTTTGAAGGATAGACATTGATCTCTCATTCTTTTACAGGATAATTTTATTGAGGTTTCGATCAGAAAGTAATGATTTATGAATATAATTATTTGTCTTATTCAAGTAAATTGCAGGATTGTCTCTCACAATTATTCTCCTTCTGCCTACTGCTGAATTTATTTTGATAAATATTTATGGACAAATTTCTTTCGATATGTGATGTGATTTTGAGGATTTAATGATCATGTTATTGAAGGATTTAATACGTTTCAAATCACAGATCCTGGGCTTAATAGTCTATGTTTATTTTCTTTGCATCGCATCTCCATTATTGCATTGTATATTTTATCAACACAAAAATTAATTGAGCATTTATTAATTATTTAATTTGATTTAAGACCACGCAACTAAAAATCTCTGTTCCCTGTGTTCGACCTTGGTACACTTACCAAGTAAAAATACTCCACAAGTTTCAAAGATTGTGGTGTTTTGATCGACCGATTTTCGCTTCCTATACTACAATTCACGATTATTTAAGAGGTGGATTTCGCATTCATCATCGATCAGAACCTCGATAAAAATCTCGATGAAGAGATCAAGGCTTTAAATTTTAATCTGGATAAGTACATGATCAAACACAAAGACACATGCTATTAAGACTACGTAACTAAGGTTTAAATACTTATTTTAAATGATATAAGGTATCTAGGTCAATCAATACAATGATGATGAATGCATGCTCTTTTTTAGTCCTTTTATGTGCATGTTAAATTACACGAGATAAATGAAATACAATACAACACATAAGTACACATAACACACAAATAGCTCCTGAATTGATATGTATAACTATCTCACGTTGATCTACAATATTAGTTATACAAAGAATGCCTTAATTAAATGCTCAATTGTTTTATTCAACAAGACGCATTAAAGTTTCTAATTACATGAACTTATGATCCTATTTAATCAGATTTAAAGGATCCTCAATTTAGTTTAAATCCTGATTGAACAAGAGATGAAAACATCTAGAGTTAATTTGCCATTTTTCAAGCGAAATTATGAGCTAGAATAATTTTTATGGAAAATCAAATACATCTAAAAAAACATGCTCCTTGTTCTATAAATTAGTATCTAATTTTACTTAAAAACAGAACAATCAGGACATGGATTTGAAGAGCATAAAGTTATCAATCTAGAGAGACCAGTTTTACTTAATTTGGATAATGTATGCAAAAGTTATTCATAATCTAATCCAGGAACTTATTTGCAAATAGAACATAAATTAAAATACATAAAATATTACAAACATGTCCAAAAAGGATCAAAGTATAAATACAAAGAGTCGTAGGGGCTTATATGCAAATCCCCAAGCATGTAGATGTATAAAGGTGAACAAGGGAATCCGATAAGACTTTTTTGCAAATCTCCCAAGGCGGCACGTGCTGCAGCGCGTGAGATAGCTTAGGCGCGAGGCTCGGATGGCGTGGATGCTCGGGCCACGTGGATGCCTGCAACTGCTTTTCTCTAGGCATGGTTCCACCAAGGTTCGAGGTTCGAATAGAGAGGCTCGGGAAAGATCCAGACCGTGGAATCAAATCTGATGGATTTGATACAATGGTATTTGCTACTCATTCTCCTCCACAAGCGACGGCAGAGTGGCTAGGATCGGACGAGTGCTACTGAGCTCCTCCGTGCTCCTCAGACCACAATGAAGATTTCGTAAGTGGCTGGCGAAGGTGATGGGGGGTCGAAGATGCTCTTGGGAAGGTGTGAATCGTGGATCAACCTTTCTTCATCAGAGGAGAAAGAGTAAGGAAGTGAATACCTGTAATGGTTAGTTGAATAATTGAAGCTCTTGTGGTTTGATTTGGGTTGAAATGGGAGCAAATGGAGGGCTAAAGATGTGGTCGGAGATGGAGCCCTAAATGGGTCAATCTCCTTTGCAAGGAGGTCAACTGGATTGAGGTGGAGGAGGGTCTATAGAAGGGATCGATGGAGTCAAAGGTATGCACGAGAATGAGGGCAATGTTGTGGAGATGTACAAGTGATTGGAAGAGAATGAAGATGTTTGTGCCGATGTAGATAAATCAAAGAAATAGAAGATATGTGGAATTGGGTAATCACTTGGAAAATGGAGAAGGTCATAGGTAATGGACGAAGCCTAGGATCGAAGCTTGCACAACCTCGGAGTCTTCGCTTGACAAGCTTGGCTCAAGCTTGAAGCTTAAGCAACGCCAGAATAGGGTTGCAACACTACCGAGAGGGTCGTGGATCTCATCAGAGTTTGACCTCCATGGGTTCTTCACTTCACTCTCTCTCGTTATCACCTGAAGGAATAAGAAGTTGGGAGGAAACTCACATGAAGGAGGATGGGTGTGAACGGAAGTTGGGATGAGGGTTTTGTTCGAATGAGGAGCAGTTGAAGAGGGTGGTTTCAACTACCTGGAGGTTGGCGTAGGAGATAGGAGGTTGAAGAGAGGGGTTAAGGCATGAATGAGGGTTGCAGGCTTTAGTTTGACACCATATTCGGGAGGAGACGACACGTAGGTCGACAGGGAAAAGGGAAGAAAGTGGCTACGATGAAAGGTTGTGTTGTTTGGGAAGGGCAACCATTGGAGGATGATGATGATGATGGACTGGGGCTATTGGATCTTGAGATCCAACATCCCTGATTTGGGCACGATGGAGATGACTGGAGCTGCTGGATCAAATGATTAAGCAGCTCTGATGCGAGCGAGGAGGATTAGACCACGGTGTCTGATCAAAAGATCAGATGATGCAGATGAAAGGTGGAGGCTAAAGAAGAGCCGACCACAAGGCCCAACGAAAATAAAGATATATAAACAATAGTGTAAAATAAAAATAAAATAATAAATGGAGTTAAAATAAAAAGTATTCAATATGAAAGTTGTGTATTTTTTCAGGATCTACAACTTTTATGTAGAATCCAAAATCAAAATACATCATATATACATACTTATATTTTTATAAGTATTTTTATGAATAAAAATATTTATTTTATTTGGTTTATTATTTTTTGATATTTTGGATAATAAATAACATGCACTATCTTATATAAAATAACAAACTAATTTTTATTAATGAGAAACATAGAAATAAAAGGAACTATAAACGCATATATACAATAATTAAATACTTTATTTATATACAATAATAAGCTTTATATATTTATAAGGTTTCAAAAGTCATATTTAATAAATAAATAAATAAATAAATTCATTATTTTAAGATAAAAGGGCTAATTATAAGAATAAAGTTGATGAATATGAGATTCATCACACCTTATACTTAAACTTTGCTTGCCCTCGATCAAATAAAGAATGAATAAGTAAGTTGAATCCATGATTGTGCAAGTGAAATACAAGACTTAACATTGAGGATACGAGTTTCATGTGACTCTATTACACTAAGTTAAACGAAGTCTTACTCAGAAAGGAACTCAACTTCCCTATTTATCACTCTCTGTATAAATATATAAGAAGTACGACGTTTAGTGTGAATAACATATACAAGTGTAGAATCTAAGTTTCACCCCAAGGTTCCAGTCTAATAGATCATCCTTAGGACCCAACCCTCAACTACATGGAATAAATAGAGTCATCATTCCACAGTCTCTTTAGTTCTTAGGCTGAAAAGTATGAGATGGAATAACAAGTATGAATGATTTAGGTTTATGCCATTTCTTTTCTCTTCTCACAGGAACAAGGGTCCCTCGAGTGCCTTATTAATGCACACTTGTATTTTTGGTGTTGATCAATATGTCCCTCAAGAATTATGAGTCGTCTGCACTCATTTTTTCGGGATACATTGGGGTGTGTCTCATTTTTGTATTTATTATATCTTCTACAATCAAACTTGTATCACTTACGATGTAGAGCACTTTTATCGTGCTCGCCTGACTCATAAGTCCTAGTAGATTTGGTCCAAGTGGACACTTAAAAAGATTGAGAGTGCTTGTCAGCCATGTAAGGTCTTTGTATTTGAAATGTTTGAGATTATCTCTTTTTGATACATTTTTTCTAGCTCTATTGCTTTTACCAAGTTGTCATATATTGATAAATAATTTTATGGTTTTACACATACTAACACCTAGGACTTTGTCAGTATAGTATACGAACCTTGTTCGCATATTGGCTAAAGTGATGACACTCTTGTTTCATGAAGTAATCCTTAATCTTATCCCATCCTCAAGTATCATAAAATCAGGCCCCAACTCAAAACTCTCGTCCTAGTTCCTCATGTGAAACATCGACTCATCACAATGATTATGCGATTGTGCATGCGTAGTGCTGGTCATGTTCTTTTAGAGTAGAGATTCTACGTGTAATATAACATGTATATCTTTCAAACTAGAGAATTTGAGTTATTAGGTCCTAAGACCTTAATGAACAAGAATGGAAAAACCTTGAATAAAGTATTACTCTAAACAAAGTATCCTGAACTTCATAAGTCTTGTGTGATGTGAATGTGTCAGGGATAAAACAACTTATTAATAATTTTTTTCAGACAATTTATAAGTATAGACAAAACAATGTGTCAAAATCATTTGTACCCCTTTTCAAACCAATATGTAGAATATTTTTTAAAAAAACATGTCACAAATGTATAAAGATTTTCGAAATCAGAGCTCATGATGATCGTTTCGATGACATTAGGTATGGGCAAGAAGAAGAGACTCATCTGCCATATTTGTGATGGCTCTCGATTTATCATAGCAATTTTGGATTGAACTCATCTTAAGAGGTGTTTTCCATTAGAGAATATGTACCAAATGTAACATTCTTACTCGTATGATTCAGAAAATAGTGCCGATGTCATTTCTGTGTCCATGTGGTTTCGCATTACAATCAAAAAAATTATCGTGATTACTATGTCACTCGTATGATGAGCCTCACGTTTTATATTTGATCCGTCTTTTTCATTTTTCATCATGTGCGAGATCAAACTCCCCCTTTAGCGATTGCTTCAGCCCCTTACTTTTTATTATGGTGATGGAGGTATGGACTTGCCTAATGTAAATGTTGTTACTTTTGGAGTGTAACGCCAAAGCTGGTAGAAACCATCTTTTTGTAATTTTCAGATTTAGTTGAAATATAAATTTAATTATAATTAAACTTTCCAACAAACAAAAACTCGTTTCACACCCAGCGAAGACTCCTTCATTTTGGAAGGGATTTCATTGTTCGCAACCCTATCAAAATCCATAACTTGAGGTCCAACTCGATCTTAACAAATTCAAACTATTTTGAATCACATTAAAACCCAATCTGATCCACCCAATTATGGATTAGATGCTTAACATTTGCATGTAAACAAATAAATATTTTTAACTAAACTACATGATGCAATGTATATATTTTTATCCTGAATTCAACTTTTTTTCATAATATGATTTTGCATGTTAAATAATAAAAAATTTGCCCTTGATGATGTAGACATGGGAATAACCTATACAGTACAAATATGGAGCTAATACCACTAGATAGAATGATTTCAAATAAACTAAAATTTTAATACCATCAAGTTATGTATCCTAATTCATCCTATATCATGACAGAACATAATGTAAAACAAGGGAAAATAAAGAAACACGAGTTATACGTAGATGAACGCCCATGAGACAGCGAATGGAAGCCTGTTTCGAGGCATAAACTACCACTTCACATTTTCAATGATATCATCATCATCGTCATCGTCATCATCATTGGGTAAGCCTTGTTGCACAACCATTCGTTTCAAGTACCTCGGCTCCACTTGGTTTGTTATGGAATGACAAAGACCACGATTTGGAACTTGTTGATCCTCAATTTGATCCAATAAAATCGAAAAACGCGATATGACTGAATGCACAACCAATAAAATCCACTCAGTTTGATATGGAAGTTTTGCCTACAGTGATGGCGAAAATTGACCGATCATGTAACGGAACTGATCATGACAATCGGCGGAAGCAGGCGATAGTTGATCGCACGACCGATCCTTTACCAAACTATCAAATAAATGGCATACAATGAGTAGAGATAAATATCAATTCCATAAAATATCAATCCAAACTAAAGTTCCATTATTACAACTCTAAACTGGGAAAAAACTATTCTAGGAATTAAAATGACATATCGGTAGTTCCTGTGGGCATAAAGATATCCACTAGATCTTCACAAGATAACTCGTACCACGTCAAAAATCTCAATGAGTCCGTAGCACGATCCAGAAAATGCAATCAACCCTGTTCACCTGAAACTGACAAACATAATTTGTATGAGCCTAATGCCCAGTATGTATCGGGGTCCATGCATGGGTATTCTAACGATCCTTGATCCGTTATAAATTATAAACTTGGATTTTCATGCGTACACAACATTTCGTGCCTAGATATTTCCCATGCATGTCTAAGTTCGATCCCTATCATGTTTAGTTCAGCTTCTTTCATAAACATGGATATGCATGTAAAGTAGATAAAATGCATAAGTAGGTATGATAATCATTTATTTCTACTTGTGGGCGTATTTCATAAAATACCAAGCAATTTACATACTTATAAAATATATAAACCACTTTACACATTAGCCCCTATGACTTTGATGGTTTAACTTTCTTAAATCAATTCTTGTATAATTTGTGACGGTTCATTTTCTTATTAAACCATTTCTTACAACTTTCATGATGGTTTTCCCTTATAAACCATTTTCTTGCATAACATTCATTTACGTATCTTGTTATACGTTTTCAACCACTGGCACTTGCGGTTCATGGCATGACATGACAGTGTAGCTACAACTGTAGAGGACTTAGCTTTTGCCTCTGTGGTTCCTTCCAACCATACGCCCCTTGCGGCTAACACGACCCCTTGTGGTCGTTCATGTGACTCCTTATGAGTCTGTGCCTTAACCTTGTTTGAGGTTATCAAACTATCATTATACACATATTTATATACAATGTATAATACCTCAAAATGTACCTTTTATTTAAACACATGTATCCCTGAATTTATCATTATTAGTTTATTTCATGCAAGCCCATCTTCATAACGAAAAAAAAATCTAATGTAGGAGATCTAAATCTATAGTAGATAAAAAAAAGGGAGATAGCCTTTTGTTGATCAAGAATATGTTATACACTAATAATTTTCGTTCTTGATTCAGTTTTAATTTTCTTTGAACTTTCATTCACATGCTCCTAATAAATAATCTGTCATTCACTTGATAAGTACCGAATATACAATGTACTAAACATTAACCGTGCTCTGTACACATGTGATTATCTACAGACCAAAATACGTATGCAAACATTTTTTCATTGAGAGTATACTTTAATGAAAATACATGCATCTGGTAATAATGTTATGGAATCCCTTTTTTTATCTCACCCATTCATCACCAACGAAAATGATGAGCCATATGCATATTTAATTATTATTATTCCTTATATTTTACCAATATTTTGGTATCTTACTATTCGAATTACATAACAAATTGTTCATATAACTAATGTGCAAGGAACGTGGTTCTCAAAAATGAAATGTTAATGCAAACACTTGCAACTTAATTTACAAGATACGATATCATGGAATCCTAGTAACGGTACAAGAAATCAGAGCATGTTTCGGGAATCCAATTCTATAGTACTATAATATGATCTTAATGTATCGTGCCTAATCTCCAGAGATCTAATCTAGATAGGATTGTTATTCATATGCATTGTATGAATCCGACATATACAATCAGAGGATATCCTAACTCGAATCGGTGTACGTACGTAATAACCAAGAGCCGATACATACATTTCGAAATTGAAATCCTAAAGCCGATACATACCTCGGATCCAATGCTTAACTCTGATCACGGATTCACGCTTCTCTCCTCCTCCGATTCAACGTCGTCTTCTCCTGCGACGACGAATGACGCCGATAAGATATCCCTTCCTCCCTCTCTCTCTAACTCTCTCTAAGTGCAAGGTAAAAGTGACGTGAGGGGAAGGGATCTCTTGGGGTTTTAAGGCTGATGATGAGAGGATTTAATAGATTAATTAACTCCACTTAATCCAAGATGATGACTTTTGAATTTTTTTTCAAAAAGCTGGGCCGTTACCACCCTTAAAAAATTTTCGTCCTCGAAATTTCTTAGTAGAGGGACATACCGAAGAGTTGCGGGTACTTCTCCTGCATTTCACTTTCCAGCTCCCAAGTAGCCTCCTCTTTTTGGTGGTGCTGCCAAAGGATCTTGACCATCGGAACTATACACCGACAGAGCTGATGATCTCTACGATCGATGATTTGTATGGGTTTTTCTTCAAAGGTCAAGTTTGGTTGAATATCAATTACCTCGTGCTCGATCACATGTAAAGGATTAGGAGTGTACTTCCTCAGCATAGACCCATGGAATACATCGTGAAGTTTCGAGTATTGAGGTGATAATGCAATACGATATGCCACCTCTCCAATCTGCTGTAGAATCTCAAAAGGTCCTATGTATCTGGGAGTAAGCTTCCCCTTTTTGCCAAATCGCAAGACGCCTTTGGTTGGAGAGATTATGAGGAACACGTGCTCCCCAACTCTGGAACTCAACTCTCTTCTATGACGAATGGCATAAGATTTTTGCCTACTTTGAGTTGCCAACAATCTTTTTCTGATTAATTCGACACCCTTCTTACTTGTCTGAACAAGTTCTGGTCCTAAGATGTGCTTCTCGCCAACATCACTCCAGCATGAAGGTGATCTGTAAGGTCTCCCATACAGTGCTTCATAGGGTGCCATCTTGATGCTCGAATGATAGCTATTATTGTAAGCAACCTCCACTAATGGAAGGTGTCTATCCCAGCTGCCCACAAAATCTAAAGCACAAGCTCTCAACATATCTTCTAGTGTCTGGATGGTCCTTTCTGACTGACCATCAGTCTGCGGATGAAATGAAGTGCTAAACTTCAATTGAGTGCCCATAGCATCTTGAAAACTCTTCCATAAACGAGAGGTAAATCGTGTATTCCGATCATATACAATTGATGCAGGAACACCATGTAAGCTGACGATTTCATTAACATATAATTCAGCTAAACTGTCTGTCGACTGATCCAAGCGGATAGGTAGAAAATATACCGATTTGATCAATCGATCACCAATCACCCATATGGTGTCATAACGATGTTTTGTGGTCTTGGACAGACCGGTGACAAAGTCCATCGTTATGTGCTCCCACTTCCATTCATGTATCTTCAATGGTTGAACAGGTCCTGCTGGACGCTGATGTTCAATCTTGATCTGCTGACATACCAAGCATCTAGCAACAAATTCTGCGATGTCATTCTTCATCTTTGGCCACCAAAAGTTCCGTTGCAGATCCTTGTACATTTTCGTTGTACCTGGGTGAATAGTGTACATCGATTTGTGTGCTTCGTCCAGAATCTCCTGCCTCAACTCAATATCACTTGGAATCCATAATCTGCTGCGGTACCTTATATCTCCATCTGTTACGATGGTGAAATCAGAACCTTCCTTTTTAGATGCTTTTATAAATTTAGGAAGATCAGCATATACTTTTTGTGCAGTCAAGATCTTCTCAATTATCCCTGGTTGAATGTGGAGCGCCGCAAATGATATCTTTCTTGATCCACTCAAGAAAGGCTTCCAATCTTCAAACTCCTTCATCATCTTCCATTGAAATTTTAAACTAGCCAACTAGCCAGTTTACCTTCCCATTTTCTACTAAATGCATCTGCTACGACGTTTGCTTTTTCTGGATGATAATTGATGGCAAAGTCGTAATCTTTTAGGAACTCTAGCCAGCGTCGCTGCCTCAAATTAAGTTCCTTCTGAGAGAACATGTATTTGAGGCTCTTATGGTCACTGAGCACCTCAAATTGTTCACCGTAAAGGTAATGCCACCAAATTTTAAGAGCAAAGACTACCGTTGCTAACTCTAAATCATGAGTTGGGTAGTTCCTCTCTTGCGGTTTTAGCTGCCGTGAGGCATAAGCAATGACTTTCTCATTTTTCATAAGAACACACCCAAGTCCGGTGCCTGATGCATCTGTATACACCACAAAACCTCCACTACCTGACGGTAAAGTTAAGATTGGAGCTGTAGTCAATCTCTGCTTCAATTCTTGAAAACTCTGCTCGCACTTTTCAGACCATAAAAACTTCACATCCTTTCGAGTGAGCTTCGTTAATGGTAGTGAGATCCTTGAGAAATTCTGAATAAATCGCCGATAGTATCCAACCAGGCCAAGAAAACTACGGATCTCAGAAACATTCTTGGGTTGCCTCCAATTCATCACAGCTTCTACCTTGGTTGGATCTACCTCAATGCCGTCTTTAGATACCACATGACCAAGGAATGCGACTCTATTCAATCAAAAATCATATTTGGAGAATTTTGCATAAAGCTGGTGTTGCCTCAGAGTTTCGAATACCATCTGTAAATATACTCGATGCTGCTCCATACTAGAAAAATATATCATTATATCATCCGCAAACATGATGATAAACTTATCAAGGTATTCTTGGAATACCCTATTCATTAGCTCCATAAAGGCTACAAGAGCGTTAGTAAGATCAAATGGCATGACCAAGAATTCATAATGACCATACCTTGATAGAAAGTTGTCTTTGGTATATCCTCCTCTTTTATTCGGAGTTGATGATAACCCGTACGCAGATCAATTTTTGAGAAAACGGTTGCTCCCTGCAACTGATCGAATAAATCATCAATGTGAGGTAATGGGTATCTATTCTTCACGGTCACTTTATTTAGACCTCGATAATCAATGCAGAGTCTACGAGACCAATCTTTCTTTTTCACAAAAAGAACGGGTGCTCCCCACGGAGAAACACTGGGATGTAAAAATCCCTTATCTAACCATTCTTGCAATTACTTCTTTAGCTCCTCAAGTTCTGCAGGTGCCATTCTATACGGAGTTTTGGAAATCGGAGCCGTTCCTGGGATCACATCAATTGAGAAATCAACCTCTCTATGAGGAGGTAGTCCAGGAAGATCGTTTGGGAAGACATCGACAAAATCTCTGACCACATCTAAATCTTCAAGACGCTCATGTGATGATTCAGTGTTAATTATCTAGCGAGGAATGCAATTCAACCTTCTGCAAGTAGTTGGCTTGCTTGCAAGGATGAGATAATCAATCTTCCACCCTTACAGGTGCCCCGAATAACTATCTCCTCAGTATTTGGTCTACTCAGGACCACCTTCTTTTCTCGATAATAGACCGTTGCATAATGCTCCCATAATCAATCCATTCCCAAGATGACATCATAGGTTGTGATGGGTAATAATATCAAATTAGAAGTGAGGGTGTCTTCTTTTACCAAAATATGTACGTCCTTTAAGTACATACCCGTGGCAATGATATCACCCATTGGTGAAGAAACTGTAAGTGCGTAAGGAAGCTCAACAGCTTCTAAACTTAACTTTCTCGCAAAAACATTTGAGATAAAGGAATGCTTGGCACCAGAATAAAAAAACATGACATAAATGGTTTTCAATTAGTAGAGTACCTTCCACTGTCGTGTTGGCACCTTCTGCATCCTCAGGAGTGATAGCAAAGACTCTTCCTGCCACTTTCTTTTTCTGCTCGAAAGGCTTCTTCTGATCCTTGACATCTTTCTTGCAATCTTTCATGAAGTGACCTTTTTCTCCGCACTTAAAGCAAGCAGTGGTTAGCTTGTAGCATTCTCCTGGATGCCTCCTATCACAATGCGGGCACACCTCAAATGTGTACTTCCTATTTGCTGGTGCATCATCAGTCTTTGTCTTCTTGGCATTCGTTGCAGTGTGACGCCTCTTGTCATTGAAGTTCGGCTTGTGAGGGCGCTTACGAGGATTCGCTTGCTGTATCCTCCAGTATGCAGCATCGATCTCCACTGCTGCTGCAACCTCCCAAATAAGGTTGTGGGACCTCTAGTCAGCACTTTCATGCTTAGTCCCGCATTCAGGCCTTCTATAAACTTTCTGCCTTGTTCTTTTTCATTGGCACAAATATCCTTGCCATACTTCTTCAATTCTTGAAATTTTGCTGCATATTCTTCGAATGTCATATTTCCCTGTCGGAGATTTATAAACTCTTGACGCTTAGCATCCTTAGCATGTTCGAGAATGTAACGCTCAGTGAAGCGCTTAACAAAATCATCCCACTTAATGACTGGGGCCTCCGAAAAGTGGATTCCCTTGCATGAAGTCCACCACTCCTTTGCATTGTCCCACAGACGAAATGTCACAAAGATCACTTTTTCTTCCTCAGGACAATCCGTTGCCTCAAAAGTCAGCTCCATCTCTCTTAGCCAATGTTCAGCTTTTTCCGGCTCATGCTCACCCTTGAAGGTGGGCGGATCGTGTTGGATGAAGATCTTTAGAGTCAGTCCACCCGAGTTGGACGTCTGACTCTTCTGTTGCTGCGCCATTAGTGTCATTAACTCCAGCATATGTCTCTGCATACCCATAACGGCCTCTTGGCTCGTCGATGAGTCACGGTCTCCAATGGCTTCAATTGCACGTCGAGGAGCCATCTGATTTAAAAAATTGACAAAGTCAATGAGTTGTGATACTGAATCTCTCTATATATAAATCTTAGATCACTAAGAATTGTTGATATCCTATGCCCAAAGGAACTCTAGCTCTGATACCATTTGTAACAGAACTGATCGTGACAATCGGCGGAAGTAGGCGATAGTTGATCGCACGACCGACCCGTTACCAAACTATCAAATAAATGGCATACAATGAGTAGAAATAAATATCAATTCCATAAAATGTCAATCCAAACTAGAGTTCCATTATTACAACTCTAAACTGGGAAAAAAAACTATTCTAGGAATTAGAATAACATCTCGGTAGTTCCTGTGGACATACAGATATCCACTAGATCTTCACAAGATAACTCGTACCACGCCAGAAATGTCAATGAGCCCGTAGCACAATCCGGAAAATGCAATCAACCTTGTTCTTCACCTGAAATTGACAAACATAATTTGTATGAGCCTATGCCCAGTATGTATCGGGGTCCATGCATGGGTATTCTAATGGTCCTTGATCCGTTATAAATTATAAACTTGGATTTTCATGCGTACACAACATTTCGTGCCTAGATATTTCCCATGCATGTCAAAGTTCGATCCCTATCATGTTTAGTTCGGCTTCTTTCATAAACATGGATATGCATGTAAAGTAGGTAAAATGCATAAGTAGGTATGATAATCATTTATTTCTACTTGTGGGCGTATTTAATAAAATACCAAGCAATTTACATACTTATAAAATATATAAACTACTTTACACATTAGCCCCCATGACTTTGATGGTTTAACTTTCTTAAACCAATTCTTGTATAATTTGTGACGGTTCATTTTCTTATTAAATCATTTCTTACAACTTTCATGATGGTTTTCCCTTATAAATCATTTTCTTGCATAACATTCATTTACGTATCTTGTTATACGTTTTCAACCGCTGGCACTTGCGGTTCATGGCATGACATGACAGTGTAGCTACAACTGTAGAGGACTTAGCTTTTGCCTTTGTTGTTCCTTGCAATCATACGCCCTTGCGGCGTTGCCCTTTGCGGCTAACACGACCCCTTGCGGTCGTTCATGTGACTCCTTATGAGTCTGTGCCTTAACCTTGTTTGAGGTTATCAAACTATAATTACACACATATTTATATACTATGTATAATACCTCAAAACGTACCTTTTATTCAAACGCATGTATCCCTGAATTTATCATTGTTAGTTTATTTCATGCAAGCCCATCTTCATAACGAAAAAAAATTCTAATGTAGGAGATGTAGATCTACAGTAGATCAAAAAAAAGGGAGATAGCCTTTTGTTGATCAAGAATCTGTTATACACTAATAATTTTCGTTCTTGATTCAATATTAATTTTCTTTGAACTTTCATTCACATGCTCCTAATAAATAATCTATCATTCACTTGATAAGTACCGAATATACAATGTACTAAACATTAACCGTGCTCTGTACACATGTGATTATCTACATACCAAAATATGTATGCAAACATTTTTCGTTGAGAGTATACTTTAATGAAAATACATGCATCTGGTATTAATGTTATGGAATCCCTTTTTTTATCTCACCCATTCATCATCAACGAAAATGATGAGCCATATGCATATTTAATAATAATAATTATTATTCTTTATATTTTACTAATATTTTGATATCTCACTATTCGAATTACATAACAAAATGCTCATATAACTAATGTGCAAGGAACGTGGTTCTCAAAAATGAAATGTTAATGCAAACACTTGCAACTTAATTTATAAGATACGATATCATGGAATCCTAGTAACGGTACAAGAAATCAGAGCATGAATCGGGAATCCAATGCTATAGTACTATAATATGATCTTAATGTATCTTGCCTAATCACCAGAAATCTAATCTAGATAGGATTTTTATTCATATGCATTGTATGAATCCGACATATACAATCAGAGGATATCCTAACTCGAATCGGTGTACGCACGTAATAACCAAGAGCCGATACATGCATTTCAATTGAAATCCTAAAGTCGATACATACCTCCGATCCAATGCTTAACTCTGATCACGGATTCACGCTTCTCTCCTCCTCCGATTCAACGTCGTCTTCTCCTGCGACGAGAACGACGCCGATAAGATATCCCTTCCTCCCCCCCTCTCTCTCTCTCTAACTCTCTCTAAGTGCAAGGTAAAAGTGACGTGAGGAGAATGGATCTCTTGAGGTTTTAAGGCTGATAATGAGAGGATTTAATGGATTAATTAACTCCACTTAATCCAAGATAATGACTTTTGAATTTTTTTTCAAAAAGCCGGGCCGTTACAGATCAACATTATATTATGCATCATATTATTCGCATCCTTCTATGACAGTGGTTGATTATGCATCTGATTTTTATCCCCACAATTGAATTCTTTGATATTTAATTCTGATCTGACATAGTCGCATTACCCTAAGTAGGATGAACAATGCATGGGATCCTACCGGATCTTATAAAACAAACCCGGGCCCGAACCCGTTTAAGATATGGGGACAAGGCAGAAGTTGTTTTGTTCGTTAGCCTGAGAAAAGAAGACCATGTTTATTTCAACAGGGACTACACATCCTGCGTCAATCCTTATGTTTTTTTTCTCAAAATTATAGTAGCAATCCATACTGTTACGAGAGTGGAGGCCATGCATTCGAAATATACGCCGTAACTGAAAGTGTAGAGAGGGCAATACGCAGAGGTGCACCATCGCCGAGCATGCACTACTCGTCGGTCGCATGGTGAGCTTGACGTCAATGCTAGAGATGTGCCTATGGTATGGACATGCACAGATATTCAGGCTTGTACATGTGCCGATTGTCGACCCGAGGTACCGGGCAAGTGCTTGGGCTAACCTATCAGATGGGTTGTTGACCTGGCTATTTGATGAATCGACAATTCATCATCCTTATACATCTATTTTGGTTTAAAATCCCTCACAAAACACATGTAAATATCACTATTTCTCATTTATTATCAAATGAACAACATCGGTTAATATTGTATTATTATCATTATATGAACTCAAAATTAATCAAACTTACTTTTATTTATGTTTAAAATAAAATAATCTTTAAAACGAATTAGTTTCATTAAATTTAGAGTTAAGATGTGAAAGTCGACTTTCTGGGGGTGTCATTGTACTTGTACAACTGTATATGACTTGCATATATTTTATTTTCGATACTTTTGTACATATTGTATCTTTTGATAGTTTGTACGTATTCTATATTAATTATACAAAATACAAATAAAAATAAGAAAAGATAAAAAATTCAAAATAAATAAGTATATTTAGTATATAGGTATAACGTATCTATATTATACTTATCTATAATATTTATTCCATTAAATTAATTCTTAAAAATAAAATAAAAATGTATTTAAAACCATTACATTATTGTGTAAATAAATAAAATATAAAATAACATATATATTTGTACAAGTAAATAATTAAAAATATATATTATGTATATATGTATTTTATATCTGTAAATACATATATTTAATTATTTTAACTATCTCAATTATTTTATTTAATTTACTAAAAATAATAACTTTTTTATTAATTTAATTACATTTTGTATTTTGACAACCTTTTATTTTAATTCATTTTATTTCTTGATTATTTCTATTAATTTATTATTTTTTAATCCTTTTTTGCTTGGCATTATTCGGACTGAGCTGTGATTGGCCTACGTTTGAATCATTGACCATTATGGTCAACTCCCCCTCACCTTCTTGACCCAAGTCCAGCCGCCTGACCCTCTTCCATCTACTAATTTTCCCGACTGATTTCTTACCCATTTAACCTGATTTAATCACCCTTAAATCCACCTAATAATCCATATCCATGCCCATTTAATTTTTTACTCGCTCGCCTCGGTTCGTGCACTCTATCCTCATTTGAAATTCATCCCTTTTTCTGCTCTATAAAATGAGCTCCAGGTGCCCATTTCGCACCTAATCTGTATTTGCTCCTCATTCCCTGGGCTTGAACCATCTGAGCGAAGAGCCTTGTGACAGAAGGCTTATCCCAATAGAGCAGGAGCATGAGAGAGGAGGGGAGGCAGGATCCGATTTCGTTGAACCATCTCTGCTTGGACAAGGCTTCGACGACCATTTCATCATCGTCTTGAGGTGAAGATCATCGAAGTTCCATTGTCTTTCCATTGCAGGTATTTTATCTTCATATTTAGATAGATTTTGTCTGATTTCGACGTAGTTTTCGTTATGTAGTTGTAGAGTCATCTTCAATATCTGATCATTACGATCGGAGGTCTTTATACTTGTTTTAACCTTAGATCCGATCAATCCATTACATCATGAAGGATCCGTTTCATTGTATCTCCTTCCAGAACCTCTGATCACCTCAGATCTGATCCGATCTAAGATCGGATCTCCTCTCCTATGCTGCACACTAGAGATCAACCCACCCACCTCATCCCTTTCCAATTGTATTTAGAATAACACTGCGTCCGAGGACCTTGTTCTTTAAGTCTGATCCTCACTTGCAGGCACATGGAGGATTGTTAGATCCAATCATTCATCGATCTTAAGAAGTGATAGGAGAGGAGCAACTTCAGATCTCTTCGCAGCGAGATCTGGAATTAAATAGCATCAAAGATTAAAGCAAAAGGATCATCTGAGTTGATCATTGCATTGCAGTACAGATCTATCTCCAATCGATCGAGATCAGAGGTTTTGAAGCTCAACGAAAGCCACATTCAATGATGTTCTCCCAGATCTTCTAGGAGAGGCTCGATCAAGAACGAAGGTTCCCAGATCCAATCGTTTCATCATAGCCGCACACCGCTTAGCCCCATCATGTGCGATACATGAGTTTTATGGTGAAATTGCTCTATTAACCCTCTATCTTTTAATAATTGCATATAGGTCCTGCTCATGTAAATAAACTCTTCGAATAATTGCTTATTGGTCCATTGGTTTTTCTTAATTGTATTATAGTCCAATTCAACTAAAGTCACGTGTAAATACACATGATTCATGGATAGTTGCAGTTATTGTCCTGGAACATTTCTGTGCTAAGAATTGATGAAAAGTTCTTGAAAATTGCATTTTAGTCCTTTTCTAATATATATGTGCGATTTACGAGGTTCATTGGTTTATTTGCATACATTTCCCTGATTTTATTTTATTGTGTTAATACTTGCTCAAAAAACTTCTGATTAATTTTATTTTGGTCCTTTTCTGTTGCAAATATCTTTTATTGCTTAGATTAAATAATTCCTATTATCAAAAAATTCTATAAAAATTAAGTTAAGCCCCCAATAATTAGATATATCATACATAGTTTTGGTTCCACAAATTTTCATTCATTTTCTATTATTAAAAATTCAAAAACTTCTTTAAACTCATTATTTGAACTTTAAAAATACATAAAAGTTCGAAAATTATTTGAAAATTCAAAAAATATTTCTATAGGCGTTTTTCTGTATTTTTTCACTTACACAAAAGTCAAACAAAAATATAAACAGAAAACCTTAAAAATTCAAATAGTCTCCAAAACTTATAAAAATCATATAAAATTACAGAAAAAAATATATGTTCATGGTATTGTTTTGAAGATTAATAAAAACTCTTTGTTATAACATTAGTTTCTAGTCGGTTTGATGTTATTTTCTATTTTAAAAATACAGAAAACAATGGTTTGTTTACTTTAAAAATTATTTTCAACTTTAAATTAGTAAAAAATCCATAAAAGTGTAAAACTACCACAAAAATCAATAAAAACAATAAAAATTTATAATATATAAATATATCTTATTTTTTATTTTATTTTATATATTAAAAATTCTAGAAAGATTATTTCATTTATATATCATATTCATAAATTATTTTTTCAAAATTAAAAATATATAAAAATCCTTAAAATGCATAAAAATTCAAAAAAGTTATTAAAAAAGAAAAAAATATAGAAGGAAATTAATAATCTTTATTAATTAGTAATATTTAATCACCATTGCTTATTTTATAGCCTTCCTAAGTTTGACCCTAGATGCTATACCCGGTTAAATAAAAAGCACATCACATTCAGTCACTTAGAATAAATTTTGTTTGAATCAGTTTTTGGTTGCAACGAGACACTTCACATTCGTTATCTTTTTATAGTTAAAAATCAATTGAAAAGCGCAATTTAACAAATGGCGTTGTTATCGGAGACTATTCAAAAAATATATAGACCTATTTAACAGCCAAAAGCTACATGACTAGATCAGGATAGATGGGCTGAATTGGATGGGCCAATTCCATACTTGTCCCTCTACCTTTAAAAAAACTTGGCATATTAGTTAAAATAAATATATACGTCTCAAGGGTGAAACACTTAGCCTGTTTAATGCGACTGATGGGCTGAGCTGCATAAAACACCTACGACTGAGAGAGACTACTGGTTAAATTGGTAGCATGGAAAACACTAAAACAAGACCCGGAACTATACTCATCAATTGTTAGCTTCAACATCACGTGAGTTACGGTTGTAGAATTGTCATTTCATGGAATCTATACATACATTAAAGCTCGTCAACTCACGTGACGGCATTAATTTTTCTGCAGACGATTCCGTTTTTACCCTTCCATTTTCAAGTATTACTATGGTTCTGCCCTTCCAGAATTCAAGTAATTACCCATCACCCAAGATTATCCAGATAGCCCTCGCCTCCTCCCCCTCCCCAACTCATGCCGCCAACCGATGCCAAATCCACCTCCGCCCTATTCGACGCCTACGATCGACATATCTCCTCCCACTTTACCATCAACAGCAGCTCCTCCGCCTCTTCGGCCTTGAGGGTCTCCTCTAGAAGACGAACGTGTCGGCCTCGTGTTTGGCAGCATCACCGCTGGCTGCCGTCTCGGAGATCATGAAGAGTGATGTGTTTGTCTCCTCTGCTTCGTCGTCCGCTGGGGTCTCCTCCTCCAGAAGACATGCGTGGTAGGCTCGTCTTCCGGTAATGGCAAAGAAATGGAAATTGCACTACCACAGAGGGCAGTTGGTGGACGACCTCGCCCCGGTGGTGTCTTCGAGCCACGGGCCTGATGCACAAGCGGCGGCAAAGGAAACTGTTGGTTGGTTACGGTGAAGTGTACGATGTCGACAGAACTCGGGATGTAGGCGCTTGGATTGTGTCACGATGCTTCTTCCGGAAGAGGAAGAGGCGGATGAAGAGGTGGAGATGGACGAGGAAGAGGAGGATGAGTCCTCCTGATCACGCTTAGCAGCTGCTCACGGATACGGCGACGTGCTCCTTGAGGACGTCCGGGTCATCATCGTCATCCAGTTCGATGTTGGTGCAGTCCTCCTCGGCAAAGACGGAAACGATCTCCGCCCGGAGTGATCAACGCGGATCTCAGGAAGCAGGAGAGAAGCCGGAGAGGCCAGCTTCAAAGATGGGAAGGGGTGGCGAGCGGCATTCACAGAGAGGCGTTGCATGAGGGTAGGAGGGGGAGAAGGGTGGATTCCTACAAAAGCTAAGGGCAGAAGTGACAAAAGACCAAGTGCTTCGTGCATATACTCCATTCTCGCGGATGTTAAATAAATAAATAAGTTTATTTAAACTCCAAATTTAGGAATAACTCATCCTACTCTCTACGTGGTTTATATTTTTAAATTTCACTTCAACTGCTAATAGAAAAAGTCACGACATTCCAACTCATGTGCTTGAAATATGTAATACAGTAATTGCACTACTTTATTAATGTATTGTTTTCCTTCTATCACATTCAAGCCCAACTACTACGATTACATTACTGATTCATTGTGTACAAGATAATCTGTCTTTGAGTGGTATTATTTTCTCATTAAAGAAGATGATCTACTTATACCTATTACTTGGTAGAATAATTGGACATACACACACTTGCATACCCGTGCAACGCACGGGTCAACTTCTAGTTATATATGTTAGCGGTGGAGGCAGAAATTATTGCGTCTAAAGAATTGTCGAGATTTCACGTGATTGTTTTCACGGCCGCACCCTTTCATCTCTTAGATTTAGATTTGTTTATCTGATGATTTGCCATTTCAGAAAGCCACCATAACAAATTTTGAATTATGTTTTGTTGTACCCTACCATGAGGTAATGTCGAGCACCAGTTAGCCCCAGGTAAGCCCAACTCAAGCCCATCTAAGATTTCAGGCCCATGAGCCTTAGGTCCATTTTTAAGCATTATGCCCTACCCCATGGTCTTTGGATCAGGCTTGCATCGGGTCGGCCCTCGAGTTAAGTGGAGTTTTTATTTATTTATACATTTTCTCTTAATAATACTAATTCGTATTTTACCAAAGGTTTACAATTTTTGTGTTGGATTTTTTCCCAAATTTAATTGCGGTAGTCAAAAAATTGTATAGTCACAATGGTCAACTTCACATGTTTTCGGTCCAACATTTATTTTGTAAACATTTAACTTGAATCACAAGTCACATATTTTTTAAATAGTATAAAAGTTATCAAATCACGTTATAACTATATGCTAAGTAAAAGGATGGTTTGGAGATAAAGCCACCACTTAGAAGACAAGAAACACAATAAAATTCAGCCTAACCACAAGACATACAACATGCAGTGAATAAAATGTCAAAGCCAACTAGAAAATGCAATGTTTGTTGTCAATAAATCTATCATAGTCAAAGGAGAATCCACGATAAATGGTTAGAAAATAATAAACAAACTGCCAGTCGCACTCGACAACCACAAGATATAAAGTTTGTAGAGAATATAATTCGCAAGTCAATTGAAATATGCATTGTTTGTTGTCATTCCCACGTCTCCAAGATGAAATCCAAAATGCACCGATGAATCAGTCATCTCGAAGAAAGTTGATTTAACTTTAAAATAAAGTATCAATGGGTGTTTGAGGTTTAATGAGTTCATTCTATCTTCAAAAAATACAATGGATTGTTAAGTCTACAACTCCAACTTCTTCCTTTCTCTTAGTGATGGTTGGCTAACCTAAAATTCAAGCAATAAAAATCGATACATATGTAAGAAATTTACCATGAGAAATTTTAAGAAAATTGCGGCTTACCAAATTAATTCCTACTCTCACCTCCAGTATTTTGAAGATATAATCCCCAAGTCAACTTAAATTTGAACCCACCTTATGGTCTGGTGGTAGAAATAGTGAACTCTTACTCTAAAGACCATGATTGAACCCCACCCTCCTTCCTTAATCACTAAAAAAAGTCAACTAAAATTTGAAATATTTATTGTCATTCATATGTTTGCAAAATGAAACATAAAATGCACATATGAATCAACCACCTAAAAGGAAATTGAATATACTTTGCACATCTATACATTAGTTGTGCCCCTCTGAGATATCACAATTTTAGTTATGCCCCTCCCTTTTCGGGAATATCAGTTCTACCCTTGACTTCTTACCATTTTATCACTTGTGCCTTCCGTAACGTTAGCCGTCACTAAGTTTAACTTAACCATGGTTTTTTCAAACCATAGTCAGGGTAAGAGGGGTATAACTGTCGAAAAATTCCTCCTACCCATCCTCCTCCTTCGAGTCCTCCTCCGCCATCTCGCCGATGACGTCTCCCTACGCTGCCGCCGACTCCCTTCCGTCCAGTGCTGCCATAAGATCAAGAAGCTCTGCTAGCATTATTGCTCTGAGCACGCCCAAACCCTGACCTACTCCTGGGTTTTCTTCCGCAAGGACTCCATGGAGTGTGGTGGCAACCCCTCTGGTATAGCCACCACTAGCGTCGTCCTCGAACCCTGGGGTTGGAGGATGAGGAAGCAGGGAGGGGGAGAGGAGGTTACGGGCGGAGGGGAGAGAAGGCTAGGGGTAGAGGGGGAGGGAGGTCACATGGTGAGCAAGGGTGGAGGAGCTGGGCTAGCGGGGGAGGAGCAGGGCAAAGGGGTGCAGAAGGGGACCGTGGGCGGAGGGGTGCGGAGTGGGGAGGAGGGGGTGGAGGGGACCGTGAGCGAGGGGGGTAGAAGGATAGCTAAGGCAGGGGGGGTTTGCTAGGGCAGATCATATGGGGTGGGGCGAGGGAGTGGGAGCCGGTGCTGGGGGAGGAGCAGGGACGTCAGAGGAGGAGTTGGAGGCTGGGGGAAGGTGGGAGGTTGGGGACGGAGGAGGGGGAAGAGGGGGGGGGGGGCGTAGGGGCGGGAGAGGTGGAGGCTATTGGCGAGGGGTACGAGGCTGGGGGCAGAGGGGTGAGGGGGAGGAGGAGGTCGGGGACGGAGGAGGGGGGCGCGGTGGCGTAGCAGGGGGGAGGAGCTTAGGGCGAAGGAGGTGGCAGGGGAGCTCGGGGCGGAGGAGGTGGCAGAGGAGAAACGGGGGTGGAGGGGAAGGCCTTGGGGAAGGGGGAGGAGCTGATGACAGGGGGAGGAGCTGGGGGTGGTGGGAGGAGGCGGCGGAGGAGCATCAAGAGTTTGGGGAGGAGGAAGAGAAGGAGAGGAAAAGGAAGGAGATGCATGAGAAAGAAGATGATGTGGAAGACATTTCAACCCTTATTTTTAAATTTAGTTCCAATGGTAACCTTAAAGTTAACGTCCGTTTGCGTTGGGTATGGACGGTCACTAACCCGAGGGACACAAGTGATAAAATGGTAAGAAGTTGGGGGCAAAACTGATATTCTCAGGGAGGGGCATAACTGAAATTGCGATATATTAGAGGAGCACAACTGATAAATACCCTAAAAAAATATACGTATGGGTGTATTTTCCGATTTAAAGAATTTATTCTACCTTTACAAAAATTAGCTTTTAAAGTGCTTCATTGCATCCTTTTCCTCTTACTCAATTATGGTTGGAAAACCTACAATTCAAATGCAAATATAAATACAGAGGCAAATAAAAAATGTAAAACAAAAGGAGTGGGAAAGCTTACCAGCTAAATTCCTACTTTCATAATCATTTCGTATTCCTCTCTGTTATCTTCTTTATCTTCCCCGCATATCCAATTTACCATACAAATCAGTGCTGCAAAAGTTGTTGGTCCAAGTCTACTTTTTAGGACTCTAGAACTCTACCCTTGGTACTGAAAGCACTTTCGGAAGTTATAGTAGACACATGTTTTAGCATAATATCACAAGAAAGTTTTGAAAGTATACGATATTTACTTGAATTTTTTGCAACCATCTCAAAATGTCAGAGTATCCATCTTCCTTTTTGCAGAGTTATCTTCTAAATATAAATGGACCTCAGATTTTCCAGACTCCGATGAATCCATTACCTTCTTTTATTTCAGGAATTTACTCCTAATGTCTACTTTCTTTTTCATCATACATATATGTCTTGCATCACAAAGTCTCTCCAACAAATCTCCCTAAAAGTTACTCATATTCATCTATAATGCTTAGTATACATTTTCAATTTGGGTAACATATTATATGACTTCTACATATAAGTAAAGATCTGAGTGAAATTAAATTTATAGTGTGGATCTAACAATGTAGTAATAGGTAAAGGCCACATTGTATCTTTATACCTCTAATATTCATCAAACTTGGTGTACATCTTCTTATCATGCTTCTGATGGAGATATCATCAATAAAGATAACACGTCCTATCTCAAAAATTATGTCTAACATGTTTGATATATAATATTTTTGTCCAGATAAAATCTTTGCAGTAGCAAAAATTTTTCAAGAATCCTATGGATAAGATCCATTCTTTTTCCATTAGGCAGCTGAAGGGACATTAAGTAACTGAAAATCACAGGCCTTGATTCGATTAAAAACCTTCTAATACAAAAATGATGACTCGAGCATCAAATTTGTGATGTTCCAACGTGTACTTACACCCAATCACAATTTTTTTGTCACTGTAATATGCTCTTGTTGAGCTCTCTCAAGAAATTCCTTATGGCATTTGTTCGAGTATTTTATACATTTGACTAAGTTACGTATTTTGTGAGAACATCCTTATTCTCCAACAAACCATCCTTAACAATCATGTTCATAATATGTGACCAACAAACACACATGGAAGAAACCACCATTGAGCAAGAGAATCCATGGAAAAAAATGTTCAACAATAGTAATACTAAAAACATCATTAGTAGATGCATTATCATTCATAAGAGTCCATAACTTAGACACATCCCACTCATTAAGGAGCTTAGACACGTTCCACTTATCAAGGCAATTAACGAGCAAATCTGGAATATTTTCTCCAATATGTCGGGTTGCAAGTGCAGTACAATTCAAGATTTTTGTGTAACTTCCAATTATGTTAATGTAGCATGCAATAATTGTCATGTATCCTAAATTCTAGATAGAGGACCGCATACATATTGTAATACAAAGTCTGTTGGTCAATTTTTTAGATTCTTCATCAACTTTAACTTTTATGCTTTGTACATATTCAAATAACATCTTTTAATTATAAATTGAGAAAGGATCTTGTACTTTGGTTGCAAGTTCCCAATTAATTTCTAAACATGGGATTTTCTACAAACTCTAAAGAGCATTTCCCACCGTTGACCACTCTTAATTATGTAGAGGTATGTCGTTTATAGCATGTGATAAAGAGCGAGTAAACAAAAACTATAGAAATGATGTTTGAAATTAATCATGGTGGTCAATTATTTATTTTACTTGGACAAATCACAAGGTTGAACTCATGAAAGAATATTGTGGATTTATTAACACTTCAAATAAAATAACGATTAAGTTTTCCAAATGATAATTTTCTTAGATATTTTGTTTTTCAAATTTTTATTTTTTTAAAAGAGAGTGCATAAATGAACAAGCAAAATAACACAAGTCTAAGGAAGTTTTATGACTTTTCAACCAGTGAATTTAATATCCAAATAAGCTTAGAATATGATTCCGATGATTTTTCCTTAAGCTATGTGCAATGCAATATGCAAAAGCTATTTTTGGATAATTGTCAATGCAATGTAAATTAAATATGCAATGGTGAATATTTCTGATCTTTTTCAACTTGAAGGATGAAAATGTAGTATTTCAATAGAACTGAAATTATGGTGTGCAAAATATGATGAACGAGGTTCTCGTATTTTTTTGTAGAATTTTATAAATTAAAATGAGAGAAAAATTAAAAATACAGTTTCACAAATACCCCATCGAGCAATTAATCAATTTCTAATCCAATTAATTAACTTAAGAAAAATCCGAGAAATTTATGTATGGATGTTTAATCAAATATACACACAGGGATTTTTCAGAAGATATTTCTATTTAAACAAACTAAAATACAAACAAGATGTTCACAAATTAATTTATTCATAGATACACAATGAATTCAATTATATTAGTCCCTAACATTTTAAAAAGAATTAGATTTTAAAAGTCAAGATAAAATAGCTAAAAATACCATCCAGCTCTTTTCGTCCAAATCCTACATTTTTAGCTATTTTATCTTGACGTAAAAAGTCCAGTTCTTTTTTAAATGAGTTTTAAGCTTCTTAAATTATGATTGGACCTTTGACGCCAAGACAAAATATGTTGAAGTGTCGAATTTCGACGAAATTCGATAGGTACGAAGAACATAATTCATATATTCAATTGATGCAGTTGTTTTTTGAAATCTTATTTGCAAAAAATAAGGGATTGCAGCATCCTTGCGGTAGTTTGAACTACATCATAAGATCTACTCCTAAAAACTCATCAATTTTCACACATGTCATTGTTTGAAAAAAAATAAAGATGAAACGAAAATTTCAAACAGATTATTTTCTTTCTAACAACTATGGATTGTTCCATCTTGTTTCGATAAAAAGAGTTCGATGAGTACATATAAGATAATCTAACCTGGCAGAGGTAAGTTGGACCTCTTTGAATATTTGAGCTTGATATATACATCAGAAGTCTTTTTAAAGAACATGGCTTCATCTTATATTAGGATTTAAAAGGAATACAATCAAAAGGTTGTTTTTTTGTGTAACATCCTAGGCTTAGATCTTGCTCTCTAATTGAAGGAAATTGACTCTAACAACTTGTTGAGTACAGATATGATTGGATGAGTTGACAACTACCCATATTTAAGACCAAGTTATCAAGTAGTTGACCCATCTTGACAAACACCCATGCTTGAGTACGTATATGATTGGACGAGTTGGACCTCTTAGAATATTTGGGCATCATATATACATCAAAAGTCTCTTTAAAATATACGACTTCATCTTATATTAGGATTTAACAGATATACAATAAAAAGGTTGTTTGTTTGTGTAACGTCCTAGGCTTAAGTCCCTCTCTCTTATTGAGGAAAACAAACTCTAACAACTTGTTGAATACGGATTTGATAGGACGAGTTGAAAACCATCCATACTTAAGATCAATCAAGTAGTAGACCCATGTTGACAATCACCCATACTTGAGTACATATACGATTGGACGAGTTGGACCTCTTTGAATATATGGGCATCATATATACATCAAAAGTCTCTTTAAAGAACATGACTTCGACCTATATTAGAATTTAACTAATATACAATCAAAAGGTTGTTTGTTTGTGTAACGTCCTAGGCTTAGGTCCCACTCTCTTTTTGAGGAAAACTGACTCTAACAACTTGTTGAGTACGGATATGATCGGATGAGTTGACAACCACCCATACTTAAGACCAAGTTATCAAGTAGTAGACCCATGTTGACAACCACCCATACTTGAGTACGAATATGATTGGACGAGTTGGACCTCTTTGAATATTTGGGCATCATATATACATCAATAGTCTCTTTAAAGAACATGACTTCATCTTATATTAGGATTTACCAGATACACAATCAGTGTAATGCCCTAGGCCTAAGTCCCTCACTATTATTGAGAAAAACTGACTCTAACAACTTGTTGAGTACATATATGATAGGACGAGTTGAAAACAACCCATACTTAAGATCAAGTTATCAAGTAATAGACCCACGTTGACAACCACCCATACTTGAGTATAGATACGATTGGACGAGGTGGATCTCTTTGAATATTTGGGCATCATAAATACATCAAAAGTCTCTTTAAAGAACATGACTTCATCTTATATTAGGATTTAACTAATATACAATCAAAAGGTTGTTTGTTTGTGTAACATCCTAGGCTTAGGTTTCGCTCTCTTTTTTAGGAAAACTGACTCTAACAACTTGTTGAGTACGGATATGATCAGACGAGTTGACAACCGCCCATACTTAAGATCAAGTTATCAAGTAGTAGACCCATGTTGACAACGACCCATACTTGAGTACGAAGATGATTGGACGAGTTGGACCTCTTTGAATATTTGGGTATCATATATACATCAAAAGTCTCTTTAAAGAACATGACTTCATCTTATATTAGGATTTAGCAGATACACAATCAAAAGGTTATTTGTTTGCATAATGTCTAAAGCTTAGGTCCCACTCTCTTATTGAGGAAAAGAGACTCTAACAACTTATTGAGTACGGATATGATTATACAAGTTGAGAACCACCCATACTAAAGACCAAGTTATCAAGTAGTAGATGAGGTGCAACTATATGCTAAAACATGTTGGACTTGTAAGCCTTTGACGATCCATTAATGCAATAAAACTAAAATTTTTCATCTGAATTGAATGTTTGTGTTTGCACTTAATTAAAGGACCTCATAAATAATTAGAATTATGTACCATGGACATCTTGAATACCATGCAGTTGAGAGGACAAAACTGACTTCATCATGTGATCGATATTCAAGAATGATCTGCAGTTTGAGAAAGAGATGATAATCTTTCTCTCAAGATGGATTTTTGAAGGACTTTGTTATGCAGATCCTCTATATAGGAATAGAGATTCGGGGGTATCGGAATAGTCAAGTCAAAAGTATTGGCTTTTGGGTTAAAGTGTTGATTTGACGAGGTCGAGATAATATAAAATCATAATCATAAATGTTATGATCAAACATACATCCTTTGACCAGAGACATATATACATCTATATGTCCAAGAATGTGTGTTCGACTGACCATTAGGACTAAGACCGAGACAAAGTCCATAGACTGAAGTGTTAGTATGCATATGAGGGCATATGATATCTCAAAGGGGTTATACAAGTTCGAACTTGAGGAAATAGGAGACAAAGCTCACTCATGAGATATTTAAGATCAACCATGCATGATCGTCTTATTTACGAAATAAGATGTGCATTCGAAATATTATTATGTGTTTTAAGATATATATGATTTACATTATTGACTACTATGTATTGAAAAATCTATTTTATTTATCTTGGAAGGATATAGTTAAACAAGGGTTTGAAATTTAGATGTATTAAAGTCTTATGCAGGATGATGGAGTATTAGGAATGCTCTAGGTTGATGCATTCGTAATAGATCATATACTATGACACTTCCATTCCGAGGGAGTGACGAAATATGATGGATGTTAGTAGCTCCATTTTATGGTATAATGAAAAGAGAATTAGTTGGATTAAGTCTCTCATCATAGGATCCAATTCTGATTCCAATGTCCAATTCTATGCTCAAATATTAGAAATAGAAATGGAAATGGATACGTACTCACTTTCATAGCTCATGTTGGACTTGTGAGCCCTTGGCGATCCATTAGTGTAATAGAGGCTACTGTGTTTCTTTCATTTGAATGAATTGTTTTTATTTGCATTTAAATTAAAAGAGGTCTTCGTACAATTATGATTATGTACCGTGTTCATGTTGATAAACAATAAGATGCAACCCAAATTTCATCATGCCATTTGATACCATGTCAGAATAAAATATTATGTAATGCTGATTTCTTATAATATATAACTAGTAGGAACCCCTACTCTGCACGAGAAAAGATACTTGGCCGAAGTTGTTAATGAGTAACTTGATGCATCTAGATAGAAGCCATCAGTAGAAAAATATAAGAATAGAATGTATGTTTTAATATATTATGTTGGTCTAGTGAATATTCGATGTTTGAGATGAACGAATCTAGGCGGTGACACGAAGACAATTCATACGTATAGGCAACTGCCAATTAATGTGTATGGGTAGCTAATAAAACATTCAAGGTCATAGGAATGCACATCTTAGGAAAGAATGATATGTATGTAAGAAAACAAGATACCGTTCAACTCAAACATAGTAGGCAAGCACTAATTAATATATGTCTTCCATTTTGATCTTTTTCGCGAACATGACCCATTGGCCCTCAAAAATAGTTGAGCCATTTCCATCGCAATCAATAGTCCGTGGTTCTAGGCAAAGACCAAGCAATTACGATATATTATTCAAATTAGACCTAGTAGGTCAACATTGTAAATCTGTAGGAATGTTCCACCGAAGTTGCTCCTTGAAGCTCATTGCCGATCTCGACGATAGAAGCAACAATATACCTTCTCATGTTGATGCACCTATTATAGATTATCATATTAGTTAATTTTTTTTCATAGTTGCAGTCCTTTCAAGCGCCCATGCATATGTGCAATATTAAAAATTCAATATAATAATTACACTGAATTAGTGTATATATCGAGTCCTTATGATAAAGTGTTGGATTTTCTAAAGATGACATTATAAGAAGAAAACAATCATTATAAGGAGAAAACAATCATTGACCGACTCATGCAAAGTTGCAGGTGTCTCTATGTCCATTCTGCATCCTCAATGCATAGTGGAAAATGCTTCTTGTGTATTTACCTTCGATTGTATGGGAAGTTTTTTTTGTACAGGCAACCTCTCCAATCAAGGTCCTTGCACATTCATGGTTGTGAATAATTGTGGGAAAGGATTCTCCTTATGCCTCAGTAATGTGTATCTTAATCCTTTTTTTGAATGAGAAGAAAACATTCCATGGAGCATATGGTTAAGTAAACCATCTTATCCATTTTTTTCACAGGGATGGGCAATAGTGTTGTTGACATGGTTCATCTTGTTTGAAGCTTGACGACTATTCTGAGTTTGATAAACTTAACTGAATGAGTCAGAAAAAAGAAGATGACGATTCCTATCATCTTTCGTCAGGTTTTAGTTATTTTATGGAGTCAGGACTCAGGAGCTACATGACATTCAGAAAAATGACAATATTCATGATAATGTTATAGTCTCATTATCATTAATAGAATGCTCTACGTGAAGAGAAGGAAAAGCGTTGGAATGTGTATAGTCAAGAAGGAGAAGAAAAATGAGAATGAAGTTGAAAACAACTATGATAATAGCCAACTAAAAGGAGCACTAAATCATATTCAGTCAAAAAATATACATCGAAAAAGACCAACATTCAAGAATGTAAATGGAGCTACCATTAGTTAGGTTTGATCGACGGTGACTTGAATTGCATAGGTGCTTACGATGATGGTGATATTAGGGGGTCAATACCTCAGAAACATGTTAATTTGTAGACAAATGTTCGACATGGAGCACAACTGGGAGGAAATTAGTCTACCCAACCATGAACTCGGATGGATGGATTGCAACTTTGCTCAGATACAATGCATTGTTCATCAATACTACCATTACTGTCGATGTGTTATTACCATAGAGATGCATTTACTTGAGAATATGCACATCCATTACTAATAATCTCATATCATGAGTGACGTCGATTGTGATTTCCCTCACGAGTTCACTGCTGACGACACCTCAACATTCTGCAACCTCCCACAAGAGGATATGTTTGGGCTCTTCATTCTCTTCATGTCGAGCTAGAACCTCGACAGAGCAGGCAGTAACTTCGATGTTGAGAGGTCATGGCGAAAGGTGTTATTTCACTCAGGCCATGTAGTACCTCAAGCATAAGATGAAATCCACTAACTAATCTCTATTCAATTAGATATATCCAATCCATATAGGGGAAAATCTACCATAAACTAAAGAGGTAAGAAAACTAATAGTTTAACAGGAAACCACTTCCATAAGGTTTATAAGAAAAATTGGATTTTTTGGGCAACTATTACCGCAAAATCCAAGAGAGATCGAGATCTCATATGGTGCTCGAGGGAGGGCTTGTGATTCGCGAGTTCAGGACGATTACGCTGATGAAGGGTATGGAGGACCCGATACTGCGAGCTCGACCTTCTTCATGGCTCGAGTGCTCCACTCCCCACCCTACTTCACAACAGAATATCTGCATGGCACCACCGTCAAGGCCTTACCATTGTCTGGCTTGCCCTTGGAAGATGCTCTAGTGTGAGATTCTAGTGGAGAGCGCCATTTTCATGGCAGAGCCAATTGAAATAAGATCCAGATAGCACGGTTGGGCCAAGAACGGATTTGGGGTGAAGGAAAGGGGGGAGAGGTTTGTTAGGATTAAAGTCAAATTAGGATTAGGAATCCTAATGGGATTGGACTCCTAATCCTAATAATTATTAAGTTGTATTCTATTTATAGTCCTATTGGGAATAGGACTATGTGGTTGTATTTGGGCTATATAAACAGAGGGGTGGAGGCATTGCCTCTACACCACAGCAAGAAGGAATACCACAAGGGAAAATAAAGAGAGAGAAGAGAGAGAGAGAGATAAGAAAGCGAGGGAACAGAGAGAGTTGTACTTGTCTTCTTATAGTGGTCTTTCTTCTCCGATGGTCGTGAGAGGTGACCGATCACCGTTATATTTAGTTGTTCTTTTCTTCACGTGCTTCCCCGGTGGTGGTTGATTGTGCATCTACTTCTGTATCCTTGTAGGTTTGTATCCCCAACATCCGGTATCCGAGAGGATACAATACCGATGGGTCGTGTTCCCACCAACTAGTATTAGAGCTTGGTTCGACGACAGCGAGGGATACGACGTGATGGATCAGAGCGAGATTCGAGGTCGAGGAGACAACACAACATGTGCACTTTCTTCAGAGGCAGTTAAGATCCAACGATTACGGTGAACTGTTGAGATCAGGAACATCTAGAGTCCGATTGAAGTGATCCAAGAGTCCAGATAGGAAATTTTACGCACTCCGGACGAGTTAGACAGTTCAGATCGGAGGATTCTACTATGATTTTTTAGATCGTACAAGTAGGTACGATAAGAAAGCGATGACGAAATTTACATTGAGGGGTGCATCACTCTCTATGGAACCCTTAAATGGGAAGAACGACTTCACCTTATGGCAACAATGGGTGAAGAACATACTCACATGAGAAGGACTTGTGAAAGCTCTCCAGGATAAAGAAAAGAAACCAGAGAAGATGAAAGACAAAGAGTGGAAGGAGATGAGGGATCTAGCGAACAATGCAATACGATTGTTCTTGGCAGACAACACTTTTTGTGAAACCATCGGCTTGGAGGATCCAGCGGACGTTTGGATGAATCTCGAGAGACGATACAAGTCTAAATATTTGACGAATCGGCTACTGATGAAAAAGAAGCTCTATGGTCTAAAGATGACAAATGGGACAAAATTCAAAGTGTACTTGGATGAATTCAATGAGATTCTGACAGACGTGCTCACACTTGAGGAGAAGAATGCGAAAAGAGAATCCCTCTTCAAGGAGGGGGATAAAGCACTGATCTCGTTGAGTTTCCTTCCATCTTCCTACAATCATATTGTGATGTCGTTACTCTACAGTAAGAAGACCATCACATTGGATGAGACAGTTGCTTCGCTGCTTATGAATGAGTCTCGACGGAGGTCAACGAATGAAGCAATGAATGATGAAGGTCATGTGCTGGCAACCGAGGGCAGAAGTTTAAGATCAAGGGTGATAGGATTTAGAGGTCGATCCAAGTCACGAGGTCTGATTAGATGCTTCCATTGTGATAAGGAGGGTTACAAAATAGCTGACTGTCCAAGTCGTGAGAAGGAGAAAGGAAAGAAGAAGGTTATTGATCTGAATCCGACCAAGATGATTCCACCGTAGCCCGCGAGGGAGACTTGCTTGTGTTCTCTAGGGAGATGAAGACATATTCAAAATGGCTTCTAGATTCGGCATATTCAGATCATGTGTGCTCATCTATAGACCATTTCAGTACATATCAGGCATGTAATGATGGCACGATTAAGATGGGAGGTGAAGAGGTTCACCACGTCAACGAGATTGGATCAGTGTAGTTATGTATGTTTGATGGAGCAGTACAAACTCTAACAGGTGTCAGACACATTCCTACGACTAAGAAGAATCTGATTTCACTGGGAACGATCGAGTCACGAGGACATTGAGTCACCACTGAAGGGGGAGTTCTCAGAGCGAGGAAGGGAGCACACATGGTGATGCATTGGACGAGGATGTCAAACAAGGTGTATAAACTCGAGGGGAGGGTCGTGATAGGTGATAGAGCTCCAGTTATTCCCAGGATAAGTAGTACGATGAGAGAGCAGCAGGTTATCGATATCTCTGCTACAGAAGCGCAAAAAAGGGAGAAGCGAGTGCGATTCGCTTTACCAGAGGATGATGTCAGCATAATATTTAGTCCCGAGAGATTTGTGGTGCCGCATCATGAGGCATAATGCTGAGTTGTGCGAGTTGCCCCAGAGGGGGCACGCCGAGGGCGCCTGACGAATCCGAAAATGCTGCGTTTAAAAAGTTGTTTTTATCTTCGTGTGTGAAAATAATAAATATCGTTCGTTGTAGGCGGCGATCGGAAACGATCAAGAGATAACCATAAATTTTTAATCAATTTTAATCAAGTGGTTTTATGTTTATTTTACTTGGGCAAGTCCCAAGGTCGATCACAAGGAGGCAAAGGAACAACCTAGAATTATGTCTATCCAATTTCGTGTTCGATTTTCAAGGCGGTCTATTTTTTGGAATTTTTAATGCACATAAGGGATGCAAAATACAAATTCAACCTATTTTAGGGACTAAAATGTAAACTTCGATCAAACTATGTGCGAAAAATACGAAACTTGGCCACAATGCAAAATATGATGAAATAAATGCAATAATCTTTTTTGGAATTTTGGATGCACTATGATTTTTTTATGAATTTTTAAATGCGAATAGAATGATTTTCAATATTTAATTATAATAAATATTAAACCTACTTGTTTTCAAGAAATAAAATTATCTAAGATCTATCACTAGGGATGGATTTCAGAAAAATCTTAAACCTCAAAAATGTGGGGTTTAATACCTATTAAAAATTAGATACTGAAATATGCAAAATGATTTTTACAGAGCAATTGATGCATGCAAATGCAAATCTTTTTGAGCACAATGTCACGCATAATAATCTCTACAATGTACGATTTTTGGGGGATTTTTAGAACAATGATTAATCAATGATGAATTTTAGAGAGCAAATTAGGCAAAATTCACAATTTTCCACAAAATAATTATTTATTAATTAACCACTGACTACAAAAAATATTCACAATATATCAACATGTAGAGAATTGCATGAGGAACACAGTGCTATTTTTGGAATGATAAAATAATGTAAAGAAGAGTCCAAAATTACTGGGGAACACAGGGGTATTCATGCAATATAAAAATGAAATAATGCAGAACAGAGACCTAAGAATAATTACCTATACCCGTGGGGGTATCTGTGCAAATTCTCCAAGGGGCACGTGCTGTGCACGTGCCCTTAGAGGGGCTGGATTGACGCGAGAATATGGAGGAAGATCAGGGTGCTTCTGCAAATTAGCCCAGGCGGTCATGTGCATAGCGTACGACCCCTGGATCTCTTGGTGAAATGGGGAAGCCCGGGGGTGTCGGTGCAAGTTCCCCCAGACTCACGTGCGTTGCGCGTGAGTGGGGGCCTCGGGCCTTGCCCGGTGGCGAGTGGCATCGGCAAGCTGGCCGAAGCGGAGGGGAGCTGACCGGTGAAGTCGGAGTGGAGACGTCAGAGAGCGAAGTCGGTGGCGAGGCGGAGAGAGCCCGACTGGAGAAGAAGTAGCGCTGGTGAAGTTTGGATACCGGTGCAAGGCGGTTGGCGGAGCAGGTGGGCGGTGCTCCGGTCGGCGAAGCTTCTGGCAGTGTGTGAAGTCGGAGATGGTCGCAGGCGATCTGAGGCGAAGTCGGAGAAGAACCTCGGGATTGTCGATGATGGCGTAGCACAGAGCTGGAGTCGTTGGCAGTCGGTGTCGAGCGGCGGCGTGGCGGTGCTGGTTGTCGGAGAAGAACGACGGAGTTGGCAATGGCCGTAGCTCTGAGCGGAGATGAGCTCGGAGCGACGACGGAGAGAGAGAGAAGTAGAGAGAGAGAGGGATTATACCTGGGAAGATGGGGCTCGACGGTCGATCGCCGGAGCAAGAGCAGTGGCTGAGATGTAGCTGCGGCGAGGAGCGGGGCTTCTCGGATCACGCCGGCGATGGAGTATGCTCGCGGGCTGTCACCACCGGAGAAGGAAGACTCGACGAGGGCTCGGCGGATGGCTTGGGAGGATGGCCGGTCGTGTTCTTAAATAGGGGAGAAGGTGGTCGGTCGGTGCGAGAGTGTTGGCGATGAAGGCGGGGTTCGTTAGGGTCGTCGGGCTTGGCGATAAAGGCGGGGGATCGTTGGCGGAGATCTCGGAGAGGACGGCGGCGCGCGAGATTGGGGGCGACCGTTGCGAGGCAGGCACGGCTGGAGAAGATGCACAACGTCCGTTCGATCGACTGCTGATCGAACGGCCGCGATCAAGCCACGTGTCAGGTGTGAGAGGGGCGGAGAGAGGGTGCGGGGCACGTGTGAAGCACGTGCCTGGAAGGCACGTGCGCTGCACGTGCGCCCGTTAATTAATTTTATTATTATTTTTTGTTTATTTTATTTTTTTAAAAACGAATATAAAAAACGCCCAAAAAAGGCTGACACGTGGCGGCCTCTGGGGCTGCCACATGTCAGCACCAGAAAAATCCAAAATAAAATCTTTTGTAAAATCAAAAAGAAATAGCAAATGACCTTGGATCGAAAAAGTTCCTTCACGAAAAATGCTCGTCTCGACGAGATCTGCAATATGAAGACATCAAAACCAAAATCGGTCAAATATAAAAAGTGAATTTTTGGGGTATCCCATGTACATAGAATACCTTGATTTTTGGGTTTTCTAATTTTTTGGTCAATTTTAAACAAGATAAAAATTTGGAAAAAATATAAAAAAATCAAAGATAAATAAAAGACACCTAATTCTATTTTTTTGGATTTTTATTAATTAAGAAAATATATACATAAAATACAAGGTCAAAAACCGCGAAAATATACAATGTACAAAAGAGGCTCAAAACCCAACTTTCACATACAAGCTCCGATTCACTTGAACTTGGTCTTGTTTTGAAGGTAATTGAATGTGCATTAGTTCAAAAGTGAGTAGGATCAAATCAGATACTGGATGGGGAAGATATGGGGCTTTTAGTCCGAAAATCTTGAAACTAGGGTTTGGGTTTTTGGTCCCCTTAACAGGGTTAGTGATTTTTTTATTTATTATTGTTAGTGATGTGCACACAGTGGAGGTGGTTTTGTATCATTCGGAGTTAGCATGAAGGAGTTAAAAATCCGGGAGATTAGTCTATTTACAGGTCAACTGTGGCTTGGATTTTTGGCTTCTTTTTTTGTGCAAAAATGATGGATAAAATGCAATTCTTATGAAAACATGCATGGATGCTAATTATGCAGAATAGATGCAGAAATGCTGATGATTTTGAGGAAATTGAGCTTAATAAATGAGATTTAGAGTGATGAATCCGAGATTCATCAGCGCCCATTGACGGATGAGTCACCTAGAATTGATGAGATCCTGCTAATGAGACATGCAGATGATGAGGATGGCTCGGTGCAAACTCAAGACGATGAAGAGATCGTGATGGAATTCAATTCAAGGGGGAGATTGTTATGATTAGAGTCAAATTAGGATTAGGAATCCTAATTGGGATTGGACTTCTAATCCTAATAGTTATTGAGTTGTATTCGTGTTATAATCCTATTGGGAATAGGACTATGGGGTTGTATTTGGGTTATATAAAGAGGGGGTGGAGGCATTGCCTTTACACCACAACAAGAGGGAATACCACAAGGGAAAAGAAAGAGAGAGAGAGAGAGAGAGAGAGAGATAAGAGAGCGAGGGAACGGAGAGAGTTGTACTCGTCTTCTTATAGTGGTCTTTCTTATCCGGTGGTCGCGAGAGGTGACCTACCACCGTTATATCTAGTTGTTCTCTTCTTCACGTGCTTCCCCGATGGTGGTTGATTGTGCATCTACTTCTGTATCCTTGGAGGTTTGTATCCCCAACATATGGTATCCGAGAGGAGACGATACCAGTGGGTTGTATTCCCATCAAGGTTATACTTCAAAGAGGGTCATCCACAGGTGGGTTCAGGATGTCAAAGTGGATCGTCAAGGAGGGGAGAGGAAGACATGCAAGATCACATGCATTTTCAGGGTTGTCATTGAAAGAGTTCCCGACACCGTCAACCCTACAGACGATCCACTTCCTCAGGCGAGGAGGGGAGAGGAAGACATGCAAGACCACATGCATTCTCGGGGCTGTCATTGAAAGAGTTCCCGACACCGTCAACCATCATATCTGATTTTTGGATTTTGGGAGAAGGGTAAAGCGACAAGATGTATTATTATCTATGAAAAGGCTAAAAGATGAATGCATCGAAGAGGACTAAGGGTAAAACTGGAATGTACTTGGCGGAGATTAATCACATTCCTAGCATCTGACGGCTTTCAATATATGTTATAGATATGCATTTTGTCATTGGAAAAGAAAGTGTCCACACATTCCTACCCAGAATTTTCTGGCATAAACTGCATTCATAACAATATATCAATCCTCGCCGTGCATGATTTTCATAGGGGAAAGGCTACTTATGCAAAACGGATTTGATATACCGATAACAAGAGAAAATCAAGAGGTATGATTTAAAAATAAAATGTTCATTCCGAAAGCAAACAATTGCCAATGTTGCCAGACATGCGAACAAGATATACAAGAGATAATGATGGACAATCACAATCATATGAACCCAACAACAAAGAGGATTGATATCATTATCTCAAAGGATGCTCCCTCGGGATCTCTTCTCATATGGAAACAATGTTTCCATCACCCCAATCGCAATGCTAATGTGAACACAGAGGCGACCTCGAGATCCCCTATGCGATGGTGGTCTCAGATCGTCGATCTGAACACCTCCTCCGATAACGACGATGACTCTCTAGCGAGAAATCTGGTTGAATGGGTGGTGCTCCAATGAGGGAAAGAAGTTATGGTGGTTAGTGTTTGATGGGATAGTCACCTCTCTCTTATTTATAAAAAATGATGCAGGATTCGGATCTGTATATGACTTTTGGCATATCGTATTAAAATGTCGATATCTTCAGTTAGGAAGATTGGAATTCGATATTTTTGAGATCGTTGGAAAGATTTCGATGAGCTCTACAAAATGATATAGTCACTTATATTTTTTTATGACAAAATGCTCCATAATATAAAACAAAAATACGAGTTTTGCAACATCACCAAGAACGTAGCCTCGTAAAAGATGAACCATGTATATCCTATGTTGTAGTTGTCATCTTGCTTGCTTATCCGTGTGTTTCTTTCCGTGACCTTCTTGCGCTACACTCAACAACTGCTTTGCGAAACTAATCGCAGCCACCAGTAACCATGCCTAAGGAGAGAAACATGTCAATGTCAATGGTGAGACCCAAAGGTTCGGCAACTATGCAATCAAAAGAGAATGCATTGTCACCACCACCGCATTAAACATAGGTAAATGGATCACTGAAAGCCCCCTCTCTGCCATAAGTAACCATACCTGATAAGCATCTACGGTGCTTTTGCTTTTCCAAGGGTTCTACTGCCTTCCATCCACAAAGTTCGCACACAAAAACACACGCTCACTTCACAAAGCAGTACCCCACTTGCAGGGGCTCTCATGCCCACAGCCTGCAGAACAAACTGTGCCCTCTTGTTGCTTTGTCAACAAGGATCAGGACCAGAACAATGCCAGCCTTTTTTTTTGGTTCAAGCAAAGACACTAATAATAATTTAAAGGACAAAAAAAACTGATGACAGACATAGCATGCAAGCTTTACTGTAGGGAATTGCACTTGCGAAGGGAAGAGGCAAGGGAAGTGCACATTTTTATCTTAGCTCCAAACGCAGATTCTTGGCGAAGAAAAAAGAAAGAGATTAGCCAAATGAAGGGGTTGATAATGCCGTTTTCTGATCAAATTATTCCAAAACTGGAATCTTGCGATAAGCACTACAGGAATCTTGTGATCTTGTTTACCTTACTCCCTGCTATACAGTGAAGTCCCTATTTGTACCACCAAATTTGATATATTTTTGCCAAGCTATTGCATATGTCTCCATCTTATCTACATCTGATCTTTACGAGAGAAGAAGACGTGTCTTACACCACGAAAATCTGTGACAGATACTAGCATCTACACATAGATCCAAATAGATGTACCAAGGAGGAAATGAATGCAACAACTACGCTTGCCATCAAAGTACTGCAAGCCATTTAAAAAACATAGGGGACACCACCCACACTCGCATGTGCACTTCACCTAACAAAGGGCTTATCCCATTCTTTCCAGGTTTAATTACATGGAGGGCTTTACCTTTACCTCTCCTTTTAGCAGTGTTTTGACTCTGTCACACTCTCTACTGCTGCTATTGATGAGAAGAGGACGCGTTCTGGACTATTGTTGCCCCCTCCAATGCCCTTTCATTACTCTTGCCTTTTCTGTACCTTCCACAGTCAGCAAGCATTCGGGAGAGTGGAGTAGAGATGAAGCAAATGTAACACATGGCAAGTCTTTTTTCCCCCACTCAATACGACGTCGTTTACAGACCAACATCAGCATGTGTCCTCTCCTCCATGGTAAAGAGAGGGGAGAAAATCTGTTACGTTAAATTGATTAGAGATTCAGCCATTGTTAATCTCAGTGTGCGAAAACGAGCGACTTGATCATATCGACTTCGTTGGGAAATTCCTAATTCCATGATTATTCTACCTAACTTATGGGGGTCGATTTTTCTGGAATTAAATATGTGCTTCAAAAGAGGTGAGAAATAGGCCCACACGGCCTAAGCAAAAGGGACCCGTGATCTCAGTCAACAGTGCACGTCGTTTTCACCAACAGCCATCCACAGTTTCCGCAGAGCTCTCAGGATTATGTTCGCTTGCAGGTAATTACCTTACCTGAAAGAAGTGATAAAAGATAAAGAGTGTTTATCCTCTGGATTGATAGGATTTGGAGGGACATATGGTGATTAAGTGCTATAAAACATGAGAGAGGTCCACTGGTGTGTGTGTGTGTGAGATCCAAACATGGATTAATGTGATGATCACAATTGTCTGACAGACAATCTAATACGACTTAGATCGAAGGTTCCAAAAACCAAAAAAAACTTCAAGCAAGAACCACCTTTATGTTGAAATTAAATGGACAGTAATGACGGATCACAACCGTTGGATCGACTGACCACTGCTGCGATCGCAATGCAGTCCCTGTTTTAATCCTACTCAACCGTGATGACCCTCCCTTGGTAAACATCTTTAATCTGTTATTTGAGTTTTCACTCATATATTTGTAGTTCACAATATGATAATTTTATAAAAGGCTTTCTCAAAGTCACGAACAACGAGTTTGAGATTGGTGATTTTTTGTGGAAGCAAAAATTGACTAGGAGGTGTAACACGGGAATGCCAAGTTGGGAAGAAGCTCGAGATTTCTATTTGGACTAAATTGTTGAAGCATTATTTATCTAATTTATCATGTTATTATTGATCATTTTAAGTGTTAATAATTATTGAATTTCAGTGGTTGCATATTTTACGTAAAATAATTACAATACATTTTCCATTAATACTTATAAGCATTTTTTTACAAAATACCCTCCTAAACTTGTGGTTTTATTTTTTTTAAATTATATAATTAACAATAAATTTTCCATTTAGATAAATATACTTAAATTAATGTGATATTAAATAATACTTTAAAATTAAAATTTCTTAATGAGTACTATTATTCAATGATTTATGTTTAGGGAAACAAATGGGCGTGGATGTGCTCATCTCCATTTTTTTGTTACAGTAACATTTTTCATACATATTTTAGGATCTGTATCCATATCCATTTTAAATGAGTACATATTAAATGTCATTTAATATTTGTGTATATCGATTTATGTAGTTGTATACTTATTTTAATATATAGTTATATGTTTATGTAAAACTCTATATCACGAAGATTTATACCCTTTTTCATTCATTTGATAAATAAGTATAGTATATTTGCATGATTGGTAAGTAATTTATGTACATTTAAATTATATTATATAGTATTTCAGATATTATGTGTATTTGGCACGTATCTGCCTATTATCCATATACAAATTTTATGATATGGAACATATTTTTCTCTTATGTCAATATATGTATTTGCATCTAACTAGGTTTGCTAACAGACGAATACGATCTTGGATGTTATCGTATTCTTATTAACTTTAAAATATAGAAATCGATATGAAAATAAATATCATGTGAATATTGAAAACTACAAACAAGGTCTTAAATACGAATAGGGATATATATATATATATAAGTAGGAAATGATTTGGATAAGAATACTTAATAAACAGATTCGTATTATATATCCTACATATAATAACTGCCTCCTCTCACTAACAACAATAATAAATAGTTTTGTAAAGGTGATACAAATTACTGAATAAATTTAAATTAAATAAATAACAATCAAAACAAAATAAGAATGGAAGAGAAATAAAGTCATAAATTCAATAATATGTAAAATAAGTAATCATATAACGAAGATATATTTTCTATATAATTTGCAAAATGGCTCCCCAATGAAACATATTATATACAAGCATGCACCATAATTTAATATACGTCTATACACGCATATCAAAACATGTCTATAGGATATATGTATATAGATTCAGGAATATGAATATCCATATCCATATCAGCAAAAAAAGTATTTAATATCCATAACTATATCTTGATAAAAATGAAAGACATATATATATATATATATATATATATATATATATATATATTAATATTCACCAAAAGCAAAAACTCGTGTCGTTATTCGTATCCATATCTGTCAAAAAAATCATAAGTAGATATGCATGTTCATTTAGATATGAATGCTAATATGCATCCCTAATAATACGGCGAAAAATCACAAGTAGATATTCATGTTCGTTTAGATATAAATGCTAATGTGCATCCCTAACTTGGTAACTCGTATAATCATTTCCATAACATAATCATTTACATTTATTTTGTATCTTACCGAAGTGTAATTACTCAGAATATCTAAATTCTAGTGATTATTATATTAATCATACTTTACAAATATATTTGAAAGTGAAGGTATTTCGAAAATTATAAAAAACTTGAATAAAAATTGTACATCTTTTGATTGATTCAAACTATACATAAAAAAAATTGAGAGACTTTGGAGCCAAGCCCATGATGCCAAGCGACGTCTAAGTTGCTCATATTCTTAAAAAGATTTTACAATTAGAAAAAGATTAGCAACACAGCTTGTTTATTAGAACTTGAAGAAGCTATGTTCTCAAAAGAAACAGCTTACTTGAGCTCATCTCCATTTCATTTGGTTACTACTCAACCGGTGCATGTCCTAAATGGCCATGTATCCTCCTTGTTCAACCCATGCCATCACAATGTCCAATTTCATTGGTAAGCTCACCGTTTTCCAAGAAGCGGTCATATCTCGATCTCCTCTTCGATTTGATTCGTCTATAATGTGGCTTTCTTTGGCTCTTACCTGCGTTGGATATCAATTATTTTCTTCTCTTTCCCAACTAATTTCCGAATCTTGTACCCTCCTATGTAAGCCTGCTTTTAATTGTGACGCTGGATCCATATAAGATCTTGAAAAAAACGCACATTCAAATAATAAATAAATTCCTGTACATCAACTAAATTTTCTTGGCAATAATCCTGCCTCCCAACAGCAAGAGAAATAGTAACAAAACAGTCTCCCCACCACATCATTGGAGCTACCCACAAAAGACAACCTTATTCCACGTTCCCAAACCCCCCAGGATATATACACTCCACCTCCACAAAGCTTCCCAGTCCCCAAACCCTCATACATGTAACCACAACACCACCTCCTCCCTCCACCCCCCACCATGCAACTCTCCGCCGCCTCCACCATCTTCCTCCTCCTCCACCTCCTCACTACCGTCTTCTCCGCCGTCCCTCCCGAGCAACGGACGTACATAATTCGCGTCGATCACGACAGCAAGCCGACCGTATTCCCCACACACGAGCATTGGTACACCACCACCCTCTCCTCCTCCTCCTCCTCCAACTCCAACACCACACTCATCCACACCTACACCACCGTCTTCCACGGCTTCGCTGCACGCCTCACCCCGGCTGATGCCGAGAACCTCCTCGAACTCCCCGGCATCCTCTCCGTAATCCCCGAGCAGATCCGTCACCCGGACACCACCCGATCCCCCGAATTCCTCGGCCTCAAGTCGACTGACACCTCAGGGCTCCTTGCCGAGTCCGACTACGGTTCCGAGCTCGTGATCGGCGTAATTGACACCGGTATCTACCCATTCCGTCGCAGCTTCCATGACGACGGCCTCGGCCCAGTCCCCACCAAATGGCGGGGCCGCTGTGTTGCCGGCCCCACCTTCGATCCCGCCACCGCCTGCAACCGGAAGCTCATTGGTGCGAAATTCTTCTCCGCCGGATACGAGGCGACCTCTGGCAAGATGAACGAGACAGCAGAATTCAGGTCCCCTGCTGATACCGACGGTCACGGGACGCACACCGCGTCCATCGCCGCCGGGCGGTACGTCTTCCCGGCGGCGACGTTGGGCTACGCGCGAGGCATCGCATCCGGAATGGCCCCGAAGGCGCGCCTTTCCGCCTACAAAGTTTGCTGGCTGGCAGGGTGCTTCGACTCCGACATTCTTGCGGCGTTTGACGCCGCAATCGCCGATGGAGTCGACGTGATCTCACTCAGTGTTGGCGGTGTTGTGGTTCCCTACTACCTTGACGCCATCGCTGTGGGTGCGTTCGCGGCTGCGGAGGCCGGAGTGTTTGTCTCGGCCTCAGCAGGAAACGGAGGCCCCGGAGGGCTCACCGTCACCAATGTGGCTCCATGGGTAACCACCGTCGGCGCTGGGTCCATGGATAGGGACTTCCCGGCGAGGGTCCGTCTTGGTAGCGGCCTTACCCTCGCCGGCGTCAGCGTCTACGGCGGCCCGGCGTTGGCGAAAGGTCGTCTTTACCCTCTGGTGTACGCTGGTGGAGATGGATACTCCTCTTCTCTCTGTCTTGATGGGTCTCTCGAACCTAACATGGTGAAAGGGAAAATGGTTCTCTGCGATCGCGGCGTCAACTCCCGAGCAGCGAAGGGGGAAGTTGTAAGAAAGGCTGGAGGTGTGGGGATGATCCTCGCAAATGGCGCCTTTGACGGCGAGGGCCTCGTGGCTGACCCGCATGTCCTCCCAGCTGCCGCAGTCGGTGCCGTTGCCGGTGAGTCCATACGTAAGTATATATCCGCTTCCACCGCCAAGAACCCGCCAACGGCGACGATCGAGTTCTTGGGCACGCGGCTTGGAGTCTCGCCGGCGCCGCTCGTGGCGGCGTTCTCGGCCAGGGGACCAAATCCTCAGACGCCGGAGGTTCTCAAGCCGGACGTGATCGCGCCGGGACTCAACATACTTGCGGCTTGGCCGGACGGCGTAGGTCCCTCCGGTATCTCCGGTGACCCCCGTCGGACGGAGTTCAACATCCTCTCCGGGACCTCCATGGCGTGCCCGCACGTCTCCGGCCTCGCGGCCCTCCTCAAGGCGGCACACCCGGACTGGAGCCCCGCTGCGGTCAAGTCCGCTCTAATGACCACGGCCTACGTCGTAGGCACCAACAATGCCACCATGGTTGACGAGTCCACCATGAACACCTCCGCCACCCCAATGGATTTCGGCGCCGGCCACGTTGACCCACAGAGGGCCATGGACCCGGGACTCATCTACGATATATCCACCATGGATTACGTCAACTTCATGTGCAATCTCAACTATAGCGTCCAGAATATAAACGTGGTTGCAAGGGGCGTGATGGGCTGCGGCGGCGCAAGGGCAGCCGGACACGTCGGGAACCTGAACTATCCGTCCATGGCGGCAATCTTCGATGTCGGAGGAGTCACAGGGAAGGGGAAAGTAGCGACCCACTTCATAAGGAGCGTGACCAACGTCGGCGAGAAGGCCTCGGTGTATGTGGCGGAGGTGGCAGCACCGGAGGGGTGCGAGGTCGAGGTGGAGCCAAGAAGGTTGGCATTCAGGAGGTTGGGGCAGAAGCTTAGTTTCTTGGTGAGAGTGAGGACGCGGACGGCGGCGGCGGGGTTACCGCCAGGGAGCTCGGTGGTGAGGAGCGGGAGCTTGACGTGGAGGAGCGGCAAGCATGCAGTGAGGAGCCCCATCGTCGTCACCCTCCAGGCTGCTCTCTGAAGGCGTTTTTGGGTTTAAGGTTTTTCTTAATTAATATGAGGATTTAGTAGCTCATTAAATATATTTCTCCCAGAAATGTTGGGTTTTTTCCGCTTTGGATTTGGAGTGCAGAATTTGTATAGGTGGGTGTTACTGAGTGGTAAGATGTACTTAAGCTTCGGTTCCTTCTTTTTTCACGGGTTTCATGGGAAAACAGCATGGAATGATATCGTACGCAATATTATCCTCTCACATGTATGGGTTGTGATGTAAAATCGGTACAAGCTTTATGGGGTCACAATGTAAAAAGTCCTTATAATAATGCAGGAGGATGTGATGAGTAGTGACCATGCTGGAAGTAGACCATGTGACGGGGTCTTGGAATTTAGTGGAGGGGAGCGGTGATTTGCGTGAAGAAAAAGGGGTAGGATGGTAGACAGGAGGGGCAGACATACTATTCTGTAACATGAAAGGGGCCCAAGAAGAGTGTCGGCAGGCAGAGAGAGAGAGAGAGAGAGAGCATTGAGGTAGATATGAGTAATTTTGGGTCCAAGAGTCGAAGATAGAGACGGTGGAATCCAATGCTCTAAAAGTTCAAAAAGCTCGCCCTTTATTACTCTTTCTCTGCGGAGAACAAACCAATTAAAGATGAATATTTGACGGTTCTGTAGATTTAAAAGGTTTTTTTCCTGATAGTACCCTGTTTATCGATATAAAGTCTCCCCACTTTTTGATATCGAACTTTCACCATTCCAACCACCAGCACTATTGTCTAAGCCCGTTGGTTGCACCGAAAAATGTACAGTATATAATTGAATATATCTCTTTGAAGATCGATGTTAAAGATCATTTAACTTCATTAACAAAAATTTATATTTATACTTCTACCCTATGCATAGAAGTATAAATACAAGTTTATATATCAAATACATATAATATATTTTTAAATGAGAAAAGGGAGGCTGTTCTGTATAACAACCAAGTTGGTTGTTAACAGTTTCCCTATTTTTTTTATTTTTTTTTCAAAATTTTTTTATGTATATTCATCTATATATTCCTCCTACATGTCATTCAAATTTCGTGAGAAACAGAGACTCCTAAATCCTCCATCTAGAACAAGTAATTTTAACGGTCTGAATTTTGCTGTAATCGACCTGTTCTAGATGGAGGGTTTAGGAGTCTTTATTTCTCACGAAATTTGAATGACATGTAGAAAGGATATATAGATAAATATACATGATTTTAAAAAAATATAAAAAATGGGGGAAATTGCTCTGTGTAACAGCTAACTTGGCTGTTACACAGAACAACCTCCTCGGCCTCTTTTTAAATTATCGTGAAGGTTATGCCACCTAAGAATATATGACATTATGTGCATCCTTTACTAAAGAAACAATGTAGAAATTTCCACTTATACTTAAAATATATGTTAAAAATAATAAGCGTTCGTAATGGAAACTTATGCCCGTAGGCTTCAAATGTCATAAAATATCAAATTCTTTGAACTGGTCAGGTGAGAGAAACGAATGGGTTATGATATACAAAGAGTTTATTTTGTAGCAATAATTATCTAAAATGAGATTTAATTTTACCAATATGGGTCATGTGTTACATCAAAAAGAAATTTAAAAATCCAGATAATTAATTGACCTAGAGCAAATTCATACCGAGCAATAACCCTTAAATTGTAGAATTAAGGGTGGTCTCATTTCACCATTGCTTTATGATTATGTGATCATAAGATCTAGTTGCTATTAATTAACCATTGTATGTCTTTGAAAGTATATCATACCGTAGACACATGCATACACATGGAAGTACATGTATTTGTTGGAGAATTGTGACACACAAGACCCATACAAGCGGAATTCTAAATCCATACGTGTCAACAAAGAAGGAACAAGAAAGAACTCCTTACTTCTCTTTTTGGGACTTATTCAAATATTGTGCGTGCTCCTCAAACAAAACCATATGTTATCATATATTATACCATATTTTCACATATTTATTATTTTTCAAAATGAATTTTGAGTAGTTGCATTTGCATAATTATTTCTATTATTTTAGTCATTACTAATACATTTGATAACCGCTTATTGTTTGGAATTTGTAATTATTTGGCAACTTTGTTGCAAATCTATATTTTCTCCATTTAGAACTGCCAATTTTATATATTGCTAAGATTGTTACATTTATATCCTGTTAAGATTTGTCAATAACATTTATTGATATTTTTATGTTGTTATGCACTTATTAGATCCCTACGTATAAATAGGGTTATGTACCTTAGCCATCTTGAGATCATATATATATACATACATACATATATATATATATATATATATATATATATATATATAGGGCCCTTCCAATGAGGTGCACCTTTCCTGGGTATATGGAAAGCCCATCACGAGATCCGTTAGATCTCGATCTAGCGGTTCTTCATCCAAAAGGGTATTTTAGTCCACACATTTCCGTTTTAAATTTGAATTTAATTTCGAATTTGGATTTATTTCGTCTTTATATTTTTCCATTTTTAGGGTGTCTGATTTGGTATTTTTTTGTTGCCTTTTAGTTGTTGAATTTTCGCCAACATGGTAGCATTTTCGCGCAATGTAGAATAGCAGGTTTCTTTGTAAAATTCCGCTTGATATTGTAAAACTGCATCCTGCATTGTAAAATAAAATCACAATTAGTAATATTAATATTATAATAATTGTAATTTTGATAACACTATTGTAAAAGATCTTGGACGTTTTGTAAAATCTGTATGAAGATTGTAAATCCATCAGATCCTATTATGTGTGTTTTTCACAAATGCCAAGCATCTTTGTAAAATTCGAATCCCTGTTGTAATTTTACATCCTGCATTGTATAATAAGATCACAGTTAGTAAAAAAATGATATGCAATTGTAAAATATGATCTGAGATTGTAAAAAAAACTCGAGATTGCAAAACAATCTCAGATTGCAAAATAGGTCATTTATATTGTAAAAATACGATCTGGATTGTAAAAAAACACTCGAGATTGCAAAATAGGTCATTATATTGTAAAAACCTGGATGCCCTCCATCTCCAGCATCCTCTCTACCCGCACCTCCTCCGCCCTTCTCCTTCATGACCCACATCCTCCATGCACGTCCTCCTCCGCCCACACACCTCCATTCGCGCACTCCTTCAACCGTCTCCTCCATGATCCACCTCCTCCGTATTATAAATGTAAAAAAACAGTCTGGAATTTGTAAAAAGATGACATGCTATTGTAAAATACGATCCGGGATTGTAAAAAAAAACTCGAGATTGCAAAATAGGTCATTATATTGTAAAAACCTGGGCACGCCCTCCATCTCCAGCATCCTCTCTACCCGCACCTCCTCTGCCCTTCTCCTCCACGACCCACCTCCTCCATGCACGTCCTCCTCCACCCACACACCTCCATTCACGCACTCCTTCAACCTTCTCCTCCCCTCCCCACTTACCTTCACATCCACCAACACGATCTCCGACGTTTGAACCTATGGAATCGACCAGCCTCCTCCCACATGCCGTCATCGATGATCTTCGCGACGTAGGTGAACGTGATCTGTTGGGGAGGCGATGGAGGACGTCGGAGCAGCCTCCTCCCACATGCCGTCGTCGAGAGAGAGACATGAGAGAGAGAGTCGTCGTCGAGAGAGAGAGACATGAGAGAGAGAGAGAGATGTGAGATAATTAAGGAGATATTTTGTTGCATTCTAAATATAGAATATACCAAAATGACCGTAATGGGTTTTTCGACATTTAAAAAATATAGATAACGAGCCATTAATGATAACCATCAGATTGACTACGGATGGTTAGGATGGCGGGCTTTCCATACACCCAGGAAAGGTGCACCTCATTGGAAATATCTCCTATATATATATACATATATATATATATATAGATAGGAAATTTATCCAGAGGGCACTGTGCCGATTTGGGTCGTGGTGAGCCTCTAATTCCAACCGTCAGATTTGTATCTCTCAATCCCTTAAAAATAGGAACCATAACCAAAATGGAAAGAGAAGCTAATTGGAAATATTAAGCAATTCTTAAATTAGTATACGTTTATGGAAACGTGTGTTGATAGATCAACGAGAGGCGGTTGATCTCGCATTTTTCGATCTAGCGATTTGCAAAGTGAGGCGATGAATCATGTAAAGAGAGGCGATCGTTTTTTATCTAATGCAAGGTATTGTATTTCGATTAGATTTTTATTTTTCGCATTTTGATTTGAATCTTATAATATGTAGAAAGAATTTTTTTGGATATTTTGATTTGAATTTGACTGATTATAGACCATATTTTGATTTTTTTATGTTTCTGTATCATGAGTTGATACACGATTTGTAGTCCATTGAATCTGATTGAATTTGATACACGATTTGTAGTCCATTGAATCTGATTTGAATTTGATACACGATTTGAATCGTATTTTTATGACTGATTTGAATCTGATTGAATTTGATACACGATTTGTAGTCTATTGAATCTTTTTCAAAGGTATTTTGATTTCATACAATAAAAAGTTACTGATGTATTTAAGTAATTTACTTACAAGATATATTTATGTTACTAATGCTAACACACTTATTACTTTTAATGTGTTACTTTGAAAATATGCCGAGTTACTGATGTATTTAAGTAATTTACTTATAAGATATTTTATGTTACTAATGATAACACAATTGTTACTTTTAATGTTTTACTTTGAATATATACTGAGTTACTGATATATCTACTTATTTTACTTGTAAGATATTTTATGTTACTACTACTATCAAAATTGTTACTTTTAATGTGTTACTTTGAAGATATACTGACTATAATGCTGAGTTACTAACAATTCATTACAAGTTACTTGTCAATAATCAAACGTTACTAACATTTCATTACAAGTTACTTGTCATTGAATGATTCTTACTGAAGCGAGTATATTGCTGAGTTACTAACAATCATTAGAAGTTACTTGTCAAATAATAATTGTTACTAACAATTCATTACAAGTTACTTGTCATTCAATGATTCTTACTGAAGTGAGTATATTGCTGAATTACTTTTCTTTATACAATTCTTACTATCCACGGATATAAATTAACTTATTGTTTCTTGCAGAACAATACACAATTTGGTGTCTTGAAGAAGCTGTTGTTATGACGAGGAGCGAGAGCAAAACAACATCATCTAATGAACTAGAAGACAGTTGACATTTGGATGTTCACCATATAACTATAATTAAGTAATTTATGGTGACTTTCGGTAACACTTGACGTATTACAAGTAATTAAATAGGCTACATAAGTAAAGAATGTGTGATTCGATAGTAATTCAAAACAAAGAATAAAACAAGTAAGATACATAGAAGCATCAGTAACATATAATAAATTGTAGGTAAAAGAAGGTAATGGAATAAGTAAGTTGGAATAAGTATAAAAAATCACGTAATCAGTAACTTATGTATTGCTATCAGTAACAGTCGATACATTATAAGTAATTAAAAATGTTATATAAGTAAATAAGAGGTGCTTCAGTAAGACTCAAAGTATTGAGTAACTATAACATTAGTAACAATCAAAATGACTTCAGTAAAATGTACATTTGTAATCAGTACTTATTGTATGGACATTAGTAATTCACATACTTAATTACTGATCCCATAATAAGTGTTACTTGAGAACTGAATATGTATTACTTGAGTAATATGAATGAATTACTGATCTCTGTACAATGTAATATTACAGATGTAAAATAACTATAGATTCAGTAACAATCATAATGCGTTCAGTAATATGTATATTTGTAATAGGTAATTATTGTATGGACATTAGTAATTGACGTAATCAATAATTATAATCAGTAATTTATCTTTCTTAATCGAAACGTGGAATGATCATTCCATAAATAGAATATATGCCGACAATAATTTAAATGTGTATTTTTTATCTTACTAAAACCGACCACCTATTTTTAAGGAAATGATTTAATTCGAATTCTTATTATGTTAATAATGCATGCACATTGTTATTGCCAAAACCGTCCCCTTGCAAATAGAACCGACACATACACGTGGCGAGCCCACGTTTGGTGCTCACCACGACCCAAATCGGCACAGTGCCCTCTGGATAATCCCTATATATATATATATATATATATATATATATATATATATATATATATATATATATATATATGGATTGGGATCCTGAGCCCATGTGCAGGAAACTGCCTGAGCCCCGAATCGTGACCGTCCGTGCACATTTCATCCAATGGCTGGCGTGAAACCCTCATCCCTCGTAAAACCCACTCTCCCAGAGTTCATCCGCACGCTTCTCAGCCTCCGTCCCCCTTGTGGCCACTCCCGAGTTCCCACTCCCACCTTTTCCGTCTAGCCATAAGGCTCCACCTACGGGAACTCGCTGCCGTGAGGCTCCACCCACCCGAATTTTCATGCCCCTGCGACGCAGCAGCTCACAGGGCTCCACTCGCTCGAACCATCCTGACCTCGTGCCGCAGCAGCTCGGAGATCCCCGTGCCCACACATCGCAGCACCTCAGGTCACCCCACTCCTCTTGCCACCCATGTGCGGTCTCGGACTCCTCTGTTGCTGCATCTGCTCGGGCGCACCAGTATTCGTCTCAAGGGTTGGATCTCCGAAGTTGCAAATAATACAACCAGTCGAAGATTGTTTTTTTCCTGATGTTACCTTCTTCTTTCTTATGTTGTTGTAATTAGAGTGTAATAAGAACAAGATGAAAGTGGATAGTGTTAACTCTATATCATTGAGTATATTAGATGTATAGAGCATGTTTTCGGGATGGTAAATTTCTAGTATCAACTATATTACTTCTTCATGTTTAGGCTAATTCGCCTGAAAATGGCAAGTACTGTTTATGGAAATCTAAAAATAATATTCTTTAGTGATTCAAAAACTTTGTGTCACTGCTTATTTGAATAGCCAACATAATTTATCTAACGGGACATAAGCCATATTGCACTGCCCAATTTGTCTAGAATAGAATAATAAAACCATTGTATCACCAGAAGCTTGCACTTTATATTCGAAATGACACCTATTTTCAGAGGTCCGATCTGAATGTTATTCTATTTTACAAATGTTGGATGTTCATTTGTTAACAAATTTGTTGGTATTATCCTTCGCTTGAAAGTCTTCCCATCTTTTTTCAAACTCCTCGATAGTTTGACATCTATAAATCCAACCATCATAATCACGTTCAAACTGCTTATCACATCTCAACTAATGCAAATGAATCAAAGCATTCTTTCGAATATGCCAGATGCAAAATCTATGTGTTGTTGATGGAAATACAATGTGTCAATAAGTCCCCGTGCGCAGGATGGAATTTCTGTGTGACCTCAACCTCTGTACTTTTGATGGACTTGTCAAATCATGGCTATGCGCTTCATGAAACGTTCGCACGACCCAAGTCCCTCCATCGTTCATACATACATAAATGTGAGCATTACACCCTTCTCTGGTTTCACGCCTATGCTTAATGTCTCATCCCTCTCTTTTGTCCTTCAAATCTTTAAAACCTTGCTTGGAACAAACATGTCTTCTAGCAATCGAAAGATTCATTTGTTGCGAACGACGCAATTTATTTTTGTATATAGAGAAGCCCAATCTTAGTGCATACGAATTGTAAAATTTGATCACATCTGCATCTGAACTAAACTCCATGCCTATGAATTGTTTTTCAATAGAAGTCACTCCAATCCCAATATCTTCATCCGTGCCAATTTCCAAATCCACCGATGCTTCACCAATAAAAACATGAGTCATTTCTCCTAAGATTTCGTCATCAACCAACATTGCACCTACAATATGTCATCAAAATTAGATAATACCACACAACATTCACAAATGGGCACCCAACATCTGCAAAATATGATCATGCTTCAGGTAATATGAGTGTTTTATTATTCTGTCTAGACATATTGGATCGTGCACTATGGCTTTCAACCTTTTAAGATATATATTAAAATTGGGAATTCGTGCATTGGAATCACCATGTCCAGATATATTTTCCATAAACCACATGCCATTTTCAAGAGGATTAGCATGAACCTGAGGTAGTAATATACTTTGATACTGGTAATCTACCAAACAGAAAGCACCACTCACATGCATCCTGTTCTTATTCAACTCTAATTAACAACAAAAATTACACACCCCAAGCCCACATATATGTAACAAACCGTATGCAACAAATCAGACAACAGTAGCATATTTAACCCAAGAAACTCGGTAGCTACAAATGCACAAACTCACTGTAACAAATCTAAAACCATTCATTTTTTACACATCAACATACACATCATTTATTTCCCCAATCTGCTGAGTAACTACGCCAATACAAGTCACAGTGAGCCTCCTATTAATCACAGTCTTACCACCCTAACCACCCCTTTGAAATCCAACTAGATGTTACTACCAACATTATCCATGAAAAAACAACATTACACGCCCCATTGGATGGGATGGACACAGAGGATGCGAGGGCACGAGAATATCCGAGCTGATGCGATGCGAGGTCAGGATGGTTCGAGCGAGTGGAGCCCTGTGAGCTGCTGCGTCGCAGGGGCAGGAACGCTCGAGTGGGCGGAGCCTCACGGCAGCGAGTTCCAGCAGGAGGAGCCTTATGGCAGGGCTAGACGGACAAGGTGGGAGTGGGAACTCGGGAGTGGCCACAAGGGAGGCGGAGGTGAGAAGCGTGTGGACGTTGGACTCTGGGAGAGTGGGTTTTACGAGGGATGAGGGTTTCACCCCAGCCATTGGATGAAATGTGCACGGACGGTCACGATTGGGGGCTCAGGCAGTATCCTGCACATGGGCTCCCAATCCCATATATATATAAATAGGGATTGGGGAGCCTACACCCATGTGTAGGTAACTTACCTACACCCACCTCTGGTTTCTTAATTTTTTTGATTTTTTTGAAATGGATATTTAGGGGATTTACTTAGAATATTAATTGAAATATGTGTTTCAAATTTCATGTAAAACAGACATTCCTAACAGCTCCATCGGAAGGGGCCGATTTCAGCAAATCTCAGACCGTTAAAATTTGACTGTCATGATGGATAAGTTAGAAGTCTTGAAATAAGTTGAAATTTGAATGACGATATGGTGATATATTGTGATCTAAATTCCTCAAGGAATTAATTCAAAAAAATAAAAAATTTTGAGGGAAAAAGAGTTGGGTGTAGGTAAGTTACCTACACATGGGTGTAGGCTCCCTTTTCCCATATATATATATATATATATATATATATATATATATATATATATATATATATATGGGGCTGGGGAAGCTGCACTCGAGGGTGTAGCTAACTAGCTGCACCCGGCCATTTTTTTCATTGATTTTGTGTGCTTTTGAAATGAAACTTAGGGGGATTTAAATCACCATATATCACCATGATATCATATCAATTTCAATTAAATTCGACACTTCTATCATCTCCATCAAGACTATCACATTTTAACGATCTCAGAATTATTGAAATTGACCCTATCTAGATGGACATGTTAGGAATGTTTATTTTGCATAAAATTTGAAACAAATATTCCACTCAATAAACTAAGTAAATCTCCATAGATTTCCTTCAAAAAAAATCAAAAATTAATGAAAAAATGCCCAGGTGTAGCTAGTTGGCTGCACCACCTGGTGTAGCTTCCCTTTTCCCTATATATATCCAATTGTTTGATCATAGAGGTTGGTGATGGGTTGAAAATATAAAGTGTTAAATTGAGGACTCAACCATACCGTCAAATAATTATAAAGAAGAGATATCCCGATTTGAGAAGGAGATGCCAATTCTTAGTCATAAGAATAAAGATTCAGAGATCTATGACATGAAAAGGCTGACATTCAACCAACCTCTTGATCAAGTCCTCTGCATAGTACTAGAGATTCAGAGGTGTTGGGTGAGTTAAGTCAAATAGTTGAGTTAGCAAGATGGAGATAGTAAATACTTCTGTCATAAACTGTTATGATATAAGCACACATCCTTTGATTGGAGACATATGTTGCATATGTCTGAGTATGTACATTTGACAAAGAGTATGTATATTTTGTAGACTTTAGGTTGATGAATTAATCAAGGTCTATACATCAATGCGTTAGCATACATATGAGGTCTTATGAGTAATATGATCTCTCAAAGTAATCATATAGATTTACCGTTGAACAGGAAGACATGAGCTCAGTCACAAGACATTGGGATAAATCAAATTCCATCGATAATCATCTTATTTTGCAAACAAGACAGGATTTATAGGTATGATATATTTGAAATCCCCGAGAACTTCGGGTACTCAACAAACAGATTCTATGCATATACATTCCACATTTGAAACACACAACAATATAAGTAGAGGAAATAACACAAAAGACTGTAATTTGAAATTTTATTTCCATTTATAAATATCTATCATTGGTCACAATCCATGTCCAGTAAAGTTCACATTTGCCATGTTTGTATCAAAAAATGTGTCCCTACATACACATTACATACCGCATGTCTCTCAAAAGTTATAAGTTAATAAAAGCAGTAAAAGCTAGCTAGAACTAATGTATCACCAAAAATGTAGCTACACAAAAGATATAACCTCCAAACACGAACTGCTCATTGTTCTGACTGTGCTGGTCCACCTGTAGATCCGACACAAAGGTATGTTATGAGCAAAGTTGTCCAGTAAGGTACTAAATCTACATCAAGTAAGGTGATAAGAAAGTGTGCAAAAGAAAACAATGGGTAACTCATCCTCACAAAGAAGACGTGACTTAGATCATTATCAATTTCATTATCTTTGATTGCACAATCATCGTAGATAGTTTATGATCTTGGTCCACTAAGACCTTACACTATGACTCTAAGGCACCAAGTAACTTTAAGGTTGGGGTGCCTATGTAGGCATGAAGTGAAGTACAATGCATCCTGACTAAGTTCCCAACACATCAACTAACCTCTTATGCCAAGTGAAAATTACATGGTAAACCCCAAGTATTCTAATCGATTCATCATATTCCCAATCACTTAACCAAATCTCAACAATGAATCATTGCGAACCACCAAGTCCACTACCCACGGGTAAGAGTCCACGGTGGAGTAGGGTACGAGTCCGGGAAACGATTACTAAGATCATCCAAATCATAGTTGAAATCCTCATGACTATAAGCCAATCCTCCTTATAGACAGGAGAACATTTATAAGAACTACATAGAATTATAGAACAAGCGACGGTCATCTTCCGTCCCCTTTGAGAGGATGACCGTCCCCTTTGATCAACGGGGACAGTTGCATGACCATCTCTATAGGTCACGTCCCATTTGCCATAGGGGACAGTATTTACCAACATCCCCAATAATTACACTTTGGAGATGGTCACGATTGTCTCTTCTACTATGGCTGAAGGGGACGATCGTGACCATCGCCTACAATCAAGTAAGAGGGGACGGTCATGACCATATCCTCCGAAGGACAACGGGGACAGTCGCGACTGTCTCAGATACTTCACTGGACCGTCCCCATGATTCTCAATGGTAGGGCAATTGTTCCTTAGGGGATGGTCGTGACCGTTCCCATTGATTCCTTTCTACCAAAAAAATTATTTTACCTACTGTTATGAACTTCATTTTAGCATGCATCAACTAGCATTGAACACTCATTACATTCATTACATGTATCAACATAAGCACTTCATCATAAAAAGAAGGATCAAGAACGATATACACATTCATTCCACATACCACATTACAAGAAATGTTCTCAAAGGAGTAATGCTGAGAAATTCAAATTAAACTACTCTACCTTAAATTGTTCAAAGTAGTTAAACAACAAACTAAACTACTCTGCATTATATTGTCCAAACTAATTATACAATAATTAAAATATTCATTCACTTCTCCCCTCAATGAAGGATGCTCTTTCCCTTTTTCATTCATTTTGGCTTTTCCTCTCCACTCTGCTCTCTCTACCTCAACATCCCTCCTGCGGATGACGACTTCGTGACGAACTACCCGATACATCGAGACACTAGATTGCTCCTCATATTCATTATCGTCATCATCCTCATCACTATGATCATCTTTATCATATTTAACCACGGTCATCAAGTCATTTTTGAGATCCGGCATCTCTGCTATATATGATTGTCAATCTTCTCGTAGATGGTTGAGGAATAAATCAAAGTAAGGATCCTTATGATCACCATCATCTTTGGGCATTTCTCCACAAGGCATCATCTTTGCACATGTATGAAATTTGGAAGCGTCATGAGAAAATATAATTAATAATAAAATTAACATAACATATTTTTAAGACAAAAAATGAAAAAAAACCCATACATATTGTTCCATACATTCTACCATGTATTCCAACATATTTCACCACACAATACCCACATCCTACCACACATGAGATCAAAGAAAGTCTAAAAACTTAAAAGATCAAAAAAACTAAAAAAAATATATACAACATCAAGGCTCATGACATATACATAACTTCCTATTAGTACTACTTATATCTTCAAAGTCTGCAACTTAAAAGATTAAATTCATAGGTATTTTAGAAAAGCGATCTTCCACATTTAATACCTATTGTAGGTTTTCTATCACCTTTTTCCTTGTATCCCATTAGCAAGATATTACCGGGCCATGATGAATGTGAATTAACAACCTGAGATATGCCCTGAGGCCATTAATGTGATGCCATAGATATTGCATGACTAATATGTCATAGACCTTATTGAGAAACTATCCTCTTACTAATCTAATGAAAATCGGGCTATATGATTACCTTTTATAAAATCACTTACCTTCCAATGTAGTCATTTTATAGAAAGATAGTCCGACTAACCATACTCCGACAAATATCTGATCAAGGGTGTTAAATTCTTATAACTTCTATTGTAGTTAAGGGTGTTGTCTTCTTACATACCACAATCTATATAACAAATAGGCATACCGTGATCCATGTCACAATGTATAAACAACTTATATATCACAATAAATACATTAATACAAAACTATAATAAAATAAGGTAATATAGCTCTAAAAACTAGCATGTCAAAGGAGATACCTCAAATAGGGATAAGTGATAAATTACACAAGGAATACAATGTATAAATAAGTTATATACCACAATCCATAGCAAAATATAATAAATTACACAAGGAATACAATGTATAAATAAGTTATATGCCACAAGTAAATAATAAAACATGTAATAAAACTCTAAAAATAAGTAGGTCAAAATAGACACCTCATATAGTAAAACAGACGAGAATAGAGATAAAGGAGCATTGACAGTCACCACTAGAACAAGAGTGAGGTGTCCATCGACCATGGGAGGCTCGACAACGGTGAGAGGCGGCGAGGATGGAACATGGGGATTTGGGGATGAATGAAAGGAAATGAGGCATGCTGGGATTTTTTCCGACCTGATCAATCGATGATGACTTTAAGTGAAAATATCACTGCTACGCCATAGGGGACTGTCGTGACTGTCCCATATAGTTCTTGAGGGGACAATCGCTACAACCCCTAGACCTGTAAATGACACTGGAAGAAGCATATTGGTTACAGTCCGAATCATCCCCTTCGACCTCCCAAGTGCATGAAATTGTACCAGTGAAGAGGGAGAGGGTAGAGGGGACGGTCCTTGGAGAACGACCCCTCAGGTCCTAGCCCCATAAGCGATGTTGGCAAAAGCATATTGGAGATGTATGGAACCGTCCCCTTAGGCCTCCATAGTGCATGAAATTGTGCCAGTGAGGGGACGAGGCCAGAGGAGACAGACTTCCTTATGCTTAATGAATGAAGGAGACAATGACACATGGTCCATCATCTAGAATGCACATATAGGAGATGGCCATTAGACGGACGTCGCCTATAATAAGTAAAGGGGGCGATCGTATCTTGATTGTCGCATGTTCTCGTCCTGAAAGGCCCACTTCCTATAGTGAAGATTCCGTCTCTACCTTCCATAACCCCAATTATTGGAACTCCCCTCTTAGTGCTGCCACCCTAAATACTAACCAATGTGGCCTACACTAGCCAGTACACGAGTATTAATCCTAAGTGAAATCGACGCAGTACACCACCAAGCATAATTACTTGGCACGCTCTCAAAGCACTAGGATGCAGACATGTGAGTATTGAGGCTAAACACTACATGGTGACTCCTCGGTGTGCCAAGCAACATGTCCCCTAAACAACATCTATTGGGATCGTGGTGTTTAAGCTTCTACTCAGAGCCTCAAGAGTACATATCCCTCCCTTGGAAACAACTACTCCACTACCCACATGACACTTCAGGAAAATCACCCTGGCATGGAACAAGGACACAATGGGAAATGTGTCCGTTGAAAACAAGATGTATATATTTTTAATATGGGAATCCTTTTATTGTTCAAATGATGCTCAATATGCTCTCGCTCATCGAGGCTTACCACATTCATTTTAAATTCAATTTAGCTCATAATGGACCCTTTTCAGTGATCTAATAATCCATTATAAATTGTCCATATATTTATCTTTATTCTACATACTTTATATCTTTTCCAAATCAATTTATATCATCTGTTAAGGTCCAATTGGGTCCACTATTTCAGAATGATCGATCATTTCTATTTACTAATCGATTAGGATTGATTAGTCAACATTGGAGCATAAACAAGCATTCTGGGTCCAATTGATCGATTGATGCAATTTGTAATGACCGATCATGTAAATTTTGTGATCGATCATTTTCCAAATTGATTGGCCATTCACTGATTTCACATGTAGGTTTCTGATATTATCCACGTCCCATATATATATTTTTCATCGACATGCACATAATATATTCGTGAGAAACACACAAATGTGAAGCAATACGAGTCATATTTTGGCATATAACCCCGCCCAAACTTGATGCCAATGTTACATATATGTAGAGTATATTGTCCAACAATCATGAAGCGAAATCGCACGGATCCAACATCAAAAGGAGGGTTAAATCGTATCTACGATAATATTCTCCCATGAGGTTCCTTCACCCAGAATAAGAGTTCTACGATATTTTGTGGAACATGGATGTGTCCATGACGATCTTCACGTCGAGCTCTTTAAAATGGTACCTAGACTTCGATCAATGGTCATAAAATCGCTTCAGCGACAGAGCTCCAATGAGAGGAGAGGAGCTCAGATAAGGTGGCTAAGTGGTCTAAACTATCCCACTTAGCTCACCCCCTCTTACATAGGTTCAATCAAATTCGGATTCGGATCCATTAATAATAAATGATCGTATTTTATGCATAAGTCTCACATACAGACTTTAATTTTAATGTTCTTAGACTCGTTGGAAAGTTCTAGATGAGTACTAAAAGATAGTGTGATCATTTATCTAATTTAATAATGGACTAGATCAGAAAATATAAAACGTCAGGGTCCTATTATGAGGGATATTACATATATGCTTTTGAAAAGTATATGATCGATACCAACTCTCAATGATAAAATGAGAAACTTAATGATAAAACGGCAAATAAGACGGTTCAAATGAGATCAGAACTTCATATTTAATCATGGTCTTCTAGTTTGAAGAATATACGTGTATTAGGAATACTCGAGGATGATGTGATCTTAAATAATTAAAAGGGTGTGAAGTTTTACTATTTTACTGAGGTATCAAAAGGTATTTAGGGAATTTCATGAGAGATGAAGAGAGTTTAAAATTGAAAACAAAGGGGGGATAACTAGTGAAATGATATAGGTTGAAAGATATGAGTCAAATGAAAATAAGCATATCTAACACAAATGAAAGTTTTGAAAACAAATCTAAGTTTTGTCATCAACAAAAGGGGAGAGATTTAGTGACTTAGATTTTACTAATGACTTTATTTATATTTACTTTGTATCTTAAGTAACTTTTTCAAGAAGAAGTTCAATGATGAAAAGCATAGAAAAGCTATGAAGTGGACTCAAAGCTTAAACCAACTATGAATGACTTTGCTTGAAAGCTCATGCCTCAAAAACAAATTACAGAAAGGTTCAAATAATTCTCACTTCTAAAATCTCAAGTGATCTAAAGACTTTGGAGGCTTATGTGATATATTACATAGCTTTTATTTTGTTAAAAAACTATCTTATAGTTTTTGCATATTATTGATCATCAAGTAAACTTAAGATAGAATCAACAATTTACAAAAAAAAAATCAATTTTTTTGACATATGATCGATCATCTTTTGATCCTAATCAATTAACTATCTATTATTGATTTTTTGACATGATCGACCATATTGTTATCCCTGATCGATTGCCACTGATGAACCATACATTGATTATGAGCGATCTCTTTACTGTTCAATGGTCAAATCTAATCGATTACTCTATTAACCTGATCAATCACACATAATTGATCATCTATGTTACATGATTGATCATTTCATGATTATTTTGATACCGGAACATTGACTTCTATTTTTGTATACCAACATCTCTTTGATGCCAATGCTATTTAAGAGATCATATGGCTCATTGTTTGACATACACAACCAACGAGAAACATTATCTACTCTCAACGGAATGAAAGAGTGTTGATTTTATGCGATATGTGAGTTCTTTGAGTGTTTCAACGCTCTTGAGCTCTCTTCAATCCAAAGATGTCTATGAAGTTGTTTGTGCTCTCCATTCTTAGTTGTGATTATCATCATTCTTAAGCAGACTCTACATTGAAAGTCTATAAGCATGCATATTCAAGATTTATTGCTAATTTTTTTTCTTTTGAGAATATTATAAAGATATCCAAGTTGTGGATTCTTTTTTTCTGAGAGATAAAATCTTCTTTTGAGAGTTGTCCAAGGAAGGGTACATGTTGTACGAGAGGTTGTATTACCTTAGCTTAAAGTAGTACCGGAGTAGTAGAAACATGCTTCACCTAAAGAGCGAAGGGGAAATCTTAAATCATGATCTGGGTCGTGGTTTTTATCCATTTGGTTTCCATGTGAAAGTCAATGTGTCTTTGTGGTTTTATATTCTTTTATCTCTGTAGTTTGTGAACAACTTTTTTATAGTATATCCCTATTATGATAATTGGATATTGCAAAATTCATTCTACCTCTTGTGTCGAACTCACAACATCCATAATATATCTAAATGTTCTAGTATTTGATTCATATTTTTGAAACTATAGACTCAACTTTATAATATTTAACATGCAAAACCCTACCGGGTTAGGTCAGAGCAGTCTCCTTGGGAAGGATTAATAAAGTGGGTAACTCGTTTCAGAACGTAAATGTTTAGATCGTATAAAAATTGTGATATTCTTTATGCAAGGTAGGTTATGGTTATAGTACTTTGGTCCTCCGTGATTTTAAATATGACATATACACAAGATTATATCGTAGTCTCTCGCATATTCTTTGTGATTGTAGGACTGCATGTGTGGATCTCTCATCACTTTGAATAAGAAGGATAAGCTCGACTTTGTTATTTCTTATTCAAAAGACTTGTAATAGTTTATCTGTATTAGATTTGCAAAGTTGTAACTGTAGAAAATTTCAAACAGCAGTTTCCTTTTCAGGAATATCAAGTTTTCAAAAATTATCGATCATACTTTCATTGATCGATCGCACCTTGTTGATCATATGCTCTTCATTGATCGATCCCTCTTTATCTATTAAGCGTATTGATATTAGTGTTCATTATTAGAATGTTATTCAAACAATCATCAAATGATCGATCATAGCTATTTAGTCGATCAATTATTTATATTAGATCAATCATTCTTGTTAATCTGATCGATCTTATCATGAAATCATCTTTGCTTTCATACTATTTTTTCTAGTGACCACTTTTCTTAAGACCCTATATAAGAGACCACATAACCATTCGAGTAATCACTACTACTTCCTCTAGAAAAGCAAGAAGCTCTCTCTGAGTGATTTGCTCGACATTCTTTCTCTTGTTCTTAAATTCATTTGATATTTGGAGAATAATATTGTTGGTTGAAAATATGTGAAGCAAGTTGTTTTGTTGAGCAGTGTTTGATCCACTAACTGCTCTTAAAGTTATTGTGATAGCAGTTAGAGTACTTTTTATAGCCTCTTCTCAGTGTGGTGATATATGCTATCTTGTTTGATATTAGTTATCTACTTGGTGTATATCTGTTATAATTTCTTGTGTTATTCTCTGTGAATTGTATGTACAATTATACCATTGTTCTTTACCTCAAAATATCATCTGTTATTAATTGGAGTGTTTATATTCTTGATATATGTGGAGATAATTCATTATCTGGATATTATTATTATATCTCTTGTTTCCAATCAACGCATTTCTGTAGGATCTTAGGTGTTTGATCCTAAGTGTGCACAGAAGCTCTTAAATGTGAGATCTCCAAGAAAGCATGAAGAAAGTCAAAAGCTTGCACGTTCTTTTGCTAAGGCTACAATGTTTGGTCTATAGTGTTAATCTTGGTGTTTGTATCAAGATTGTGAAGCGAAAGATTTGTAAACACTTGAGATATCCATGTAATTATCTCGATCTTTAGTGAATCAATTGATTAGCTCAGTTAATTGGGTAATACTAAGTTAGGATGACCTGTGTTATGGTTTTTATAAAGGTGAGTTTCCATGTAAACATATTGTGCAATTATGCTAATAGGTTTGCTTGATCATTATTTCTGTGCTGGCTGATTATCTGTAAAGATTTTTTTAAACTACCTTGAACTACTATTCACCCCCTCTAGTGGTTTCACGATCACATAACTCACATTTGGTTCAGAGAAATGATCAGTATCTCGAAGTCACTACTCGAATATACATATGGCAGATATGGCAAGGACTTTGAATGCCACTCAACTGTTAGACCACCACACTTTAATGAAACCAATTACAACAACGGGAAGGTACACATGTAATTCTTTTATCATAGACACTAAGTACACAAGATCGGTTGCTGGAACTGTTCTCATTGATGCCGACAAAAAGAAATCCACTTACAACTCAAAAACAATGAATGCAATCTTCTGTGCCATTACATTAGATGAGTTCAACTAAGTGTCAGCATGCAAGACAAACTATGAGATCTAGAATAAACTCATTGTCACATACAAAGGTATGCCCAAGCTTAAGGAATCCCAGATCATCTTGCAGCAACAAAGATACAAGCTATTCAAAATGGAAAGTGGAGAATACATTAGAGATATGTATACAAGATTCTCAGCTATTGTTAATAATCCTAGGAATCTCAAAGTAGAGATTACTGATGTAGTACAAGTAAAGAAGTTTCTCATATCCCTGACACCTATCTGGAGCATTATCGCAACCATCATCAAGGAAGCCAATGACGCCACACTCTCCCAGTTGACGAAATGATAGGCAAACTCCTAGCCTAGGAAGTTGAGAAACCTTAGACAATCGAAGTAGAAGCATAAGTCAAGAAGAAAAAAAGACTTGTACTTCAGGAAACATAGTCAACCTCAGAAGACAATTCAGAGAATGATCTAGTCATGTTCACTAGGAAGTTCAAAAAGTTCTTCAAAAGAAATGATGTAAAGAAAAGAAGCGATCACGAGTGATTCAAATGCAAGAAGAAGGGACACTTCAATAGATATTATTCTGTCCTCAAAAGAAGCAATATGTAAGAACCTCGAAGTCATAACTCTAGCACAGATAAGAATATAATCAAAGACAAGTGAAGAAAAGGTCACAAAAACCATCGCAAGAAGAAGCCTTGGTCAGATTCATGACTCTTGAAGGAGAAGAGGTAACTTCTGAAGAACCTTATTTAGATGAATTCTAAGAAGCTATTTGTGAATTACATAAATTAGTGGTAAAGTTGAAAAAAAAAGTAAGTTGCTAAAATTAACTGCACATACCAAAACTGAGTATCATTTAAAAGAAACCAGCTCTTTGAAAGATCATATTATAGAACTTATATAGAGTCTGTCTCTTTCTGAAAAACAACATGAAAAAGGAATTAAAATGCTAAAGAAAAACGTAATAATCTAGAAATCAATATAAGAAAATTAAATTAAAACACACACACACACACATCTTAATTCATGACTTAGCAAAGTTCACTAAGGGTAAGGAAAAATTAAATGAAATACTAGGAGATAACTATCAAAGTAGAACTATGGGGTAGTATACAACCCAGAAAAGGGTAGTTGCACTAAGACTACTAAACTTGTAAAATCTACTATATCTACTAAAAAGTTTTCAAGTCAAGTTAAAGCCAAGAAGGTAATGGAACCAAGGAGTAATCCAATGAACCATACAAAAAGTCCAAGGACCTACAAGAAACGGGCACCGTAGAAACCCGTAAATTGTTTTGCAGAAAGTACGGTTAATAAAAGGAAATAAATTGAACTTACACTCATGATCAGACTATACATCGCATGTAATCAAGGAGATCGTACTAGCAACTGGATCATGGACAACAGATGTTAGCTTCGAGACACATGATTGGAGACACGGGTTTCTTCCACAAAATCATGGTCAAAGCTTGTGGGACTGTCAATTTTGACAACAATCATACATATATGATAGCTGGCAAAGATACAATCGGAAATCCTTTAACTTCTATTAGTCTCTTAGCCTTTTTGACGGTCTGAAGTATAATCTTTTTAGCATGTCTCAGATCTGCAATAAGAATTTTAAAGTTGTGTTTTCTTCTTCTCCTTTTGAATTTCTTAAGGAAGACACACTGGACTTGTTGCTGGAGGGAGATAGGCACAAAAACATATACATACTTAGATTCGATGAGTGTTCATCGTTAGATTACCTTCTGGCAGTACAAGAAGAACCCTTATTCTGGAAAAAAGGATTAGGTCACATTTACTTTAACTTAATCTACAGAATTAGCAAACTTGACCTAGTTAAAGACATTCCTAAACTATCATATACGAAAGTAAGCATGTACTCAGAATGTGGAAAGGAAAACCTTATAGAAAAACCTTGAAGTCCAAGAAAAATATCAACTCAGCCAGACTATTGGAGCTTGTACACTTAGATTTTCTTGGACCCATGAAATCCGAAAGCCTAGGTGGTTGTCACTACTTTTTTGTTATAGTGGATGACTATGCACATTATACTTGGGCTTTGTTCAATTCTTCCAAAGACTTAGCTTTCTATGAATTTGTAAATCTAGGCAAACATATTCAGAACAAACAAGGATCTACCACCACTTAGTTAAGAAGTGATCATCATGGGGAGTTGGAGAACAAAAAGTTTTCTGACTACTGTGTTAAGGCTGAGATCAAGCACGAATTTTCTACATTCAGAACAACAACTCAGAATGGAGCAGTTGAATGAATCGCACTCTTTAGGAGTATGCTCGTACAATGCAATGAGAATCAGATGTGCCTATATATTTTTAGGCAGAGGCTATAAACATAGTATACTATGTTTTAAACATGACTTTGATCTGACCAGAATTAAAGAAGATACCTTTTGAGCTCTATTTTGGATCTCACCAAGGATAAGCTATTTCTGTATTTTTAGAAGTGTTTCATTCTTAACACTAAGAAAAATCTTGACAAGATTGATCCTAAGAATGAAGAGGGAATCTTCCTAGTTTACTCTTCAAGATGAAAAGCTTGCAGGATATTCAATAAGAAAATAATGACTATTGTAGAAGCGGTCAATGTTTCAATTGATGAGAACTTTAACAAGACTCCTCAGATAGAGGAATTAGAATTTGAGGAAGTTGCTCAAGTAGATCCTTTTAGTGTCCCTAAGAATAGTGATTCTCATGGGTTACCAAGGATTTTAGCTTTATCAAAGATCACTTGAAGGAGTTAATGGTTGGGGACATCTCGAAAGGATTCTAAACAAGATTACACTTAAATTCATTTACACTATCTGTGTTTGTATACTTAGTGGAGCCGAAGTCTGTTAATGAGTCTTGCAACATTGAGTTTTGGTTAATGGTAATGCAAGATGAACTTGTTCAATTTGATAGAAACCAGGTATGGGAGCTTGTACCCAAACCTGAAAATCACACGATTATTGGAATCAAGTAGATTTTTAAGAATAAATTGGATGAGTTAGGGATATTAGTTAGAAAAAAGGCAAGACTTGTTGCTCAAGGATATATTCAATAGGACAATTTGACGAAACCTATGCACCCGTTTCAAGGGAATCAAGCTGTATTAAACGGATGTTCAAAGTACGTTCTTTAACGTCTTCATTAAAAAAGAAGTTATATCAATCAACCACCTTCTTTTGAAGACCCCTCGAGACCAGAACATGTCTTCGAGTTTAGTAAAGCCCTTTACAAAATTAAGTAAGCCCCTCGATCGTGGTATGACCGACTTAGAACCTTCCTACTCACCTCAAGATTCGTAATAGGTAAAGTAGATTGCACTTTATTTGTGATGTATATTAAGTATGATTTACAAGTTGTGAAAATTTATGTTGACGATATTGTGTTTGGATATAATTATGCAACCCTTTTGCAAGTATTTCTCTAAAGGTATGTAGGAACAACTTGTAATGAGCATGATAGGAGAACTCAAGTTTTTCTTAGGATTGCATATCAATTAGACAGAGTTCAGTACTTTCTTTTCAAAATAGAAGTACATGAAGAAGATGTTGATAAAGTTTGGTTTCGACAAACTTTTGGGAAGTCTACTCTTATTGCTCCAACGACTCACCCCGACCTTGACGAGTTCATTAAGCCTGTCACGATCAGTTCTCTACTTTATATAACTGCAAGCAGACCTGATATAGTTTTAGCACTTGTTTAGCTCCCCATTTTCTGTCAGCTCCAAAAGAAAGTCACTTAAAAGCCATCAAAAGAATATTTTATTTTATAGTTTTTACAAAATATTTGGGTTTGTTTTATCTAAAGTTGCATTCATTAAAATTATTTGCATACAATGACGTAAATTACGCTAACAGTTGTATGTATCAGAAAAGTACAAGTGGCATCAACCAATTCATGGGATTGCCCATGTATCTTGGTTTTCCAAAAAAGGCAAACTTGTGTGGCACTATCAACTATTGAAGTGGAGTATATCACCACATCTTTATCTTGTTTTCAACTACGATGGTTGAAAACACTCTTTCTTACTTTGGTTCAACCTTTAGCAAGAATATAATATTGTGTGACAACACCAACTCTATTAATTTAGCTAAAAACTATGTCAAGCACTGAGGACTAAGCACATATATGTTAGATACCACTTAAAAAATATGTCTTGAAAAGCGAAATATGTTTAAACCACGTATCAACAGATAGAAAACTAATGGACATTATTACAAAACCTTTAGCTACACCTCAGATTGATTTAATTAGAAGAGAATTAGGGTTGTGCAAACTGAATAATATTTGTATAATATAATATTCACAAAAGGTACTCATTTAGGGCACATATGATCGATCATATGAAGTAGGTTGACGATGATGAATCGACAATACAACATATTTATTTATCTATTTTAGCTTAAAATACTATATAAACACATGTAAATATAAATAATTCTGATCTCTTAATAAAATAATATCATTTTTTAATATTGTATTATTATCATTATTTTAATCTAAAATAAATGAATAAAGAAGAAAATAAAAAGAAAGAGGAATAATGTCGTATATATGTAATAGATATTGACTGATCCCGACCTAGAGAGTAGGTCAAGTATTGGCCCAGTTGACAAGAAATACATTAGGGGGGGATAGGATCCTTAACTATGAACATCTCAGAAAACCAAGTTCATGATCTATATATTTATCATATTCATTATGCACATATCTTATACTATTTATTTATCATTAAATCAATCTCAAATAAAAATATTTTATTCATGAAACATGTACATAAAATATTATTTATATAATAAAATAATTTGAAAAAATAAACCATCTACATAATAAAATGTAGAACACACAAAAATCCATAAAACCAAAATTGAAAGCTTAATATTTTCTCGATATGAACTCAAAATAGACAAAAACTCACTTCCATTGTGTTTAAAATAAAATATTCTTTAAAATAAAAGTAGTTTCATAAAATTTAAAGTTAAGATGTGAAAGTCAGCATTTTGGGGGTTTTACTGCACTTGTACAACTGTATATTCCATGTATATATTTTATTCTTGATATTTTTTTGTAAATATTACATTTTATTTTTTGTACATATTTTATATTATTTATATAAAATGCAAATAAAAATAATAAAAGTTAAAAATGACTAAAAATAAATAAGTGTATTTATTATATATGTAAAAGCTAACTATGTTGTACATATGTGTATTTATTTGTATTATTAATTAAAATTATAGAATAAAATAAAAATATATTTATAAACAATAAATTAATCCTGAAATAATAAGATATAAAATAACATGTATATTTATGAAAATAAATAAGTAAAAATATGTATATATTGAATATAGATAATTTATATTTATAAATACATGATTTTAATTATTTAAATATTTGAATTAATTTATTTAATTTACTAAAAATCAATAAAAATAGTTTATTAAATTATAAATATCTTTATGGTAATAATTTTTTATTTAAAGTCATTTTCTAATTTAGATTTAATTAAATTTAATTATTTATTTAATTTATTTACTTTATTTCTACTAGTGTTTGGACTTATTATGGCTCAAACCCGATTTGTCCAAATTGGGTTTGTTGACCAGATTGGTCCACTATCCCTCCTCCTTCTTCAACATGTTCCTTAGCTCGCAAGATTTTCTTCTTTTCCATTTTCGTGTACCCAATTATGACAACATTTTGACCTGATTCCTTCAAGAATTTATCCACCTGGACCCATGATCCACACACATCTAAAAACTTATCGGATTCACTACACTTCGCATCCAAAATTTCATTTTCTTTTTCGATTTTTTCTTGCCCTTTATAAGCAGCTCTAGGTCCCTCCTTCTTGGTTGGTCCGTCTTTGGCCATTTATTCCCCGAGCTTGAGTGATTTGGAGTGAAAGCTTGTTATAGGAGCTCTCCCCATCGAGAGAGAGTGTGAGAGAGTGGTTATCAGCGAGGTCCAGCTTCCGGTGACCTTCAGGTTGACATGCATTCTCATTCCCTTTCATAATTAGGTAATTTTAGGTTAGTTTTCATTTTAATTTCATTTAATTTTCATTCAATCTTGTTCTAGTTACAATAGATCTAAATTCGATCTCTGATCATCTCAATCGAAGGTCTATCAGCTCAATTTTTATCCTGATTCGACTTGCACATTCATCTCGACCACCTCTGCTTCTTCATAGCCATTTATCGCAACACAATCATCATATCTGATATGGAACTTGATATTATTCCTCCACCTTTGTTAGAGATCCCATACCATCCATTTCCCTCTTTTTTGTTTTGATAAAGTCCAGTCAATGTCGGCTTCAACCCTTGTGAATAACCACTACAGGTCATCTAGAGGCGAGATCTGAGGATCGATCCATCGAAGCATTTCTAGCAACACACAAGGAATAAGAACATCTAGATCTCTGATCAATGAGATCTGGACTTAATAAGCATCGTAGATCGTCACGAAATGGAATAAGGACTCCACTGGAACCATCAAAGCTGAGATCGGATCGAGATTGATTGAGATCAAACTGATCGAAAGTCACCTGGACCGTCTGATGAGTTGAAAACCTGATCATCAGATCAGAACATCATATTAGATCTGAAAACTTGATCTCCTTTCTCCACCTTTGCCGGAGATCCCATGCCATCCATTTCCCTCCTTTTTTTTAATAGCATTTGACCGATGTCGACGAGGCTTCGAGCCTTGTCAATAACATCTATAGGTTCAGTTGGAGGTGAAATATGAGCATGATCCATTCATCAGAGCATCTCCAAAACATACAAGGAAGAAGAACCTCCAAATATTTGATCAATGAGATATGGACTTAAGAAGCATTGTAGATTGTTGCAAAATCAAAGTAGAAATCCATCGAAACCATCAGATATGAGATCAGATCGATATCAGACTGATCGAAACTCACATGGAGAGAACTTCTTCCGAGTTCTTTCAGGTACGTTCACATCCGCTCGATCGGAGAAGAGAGGCAACAAATCCAATCAAGCCCATTGATGCGCGCCAAAATTGTGACCGTGTGATCAGATCCAAAGGAGCACATCTCAACCGTTGATCGCTCAAGCGCCATGCACGTGCACAACACATGCATATTGGTGATGTTGCATATTTTCACACATTTTTGCTTTATTTTACAAATAAGTATTTGACTGTATAAATATAATTTCAGTCAGGCCTCTTGTTTATTCCATTTGCATTAAAGTCCTTCTGATTACAGTTCACGTGTGTCTTCACGTGACTTCTATCTTAGATATTTGTGCATTTTGCCCAGAAATTCATATGCCATAATAAATTAGTTGAATTTTTTTAGTTGTACAGTAGTCCTTCTTCTATTATATGATCATTTGGAAATAATGGCACGATTACCTTGCTACTTTTATTAATTGCAAATTAGTCCATATGAATTGTATTCGCATGGTACACCACATGCTTTGAATATTATTTGCATATTGGCTTGTGAAATCTTTTATATTGTTTATAAATACTATGTAAACTTGTGATTAATTTTAATCAAGTCCCTCTAGTGTTGTATTCCTTTTATTACTCATATTTCTTAGATTAATTAGGCCTCATTACTAAAAAATTCTATAAATATTAGGATAATTACCTAATAACCTCACTCAACTTCAGTAAGTTTGGCTTTACAATTTTTATTCATTTTTCATTTTAAAAATATAAAAACATCAAATTTTTCAGTGTTTGAATTTAAAAATTTAAAAAAATTGATTTTTTGAAAAAAATTCCAAAATTGTCTCGTAGTTTAATTTTATGTTTTTATCACATACATAAAAATCAAATAGAAATACAAATAGAAAACCCTAAAATTCAAATATTTGCAAGAATTTTTAGAAATCATATAAAATCACAAAAAATCAGAAAACATGTGTTTTGTCTTATTTTAAAGATTAATAAAAATTCTTTTAGAAAAAATTAGTCTCTAGTTTATTTCAGTTTATTTTCTTTTTAAAATTACAAAATAGTAGCTTATATTTTATTTTTAAAATATTTTCAACCTAAATTCAGTAAAAATCCATAAAAATGTAAATATACCACAAAATTTACCAAAAACATTAAAAATAAAAATACAAGAACATTTTATATCCTTATTTTTACTTTATTTCACATCTTTTAATAATCTAAAAAATGCATTTATTTAATTTTTGTATATACTTTTTATTCATAATTGATTTTCAAAATTTAAAATACATATTGATTTGAAAAATTAAAAATAAAAATCAGAAAATATTAAAAATAAAAAAATGAATTGAAAAATATAAAATTAATTAAAAGTCCATATAAATCTGTACAAAATTATTGAAAATTATTGATTAATAACTACACAAAACGCTTAGTTGAAAGTTTGCCTCCCTGAGGTTGATACTCCACATACTTAGTTTTATACACATTTGTTAGGACTATAAATAAATGAAAATTAAAAAAGAATACATAATTTTTTGGTTGAATCTAACTTGGTCTCACATCGACATCGTCTAGCTTGTTATATGACCAAGGTTGTATTTTTTAAGGTTCATCAGATGGCGTCGTTGTTGGGGAGGCACGACTAAGTGGGTAGAGTTTTAGGATTTTTTATTTTCTTCTCTTCTTCGCATTCTATTTTATTTCTTTTCTTTTACTTCCTTATTTTTCTATCTTTGGATATTATGTTGGTTTTGTTCTCTTTGTGTTGTAGGACTCATGTGTGGAGGACGGTTTATTTGGGAGCCGAGAAGCTGAAGCACGTGGAGACCAGTATTCAGGAGTTGAGTCGGTTACAGAGGAGTAACACAAGGAGAAGGAGCCACAAGAGTCCACCTTTGTTTTTTTCAGTTTTCATTTTCATTTGTGTAATTAAGTTGTAATATATTTCAAGTACTTGTCCTTTCTTTGTTTTGTATATAGGGGGCTCCTTAAGGGCATCTCGAGTTATATCAGAGCCCTTAGACCCAATTTTGTGATTGTGGGGTATGTTTCGTCGACATTGGTGCCGGGGGGCCTCATTGGTTTTTCACAGTTTTCATCACCTTCTACCTTTCTTCCTCCCTATTTTCTCATTCTTTTCTTTATTTCTCATGATTTAAGTTTTCATCCCTTCTTTTTATTTATTTTGTATGCTTGAGCCCCAAGTTTTAGGTTTCTATTCGATTGAGACCAATAATTATTAGGTTCAAACCCTAATTAGACTATCTATTCTTCCAGACATGTGATTTGGACTTAATCAAATAAATCGGTGCTTCTCTCTAATAGAAGTTCCTAGTTAGGGCAATTCATGCTTACATTGCATATAAGTTAGATTCTATTTCATGTGTGGATCACTTTGCATGTAGACTGCTGCAGCAAGGTACATATTCTTACTCGTGCATGCATGATGACACGCTTTTGCTATCCGAGTTAAGGAATAATTATGGTCGTTGCGACCCGAACCGCGAAGCGAAGTCAACAAGAAAAGAAGACCACCAATAAACAAATAAAGCAATCAATCAAAAAAAGCAGTCTCGCTAATTTATTTTACCTGGTATAGCTACCAGGGTCGAACACAAGGAGCACGTAATGTGAAAGCTAAGTAGTCATGAATCCAAGAAAAGAAAAGAAATGGTGGTTTTTATATTTTTCAAATTTTTTTATGATTTTTAAAATAAGGAAAAGAATAAAAGAAAGCCAAAAAGCAACTTCAAACAATTATTTAAAGGCTAAAAAATACTCAATAATTCCAAGCAAAAATAATTTTGTGTTTTTAAAATATTCAAATTTTTTATGGATTTTATGGGTTTTTTTTGCGATTTAATTAATTTTCTAAAAATGAAATAAAACCAAAAACATCAAACAATGTACAACTGGGATGTAAAGGCAGATTAAAATTACTTAAAATGCCTATAAAATTCCAACAGTATTTTTATGAAAAACTATAAAACAAAACCTAACTACATCAACTGAAAACACATTTTTTTAATTTTTTTATGATTTTTTGCTGATTTTTCTAAGATTTTTACTATTTGTTAATTTTTATGGTTTTTATATATGGTAAAATTTGGATAAAAATTCAAACAACACAAAAGAAGTAATCAAGAATTTTTTTAGAATTTTTTAAGGCTTTTTAATATTTTTAATTGATTTTTAAAAACAAACAGTGTCACTTTTGAGTTTTTGAATTTTTAAAAATAATACATGAAAACAAAAAAAACAAAAATTCACTAAAATTCCTACACAGTGGCAGGAGCAACGTGTCAAAATTTCGTGAGTTTTGGAGCTAAAATGTTATTTAGCTAATCAAAAATAAAACACACAACATATATGGACCAATCTGCAAAGAAAACTTGTTTTGGGACCAAATAATAACACACACAAAAACTTTAGGGTCCAATATGTAAAATTCCACTAATATCCGCACATGTCTCAAATCAATAGGTATAGGGGTATATTTGCAAATACATAAAGTAAAACTTCAATTCATAACATCAGATAAGTCCAAGGTAAATAATGCAAATATCCCAAAAAACACGTGACGAAGCACGTGGGTCCACACAAACAGGACTAAAGTGCAAATATTGAAAACTATAGGTGCTAAAATGCAAAAGGTCTACTGTATACTTTATTTTACAGACTAAAGGACAGACTAAAATAAAAGCAGGGTACAATGAGAAAATTACCCATGCAACACTTGAGTTGCGTGTGGGGTGCTAGGTGGCGGCCTATGGTTGGGCGTGCACGTGCAGCTCTAGAGCGGTCAGGTGTCAGATCCAACGGCTGTTAGATGTCGGGGACATGGCTGGTATGGGACCGTAAGATCTGGCATCTAACAGCCTGACACCTGCTGTGGATGGATGGCTGAGATGGTGTCTAGCAGAAGGGATCGATAGGATGGCGGAGAAGGTCTCCGAAAGAACAACGCTAGGACGAGCTTCGCCGGAGCACATGCGGTGATCCCGAGCTCCGATGAAGAATCGGGTGGCACCAGAAGGGATGTGGAGACCTTCCGCGTCGAATGGCCGGCTCTGATGGAGCCGCTGACGGTTGGATCTCCGTGGCGATGGCTGGGACCTGGGCGAACTCCGGCGAGGGTGGTCAAAGGTGATATGGGTAGTCTCCACACGCGCTAAGGCCTGCAAGAGAAGGCCTGGACTCGGAGCAAGGCTCTGGTCGGGGTTATTTGGCTTAAAACAAAGAGAAGCGATGACGAATTGAAGGGGGGTCTCCGGCGGAGGCGATGGACGAGACCGATGGCCTAATCTTGGCGATTCGAGACAAGATCAGGATGATCAGATGGTGAGGGAAGATGGAATGTAAGCGGATGCGTTGATCGAAACGGTTGGATGAAGGGGTCGAAGCTCCGACCGGCTAGTCGGAGCTAATGGAGGTACAGTAGAAGAAAAATGAAAGATTGAACAGATAAGGGAGCTAGGAATTATGAAATGGTTACATGAAGATCCTAAGATGATCCTGAGCTCCGAGGGATGCGAATGGCGGGGTCTTTGCCTCGACTTCGCTGCGGCTAGCGGAGGAGGCTCGTCGCGGCAGTGCTCCGGCCACGAGACCTGAGCGTCGGCTACACAGCTCCTCTCCGATGACCAAAGGTGGCCTCCGGTTGTTGTCACCAAGGCAGAGGTTTCTAGGGTAGCAGAGAAGGGTACGGTGTGAGCTGAGCTGCTAGGAGAGCAAATGAAGGGCTTTATAGTATGCCCCATGAAGCTTGGAAGAATCAGATCGAGCGCGCGAATCAAGGTCAATCCGCGACTCCCTACCGCGAGGATCACCGATCCACGGGGGAGATGCTGGAAGAAAATCGGAGCCAAAAGGTGCAGGATCCGGTCTGGATAATTAGGAGAAAATAACGCAAAACCCGGATTCGTACGAGGGGAGGTCCGGGAGGGTAGTTGATCGGGGTCAACATTCCTCCTGGACCAATCAGAAAATAGAAAGTCAAAAATAATTGTAAAATCTATTAAAAATAGCAAACGATTTTAAATCAAAAAGTGTACAAAATAAAATATGTTTGTTATTTTCCATACTATTTTCCATGATTTTTATTTATTTTTAGGAAAAATAATTTATGGTATTTACAATATAGTATATTATATACATGTATACAATACCTATGTATTTTGTACATTTATTTTTATTTTTTTAGTTTTGCACAAATACTCAAATTTTATATTTTATTTATTTAAAATATAATTTTGGAGTATAAAATTACTTTTGATTTATTTTTATTATTTATTTACAAGTATAAAATAAATAAGGAGTGATACATATATACATGTATTATGTATAAGATGAGAGGGAGTTTATTTTATTTTTATTTTTCTAATTTTTATTTTGCTTTTAGAAATATATACAAATAAATAAAATATCTTTTTAGTTTTATTTTTGTACAAATAAATTGTATACATAAAGGGGTGTGTATGTACAAGGTAGAAGGCCCTATCTCTCTACTTATTTTATTTGGCGATCAGGCCCATACTGGACCCTCTCTTGGGTTCAGGTCACTCAATATTTATTCTAAATATTTCCTTCTTTTTCTTTTATTCTATTCTTTTATTTTGCACAAATACATGATAATTGTTAAATATTAACAAATGCATGCTTATTGCTAATTTATTGTATTTACAACTATATACATGATGCTTTGCCAAGATATTTAGCTAAAATAAAAGAATAAAGAGTGCTGAATGAGTATTCATCACCACCTATACTTTACTTTTGCTAGTCCCTTAGCAAACACTTATTTGAAAAAGAAGTGAAAAGAGAAAGGAAAAGAAAAAGAAGGAGAATCAAGGTTGATTATTAAACTTGTCTTCATTAAATTGAAGTGTGGAGCTCAGTCAGACATTTGGATTATTAGTTTGTCGGAACCTTATTTGGACTTAGGTTTAAAATGTACACTGTATATTATTTTTGTACAAACTCAATTTTATATTTTTATTTACATTATTAACTACAACTTTTATGTACAAAATATTTTTATTTGATGAATAAATAATTAGATACAAAATAGGTGTCATAAATGCATAAATAATGAAATGAATAGATGGAATTTTTATTGTATTATTGGCCCTTATCTCCCCCTACTTGATTCTTTGTCGACCAAGCCAATTCTTGACTTGGTCTCGGGGTTAGGGTCATAAAATATCATCAATATTTTATTCCTTTTTCTTTTCTTCTCTTTATTCTATAATTTTGGCATTAAAAAAATTATATTATATACAATAAATACAATAAATAATGAGTGCTTGTTTACACAAATTGAGGTTATCTTCATGCATTTGCTAGGGTTTTTAAGGCCAAAATGATAGAATAAATGATGAATGGAGATTCATCATCCTCCTATACTTACCTTTGCTAGTCCCTAGCAAGCACTTATGCAATAAGTGCAAAAAGAATAAAGAATAAAGAAGAAAAGAAAAAGCAAAAGAATAAATGAATTGAATAGATTTTTAATTATCGAACTTATCATTGCAAAATCAAAATTTGGAGCTCAAGTCGGACCTTAGTGTGAAAAGTATGTGGAACCTAGTCGGGAACTAGATTTAAAACACAATAGCCCTCGAGAGTCACAGATCTCGGTTCAAATCACCTCAATAGCCAGGTCAGAACTAGCCTACATCATACGCAAACCCTTATGACTATGAAGCTGACTTTTACAATGTAAGTGATGGTGGCTCTCCCCAACTGAAATGACAAAGAGACTAACTTCTCCAAAATGACAACCCCATGATTCCCCAATCTAGCCCTCTGCCCTCGAGGAGCGGGGTATTCCCTTCTAAGTTCAAGTGACATCCAACTCAAGAGGAGGAGGTGGAGAAAAGAATGGACGGTAGTTAGTGTAGCTACCTATCTTGGGATGCAGGACCAGTGTAGTCAAGTCATCCAGCTGCAGGCTCACATGGTATAACTTTGATGCTCAAGCTTGCTTATTTTCTGTACAACATATATACATACTCCGGCAGGCATTTTATTTTTATTTTCAAGCATGTCCACTTGTTTTTTCAAACATACTATTCACAGCAGCATTTACATAAGGAGTTTTTCCTCTTGAGCTAGAAGACTATCCCTCTTTTGAAGCTTTATTGCAACCCACACTCTCTTGTCTTTGGACTTCATTGAAACTGGATCAAGTTGGGGTGCACTTCCCTCCTTAGACGAGGACGAATGTTTCCACCCGTGTGCGTCTCAGACTGGCAAATCCAACCCCCTCACCACTCTAGCTGGGTTGAGCCAAGTGAAAGGTGCAAGTGTCCAAGTTAGGTCACAACCGACAAGAGTCATGCTTGTGTCTCGAAAAGTTCGGGTTAGTCAGTTGAGGTGACTTGAACCCAGCCCTGAGTTTCAAAGAATTAAGTCCTAATTGACTTGAAGTACCTTAAACCTAGTTCCTATAAGGTTCCAGTGCAGTAAGGTCCAACTAAGCTCCAATCTTCGACTTCATTGGACTAGTTCAATCATCAAGCTCAATCAAAGAATAATATGCAAATGTTATTTACAATGCAGAAAGATGATGCAATTTTTCAAAGAATTTAAAAATCAAAGAATCTTTTTACAAATAGAATTTTGCAAAAGAATTTAAGCACACAGAGTATAAAGTTTTACAGCTATTTACACAGGCGTGCTTCTTTATTTTACAAAAGTTAAGAATTTTAAAGGATTTACAGGTTTTAACAAGTTTATCATAGGTACATATATACAATTGATAGAGAATTTTATTTTGATTTATATACACATTTTATTCCTAATTTAATGATACATTCATTCCTTAAATTTATTTGAAAATGTTTTCAAAACTATAGTACAAAATAGTTTTTGTAGATATTTACAAATATTTGAAAGCCATTTTGCAAAGATTTGTCACACAATGTATATACATTTTTCAAATTATTTTTACAAAATATTTTCCAAACCATTTATAAAGAGGTTTTCAAATCTTTTATTTCACACAAAGAAAAGATTTTTCAAATAAAAATAATTTTACAAAGGTTGAAAATATTTCATAAAAAGTTTTCCAAACGGTTCACACCGTTTTTCTAATCATTTTGCAAAAATATTTTAAACCTGATTTATTAATCAGTAAATAAAAAAACAATTTGAGGAATGATTGTTGTTTTATTAAAATGATTTCTAATGAAATATATGTATATATATGTAGTATATTTAGCCATATTTATTAATTAATATGAAAGTACGAGTTATGGCTAAAGTATATGCAGAGTATATACGACCCCTTATACTTAGCATGAGTTATGTCCTCATAGATCAAAAAAGAGAAAGAGAAGACATCACTCGTACTGAGTATAGAAAAGCCTATACTACAATGACTGAAAGAATAAGGAATGAATGAATAAAAATAAGAATGAATAAGAATGTGGTGGACCCCCCTATACTTAGGATCAAGTAATCCGAAGTATAGCAGACTGTACACAATGCAGGGAGGGTCACGGGTGGGAATAAATGAAAATTTAAAATAAATAGATCACAGCTCAGGTTGTCTCCCCCTATACTTTGGGTGAAATATCCCTAAGTATAGAAGAGCAGATCAATAAGAGAGGAGACAATGGAGGGGATCAAATAATGAATGAATCGGGGTGCACACCCTATCCTTAGGATAAAGTACGTCCTAAGTACAGAAAACTGACACTAAGGGGCGACACCTTTTATGTAGAGAAAGAAGAATGAAAAGGAAAAGAAGAAAAGATAGACATAGATATACGAGAAGATTGTGAAGAATGTATGCATCACTCCCCCTATACTTAGGGTGAAAGATCCCTAAGTATAGGCAACACCAGGAGTAATGAAATTGAACGAGGAAAAAACAACGCGGTGTGTACCCCATATACTTAGGATAAGGCACATCCTAAGTGTAGACACAAAGATATGATGATAGATCTGGGGCACACATAACATTCGAAAGAAAGTAGGAAAAGAAGACAGAACACATATATACAACAAGTAAAGAATGATGAGGTGCAGGACGGTATCTGGTAAGCGAGTACCGTACTCTTGTTGTCGTCTCCCTATGAAAATGAGGACGCATTCAGATAGTGAAAAGACACCCAGGTATGCAATTAGGTGGGTGTCAGCTACCAGGGAAAAATAGATATCAAAGTAAAGCAGGGACCGGTAGAGAAAGCGGAATGTTGGCTCTTAAGGAGTGAAATGAGTGAGCAGAGCCGGTACCGTAAGACTTGGAGGGAGAAAGAACAATACAGACTCCTCCTAGTCAATCATGGTCTCCGAAAAGGTGTATAGATTTGAAGAACAAGAGATTCTCAGTACAACGGTGTGACATCCGGTGGTCATAGAATCAGAAGGTCAACAGAACACACCGAAATGTCATGAGACAAGGCTCAACCCTATGAGGGTCCTCAAGGTGAGCAAGATCAGAGAATAATCAAAACAGAATCTCACCCTTGCGAGGGTCATCAAGGTGAGCGGGCTCAAGGGAGCCCGATCCAGCAGATGGATCGCAGAAATGGTCTCGGTAAGTGACAGATCGACTACCAGCAGAAGAGACCGACGAGTCAAGAAAGTGTGGGAGCGTCCCGCAGACAACCCTCACGGAACATACTGCGAACTATGCATTGAATAATCAGAGAAAGATGGCTCGTCCTTACGAGGACCATCAAGGAGAGCAGACTCAAAGGAGTCAAGTCAGACAGTTCCCATGATCCAACAGATCAGGAAATCATCTAATTAGCCGGGACCAAAAGCATATCAGACGACTTGGCCCTGTGCTCCAACAGAGAGGAAACACGATCAGAAATGGCAATCGAGCGTAAAGACAGTGTTGCATTTTCCCGCAGATTGTCCTCAGGGAACAATGCAAGCTAATCAGGCAATAGTCAGATCAGATCTCATCCTTCCGAGGGTCGTCAAGGAGAAAGGACTCAAAAGAGTCGATCAGAGTGGTCTCTGTAGACAACAAATCGTCTATCAGAAGAAGTGACCGCAGATACAACAAGGTGTCATAGCCTCTCGCAGATAACCCTCGGAGAGTACTATGAACTGGCATGGAATAGTCAGAAAAGTGAAGCTCAACCTTGCGAGGATCGTCAAGGTGAGCAGACTCAAAGGAGTCCGAGAAGTCGACCTCATGCACAGACAAATCGTGCATACAGTCAATAGGGAGGCCGAACAGTCAAATCAGATGATGCAATTTCAGGCTCCAACAAAGTGAAGACATAATTAGTGTATGAAACTGATCGTAAAGAATGCGTCGCATCCTCCCGCAGATAGTCCTCGAAGAGTGATGCGAACTAGGTCACTCAAGTCTTGGGATTGCTGGACAATCATCTCATGTCCTCAAAAGTAATCAAGCATTCAATCATCCGGAGGGCATAAGATCATGTGAGGGAGACAATAATAATATCAATCACAGCATGTCCCTCAGATCAATCCAATCTAGCTGAGCTGGCACAAAAGATAATCCGTAATACTCAAAGTGTCACAGGTGGATAATAACATCAGGAGATCGGGGATGGGCTAATCAAGAAGATGAGAGACCATGTGGGTTTCGCACATGATGGTCTCGAAAAATCCCACAAAATCCGGGTAAAGGTAAACAAGGGTCGTTGCGACCCGGATCTCACGGTAGTCGACCAATCAAGAAAATGAGGAACCGCCAAAATAAGATAATCAAACAAAATCACAAGCGGTCCTTGCTAATTTTATTAACCTGGTATAACGACCAGGGTCGAACTCAAGGAGCACAGGATGGCCTTGCAGCCTACGAAGTAGTCAAAGTCGAAAAACAACGGAGAAAATGCTTTTGGTGGAATTTTATGATTTTTAATTTTTTTGTGTTTTTAGTTTTTTTAAGAAAAAGTATAAACAAGCACAAACCACAATTTATTTAAATACTAAAAAATGCTTCAAAAATTCAAACAAAATTGTTTTTGTGTTTTTTTATGTTTTTAAGTGTTTTTGATGAATTTTTCAGAATTTTTCAATTTTTATATGATTTTCTAAAAATCAAGAAAGAGGAAAAATAAGTGCTACTGTGCAGCCAGACTTGAAAGATCAATTAAAAATAGAAAATTGATCTATAAAAGTCTGGAGGCAAGTTTTATGAAAAAATATGCAAAAATTAAACTACAAAAAAAGAGTTTGTATTTTTTGGATTTTTATCGATTTTTTTAGAATTTTTATAAGATTTTTATGTTTTTTCAATTTTAAGGATTTTATAAATCCAAATAGCTCAAAAATTTAACAGAAGCTAAAATACACTAAAATTAACTATCACTAATTTTTTTAGAATTTTTAAAGGGGTTTTTATATTTTCCTTTGATTTTCTTTTTCAAACAGTAATAAAAATACGTATTTTTGAATTTTTAAAAATAGTAAAAAGCCTAAAAAATGTCCCAAAAATTTAGGAAAAATTTTTACACAATGGCACGAGCCACGTATCCAAATTTCACCTAATTTGGATTTAATTTGATATTTTATTCAATAAAAACAAAGCACACAATACACAGGGACCTAAATGCAAAGAAACATATTTCCAAGGACCAAACAATAACTAAAACAGAAAGTTCAGGGGCCCTTATGCAAAAAGTCCGCAAAAGCACGCGCAAGGCACGTGAATCAGACACGGAGGGGCATGGATGTAATTCCTATTTATAAAAGATCAATCAATAACGCATAGGAACAGTGGGCTAAATGTGCAAATATACCAAAACCTCACGTGTCGATGCACGTGGCTCACATAAACAAGGACTAAAATACAAATACAAGAAACATAGTGGTCCAAACTGTAATTTATCCTAATTAAAAACAACGTACAAATAATATTTACAGGACTAAATAGCAATAACAAAAGAACAGGGGCCTAAGGGAAATTACCCCATTATTTAAGATCGACGGTCGAGAGGTTGCCACGTGTAGATCTGATGGCTGAGAAGCGAGGGCACCTCTTCGTCGATGATCGGTCCAGATCAAACACCAGAAGAATCGGACGGTGGCTGAAGCTCCGCAGATGAACGGTCTGGATCAAAACTGGAGCGGAGGGGACGATTGGACGACATCTGAAGGTCCTGGAAGAACTCGTCTCCGACGAACTTCACCGCCTCTCTCCATGCGCTTGGGACCTCCTCCTGAGCTGCTGAGATGTGGAGGATATCGCCTAGGCTGGTCCGCAGCTGATGGGGACCTCCGATGAGGTCGGGGACTATCGGAGTGGCTCGGCGATGCCGGAGGAGCTAAGCTCCTGTGCTCAAATGACTCGACCCTCAGATGGGGTCCTTTGAACTGCAAAACAGCACAGAACAACTCTTGGGTCGGGGGCAAATTGCCTCGACCCGTCAGGGGGGTGGAATGGATGGTCGGATGAATCAAAACGGAGACCTCCGGCGAGGCGACGGCGAGGGAGGTCCGATTCTTGGTTCCTGGGCCAACCAAGTTGAACGAATGGATGAAGAAGGTGGGTAGGAGTCTCGTGAAGATGAGTTGGGTGTTGGATGATCGAATGGATGAACGGATCGATGGGAATCGGCCGGCGAAGGCCGCGACGAAAATGAGCGTAAGTGGAAATTAAGCTAAACTAAAGGGTATCGAGTCTACCTGATGGCTGAGGTCGACTAGGCTGAAGATGGCGAGGCTCCTGGGGTCTTTGCCTCAAGGATTCGTCGGGATCCGAGGCTCGGCGCACCTTGCGGTGGTGCACAGCAAAGAAGATTGCCGGATCAGTGGCTGGGGACTCCTTCTCCTCACTGCAACACTCCTATCGATAGCTGTCACTCTAGGGACGAGAGTGGAGGTCTTGGGATGGAAGAGCGGAGCCAAAGATAGCATGAAATGTGCGACGGAGGTGGGTCTTTATACTAGGAAGGGTCCGGCAAGAAGGAGTCGGGTAGGGTTGCCAGAAGCACGGATCCCTAGGATTACCGTCGGGCGAAGATCTCGGATGATGCATCTGTAAACAGGACCCGGGGTTTAGGATGTTGGATCGAGTCGCAAAAATTAGGCGAAGTCGGGTCGGGGCGAATGATCCGCGTCTAGTGGTCCTGGGGGGGGAGTTGACCGGGGGTCAACAATCCCCCGTGGACCAATCAGAATGCTCCATTTATTAAATATTTGAAAAATCATTTTAAATTAGTAAATGATTTTATTTTAAAAAAGTTTAAACATGAAAAATGTTTATTTATTTTCAAGTATTTTTTTGTTATTTCTAATTATTTTTTTTAAAAAATAACGTATTTACATTATATTATTATTATATATAGGTATATACATATATGTATTTTTATTTTGGGATATTTACCCAGCAGACCCTAAAATCTTTCGAAATTACCTCTACGACCTTTGAAACATCCTAATTCCTCCCACGACCCCGTAATGTTGCTCCGTCTTACCCAACAAACCCTCCCGTCAATTTTAACTACATTTGAGTCAGTTACTTGGGTTAGTCATGAGTTAATCTAACCAATTAACCATCGAGCGGTTACGATTAGTCAAAATAAAAAAATAGAAAGAAAACGTGCAAGTTAGACGTGAGGGTGCAGAAGCTTGGGCGGCCGGGGGGAGCAGCATCGTCGTGATCGGGTGTGGGGTGGGGGGCAGGGAGCTCTGGGCGGCAGGGGGCAGGGAGCAGCGGGCGGCCTTTGGGGGAAGGGAACAGGGAGCGGTGGCGAGCATTGGTATATGCTCAGTTGTTGGTGACAGTTGCTGCCCGCGTTGACACTGGCTTTAAGGTTCGCGAGGAAGTCCTTGGAGAAATGGACGCTAAGATTCACGATCGAAGGCAAGAAGTCGGGCATGCAGGGAATGATCGAGTATTCACAAGATGGATTGGGCGAGACGGGTAGGGAGGATCGGTCGTGATACGACAGGGGGTGAAGTTCGTATCCGTTCACCATCAAGGACCACGCATTCATAAAGGAGCTAGAAGAGCAGGCATCACCAACCGGGTGGTGAATAGTGAAGTCTAGGACCAGGCCACCGCAAGCGAAGCGATTGAGCTGGAATTGCGCCATTTCGATTCCGTCCAGAGGGGGGAGCAAGTTGGACAAATCCATGGAGGTATCAAGAGGAAGATGCCCTCCCAGACCGGTCCCTACGGTGGTTTCTATGATCCGAACTCCGGCGTCGTCGAGGCGGATACACGGGTGGCCACCAGGTCGGTGGTAAAACTTCCCGCGAGATGTGGATAATAGAAAAGGGCCTTAGCAAGTCCGATGATCAAGGTTTGGTTGTCTGGAAGAGGGTCGCAGAAGACGTAGATCAGGGGCATTTGAAGCGTGGGCATAGCCAGATCGAAGGTGGTGAGCGGAGCAAGGGTGTTGAGGTAGGGGTGAGGATCAGAGGAAGACGGAGAATGTGACTTTACGACGGAATCACTCATCACTCTCAAATGCGGCGGCAGGGGGGGCATCGGGGTCACCGTGGGGGTCCGCCGGGGTCGGGCGAGGGTGTGGGCAGGGAGCTTGACCTGGGGGGAGGCTCCATCGGGGTCCGGGGGGGAGGGGCTCCATCGTGGTCCGGGTCGGGGATGTGGGCAGGGAGTAGGGAGCTCGAGCAGCGTCGCCGCAGGGGGGTGGGGAGTATCGCCGGGGGGAGGGGGGGAGCAGCGAGCTTGGACGGCTGGGGTAGCAGTGGCGGCCCGGGGGGGGGGGGCAGGGAGGCAGGGATGATGAAGTGGCAGTCAATGAAAATTTAATGAATAAAATGGGTATAATACAAAATAACATAACGGAATCCGGTTACTTTTAACGGGAAAAAGAATGGAGGTTAACCAGAGGGTCTGTAGGGTAAGAGTTAACAAGATTACGGGGTCGTGGGAAGAATTAGGATGTTTCAAGAGGTAATTTCAAAAGCTTTTAGGGTCTGTTGGGTAAATATCCCTTTTATTTTTATTTTTAATTGTTTATTTTTGCACAATTATTCCAATTTTAAATTGTATTTATTTACAACATAAAATTTGGAATAAAAAGGTATTTTTAAATTATTTTTATGATTTATTTACATTAGCTAAATAAATAGGTTTATATACATATGTACATGGTATATATACAAGGTGGAAAATGATTTTTATTATTTTTATTTTTATTTTTCTGATTTTCATTTTATTTTTTTATAAATATGTATAAATTAACAAAAACACATTTTTATTTTTATTTAGAGGAAAATAAAATTATTTATATACCTAGGGCTATGTACATACATGATTGACCCTATCTCCCTCTACTTGGTTTCTTTTGCGGTCAGGCCCATGCTGAACCCTCCCTTGGGATTAGGTCGCTCAATATTTATTCTAAATATTTCCCTCTTTTTCTTTTATTTCTTTATTCTTTTATTTTTGCACAAAAACATGCTAATTATTAATATTTACACAATGCATGCATGATGGTAATTTAGTATTTTTACACATATCTACATGGTGTTTTGCCCAGGTTTTTAGCTAAAATAAAATAATAAAGAGTGATGAATGGGTATTCATCACCCCCCTATACTTAACTTTGCTAGTCCCTTAGCAAACACTTATTTGAAAAAGAAGTGAAAAAGAAAGGAAAAAGAAAAAGAGAGGAAATGCAAGGATCAATGTTGATTATTAAACTTGCCTTCATTAAATTGAAATATGGAGCTCGGTCAGATCTTTGGATTATTAATGTGTCGGAACCTTATTTAGACTCAGGTTTAAAACTCAACAGCCTCTAAGATCCACTAATCTATAGTCAAGACTCCTCAATAATCCAGAGCAGAACAAGTCTACATACACAAACCCTGAAGACCATGAATCTTTCCTTGTACAGTGTAAGTGAGGTATAGCTCTCCACCTCAGAAGTAGCAAAATGACAACCCTCCCCAACAAGGTAACTCTATGACCCTAGTCTGGTCACTCTTTCCTCGAGGAGCGGGGTATTCCCTTCTAAGTTCAAGTTCAACCGGCTCAAGAAGAGGGGGAAGAAGAGAATGGATCATGGCTAGTGTAGCCATGTATCCTTGGGAGCTCAACCAGTGTAGCTAAGTTTCCCTGCTACAAGCTACATAAGATGGAACATGAGTCTCAAGTTTTGTTTATTGCACTATATACACTCCGGTGGGGTTATCATTTTCTATCAGACCCACCACTTTTTTGGAGTTATTTTCTTTTTGTATTTTTTTTGGTGTGCATCCGTACAACATATTTACAAGGTGCAACATATATACATAAGGAGTTTTTCCTCTTGAGCCAGTAGACTATCCCTCTTTTGAAGCATTATTGTAACCCACAACTCTTGTCGTTAGATCTCATGGCAACCAGACCAAGTTGAGACGCACTTCCTTCACTATAATAAGAAGAGAGGTTCCGCCTAGAAGTACTACCCTCATATGCTACCCCAAATCAAGGAAGACTGCCTCCTCACCACCTCATCCGTAGAGAGCTCGGTGTAAAGTGTTGGTCCAAGTCAAGCCATTGTCTATATGAGTCATGTGTGTGTTGTTAAGTGTTCTACTTAGGTTCATTGAAATGACATATGATCATAGCCTAGTGGACTCAAAGAATTAAGTCACCATGGACCTGAAGAGTCTCAGCCCTAAGCCCTATAAGGTTCCTCTTATAATTAGGTGGATTAAGATCTTAACCAAGCTCTATTTTCCAATTTAATTCCAGGCTAGTTTAAATGTCAACTATAATCCAGGAAAAACTATACAAATATTTACAAAGATGCAATTTTACAAATATTTACACATGTACAAAATTTTTGAAAAATGTTTCGAAACCATGGATGTATGCATGAATGCAAGTTTTGCAAAATATTTACACAAATTTACACAAGGTTTTTGCAAACTTTTGATTTTCAAAACATTTTAGAAAAATTTTGTACTGTATACATAATTTTGATATCAAAATATTTACAAGCTATTTACACGAAAAGTTTTTACAAACATTTTTACTAAAATAATTTGCACACTAGCTATGTATATGCAATAAAAGAATTTTTATTTACAAGGAAAAATTTTAATTTTTATGGGTTTCTGGGTTTTAGCCATTTTTATTTCTTAACACACTCTCACAAAGTACGAGTTATGGCTAAAGTATATATGGAATATATACACACCCCCCTATACTTAGCTCGAACGATGACCTCAGAGGTAAGAGCGATGAAGAAGACATAACTCGTGCTTAGTATAGGGAAGTGAAATGGAAGGCTATATACAAAGATGAATGAAAGAATATAAATAAAGAGGATCTCGGGGTTTCCCCCTATACTTAGGATCAAATAATCCTAAGTATAGCAGGCTGTACATAAAAGGAAATCCGAGTGAGAATGTACAGGGTCTACCCCCCTATACTTAGGGTAAAATATCCCTAAGTATAGGCAGTGAAACAGAGGTAGATAAACACGAAGAAAATAAACAAATATAAACAAGATGGAAGGACATCACTCCCCCTATACTTAAGGTGAAGACTCCTTAAGTATAGGCAACAACAGGAGTAATGAAACAGAACGTAGGAACAACTCGGTGTTTCCACTCCCCTATACTTAGGATGAGGTATATCCTAAGTATAGCAAAGATAATCCTAAGCGAGACCTGGGGTGAAAACAAAAATGGAAGAAAGAAAGATCAAACCAAGATGAAACACGTATATACAAAAGGGTACAATGTTGAGGTGCCTCTCAACAAGCGCTAGGTTTTACGCCCCTAGCTGGGTGCAAAGGCTAGGATAATGATGTGTCAAGGTTCAGGACGGCATCTGTAAGGCGAATGCCGTACTGTCATCGCAGTCTCGGTATGAGAACAACGACGAACTCACGAGTGTAAAGAATGACACCCAGGTATGCAATCAGGTGGGTGTCTGCTACCGGCCAAGGATATGAGAATATGTGATCAGGATCCGATAGCACAAAATAAATCATTGGCACAGGATCAGACTGGAATGGAAGTGTAGAGCCGAAGAAATCAAACGTGGAGAAGGATGGATCAGTCATGCAATCCTCCACGTCGATCAGTGTCTCAAAGAGGTGTGGACAATCAAGATCAGGAGACTCTCTAAGAAAACTGATATCCGATGCATATAATGGAGACAACTTAGACAGAACATCGAATATCTCAAGGATCGGCTCATCCTCACGAGGGTCGTCGAGGTGAGATGACTCAGAATCAGAAGGATCAGAAGAATCGGTTTCATGATCCGCCAGATCGGATACACTCTCAGAAGGTGAAACCGAGTACTCATCGTGTGTGGCATTCTCCCACAGATAACCCTCGGGGAGAAATGCAAGATCATCAGTGAGAAATAGAGGATCAGGATTTAGAAGGGCATATGTGCTGCTGTCAAGTATCCACTATGTGCACCAGGCTGCATCATCATCTGAAGTGTGGCTCTCGACAATTTGGAAGCATGAGAAGGTACTAGTCAACACTGCGGAGGCTGGAAGTGTGTCTGCGGCTGATCCTCGCTCTGCGGCAATGCTGGCTGCCATGTCCTTAGCAAAGGTATCTGTCTCAACAAAGTGGAGGACAAAAGGATCGAATATAGGACTTTCTATGTCTGGTCTCTCAAAGTGGTGTCCCATATCGAGCTGTCGCTACTGGGCTGAATCATGGTATCTGTCGGACTCCGAGAAGTGTCTCTGCAGAAAAGAAGCTGACTCATTTGTGACTGGAATCTGGAATGGCTGGATCGATGGCTATAGTAGCGGGGGCTCCTCCGTCTCCTGGAGTATCAGAAGATCTGATATCCAAGAATCATCAACTGAGAACTCTGGGGCTGACTCGAACTCTAGATGGAAGACCGACATGAACTCGAGTAGTTGCTGGGTCAGAATCTCCACTATAGCAGTCATCTCCTCTGTGCTCTGTGCTGCGGTAGAATCCAAGTCCTTGGGCTGGTGTGTAGAAACTGTATCCTCGTGTCGTGCGACACACCCCACTGGTACTGCAACATCCTCATGTGCTATCCTGACTACGGCATCTCGTGAAGATGATCTCTGTGAAAGAAACCACGAGATGGTATCTAATAAGTCAATGTAGGAACTGCGGTGTGAACCACCACATGAGGTAATCACCAGTGCTATCTGATCTGCGGTCATCCCCCGCATGGAGATCTTAATAAGGCCTGTTAGTGGAAATCCGTGGTCAGAAAATCTCCTCAAGAGGACAAGAAACCTCAGCCATGCCTCGTGCAATGGCTCCAGGGGGTCTACTGAAAACTCGGTGATCAAGGACCGCATCATCTCTGCTCTACGCTGGGGAAAGTATCTCTGTAGAAACTCTCGGTGTGGCTCTCCCCACGTAGTGTATCTCCTTCCAACCATCGGTGCCATCGCATGGCTCTATCCTGAAGTGTGAATGGGAAGGTCTTCAGCATCATCTCCTCTGCAGTGATATCTGAATAAAGCTGTGTCCTGCAAAACTCCTCGAAGTAGGACAAGTGAAGATAGGGCTCCTCGTGCACCTCTCCTGAGAATATCGGCAGTCTCTGAATAGGCTCCAAATCCAGAACGAATGGACCTAGTGTAGAAGCTGACTGAGCTCCATGTCTGTCACGACCCCGTTTCCCTGGCCGTCGGATCCTCCCATATTCGGATCTGGTTACTCAGCAATAAATTATTCAGCAATCACAACTAACATTCAGAAATATACTGCAAATAAAAATACTCGGAAGAAAGTATTTCAACACTTTTCCATTCACAAAATAAAGTTCAGATGATACACTGTCCCACTATAACCATTACATGTACATCAGCTTGAAAGGAAAATATACAAAAGATTACTAACTACCTTAAAGAGTAAAGCTACTGTGGCTGGCTGGATGTCTAGTATGTAAGCCGGATGAATTTTTAAAGTCCTTGCGATGGATCACCGATACCTGTTGGGTTTTCCATAAATCATAGGATAAAAATTAGCGAATGCTAAGTAACGAAGAAGAGAGAAAAGCAAACAAATTGTGTAAATTTTTAAAACTTGATATCACAAAAATTTCATTCCTTTTCATTAATTTAAGTCCCATTCCTTTCTATTCTACATCAGGGATTAATCCAGGGGAACCCCACCATTCTTGGACTCCGAAGCTGTGGATGCTTCGGGATTGGAGATTGTGTTGATCTTGGTAAGCTTATGTTGCCGCACGTCGCCTCAACCAATCCACTAATACTACCCTGTCAATTTCCTTTTCTTTTATTAAACAGGGTCTCAACCCTCAGCCTGGAAAAACAAATGAGCACACCGTCCTCGAGGACTCGGTTGCTTAAAACCTCAGGCTAACATGTAATCATATAACCTAGCAGCTCTAAATACATGTTATCGTGACGCAGCTACTATTGAACCACCCGTGCCTCTACATGGCACGACCACAGCTTCCGTCGTTCCAACCCAAATATATTGGCTCCCAATACCACGCGTTGCAAAACATTCAATTTGTGCGCACTTATCATAATAGGGCAACCATGTACCACCTAGGTAGGGAAACGCCAATACGGGTTCCTTCCGACAAACCTACAGGTTGCATGCCCGACCTGTAGTACTACTCCCAGTCATCCTTATCGTGACATACAATCCTTTTCAGGATCCAACTCAAACCACATCAATTTCCATGATGTAATTCTTTCGTTAAGTCCTTGATTTGCACAATCAACAATACTTAGTATATACTCACATATATATTATTCATAACCATATATATATATATATATATATATTTGGATTTATGCCTAATTTAATTCCCAAACCCTAGCTTTCAAAGCCACCGCATCAATTTGATGCTTAAACCTTATTTTAGTGGGAATCACAAAGCAATTCTTTAGACTTTTTCAAAAATAGCCAAAATTAGGGTTCTTCGTAGCAAAGAACACAAAATCAAGAATTTCAATAATTTCGTATGAAAACCCAACAACAAAAGGAAGGATTTCGTTACTTAATCGAGCTCTCTCTCATGTATGCAAGGCTTTATTGAGTTTCGTTTTTAGAAAGGCTATTTTAAGGCTCCTGAAAAGATCGAATTTCATTTTTCGTATCAAAATGCTAAGAACATGTTATGAACGTGAAGAACGAACGAAGAACGCGAAGAATGCAAAGAACACGAAGAACGTCAAGAACATATTTTCTCTTAAAATTTCGGAAGAGTTTCCCCTTATATCGGGACGTATTTCTCGGAAAATTTCGACAGAGTTTCCCCTTATATCGGGACATATTTCTCGGAAAATTTCGACAGAGTTTCCCCTTATATCCTTCTCGGAAAATTTCGGCAGAGTTTCCCCTTATATCGGGACATATTTCAAAATAAAAACGAAAAGAGTTTCCTCTATAGAATCAATCGAGAGGAAAATAACAATGAAACTGAAAGAATATACTCAACAACAAGAGATGAAGAACCGGTAGACACCACACTTCTTAGGTGAGTGAACGTGTGACGAATCATAGGGTCACTGACGTGCATAGCCGCCCCCACCTAAGTAGGGTATTACACAGAATTCTCCATCAAAATAACTATAAAAGCATAATGTGAAGAATAGAAACATAAATGATGGAGAATCCGTGGACACCACGCGTCTTAGATGAGTGAACGTGTGACGAATCACAGGGTCACTGACGTGCATAGCCGCTCGCACATAAGTAGGGTGTTACACAGATTTCTCCTCGAACCACAACAGGAAAAAGAATCGGAAAGAAAGATGAATCAAGAACAAAACTTGGAAGAACAAGAGTATGAATTGAAAGCCTAGCTTACGAAGCTACTAAGAGAGGATCATACCTTTCTCCTCCTCGTTCTCCCGGCAGCGCTTCGCTAGCGCTCCTCCCTCGCCTCCCACTCCTCCTCCCAACCTCTCGACCCTAGCCCTTGGGGTGGTTGTAGTAGTGGAAGTTGTAGAGAATGAATGGGTAGGGGGGTCTATTTATAGGCCCCAGAAAACCACTAACCATGGTTAGAAAACCATGGTTTAGAACTTAACCATGGTTTAGCGGCCCATGGTTTTGGCCCATGGTTTTAGCCAAAACTTATCCCAAACTTGGAGCTTAAGTTAGAACATTCTAGAGGATTCTAGATTCGCTAATGACGCTTAATTAACACTAATCGTGATTAACTTTCACTAATCGTGATTTAACTTTCGCGGCTTACGCTTATCTTTTGTTAACTATTGATTAGTGTTTACTAATGATCATTAGCGGCTTTCAATCGTCATTAATTTCTTTAATCATGTTTAATTAGTCTTAATGACAATCATTATGGATTAATGACTTCTCTTTCTTCGGAAAATCATAACAATTCGAAACGAAGTCCGATTCACACGAAACAAATTTCGTTGGTTTTCTCTTGGCGAGCCGGATCTTATTATATAGGATCCGAGATATGCCAAGTTCAAGGCTTTACAATTATAACAACCTTAAAGGAAGTCTCGTCCTCGAGACTAGAAATGCAGGCATAACAACCTTAAAGAGGATTGAAACCATAACAACCTTAAAGAGAATGAACGTCATGTCATTTAAAATGAACATATACATAATACATAATGTTATCATTCAAACAAGTACGGGTATTTCTCTCTCATTTCTACCTCAGGTTCCCATGTGGCTTCTTCAAACTCTTGGTTTCGACACAATACTTTAACTAGAGGCACCTCTTTGTTTCTCAACTTCTTGATATCCCTTTCAAGTATTTGCACAGGTATCTCTTGGTATGTCAAGTCTGGCTCAACATGTAAATCATCATAAATTATCTTATGATCTGGATCCCTAATGTACTTTCTCAGATTTGATACATGAAATACATCATGTATTGTCGAAAGATTTGGAGGAAGTGCAAGTCTATAGGCAACTTTTCCATTCCATTGAATAATTTCAAAGGGACCCACGAACCTGGGTGTTAACTTCCCACGCAAGCCAAACCTCTGAACACCCTTCATAGGTGATACTTTGAGAAATACAAAGTCACCTACCTCAAATTCAAGGTCTCTTCGCCTGGTATCACTATAACTTTTCTGGTGACTCTGAGCAGTTAATAGTCTTTTTCTAGCAAGTTCTACAGCTTCTTGTGTCTCCTGAAGTCTATCTGAATCATAAAGGTTCTTTATTCCGACCTCTTGCCAACACAAAGGAGTAGTACACTTTCGTCCATATAGTGCTTCAAATGGTACCATGCCAATACTTGTATGGTAACTATTATTGTAGGTGAATTCTACATGAGGCAAATGTTTAATCCACGATCCCTTCCATTCTAAGGCACATGCTCGTAGCATATCCTCTAGTGTTCGAATCGTACGTTCTGACTGATCATTTGTTTGTGGATGATATGCTGTACTCAAGCATAGTTGTGTACCTAAAGCTTTCATGAAGTTCTCCCAATAGTGTGAGGTGAATCGTGAATCTCGATCAGAAACTACTTCCTTCGGGATACCATGGAGGCGAATCACATGTGTAATATATAACTCAGCAAGCTGGTCTGGAGTGAAAGATAAACTTATCGGAATGAAGTGTGCTACCTTTGTCAGACGATCTATTATAACCCAGATACTATCTTTACTACCAGTCGTCTGAGGTAAGCCAGTAATGAAATCCATGGAAATGCTTTCCCATTTCCATTCAGGTATAGGGAGGGGTTGCAATAATCCTGGTGGCTTTTGGTGTGAAGCCTTTACCTGCTGGCAAGTAAAACATGAATTCACAAACTCAGCAACATCTTTCTTCATTCCCGGCCACCAAAAGTATGAATGAAGATCCTTATACATCTTCGTAATTCCTGGATGAATAGATAATCTAGAACAATGAGCTTCTCGTAAGATGTCTTTCCTTAGTTCAGGTGTGTTTGGTACACAAACTCTGTGATGATTATACAGTAAACCATTTTGTATCTGGAATCCCTCTATCTCATTCTTCTCAAGTTGTTGTTTTAAGTCTTTAAGGACTGGATCATCCTCCTGTCCTTTCTTTATTTTATCCCATATTTCTGGTTTGTATCGATGAGGAATAGTTATAGTATCAGCACTACTATCAAATGGTTTCTATTCACTTAACGTTGATAGTAAACCCCAGAAGTGGATAGCACTCACTAACCCAGGTGAATAAGTTCTTCTGCTAAGGGCATCTGCTACGACGTTTCCCTTACCAGGGTGGTAGGAGATAGTGCAATCGTAGTCTTTCAGCAACTCTAGCCACCGTCTCTATCTCATATTGAGTTCCTTCTGATCAAATAGATATTTCAAGCTTTTATGATCGGTGAAGATTTCAAAAGTAATACCATACAGGTAGTGTCTCCATATCTTTAAAGCGAAAACTACGGCAGCTAATTCAAGGTCATGTGTTGGGTAGTTCTTCTCATGTGTCCTGAGCTGTCTTGATGCATACACAACTACCTTACCATGTTGCATAAGAACCGCCCCAAGTCCTTCTTTAGATGCGTCAGTGCACTGTAAACCCTTCACTCCCGAAGGGTAGAGTAAGGATGGGTGCAGATGTTAGGCATTCTTTCAGTGTCTGAAAACTAGCTTCACATGTATCAGACCATAAGAATGGGACCTCCTTTTGAGTTAGACTAGTCATTGGCAATGCTATCCGTGAAAAGTCCTTCACGAATCTTCTATAATATCCAGCTAAACCCATAAAAGATCGTATTTCTGTGACAGTCTTCGGGTGTTCCCAACTCATCACCGCACTAACCTTTGTAGGATCAACTGATATACCTTCCCCAGAAATAACATGGCCTAAGAAAGATACTTCAGATAGCCAGAAGTCATATTTGCTATATTTATCATACAGTTTGTTCTTCCTTGGAGTTTCAAGTGCCTTCCTGAGATGATGTTCATTCAGATACTTATCCTTTGAGTAAATAAGCACATCATCAATAAAGACTACTACAAAGTGATTTAAGAACTCCTTGAATACTCTATTCATGAGATCCATGAAGGCTGCTGGGGTATTTGTTAGTCCAAAAGGCATAACTAAGAATTCATAATGCCCGTATCTAGTTCGAAAAGCTGTTTTGGGAATATCTGTATCTTTAATTTTCAACTGATGGTATTCATATCTTAAATCAATCTTGGAATACACAGTTGAACCTTGTAACTGATCAAAGAGATCATCTATTCTTGGCAGAGGATACTTGTTCTTTATTGTCCTCTTGTTTAGTTGTCTATAGTCAATGCACAACCACATCGACCCATCCTTTTTCCTAACGAATAAGACAGGTGCACCCCATGGAGAAGTACTAGGACGAATGAATCCTTTATCTAACAGTTCTTGCGATTGTACCTTTAACTCTCGTAACTCAGATGGTTCCATCCTATACGGAGGGATAGAGATAGGCTGAGTATCAGGTATGAGAGAGATTTCAAATTCAATCTCTCGCTCAGGTGGTAATACAGGTAGTTCCTCTAGAAATACATCAGCAAACTCGCACACTATAGGCACATCTTCTATCATTCTTTCTGGCCCTGATGTAGTGGATACATAAGCTAAATAACCTTGGCACCCTTGCTCTAACAACTGTTGTGCCTTCAATGTAGAGATATATTTGATATTATCATTGGATGTCTTTCCAATGAACTGGAACTCTATCGAGTTAGGAAGGTGAAATGTTACTGTATTCTGGAAACAGTCAAGACATGCATGATGCCTTTCTAACCAATCCATTCCTAGTATAAGATCAAAGTCCTCCATTTCGATTAGTAGTAGTGAAACAGGTAACTGATGTCCCGCTATCAGTATTATACAATTATCCAGGATTTCTCGGATTATAAATACTTGTCCTTCTAGTCCCTTGATCAGATAGGCCTGTTGTACTTCTACTGGTATCTTACCCAAAGTAGGTACTAACCGTCGAGCAATAAATGAATGTGAAGCACTAGAATCAAATAAGGCATGTATTGAAAAGCCATGAATAGTAACGGTACCTCGTACGACTGTGCCTGAGTGGTAGGCTTGTTCCTCAGTAATTGGATTGAGCTGGCCATTAGGAATAGGCAAGCTAGAACCCGCAACACTTTGTGGTGGTTGTTGTGTAGGAGACGCTCCTTGTGAGCCTCGACCTCTACCATGTCTTCCTCCATGTGTTGCTTCATTGCTCGAGGTGGATGTTATACTATTAATTGGGGTTGATTTAAACCCTGAAACTCTCAACTTCGGACAATCTTTCTTGATGTGGCCTTCCTGATGACAGTAAAAAACACACACGTGCTCCTGTTTGAGCTGAAGATCCAGCCACAGAGGTGCTAGATCCTGCTGCTGAGTCGCGAGGATATAGTGGAGGTATAGAGAAACCCCTTCTTCCTGATAATTCCTGACCCAAGGTCTGTGGTGAGTTTATATTGGAACCGGCTGGATGACAACGATGATCTCTACGATTATAATGTGCCTTGCTTTTGGATGGTCCACTATTAAAGTGGAAACTTCTTCTTTGGCGGTTTTCATCCCTCTCCATCTCAATACGAGAGTCCATTGCTTCATCTACGGTTGTGGCTCTAAAACCAGCAAGCTTTTCTCGTAGATCTCCCTGAATACCGCTAACAAATTTGGTAAGACACTCTTGTGGTGAAGCTTCTAGAGCTGGTGAGTACCGTAGTAGCTCAGTAAAGTGGATATGATAATCTCGTACAGTCTTAGAACCCTGATTCAGAGAAGCCAACTCTCTCCTCTTTAATTCTTCCCAATGAGAGGGACAGAAGTGAGCTCGGAACCTCTCTTCGAAGATATCTCATGGAACAGGATCTGCTAACTTCTTGGAAATTGCTCTCCGCCATCGTCTTGCATAGTCTGCTAAGGAGTAATCAGCAAAGTGCACCCAAGTATCTGCTGGTGCGTGTATTATTCTCAACATCCTACTGACGTCATCAAGCCATAATTCAGCCTCGGCAGGTGTCTCTACACCTTTGAATCGAGGAATTTTTCCCTTTCGGTAATTATCGAGTAATGTTTGGTGTCTAAGAAGGGCCTTCTCCATTGCTCCTTCAATCGGGGTAGGAGCAGACTCAGTTGAAGGATGGTAACTAGATTCTTCCTCAAAAAGATGGATAGAACCTTCAATCCTAGCATCCGCAGGCTTAGATGCCTCGGGTCTCTCAGCCTATGCATTGAGCCTCTCCTCCAATGCTTGTTGCCTTTGCCCCATGTCTTGGAGCATTGCCATCATAGCCGCTAATTGTATAGACATGTCTTGGTCTGCCATGTTCCTGGGATGAGTCAAGGTCAAAGGTCAGATCCTATATATCTTATCATGATGTACATAAGGGACAATGACTTGTGAATGGTACTGCAATCATTTATTAAGATCAAAGGATCTTAATACAACCTTAGTTTCTGAATAATGCTCATAGTTATTAATTACTAAATAAATTACTGGAGTAACCAAGCTCTGATACTAATCTGTCACGTCCCCGTTTCCCTACCCGTCGGATCCTCCCATATCCGGATCTGGTTACTCAGCAATAATTTATTCAACAATCACAACTAACATTCAGAAATATACTGCAAATAAAAATACTCGGAAGAAAGTATTTCAACACTTTTCAATTCACAAAATAAAGTTCAGATGATACACTGTCCCACTATAACCATTACATGTACATCAACTTAAAAGGAAAATATATAAAATATTACTAACTACCTTAAAGAGTAAAGCTACTGTGGCTGGCTGGATGTCTAGTATGTAAGCCGGATGAATTTTTAAAGTCCTTGCGATGGCTCACTGATACCTGTTGGGTTTTCCGTAAATCATAGGATAAAAATTAGCGAATGCTAAGTAACGAAGAAGAGAAAAGCAAACAAATTGTGTAATTTTTCAAAACTTGATATCACAAAAATTTCATTCCTTTTCATTAATTTAAGTCCTATTCCTTTCTATTCCACATCAGGGATTAGTCCAGGGGAACCCCACCATTATTGGACTCCGACGCTGTGGATGCTTCGGGATTGGAGAATGTGTTGATCTTGGTAAGCTTATACCGCCGCACGTCGCCTCAACCAATCCTCCAATACTACCCTGACAATTTCCTTTTCTTTTATTAAATAGGGTCTCAACCCTCAGCCTGGAAAAACAAATGAGCACACCGTCCTCGAGGACTTGGTTGCTTAAAACCTCAGGCTAACATGTAATCATATAACCTAGCAGCTTTAAATACATGTTATCGTGACCCAGCCGCTATTGAACCACCTGTGCCTCCACATGGCACGACCACATCTTCCGTCGTTCCAACCCGAATATATTGGATCCTGGTACCACGCGTTGTAAAACATTCAATTTGTGCGCACTTATCATAATAGGGCAACCGTGTACCCCCTAGGTAGGAAAACGCTAATACGGGTTCCTTCCGACAAACCTACAGGTTGCATGCCCGACCTGTAGTACTACTCCCATTCATCCTTATCGTGACATACAATCCTTTTCAGGATCCAACTCAAACCACATCAATTTCCATGATGTAATTCTTTTGTTAAGTCCTTGATTTGCAAAATAAACAATACTTAGTATATACTCACATATATATTATTCATAACCATATATATATTTGGATTTATGCCTAATTTAACTCCCAAACCCTAACTTTCAAAGCCACCGCATCAATTTGATGCTTAAACCTTATTTTAGTGGGAATCACAAAGCAATTCTTCATACTTTTTCAAAAATAGCCAAAATTAGGGTTCTTCGTAGCAAAGAACACAAAATCAAGAATTTCAATAATTTCGTATGAAAACCCAACAGCAAAAGGAAGGATTTCGTTACCTAATCGAGCTCTCTCTCGTGTATGCAAGGCTTTATCGAGTTTCAATTTTAGAAAGGCTATTTTAAGGCTCCTGAAAAGATCGAATTTCATTTTTCGTATCAAAACGCTAAGAACATGTTAAGAACGCGAAGAACGAACGAAGAACGCGAAGAACACGAAGATCACGAAGAACGTCAAGAACATATTTGCTCTTAAAATTTCGGCAGAGTTTCACCTTATATCGAGACATATTTCTCGGAAAATTTCGACAGAGTTTCCCCTTATATCGGGATATATTTCTCGGAAAATTTCGACAGAGTTTCCCCTTATATCGGGACATATTTCTCGGAAAATTTCGGTAGAGTTGCCCCTTATATCAGGACATATTTCAAAATAAAAACGAAAAGAGTTTCCTCTATAAAATCAATCGAGAGGAAAATAACAACGAAACTGAAAGAATATACTCAAAAACAAGAGATGAAGAACCGATAGACACCACACATCTTAGGTGAGTGAACACGTGACGAATCACAGGGTCACTGACGTGCATAGCCGCCCGCACCCAAGAAGGGTATTACACAGATTTCTCCATCAAAATAACTATAAAATCATAATGCGAAGAATAGAAATATAAACGATGGAGAATTGGTAGACACCACGCGTCTTAGATGAGTGAACGTGTGACGAATCACAGGGTCACTGACGTGCATAGCCGCCCACACATAAGTAGGGTGTTACACAGATTTCTCCTCGAACCACAACTGGAAAACGAATCGGAAAGAAAGATGAATCAAGAACAAAACTTGGAATAACAAGAGTACGAATTGAAAGCCTAGCTTACGAAGCTACTAAGAGAGGATCATACCTTTCTCCTCCTCGTTCTCCCGGCAGCGCTTCGCTAGCGCTCCTCCCTCGCCTCCCACTCCTCCTCCCAACCTCTCGACCCTAGCCCTTGGGGTGGTGGTGGTAGTGGAAGTTGTAGAGAATGAATGGATAGGGGGGGTCTATTTATAGGCCCCAGAAAACCACTAACCATGGTTAGAAAACCATGGTTTAGACCTTAACCATGGTTTAGCGGCCCATGGTTTTGGCCCATGGTTTTAGCCAAAACTTATCCCAAACTTGGAGCTTAAGATAGAACATTCTAGAGGATTCTAGATTCGCTAATGACGCTTAATTAACACTAATCGTGATTAACTTTCACTAATCGCGATATAACTTTTGCGGCTTACGCTTATCTTTTGTTAACTATTGATTAGTGTTTACTAATGATCATTAGCGGCTTTCAATCGTCATTAATTTCTTTAATCATGTTTAATTAGTATTAATGGCAGTCATTATGGATTAATGACTTCTCTTTCTTCGGAAAATCATAACAATTCGAAACGAAGTCCGATTCACACGAAACAAATTTCGTTGGTTTTCTCTTGACGATCCGGATCTTATTATATAGGATCCGAGATATTCCAAGTTCAAGGCTTTACAATATCCTATCTGCTCATCCATCCATCTGGCATAGGAGGCATCCGATACTCGCATCTGCTCTCTTTGATCACGTACGAGGTGTACTGTCAACTCAGCAATGGCATCGTCCGTGCCTCGCATCTGTTCCATCTGATTTCCGCGGACGTCTAGCACAACATGCCTAGAGTAATGAAAGGGATGGGAGGGAGGGTGCAGGAGGTTGGTCGAAGATCCGACCTCCCTCGAAGGTGGACTGGACTGATGGTCAGTAAGTGGAGAAGCCGCAAGAGTCGGCAAGAAATGAGGGGGATCCATCTTCTAGGGATAAAGAAGAGGAAGAGAAAAGACTGAAGGGAGGGTGGGTGGGAGAAAGATAGATGAAAAGATGGAGAAGATAGATGGGAAGAAGGCGGAAGGGATCTGGAAACACACAAGATGAGAAAGCAAACCCCCGATTCACCTACTCCATACTGAGCTGAAGACCGTAAGGGATCGGTCAATTATCTTGTCAATTTTATTTAGGTGATCAAGTCAGTATATCAGAGCGATTATGTGAGCTGATAGGAATCCAATATTCTCAAGCGACTATCCCGAATAAAAGGCCGGTAGTTGGTCAAGAAATCAGATATGGCTCTAGCCTAGGATGCGGGTCACTCTCTCGCTCATCCAAACCAAACAAGGAGGGGGTTACTCTCCCCAAGATAGATTTTTAAATGATGTGTCTTTTAGGTCAAGTGTGATTAGCAGTCCCGATTTTATTGTTATTCTTTTTATGTATTTTTCAAAAAGCGTCTAACAAATTTTCCGATTTCCTTTTATTCCTAAGTCAAGAAAAACAGGGGGAGGAAAGCGGAAAAGCCGATGCGCGACAAAATCAATGATGCATGCACGAGATAGAAGGCGTATCTGACTCCAACAGTCTACATGCAATTATGATTCGCGCATAAATTTAAACTACATATATGGATGCAATGCGAGAACCATCCTAAACAGAAATTTCTATTATCGTGAAGCACGAGTTTATTTGCCTAAGTCCAGACGTAATCTATAGGAACATATATTCTTATTAGGGCTGTGGACCTAAGGCTACCTGGCTGAACGAAATAAAAACCTAAGTCTAGGGGATAAAGCACAGAAATCCATGTGAAATCAAAGGAAAAGAAAAATGAGAAAAATCAAAATAGTGGTGGGGTCCCTCAAGCACACCGGTGCTCGACGAAACAGACACCGTAATCACCAAAGTTCAAGTCCAAGTCCCTGTATTATTACAAAAATAGAATATCTGCTGAAAAGAAAACTAAGCTAATCTAAACTATCTCCGCGGCTATCTCGCGGCTCTCGCACTCCTGCTTGGCTTCTTGCATCCTCCTGCAGCTCCGTAAAGAAGAGAGCCGCCTCCGACTCCCGCGGTTGCTTCGGCTTCTGAAAAAGCTGCCTCGATCCTCGGGCCCTTGCAAGAAAACATAGAGAAGTGTGTCAAGCACAATTATTATAAAAATAAACAAGATACAATGAAATAAAATGACTATATGCAAAAATGGAAATAAACACACCAAATAAAAACAAACACAAACAAAATAAAATAAAAATAAATAAAAAACAGTGAAAATAGAAAGTCACGAAAAAAGCCGTAGAAAACAAAACAGAAAAGAAAGCCGCGGAAGAAGCTGCGAAAAACAAAATCAAATAAAACAAAAACAACGACGACTACTAAGCTGTGCTCCCCGGCAACGGCGCCATTCTGATGGGCCCGGAAAATCCCACAAATCTGGATTAAGGTAAATAAGGGTCGTTGCGACCTGGATCTCACAGTAATCGGCCAATCAAGAAAATGAGGAACCACCAAAATAAGATAATCAAACAAAATCATAAGCGGTCCTTGCTAATTTTATTAACCTGGTATAACGACCAGGTCAAACTCAAGGAGCACAGGATGGCCTTGCAGCCTACGAAGTAGTCAAAGTCGAAAAACAAAGGAGAACATGTTTTTGGTGGATTTTTATGATTTTTAAATTTTTTGTGTTTTTAGTTTTTTTAAGAAAAAGTATAAACACGCACAAACCACAATTTATTTAAATACTCAAAAATGCTTCAAAAATTAAATAAAATTGCATTTGTGTTTTTATGTTTTTAACTGTTTTTGGTGAATTTTTCAGAATTTTTCAATTTTTATACGATTTTCTAAAAATTAAGAAAGAGGAAAAATAAGTGCTACTGTGCATCAAGACTTGAAAGATCAATTAAAAATAGAAAATTGATCTATAAAAGTCTGGAGGCAAGTTTTATGAAAAATATATACAAAAATTAAACTACAGAAAAAGGGTTTGTATTTTTTTGATTTTTATGGATTTTTTTAGAATTTTTAATTATTTTTAGGGTTTTTCAATTTTTAAGGGTTTTACAAATCCAAATAGCACAAAATTTAACCAGAAGCTAAAATACACTAAATCTAACTATCACTATTTTTTTTAGAATTTTTAAAGGGGTTTTTATATTTTTCTTTGATTTTCTTTTTCTAACAGTAACAAAAATGTGTATGTTTGAATTTTAAAAATAGTAAAAAGCCTAAAAAATGTCCCAAAAATTTAGGGAAATTTTTACACAGTGGCAAGAGCCACATGTCCAAATTTCACCTAATTTGGATTTAATTTGTTATTTTATTCAATAAAAACAAGGCACACAGTACACAGGGACCTAAATGTAAAGAAACATATTTCGAAGGACCAAACAGTAACTAAAACAGAAAGTTCAAGGGCCCTTATGCAAAAAGTCTGCAAAAGCACATGCAAGGCACGTGAATCAGACACAGAAGGGCATGGATGTAATTCCTATTTATAAAAGATTAATCAATAACACATAGGAATAGAGGGCTAAAAGTGCAAATATACCAAAACCTCACATGTCGATGCATGTGGCCCACATAAACAAGGACTAAAATGTAAATACAAGAAACATAGAGGTCCAAACTGCAATTTATCCTAATTAAAAACAACATACAAAAATATTTACAGGAATAAATAGCAATAACAAAAGGACAGGGGCCTAAGGGAAATTACCCCTTTATTTAAGATCGAAGGTCGAGAGGTTGCCACGTGTAGATCTGATGGCTGAGAAGCGAGGGCACCTCTTCGTCGATGATCGAACCAGATCAAACCTCAGAAGAATCGGACGGTGGCTGAAGCTCCGCAGATGAACGGTCTGGATCAAAACTGGAGCGGAGGGGACGATCGGAAGACAGCTGAAGGTCCTGGAAGAACTCATCTCCGGCAAACTTCTCCGGCTCTCTCCGTGCGCTCGGGACCTCCTCCTGAGCTGCTGAGATGCGGAGGATATCGCCTAGGCTGGTCCGCAACTGATGGGGACCTCCAATGAGGCTGGGGACCACCAGAGTGGCCCGGCGATGTCGGAGGAGCTAAGCTCATGTGCTCGAATGACTCGACCTCCAGATGGGGTCCTTTGACCTGTAAAACAACACAGAACAACTCTTGGGTCGGGGGCAAATTGCCTCGACCCGTTAGGGGGGTGGAATGGATGGTCGGATGAGTCAAAACGGAGACCTCCAGCGAGGCGACGGTGAGGGAGGTCCGATTCTTGGTTCCTGGGTGAACCAAGTTGAACGAATGGATGAAGAAGGTTGGTAGGAATCTTGTGAAGATGAGTTGGGTGTTGGATGATCGAATGGATGAACGGATCGATGGGAATCGGCCGGCGAAGGCCGTGACGCAAATGGGCGTAAGTGGAAATTAAGCTAAACTAAAGGGTATCGAGGCTACCTGATGGCTGAGGTCGACTAGGCTGAAGCTAGCGGGGCTCCTGGGGTCTTTGCCTCAAGGATTCGTCGGGATCTGAGGCTCGGTGCACCTCACGATGGTGCACGGCAAATAAGATCGCCAGATTAGTGGCCGGGGACTCCTTCTCCTCACTGCAACACTCCTATCGATAGCTGTCACTCTAGGGACGAGAGTGGAGGTCCTGGCATGGAAGGGCGAAGCCAAAGATAGCGTGAAATGTGCGGCGGAGGTGGGTCTTTATACTAGGAGGGGTCCGGCAAGAAGGAGTCGGGCAGGGTTGCTAGAAGCACGGATCCATAGGATTACCCTCAGGCGAAGATCTTAGATGATGCATCTGTAAACAGGACCCGGGGTTTAGGCGAATGGATGTTGGATCGAGTCACGAAAATTAGGCGAAGTCGGGTCAGGGCGAATGATCCGCGTCTGGTGGTCCTGGGGGGAGAGTTGACCGGGGGTCAACAATCCCCCGTGGACCAATCAGAATGCTCCATTTAATAAATATTTGAAAAATCATTTTAAATTAGTAAATGATTTTATTTCAAAAAAGATTAAACATGAAAAATGTTTATTTATTTTCAAAGTATTTTTAATGATTTTTAATTATTTTTTTTAAAAAATAAAATAAATAAATAACATATTTACATTATATTATTATATATAGGTATATACATATATGTATTTTTTATTTTTATTTTTAATTGTTTATTTTTGCACAATTATTCTATTTTTAAATTTAATTTTTTACAACATAAAATTTGGAATAAAAAGGTATTTTTATTTTATTTTTATGATTTATTTACATTAGCTAAATAAATAGGTTTATATACATATGTACATGGTATATATACAAGGTGGAAAATGATTTTTATTATTTTTATTTTTATTTTTCTGATTTTTATAAATATGTATAAATTAACAAAAACACAATTTTATTTTTATTTAGAGGAAAATAAAATTATTTATATACATAGGGTTATGTACACACATGATTGACCCTATCTCCCTCTACTTGGTTTCTTTTGCGGTCAGGCCCATGTTGAGTCCTCCCTTGGGATTAAATCGCTCAATATTTATTCTAAATATTTCCCTCTTTTTCTTTTATTTCTTTATTCTTTTATTTATGCACAAAAACATGCTAATTATTAATATTTACACAATGCATGCATGATGGTAATTTATTATTTTTACACATATCTACATGGTGTTTTGCACATGTTTTTAGCTAAAATAAAAGAATAAAGAGTGATGAATGGGTATTCATCAGCACGCCATCACTATCAATCATAAACCAAGAAATTCAGTCAGCCCTCAAAAGTAAGATGGTTGGAACCTCAAAAAAGAGAGATCAATCAATGCTCATGAAATCATCATCGAATCATCAAAATAGGTCGTATCCTCGATCCGGTGTGCGATATCTAAATCCTCAATAAAGAATCACACCTAATCATCGTGCCTCATCAAAGTCTTCAATGAGCTCCAAGCACAAATGTCAACTCAGATCCACCAAATCCATCTCAGCATCCTCAACACATGCCCGTCTTACTCCAATAATCAATGTAAGTAAAAAATCCTCGTTGCGGGCGATCTCTAAAGGCAAAGCAATCCCGTGTAATAGAAAAGATGACACGGGGGATACGAGGAGGGTGGGCAAGAAGAGGAACACAAAGGTTGGGTGAAGATGATTGAGCGCATGTGCCAATATCACGACTCAATGCAAATGAGGAGATATATGTATAAGAGAGGTAGAGTGACTCAAAGATGAAAAATGCATGACTCACGTGGACGGGACCGATAACTCAAAGAGAAAATGCAAATGGAATCCAAGTCACAATCACTACACAAAGCAAACCCCCAATTCACCTACACAACACAGTGAAGACCAAGATGTGGTCTTTTATCTTGTCGATTTTAGAGTTAGGTGATCATAGAAAGTTGTACACACTGGAATTAGGATTTGGGGTTGGGCACTAATCCTTAGTGTGTACATAGAAATAAAATGCTCAGACAATGAGGGGGTTGCTCTCCCCAAGACAAGGGATCCATTACATTTTATTTTTGGTCTAGTAGAGTTAGCAGTCCTGATTTTATTTTTGTTATCACTTTTTTGGTTATTTTTCAATGCACGTGCCTAACGAGGTTATAATTCCATTTACATCCTAGATGAGTAAAAATAGAGGGAGAAGATCGGAAAAGCCATGCAAGTCAGAAAAATGATGATGCATGCCAAGTAAGAAGACTTACAGTGCCTCCCTGCTCTCTCCATGCGGGTTGTATAATAGAATTGAAGCCTATGCTATATGCAGATGCAAGCGAAGAAATCGCCCTAGGGGAGGATACTATTATCGTGAAGAACATTACTTCAAAATTGACTAAGTCCCAAATCGTATCTATAGGTACATGTATATATATTAGGGTTTGGCCCTTAGTCTACGTCAAACAATCCTAAGCTAGGGCTCATTCACACAAAAATAATAAAAATAAATAAAATAAATAAAAAAGAAAAGCGTCAAAACCGTCGAGGCCCCCAAGGGAACAATCCCTCGGGCACTGGACCTCATGAAGTTGGAGTGTCTGAGAGTCGTGTATTATTACAATTTCTTAAGTCTCTCTCTCACATAAATATACATAACAAATAATAATGCACGAATTAGACTGTCTTCAAAATTTCTTCTCAGATTGCTTGTGATGCTCTCTCCTGCCAGCCTGGGTAAGAAGGGCTGACTCCGCCTCACTCGGGTGCACCAGATTTCCAAGGAAATCCTCCTTCGCTTAGCGGTCCCTCGCATCAAAGACAAATAAAGAAGAGTGTCAGAACAGTCACAATAATATCAATAATGCAAATAATCAAATAAATATGGACAAGAGTGAAGAATCAAAATAATAATAATAAGAAGTATCTGACGAGTCGCTAGATACGTTGTTTAATTCGGCTTCGTTGTAGCACGTGTACTTAGCGATTCGGTCAGAACCGAGAGAAGATCTCCGTGAAGAGTGTCTCGGTTTTAATTTATATCACGGGCAAGTCCGGGGTCGAACTCAGGGAGGCAAAGGAACAACTTGGGTTTAATTTGCAAATTTAAGATCTAGATATCCAAACGGTATTTTTTAGATTTTTTTTAATGCAAAAACATAGGTGAAAGGTGAATGCAAGTGAATTAAGACACTAAGAAAGCATACAACTTAGCCAAATTAATTTTAATGAGAAATTAATCCAATTTAGCCAAATTATATTTTTCCTAAAGTCCTAATCCAGTGGAGAACACAAGATATATTTTTTTGTATTTTTTAGGTTTAAAATGCAATAATGAAAAATGCACACTTTTTATGGGTTTTTTCACAATTTATCACACATACAGTAAGCAAAAATTATGAAAAATTTACTGGAGCTAAAACATGATGCAAGAAAACTACAGTAATTTTTTTGGAATTTTCTGACAAAGTATGAATTTTTTATAGATTTTTTAGTGAAGACAGAGTGGAAATGAGTAATTAATTCCTATTAAATCCACGTTACCAAATTAGTCAGAGATCAAATTATCTCAAATAGATATTTAGATGAGCAATCCAGGAGACTTGAAATTTCGTGAAAAGTATGTCTGTGGATTTAATTAAAAATCAAATACGAAAATCACTCAACAATTTATTTAAGGCACAAGACAACTCCAATTTAAATGAAATTTGGACTGTAAGTTCATCAAATATTAAGGCATCATATATATTTTTTGTAGAATTTTTAGAGCAACCGTTTGTGAGATATTAATTTATGAGCACTGAATGGGAAAAATATGCAATATTTCAGTTAACCATTTTTAGTTAATTACCCAACTACCATAAAAATACAAATAAATATCTTGATGGTAGACAATTAGCTGCTCAACACAATGCCATTTTTTGTTGAGTAAAACGATGCAAGATTGATGTCCAAATAAATAGTCAAACATAGGGTTCTTTGTGCAAAAAGAGAAAGTGGAATTACAATGCAAGTTATGAACAAGGACTGTTATGTAATTTCTGAAACATGAAATAAATAATGTGCAAATTTTACATTAAAAAAAATAAAACCACCTTTCTTCTTCCTTCTTCGTTTGTTCTTTGGAGGAGATGAAACCAACGCACGCAGGGGAAGATGGGCGGCGTCGGCGGCCGCGCCACGCCGGTGCGCGGAGGAGGCAGGCGGAGGGGAGGAAAGGGGCGGCGGCGGCCTTCGGAAGGGTCGGCGGCGGAGCCGTGGGGGAACGCAGCCGCCCGCGGTTGCTGTTGGTGGCCGGGGGCGGGCCACCCACCGCGCACGGCCGCGCGAGTGGGGACGGCGGTCGGCGCCGGCGAGTGCGCCGCTTGGTGGCGGCGGCGAGCGGCGACGCCGCTTGGATGGAGAGGAAAGGGGGAGGGGCGGCGGGCCTTGGCCTGCGGCTCCTCCTCTTCCGTTTTTTTTTTAATTTTTTTTGTTTTTTTTTTGAAATTTTGTTTTGCTGCTGTGATAAACAAAACAAAAAAACTTTTTTTTTGTTTTAATCTTTTTTTATTTTTTTTATGTTTTGATTAGACAGGGAATATGATTGATAAAAAAAAAAGAAATAGGTTGGTGGTGGAGAAGATAATGATGAACTAAAAAAACAAAATGGTAGATTATGAGTTGGTGGTGGTGATGATGATAACGGTGATGGTGATAACGGTGGTGATGGAAATGAGGGTATATGGTGTGCTAAAAAAATTCCAAAAACAAATAAAAATGAACAAACAAATTACCTACGAGTGAAGACAGTCGCCTATGGAGTGCTCTCGCGAGCACGGTCTTCGCTCAAATCGCCGGCGTGCGATGAGCTCGAGCAGCGCGCGGAGGCGGCTGCGGTGTTGGCCAAAAAACCAACGGATCACACCGGAGAGAGGGCTGTCGTCGCTCGACCGCGGTTGCGTCGCTGTCACCGATTCAACTCAGGGAACTAGGCTCTCCTCACATAAAGATGGATCAAAGGCAAAAATGAGGAGAATGACATGTATATAAAGAGAATGAGATGAGAGGTTATTAAAGTGGTGGGGTTGAATGGGAGGTTGATTTATTAATGGAGTTGAATGGGAAGTTGGGAAAAAATGGTGGAATAATGGAGTTGAATTGGTGGTTATTGTAGAGAATGGAAATTAAATAATAAATAAATAAATAACTAAAGTTGTCTACTTTAAATACAATAAAATAAAAAGAGAAGAGAAATAGTGGAGAATTTACAAAAGAAGACAAAACACCATGTACATTTTTTTTTACTTTTCTAATATGTAATTTTTTTGTCTTTTTAATAAGAGATATTTACAACGAAAAAATACAATAAAATAGTATAATTAAAATACAACACAAGTATGATTTTTTTTGTATTTTTAATAATTAAGAAAGATATAATAAAAAATGAAGAAAGTATGAATATATACATAATGTACAATGTACATCTAGGTCCCAAAACCCAACTTTTGCAAATGAGCTTCGATTTTAATGAAACCACTTCCGTTGGATAGATAATTTTCTAACTTGAACTTTAAAAAAGAGTTTGGTGAATTTGGAGTTCATACGGAGCGGGAATTTAGCTTGGAAGTTGTTCTTTACGGCTTTTTCCCATTGGGATCTAGGAGCATTTATTTCAGGTAAAATTTGTTTTGTATTTTTGTATTTTTATATACATTATTATGAACAAGTTAGAGAAAGAATTAGACAAAAAGGATTGAAATGAAATTATTAAAAATCCATAAAGTTTTGGTCTTTTTACAAGTATAAAACTCCTTTGATTTTGCGGCTTTTTTTATTGTTAATTTATTTTGTACAATCTTATATACAGTAATTAGTGTATTTTACTTACAAGAGGTATTTTGTTAGTTTATTGATTTTATTGACATTTATATGAGATTTTAATCATGGATTTTGCTAAGATTAAGATATTAAGATGATGAATCGTGGATTCATCACCCCCCTATACTTAAACTTTGCTAGTCCTCGAGCAAATAAAGAATGAATAAGTTGGGTTAACCCCTGACTGTGCAAGTGAATACAAGACTTGATCCGTTCAAGAACTCTCGGTTTTATAGATCCTAAAATTCTAAGCTGAACCAAGCTCTAGTCAAAAGGTACCCAATTCCCCTAATCATCAGACTCTCTTTGTATACATATATATAAGGATATGACTTTAAGTGTTGACCGCAGTTACAAGAGTAGAGTCACAACGTCACCCAAGGTTCCAGTCCAAGAGACTTTCCTAAGGACCCGACCCTCAACACTAGGGAATAAACCATTTCTTGCATCCAATCCACCGTCTCTTTAGTTGTCAGACTTAAAAGTGTAGATGGAAGGCCAGTTGATGGAGGGCATATGATTGTGTCATTTCTTCTCTCCCTCTCATTGGAACAAGGATCCTCTCAAGTGCCTTATTACACAACACATTTTTTTGGTGTTGATCAGTGCGTCCGTCAAGAGAAGTTGGAGCCGTCTGCACTTGTTTTCCTGGGAGTACACCGGGGTGTGCCTTTTTTGAGTACCTATCGTACCTTCTACACCCAGACTTGTAGCATTTACGATGCAGAGCCCTTTTTTGGTGCAAGCCCGACTCCTGGTCCTAATAGCGGTGGTCCAAGTGGACACTTTGAAATGGTTGGGAGCGCTCGCCTTTGGTGGAAGCTCTTTTGATAATTGACTTTGTGGAACGAGAGCTTTTCTTTGACATTTCGTTGCTTTGTAGTATTTTTGGCTAGCTCCACTGCTTTTACCAAGAGTTGGTGCACACTGATCAACATTTTTTATTTTATCACACCCTGGCACATAGGTAAATATCAAGAGATAGTACAAGAACCAAGTTCTCGTACTGGCTAAATATGCTGACACTCAGGTTTCATGAAGCCTTCATTGATTTTATCCCATCCTCGAGCATCATTAAATCAAGTCCAAACTCAAATCCCTCATGCCAGTTCCTCAAGTGAAATTACAACTCATCTCATCATAAATGCGGTCGTGTATGTGAGGTGCTGATCATATTCTTTAAGGTAGAGACTAAGCATGCAATATAGCACACACATCTTTCAAACTAGGGAAATGTGAATAATTAAGTCAAGGACCCTAATGACTAAGGCTGGTTAACTCAAAATCTCAAGACCTCATAAACTAAGTGTTCTTGAACATCACTAGTCTTGTGTGAAAGTGGATTGTGTCAGGGATTAAACCAACTTATTAGTTAGTTTTTTTTAGTTTTTATTTTTGTTTTTGTTTTTTTTTGTTGTTTTTTTTAAGTTTTAGAAAAAGTTTTTTTTCAAAAAGGGGTTTTTTGTGTTTTTTTTGACAAACAAAGGCAAAGAAGTTTTTTTTTTGAAAAAGATAGGTGAATAAGAAAAGACTTTGAAAAAGTTTTTTTTAGCAAAAGAGGATTTTTTTTGAAAAGTTTTTTTTAGCAAATAAAGAAAAAGAGTTTTTTTTACGAAAAAGTTTTTTTTACTTTTGTTTTATTTTTTTTACCCACCCCATAATTATTGTATAATATATATATATATATATAAAATACGTGAAAGTACGAGGTATGGGTAAAGTATATATGTAATATATACACGCCCCCCTATACTTAGCTTGTGCTATGTCCTCATGGCACTAGGTGACAAAAAGACATAGCTCGTACTAAGCGTAGGAAAGCTAAAATAATAAAAAGTATAGAAGTCGATCCGCCCCCCCTATACTTAGGCTCTGGACAGCCTAAGTGTAGAAGAAGAGCAAAAATGGGGCGGACGAGGTCAAGAGGAGAAATGATGAGTAAATATACACGGCGGGCATCGGTCCCCCCTATACTTAGGCTTTGGTCAGCCTAAGTATAGGACAGGAGTAAGTGTGAGAACCGATGTGATCTCGAGAATATACAAAGAAGGGAGAATATGTACAAGAGTGTTTGAATCTTCTAAGATGTTGAATCTTGATGCTGCATCTTCATGAAGAGTAATAAGGTGTATCTGCTCTGTGCTCACTCTGTATGAAGTTGATGACCTCGACTTGGACTAACTGCTCTTTGGAATCAACAAAATGCTTCAACAGTTGTCCATTCACCACATGAGATTGTGCACCATCTGTGAGATCAGCTATCTCTACACTTCCATTCTCGTGCACTTTCTTAACCACAAAGGGACCCGTCCATTTAGATTTGAGCTTCCCATGGAACATCTTCAACCTGGCATTGAACAACCATACCTTTTGTCCAGGGACAAAGTCTTTGCACCTAATGTGCTGATCATGCCATCTCTTTACTTTGTTTTTATAAATCAAACTGTTGTCATATGCCCTGTTTCGAATTTCCACGAGCTCGTTCAAGTTCAAGTCTCGACAAAGTTTCCCTAGGTGACAACTCCAATTAATCTTCTTAATTGCCCATTCAGATTTATGAATCAATTCTGCGGGCAAATGGCATGGCTTACCATAGATCATTCTAAATGGTGAAGTACCCAATGGTGTCTTGTAGGCTGTCCTATAGGCCCACAGAACTTGGTCCAAGAGCTGAGACCAGTTCTTCCTATCGGGACGAACCAATTTCTGCAAAATACTCTTCACCTCTCTGTTCGAAACCTCTGCCATGCCGTTGGACTGTAGGTGGTAAGGACTAGTAACTCTATGCTCGAATCCATAGTCCTTAGCTAAAGATCTCATATCTCGGTTCACAAAATGGCTACCCCCATCAGATATCAAAACTTTTGGCACCCCGAACCTAGCAATAATATGGTCTCTCACAAACTTACAGACAGTCTTGCTGTCTGCGGTTCGGGTTGGGATAGCCTACACCCACCTGGATAAATAATCAACCGCCAACAAAATATACTCATGTCCTTGGCTGTTGGGAAAGGGACCCATAAAATCTATGCCCCATGCATCAAAAACATCACAAATAATCATCGGTTGCATGGGCATCTCATCTCTCTGTCCAACTGTCCCTCCCATCCTTTGACAAATCGGGCACGACCGTACAAAATCAATGGCATCTCTAAACAAGGTCGGCCAATACAATCCACATTGAAGTACTTTGTGAGCGGTTCTCTTTCCCGAATGGTGTCCTCCAGCCTCAAGTGAATGACAATATGTGAGGACACTCTGGTATTCCTCCTGAGGAATACACCTTCTCCAAACACAATCCGGTCCTTCGAAGAAAAGGAAAGGATCGTCCCAGTGGTATCTCCTCGAATCCGACTTCAGTCGATCAATGCTGCTCCTAGTCCAACCATGGGGAACCTGCTTGGAGACAAGATAGTTCACCATGTTGGCATACCACGGGAGGGATTCAATAGCACAAATTGACTCATCTGGGAAGGTTTCTCTAATCCGCTCATGATCAGGAGAATCCTTAAGTTCAATCCGAGAAAGGTGATCAGCCACAACATTCTTCACTCCAGGTTTATCTTTTATCTCCAAATCAAATTCCTGGAGGAGTAAAATCCACCTAAGAAGGCGCGCCTTCGCGTCCTTCTTTTCCATTAAGTATCGAATGGCTGTGTGATCAGTATAAATTGTCACCTTAGAGCCCAAAATATATGATCTGAACTTCTTGAGGGCCCATACTACCGCGAGCATTTCCTTTTCAGTCACTGTATAATTTTTCTGTGTAGGATCTAAAACTTTGCTCACATAGTGAATCGCAAACGGAATCCCCTCTCGTCGTTGTCCTAACACAGCTCCTATAGCGAAATCTGAAGCGTCAGTCATGATCTCAAAGGGGAGAGACCAGTCAGGAGCTTGTAGGATAGGCGAGGCACAAATCTTCCTCTTCAAGAGCTCAAAGGCCTCCAGACACCTGTGATCTACAACGAACTCTATGTCTTTCCCTAAGAGCTCAGTCAGTGGGCGGGCGATCTTTGAAAAATCTTGAATGAATCTCCTATAGAATCCAACATGCCCTAAGAATGACCGCACTGACTTCACGTTGGTAGGTGGATCGAGTTTCTTGATCACCTCCACCTTGGCAGGGTCAACCTCCATTCCCCTTTTGGAGATGACATGCCCCAACACGATACCCTCCGTCACCATAAAGTGACTCTTCTCCCAAGAGAGTACCAGATTCACCTCTCTACACCTCGTGAGGACTCGGTCCAAGTGCGCTAAACATGTATCAAAAGAATCACCATGGACCGAGAAGTCATCCATGAACACTTCCAGGAAATCTCCCACCATCTCGGCAAATATGGCTATCATGCACCGCTGAAATGTGCCCGGGGCATTGCAGAGCCCGAATGGCATGCGCCTGAAAGCATAAGTGCCGAATGGACATGTGAATGTGGTCTTTTCCTGGTCCTCAGGGGCTATGGCCACCTGGTTGTAGCCTGAGTACCCGTCAAGAAAACATAAGAACTCTTTCCCTGCGAGTCTCTCCAAGATCTGATCAATAAAAGGCAAGGGAAAGTGATTTTTCTTGGTCGCAGCATTCAGGCGCCTGTACTCGACACAGACGCGCCACGACGTGGGTACCCATGTCGCGATCTCTACCCCCTCCTCGTTGGTGACCATCTGAATTCCCGATTTCTTCGGGACAACATGAAGTGGGGCCACCCACTTGGAGTCAGAAATAGGGTATATAAACCCTGCTTTGCACCATTTCTCAATTTCATTCTTCACCACTTCCCGTAGATTGGGGTTAAGTCTCCTCTGAAACTCACGGGAAGGTCTCACGTTATCCTCAGTAAAAATGTGGTGCGAGCAGAGAGCGGGGTTGATGCCCATGAGATCCGACACTGTCCAGCATATTGCTTTGCGGTTCCTCTCTAAGACTTCTAACAACCTAGACTCCTGCTCTAAAGTCAAGTCTGAGCTAATGATGACAGGATATCTCTCTTTGGGTCCAGCAAGAAAGGCGTACTTGAGTGTAGGAGGAAGTGATTTCAGTTCTGGCAATGTGGTATCATCAAGCAGATCTGGCTGAACTGAATCTGAATCTGGTTCTGTGCTGCATGAAGGTGGGCTAAGCTGAGTAGTACTCACCACCAAATCAGAAGTATCGGGAGTCGGATCGTCAAAAGTATCCAAACAATCGGCAAAAGCCACGTCCGACTCGTCATCTATGTCCCATGATTGTTCCGAAGAGGATGGAACTGACAGATCCGGATGGATCTCTAAGTCATCATGAGAATAGGTTGATGCAGCTCTAACAAGATCAGACAACACCTGGCAAACTGCATCATGCACTATATCCTCTCCAGATGAAAGGGTCTCGCTCTGTCCTGAAGGAATCTGTCCCCAAATCCCAACTGTGCTAATCAAACTGCAGTCTGCCTCTGAAGATGAGTACTCTGTGCTACTCTCTAAATCAGGTCGCTGACACTTGGTTTGCTTCATCTCAAGGTTCACTTCTCCGCCTGGAGAACGGAACTTCATCATTCCCGTACCATAATCGAAAGCTACGCCTGCGGTCCTAAGGAAGGGTCGCCCGAGAATGATCTGAGATTCTCTCCAATGATTGGGGGTCTCCATGTCTAAGACTGTGAAGTCCACCTGATAGTTCTGCCCCTCAATCGAGATAACGACCTTCTTCACTTCTCCCTTAGGTCTCTTCATTGAACGATCTGCGAATTGGAGTAAAGCTCTAGATTTGCGAAGTGGTCCCAACTCCAATTTCTGATATAAGGCTAAGGGAAGTAAGTTGATTGAAGAACCGTTATCTAAGAGTGTGCGTGCAAATGCAATGTCGTCAATACGACTCTCCACATAGTGAGCACCCATGTCTCTCTTTTTCTTTGGCAAAGTCTGATTCTTGAGACAATAGGTTGTGGCTACCGATAAGACATGTGTCTTTATATTTCGGTTATCTTTCTTCCTGCTAACCCTTCTAGGTGTGCATCTCACCTTAAGGTATTTTTTGGAAGGCAGGATGGTTAGCCACATATTCATCAAATGGCACCTTAACTGTGATGTTTTCTTTACAAAACCGTGTCATATCGGGGTCATCTTTCTGAATCTTTTTGATGCGCTTTCCTGCCGTAAGAGCACGGGGGAAAGGGATTGAAGCTAAGGAAATAGAGGATGAAGAATCTGAATCATGAACTGAAAGATCATTCTTTGCATTAACGGAAACAGAGTTCTTCATAAAAGAATCTTTTTGATGCAACATGGACTCGAAATCAAAACTATCTACTACAGGTTGTGGAATAGAAGCTGGAGTGGTATCCGCCACAACCGGAGATGCAAGGTCCTCCGTAGACTCAGAAGAATATCCATGCTGACGATGCTGCGTACGTGCTCTCCTCCTCCTCTCGGCTCCCTGAGTAGAAATCCTCGAATGATGCTGATGGGGCTCTGAGATATGATGCCTCTCCTCCTCGTCCTCTGAAGACTCCTCAGGTAGAGCTCCAGAGATGCCCCTCCTCGTGTCCCTCGCCCGGTCAGGTACGACCACGGTCCTTCCGCTCCTGAGTGACATGTGGTTAGCCTCGTCACACGAAAGAATCTCATGTTCAGATTTAGGAGATGCTGAATAGTATACCTGACCAAAGTGCTGCTGAGAACTAGAACGGTTCAAGCTATTGGGGTTAGCCTGAACTTGGGCTGGGATCGAGGTAGAGGGTGCAGTCTGCTCGTCTCGCCATCTGGACAGGCGGTTGACATCCACTCGTAAGTCCTGAACCTCATTCCTGTAGGAACGTAGCTTGTCGAGTATCTGCTGTTGAATATCCATGGGACTAGACGATGAAGGAAGTGGATAAGACTGGGAAGAAGAACGGGAAGACTGGCCCTGCTGGCCAGTGTACTGCCTCTGCTGCTGCTGCTGGGGTTGCGGGCCCTGCTGGCCCGTCTGGTAATGGCCCTATCGACCATACTGCTGGTACTGCTGCCTCTGCTGCTGGGGTGGATGGAATCCAGGGCTCTGCTGGGACGGAGGTGGTGCGGAGGTGAATGCGGTGTTGTGAAAGGTCGGGGGACGCTGATAGGTCTGTCGGTCTCCCGTACTTCCCTGCCTGGCAGGGTCTTGAGTATACCATATCCCATTCACCTCCCAAACTGGTGGAGGCTCCTCCTAGACTGTCTCTACTGCTGGAGGTGGCTGCTGGAAAGAGTGGGTGTAGGATTGGTCCTGCTCCCACGGCTGGGGTTGCCCTGACACCAACTGCTCCTGAACATGGTGAACTCGGTATACGGGAGCAGAGGGTGCAGTCACGGCAGGTATCCTTATCTTAGATACCTTCTCAGTCAACTCCTCCATCTATTTTGGAAGTTTGGAGACGCTCCGGTCTAACTCATCAATCCTCCTGTCGATCTTCTCAACTACAGTAAGCTTGTCAGCAAGAAGTCCCATGCTAGGGATCACGTCCTGAGAGAGATCGACTACAGCTGATTTTCCCCCTCCAAGTGAGAGTGAACTGGGGGATGGTGTATAGGCCCTGCTGGCCATCTGTGAGCGGCTAGTTTCAGCCATCTGCTCGAATACCCTCCAGACGGTATCCGCTCCTCGTGATGTATAGCTGCCTCCACAGGCAGCGCTCACTAAACCCTGCATCTCAGGGTTGAGACCAGTGAAGAAGGATTGGACCAAGATGTTTTCATCTAATCTATGACAAGGGCACTTTTGCAGAATGTCCTTGAATCTTTCCCAAGCATCACAGAAGGCTTCATTGGGTAATTGGGAAAAACTCGTAATTCGCGTTCTCATCATGTTAGTTCTACTCAACGGGTAGAACTTCTTTAGGAATAGGTCCTTGAACTGGGAATAAGTGGTGACGATGATTCCAAGATTCTTCACCCAGTAATCGGCTTTTCCACCCAAGGCAAATGGAAGGGCTTTGAGCCTAATATAATCCTGGCTAACATTGTTATTTTTGAGGTTAGCACAGATGAGCTCAAAGTCCCTTAGGAATGCATATGGCTCCTCAGAAGCATTCCCATCAAAATGTGGCAGCAGGTTCAGAAAGTGCGGCTTCAACTCAAAATCAACCTCGGGTTCAGCCGGACTCAAGTAGTTATGAATTTGATATTGTGCAGGGTTATAAGCCGCATCCATTGGTAGTTGGACCCCAACATTTAACTGTCCCAACTGAGCTCTCAGTAATGCTTGCTGCTGCTCAGATGCAGCTAATCGGGCAAGTATACTTCTCATCGGGTCTTCATGGTTCTCTTCTTCCTCTTCTTTCTTCTTTGGATGCATTTTACTCGTGTCTTCTATATGGCCTGAATCAGCAAGGTTTTCTTGATTAGAAGAGGATTTATGAATCACGATATTCTCACCAAGGCGATGGTCTTCCTCGGTGAGGTGGGAAGAGAGAAAGGGAATGGTTTGAGAGTAACCATCCCGAGAGTGAGTGATCCTGGACTCAAGAGGGTCATGAGTCCAGGTTGGTCCAAGTTGCGCTTGGACCTTTGAAGACATACTTTTTGAAGGGTTCAACGAGAGATTCGCAAAGTCCGAATAAATATCCCCCCAATCAGTCATCTTCGATGTCAAAAGAACCGATTAGATCACGATAGTCAATGAGGCACTAGTTCTACGATGCACGTAAATGTGCGGAGTGAACTCACACAATTCAAACGCAATTCAAACCCCCAATTTCACCAACTCAACACGTGATGGCCGTAAGAGTTCGACCGATTTATCTGGTCAATTTTAGTTGGTGAGAATACAATCTTGGAAAGATTAACGAGCTGTTAGGTGCCCGTATTTTCCTACAGACTGGCCCGGTTCTTACGACTAGTTTGACCTACTTTCAGCCAGTATAGGAGTAAGTACGGACCGTATAAATACGGCTACCCGTTCCTTGAGGACTAAGGCGTCCTCTAAACCTCCCACTCTGCTAAGGAAGTCCGGACCGTTTACCGGCTACCCGTAAATCCTCACTGAAAAGTAGCTAATCGCCTAAAATGAAAGAACCAGTAGTAAGTAAGAAATCCAGACTTGGCTCTATCCTAGGGTCGTCTCTCTCTCACTTGCAATTAAAACAAACAATGAGGGCTTTATGCACCCGAGAACAAGGGTTCTTTTTATTCCAATTAATTAGATCGACCTGCTCAATTCAGTCTCAATTTTAGAGTTAGGTTATCACTTGAAATTTATGTGAACACACAAGCACGTCTACCGTTCAGTCCCAATTTCCTTTTAACCTTAAGTTGTAAAACAAGAGGGGAATCGGAAATCAGAATGCAAACGAGAAACTATGATGCATGCTCAGAAGAAGGTATACTTACAGTGAATCCCAGCACTCTTCATGCGTTATGCAAAACTGAAGTTGTAAATATTACACTAAATGCATGCAGATCGAGGAAACCGCACCTAAACAATATACTATTAGCGGGGAAGAATTGATTGGATTTGAGCTAAGTAGTACGTGTCTATGTGCGTCTCATTATGAATCTTATAAGATATGTGAATCTTCTAAGATAAGTGTGGCCTAAATTACGATGGACACAAACAAATTTGATTCTAAACTACCGTGTGCCTAATCCTTAATTTTTGCCACTCAAGTCAAGCCCCACCCTCGCCGGAGAGTGAAACAGGCTCGACACACCACAAATAATGTCCAAGTCTTTTTACATGCGTGAGCTCTCAAACAAGAGCCGCTAGAAATGAGCAACTACCTAAATAATTACAATAATTTACAAAATTCTCTCAAAAATAAATTGCTTTATCCTCGCACTTCAGCAGTCGGCGCGCGTCGCGTCCGTCGACCTCCGATGCACTCCAAGTCCACCGGGCCCTCGCAAGGAAACAAAGATTTATGTTAGAGAGATAAATAAAAATATATACAAAAATATGAAGAGAAATAATTGCAAAAAAAATGGAATAAATACAAGTGGCTCGGGGGTCAGACTACCCGAGTAAATGGAAAACTAAATCCAAATTTTTAAATTAGTCCCTAAGCCGTTTGCCTCCCCGGCAACGGCGCCATCTGACTAGTCACTAGATACGTTGTTTAATTCGGCTTCATTGTAGCACGTGTACTTAGCGATTCGGTCAGAACCGAGAGAAGATCTCCGTGAAGAGTGTCTCGGCTTTAATTTATATCCCGGGCAAGTCCGGGGTCGAACTCAGGGAGGCAAAGGAACAACTTGAGTTTAATTTGCAAATTTAAGATCTAGATATCCAAACGGTATTTTTTAGATTTTTTTAATGCAAAAACACAGGTGAAAGGTGAATGCAAGTGAATTAAGACACTAAGAAAGCATACAACTTAGCCAAATTAATTTTAATGAGAAATTAATCCAATTTAGCCAAATTATATTTTTCCTAAAGTCCTAATCCAGTGGAGAACACAAGATATATTTTTTGTATTTTTTAGGTTTAAAATGCAATAATGAAAAATGCACACTTTTTATGGGTATTTTCGCAATTTATCACACATATAGTAAGCAAAAATTATGAAAAATTTACTGGAGCTAAAACATGATGCAAGAAAACTACAGTATTTTTTTTGGAATTTTCTGACAAAGTATGAATTTTTTATGGATTTTTTAGTGAAGACAGAGTGGAAATGAGTAATTAATTCCTATTAAATCCACGTTATCAAATTAGTCAGAGATCAAATTATCTCAAATAGATATTTAGATGAGCAATCCAGGAGACTTGAAATTTCGTGAAAAGGATGTCTGTGGATTTAATTAAAAATCAAATACGAAAATCACTCAACAATTTATTTAAGGCACAAGACAATTCCAATTTAAATGAAATTTGGACTATAAGTTCATCAAATATTAAGGCATCATATATATTTTTTGTGGAATTTTTAGAGCAACCGTTGGTGAGATATTAATTTATGAGCACTGAATGGGTAAAATATGTAATATTTCAGTTAACCATTTTTAGTTAATTACCCAGCTACCATAAAAATACAAATAAATATCTTGATGGTAGACAATTAGCTGCTCAACACAATGCCATTTTTTGTTGAGTAAAACGATGCAAGATTGATGTCCAAATAAATAGTCAAACATAGGGTTCTTTGTGCAAAAAGAGAAAGTGGAATTACAATGCAAGTTATGAACAGGGACTGTTATGTAATTTCTGAAACATGAAATAAATAATGTGCAAATTTTACATTAAAAAAAATAAAACCACCTTTCTTCTTCCTTCTTCGTTTGTTCTTTGGAGGAGATGAACCCAACGCACGCAGGGGAAGATGGGCGGCGTCGGCGGCCGTGCCACGCCGGTGCGCGGAGGAGGCAGGCGGAGGGGAGGAAAGGGGCGGCGGCGGCCTTCGGAAGGGTCGGCGGCGGAGCCGTGGGGGAACGCAGCCGCCTGCGGTTGCTGTTGGTGGCCGGGGGCGGGCCACCCACCGCGCACGGTCGCGCGAGTGGGGACGGCGGTCGGCGCCGGCGAGTGCGCCGCTTGGTGGCGGCGGCGAGCGGCGACGCCGCTTGGATGGAGAGGAAAGGGGGAGGGGCGGCGGGCCTTGGCCTGCGGCTCCTCCTCTTCCGTTTTTTTTTAATTTTTTTTGTTTTTTTTTGAAATTTTGTTTTGCTGCTGTGATAAACAAAACAAAAAAACTTTTTTTTTGTTTTAATCTTTTTTTATTTTTTTTATGTTTTGATTAGACAGGGAATATGATTGATAAAAAAAAAGAAATAGGTTGGTGGTGGAGAAGATAATGATGAACTAAAAAAACAAAATGGTAGATTATGAGTTGGTGGTGGTGATGATGATAACGGTGACGGTGATAACAGTGGTGATGGAAATGAGGGTATATGGTGTGCTAAAAAAAATTGCAAAAACAAATAAAAATGAACAAACAAATTACCTACGAGTGAAGACGGTCGCCTATGGAGTGTTCTCGCGAGCACGGTCTTCTCTCAAATCGCCGGCGTGCGATGAGCTCGAGCAGCGCGCGGAGGCGGCTGCGGTGTTGGCCAAAAAACCAACGGATCACACCGGAGAGAGGGCCGTCGTCGCTCGACCGCGGTTGCGTCGCTGTCACCGATTCAACTCAGGGAACTAGGCTCTCCTCACATAAAGATGGATCAAAGGCAAAAATGAGGAGAATGACATGTATATAAAGAGAATGGGATGAGAGGTTATTAAAGTGGTGGGGTTGAATGGGAGGTTGATTTATTAATGGAGTTGAATGGGAAGTTGGGAAAAAATGGTGGAATAATGGAGTTGAATTGGTGGTTATTGTAGAGAATGGAAATTAAATAATAAATAAATAAATAAATAAAGTTGTCTACTTTAAATACAATAAAATAAAAAGAGAAGAGAAATAGTGGAGAATTTACAAAAGAAGACAAAACACCATGTACATTTTTTTTACTTTTCTAATATGTAATTTTTTTGTCTTTCTAATAAGAGATATTTACAACGAAAAAATACAATAAAATAGTATAATTGAAATACAACACAAGTATGATTTTTTTTGTATTTTTAATAATTAAGAAAGATATAATAAAAAATGAAGAAAGTATGAATATATACATAATGTACAATGTACATCTAGGTCCCAAAACCCAACTTTTGCAAATGAGCTCCGATTTTAATGAAACCACTTCCGTTGGATAGATAATTTTCTAACTTGAACTTTAAAAGTGAGTTTGGTGAATTTGGAGTTCATACGGAGCGGGAATTTAGCTTGGAAGTTGGTCTTTACGGCTTTTTCCCATTGGGATCTAGGAGCATTTATTTAAGGTAAAATTTGTTTTGTATTTTTGTATTTTTATATACATTATTATGAACAAGTTAGAGAAAGAATTAGCCAAAAAGGAGTTGAAATGAAATTATTAAAAATCCATGAAGTTTTGGTCTATTTACAAGTATAAAACTCCTTTGATTTTGCGGCTTTTTTTATTGTTAATTTATTTTGTACAATCTTATATACAGTAATTAGTGTATTTTATTTACAAGAGGTATTTTGTTAGTTTATTGATTTTATTGACATTTATATGAGATTTTAATCATGGATTTTGCTAAGATTAAGATATTAATATGATGAATCGTGGATTCATCAGTATCCCAAACGATGTTGCTCCCCGACAACGGTGCCATTTGATGACTGGGAAAAATCAAGGGTCGTATCAATCCACAAGGCGGATCAATAATCGATGCGTTGACCGCTCAATAGATCCTAATCAATCAACAATTAACCCACAATAAAAATCAAGCAATTAAATCTAAAAAATGTGGAGTTAAAATTTATTATAACTCTACATGTAAATGTGTATAGGTGTGAGCACAGGTAGAGGTCGAATATTGGAGCAAATTGTTGGGAGTGAAAATGAATCCAAAATCATTCAGTTCTTTCTTGTCCAGGTTATTGTTTTGTGGGTTATAAATTTATATATTTTTTTATATTTTTTTAATTTTTTATATTTTTATTTGATTTTAAATTTTATAATTTTTATTTCTTTTTATAAAATTTTTATCTTTTTCTTTTTATAAAAGTAATATAGCCATATAAGGCTTTATTTATGTAATACATAGAAATATACTTATAAATGTTATTAATCATAAATAAAATTTATAAAATAAATTGTTTTTGGGTTTTAAATATTTTCTAATGTAAAATTACGAAATTACATCCCAAAATTACCAAAATTACCAAATAATAAATACTTTTGGGATTTAAAAATAATAAATACATCCCAAAATTACCAAATTAATTTTAATATGTAAATAATTATATATAGATACTTTTTAAATAGAAAAACAAAATTTTAGAATTATTGTTTAATTTTTTATATTTTTTATTGGATTTTGGATCTTTCTGATTTTTTTAATTTTTTGTTATTATTTTTAGGAGTTTTTAATTTCTGGACTCAATAAATGTCAAAATATAACACATATAATTTTTTTGGATTTTTTCAAATAGTTTTCATATTGTTTTGGTATTTTATAAATTAGATAGGGACTATTTAAGCTCCATTTTAATTTTAATAATTTGGTTAAATGCTCAAAAATGCAAAAGGGACACATGGCATGTAAGTACACTGCATGGGGCATCTAACCCTATTTTGTGGAATTTTCGGAGCTAAATAGCTATTTTTAATAATTAGATAAAAGTTACAAAAATAAAAAGGCCTGGTAGGGGCATAATTGTAAATAAAATAAAGTACATGGAGCACCATGCAATTTTCCCAACAGAATAAGCTACTTATTTAAAGTTTTGAAATTATTTTACAATTACAAAACTCGCCAGAGCTGTTATGCAATTTTTAGACGCCTCGCGTGAGACTACACGCGAGGCAGGGAAGGACCCGAGTGTAAATACAATACTATAGGGGGTCCTACGCAAAAATCCCATTTATTTTACAACTCTAATATTTATTTATAATATCGAAAAATAAATTACAAACTGCAGGGCAAAGAGTGAAAATTACCCCTGACGTACATGAGTGGACGATCTTGATGCGTTCACTTATCCATGTGCCGGTACCTGGTGGCGCGATGATGGTTCGCCGATGGACGCACAAGATTAGATATCGTGGCTGAGATCTACGGTCAAGAGGTTGCATCATCCAACGGCTGCGTTGCGATCTGGAGGAGCTCCCTTCATCTAATGGCGGAGAGGCTCGATGAAGGAAAAGGAAGAATACTCGCCTGGGCGAGGTTCCTCCAGTGATATCTCCCTCCGCCGGTGTTCTTTGCTACTCCCAAGGATCTCTCTGGCTTCCTGGAAGGTGCCTCTCGCTGCTGGAGGTCTCGGATCGGACGGAGGCACACTGGAAGTCCTCCGCGAGGTCGGGAAAGAAGATGGGTTCCAGGTGCCTCCGACGGCTCCTGATTGCATCTCCTGGTGCTTATTAGCGCACCTGACCTGCTAAAGAAGACCACTTGGCTCGAGGCGATGTTCCTCGGCCCATGAATGAAGCTGTTAGCGCGAAAATGATGGGGGCGGCGAAGCTTCCGACGAGGTGGTGGAGTTGAAGCTTTGATTCACGGAACCAAGAGGATCTGGTTGGTCTTGGGTGACTGGGAGATGAAGAAAATGGTGGGGAACGAAATGGGGTGGAAAGCGTGGTTGGAAACCGTCGGGAGCACCATGAAACGTTTGCTAGAGCTTCGCTCCGGCGAACTACGAATCGACTAAATTAGACTAAACCTAAGGGGTAATGACTACACTAATTGCGTGAATAAAAAGCTGGAAAGAAAATCTACCTAGAAATGCAAAATGTGCAGCTCTAACCTGACATGGTGGCCAAGGAGCTGAGGTCGTCGGTGATGGCGGCCTTGGGCGCACCTCCTTCCTCCGCGAGCGTCCACGACCTTCAGGGGACCTCCATCTGTCACCTCGATGCACACTAGGCCGAAGGTGGGAGCTCTAGGGCTAGGGAAATGGCCAAATTTGAGAACGGAGGAGGAGGTCTTTATTTATAAACATTGGTGTGCACCCTTATTGACTAGGAGATGGTGAAGAATCTATGCTATATACAATGTGTACATGATGTGGGCGTGTATGTACAATGTGCCAGGAACATTTCTTATAAAGGAAGCAAGTGCGATTGATGGATGGTGCACCCGGGAAAAAAGGAAGAAAACATGGGATTTGGCAGATTTGACGGGCTGGAGGCTGAGTTATTTATGAATATAATGGGGTGCCCTTATTGACCGGCCAATAATCAATGAATCTAGCGTATTTACAAGGGATACAAGCCATGGGCGTGTATCATGATTGTTTTTGGAGTAATTCCCGTGAAGGGATTGATGTTATTTGAGCGATGGATTGGTCACAAAAATTGGGAGAAAACACGAGGTTTGACAGATCTGACGTGCTGTAGAGGCTAGAGGCTGAGTTGATCGGAGGTCAACAGAGGGAGCCTTGCCAATGGTCCATATAGGCTCACTACAGGACAAAACAGCATGGTTATTAAAGAATAACTATTTAAAAATACTAAATGATTTTATTAATTTTTGGATATAAAATAAAAATATATTATTTTATGTAGTATTTTATTACGATTTTTATTTTATTTTTTGATGTATTTTATTACAAGTCAATTATTAATGGTGTATTTATTGGTATATTTACATGTATGTTGTATAATTTATTTTTATTTTATATATTTTATTTTATTATTTTATTTTCTTATTTTATATATTTATAAAGTATTTTTTGGTACATAAATATATTTTTATTTTTATTTTTATTATAGTATTTGTATACTTAAATAAATAGGTATATGAATTGTATAGGTATAGGTATAGGTATTTTGCCTATGTTTTATATACTTCTTTTTATTTTAATGTATTTTGTCGGTTTTTATTCTGGTTTGTATTTTTAATATAATATATGTAATATTCCCAACATTCTAAAAATATAAAAGCATAACGAGTAAAAGAATATATTTCCCTTTTATTTATATACATGTATACATAGGTATTTTTATCTATGTATTTTATAGACTTGTTTTATTTGAGGTTTTCTTTTTGGTTTTCTTTTAATTTCAATATGTATATGTACTATGTATATTATTTACAAAATTCTAAAAATATAAATTTGTAAAAATAATGAATAATGAATTTTTTAATCGGGTAAACTATACAATGAGGGCCAAAAACTTAACTTCCACAGATAAACTCCAAAAAATATGAAACCACTCCATTAAATAGCTCTTGAAAAGTTATATACAATTAAAGGTGAGTTTGATAGATTTTGAGTTTTTATTTACAAGATATGGGTATGTGAAGTTGAGATTTTGGCCTTTTATTTTGTGTATAAAATGTACACTGTATATTATTTTTGTGCAAACTCAATTTTATATTTTTATTTACATTATTAACTACAACTTTTATGTACAAAATATTTTTATTTGATGAATAAATAATTAGATACAAAATAGGCATCGAAAATGCATAAATAATGAAATGAATAGATGGAATTTTTATTGTATTATTGGCCCTTATCTCCCCCTGCTTGATTCTTTGTCGACCAAGCCAATTCTTGACTTGGTCTCGGGGTTAGTGTCATAAAATATCTTCAATATTTTATTCCTTTTTCTTTTCTTATCTTTATTCTATAATTTTGGGATTAAAAACATTATATTATATACAATAAATACAATAAATAATGAGTGCTTATTTACACAAATTGAGATTATCTTCATGCATTTGCTAGGATTTTTAAGGACAAAATGATAGAATAAAGAATGATGAATGGAGATTCATCACTAGCGGAGGAGGCTCGTCACGGCGGTGCTCCGGCCACGAGACTTGAGCGTTAGCTACACAGTTCCTCTCCGATGACCAAAGGTGGCCTCCGGTTGTTGTCACCAAGGCGGAGGTTTCTAGGGTAGCAGAGAAGGGTGCGGCGCGAGTTGAGATGCTGGGAGAGCAAATGAAGAGCTTTATAGCATGTCCCAGGAAGCTTGGAAGAATCAGATCGAGCGCGCGAACAAAGGTCGATCCGCGACTCCCTAGGGATCTGCGAGGATCACCGATCCACTGGAGAGACGCGAGCAGAAAATCAGATCCAAAGGGTGCAGGATCCGGTCTGGATCATTAGGAGAAAAGAACACAAAACCTGGATCTGCATGAGGGGAGGTCCAGGAGGGGTAGTTGACCGGGGTCAACATTCTTCCTAGACCAATCTGAAAATAGAAAGTCAAAAAAAATTGTAAAATCTATTTAAAAAAGCAAACAATTTTAAATCAAAAAGTGTACAAAATAAAAAATGCTTGTTATTTTACATTCTATTTTTCCATGATTTTTATTTATTTTTAGGATAAATAATTTATGGTATATACAATATAGTATACTATATACATGTATACAATACCTATGTATTTTGTACATTTACTTTTATTTTCTTATTTTTGCATAAAAACCCCAATTTTATATTTTATTTATTTACAACATAATTTTTGGAGTATAAAATCATTTTTGATTTATTTTTATTATTTATTTACAAGTATAAAATAAATAAGGAGTGATACATATAACATGTATTATGTACAAAATGAGAGGGGGTTTATTTTATTTTTATTTTTATTTTTCTAATTTTTGTTTTGCTTTTAGAAATATATACAAAGAAATAATATATCATTTTAAATTTGTTTTTGTACAAATAAATTATATACATAAAGTGGTGTGTATGTACAAGGTAGAGTGGCCCTATCTCTCTCTACTTATTTTATTTGGCGATCTGGCCCATACTGGACCCTCTCTTGGATTCAGGTCACTTAATATTTATTCTAAATATTTCCTTCTTTCTCTTTTATTCTTTATTCTTTTATTTTTGCACAAATACATGCTAATTATTAAATATTAACAAATGCACGCTTGTTGCTAATTTATTGTATTTACAACTATATACATGATGCTTTACTAAGATATTTAGCTAAAATAAAAGAATAAAGAGTGATGAATGAGTATTCATCACCTCCTATACTTTACTTTTGCTAGTCCCTTAGCAAACACTTATTTGAAAAAGAAGTGAAAAGAGAAAGGAAAAGAAAAAGATGGGGAATCAAGGTTAATTATTAAACTTATCTTCATTAAATTAAAGTATGGAGCTCAGTGAGACCTTTGGATTATTAGTTTGTCGGAATCTTATTTGGACTTAGTTTCAAAACTCAACAGCCTCTAACTTCCACCAATCTATGGTCAAGACACCTCAACAATCCAGATCAGAACAAGTCTACATACACAAACTCTAATGACCATGAATCTTTCCTTGTATTGTGTAAGTTATATGTAGCTCCCCACCTCAGAAACGACAAACTGACAACCCCCCTCAACAAGGTAACTCTATTGCCCCAGTCTGGCAACTCTTTCCTCGAGGAGCGGGGTATTCCCTTCTAAGTTCAAGTGCAACCGGCTCTAGAAGAGGAGGGAGAAGAGAATGGACCATGACCAGTGTAGCCATGTATCCCAAGGAGCTCAACCAGTGTAGCTAAGCCTCCATGCTGTAAGCTTCATTAGATGGAAACATAGCTTTGCTTTATTTGGCTATATACACTCCGGTGGGTATTTCATTTTCTATCAGACCCACCACTTTTTTGGAGTTTTTCTTTTCTTTTGCACATTTGTTTTCGATGTGCATATGTACAACATATCTACATGGTGCAACATATATACATATGGAGTTCTTCCTCCTGAGTCAGTGGACTATCCCTCTTTTGAAGCATTATTGCAACCCACAACTCATGTCTTTAGACCTCAATGCCACCAGACCAAGTTGAGACACACTTCCTTCACTAAAAGAAGATGAGAGGTTCCGCCTAGAAGTACTACCCTCGTATGCTACCCCAAGCCAAAGAAGACTACCTCCTCATGACCTCATCCATAGAGAGCTATGTGTGGGTGCTGGTGCAAGTAAAGCCTTTGTTTGTGAGAGTCATGTGTACGTTGTTAAGTGTTCTACTTAGGCTTATCAAGATGACATGTGATCATAACCTAGTGGACTCAAAGAATTAAGTCCCCAATAGACCTGAAAAGTCTTAACCCTAATCCCTCTAAGGTTCCTCTTAGAATTAGGTGGATTAAGGTCTTAACCAGGCTCTATTTTTCAATTTAATTCTAGCCTAGTTTAAATGTCAACTATGATTCAAAAAAACTGTACAAAAATATACAAAAATATTTTTATGCAAGTTTTTGAAAATGTGCAGAATTTTGAAAAATGTTTGAATGAATGAATTCATGGATGCAGAAGTTTTGCAAAATATTTACACACATTTACACAAGGGTTTTTGCAAACTTTTTGTTTTTCAAACATTTTACAAAAATTTTGTACTATATACATAATTTTGATATCAAAATATTTACAAACTCTTTACACACAAAACATTTTTACGAAAATTTGTACAAAAATAATTTTATGAATAGCTATGTATGTGCAATAAAGAATTTTATGTACAAGGAAATTTTTTAAATTTTTATGGTTTTTAAGATAAAGGATTTTAGCCACTTTATTTATTAACACACTCACACAAAGTACGAGTTATGGCTAAAGTATATACACCCCCTATACTTAGCTCGAACGATGTCCTCAGAGTAAATCAAGAGCGATGAAGAAGACATAACTCGTGCTTAGTATAGGGAAGTGAAAAGGAAAACTATATTACAACGACAAATCAAAGAATAGAATGGAAAAGAGTCTCGGTGTTTCCCCCTATACGTAGGATCAAGTAATCCTAAGTATAACAGACTGTATACAAAGGGAAATCCGAGTTGAAGAATGTACAGGGTCTACCGCCCCTATCGTTGGGGTAAAATATCCCTAAGTATAGGCAGCAAAACAGAGGTAAAAAGAATCTAAAAGGAAATCAAAAGTCTGACACCCCCTATACTTAGGGTAAAGTGCACACTAAGTATAGCATAATCAAAGATGCAAATGGGGTGTTGGACTGAAGAATGGTATGATATGGACATCTGGATCTATACGAGGCAGAAGACAGTGATAATCAGGCACGAGATGCAATAGATGTGAGTCAAAGACCACATCTCACGCAAAATAAATAGGGGAGACGTCGCCGACCAGTGGCTCATGACCTAGATATGGTTTGAGCCACTACCCGTTAACACGAAAGGTAGACTCAGATGACATCTCAGATATGTCAATGCTTCCATTGTCATGTACCTTTCAGACCAAGTATGATCCCTTCCACTTGCTCTACAACTTTCTTGGAAATAATCTAAGCCTAGCATCAAACAACCATACTCTCTGATCTGGCTCAAACTGCTTGTGGCTAATATGAGAATCATGCCGCTCCTTCACTCTCTCCTTGTATTGTAGGATGCTCGAAAAGGATGCATCTCTAAGCTCCTCCAGGGCTGCCAATTCTACCCTCCTCTGGTATCCTACACTCACTGGATCCAAAAGTATGTCTGTAACAGTCCAAAGTGACTTATGTCTAAGCTCAACAGGTAAATGGCAGGGCTTGCCATAAACGAGGCGAAAGGGAGACGTACCCAAATGTGTCTTGAAGGAAGTCTGATATGCCCACAAGACTGAGTCCAAAAGCTGTGACCAATCCTTTCAGTCAAGGCGAACGACCTTCTGCAATATAGTCTTGATCTCCCTGTTCGACACTTCAGCAAGACCATTGGTCTGAGGATGATATGGAGTGGCTACTCAATGGTCAATGATGAACTCGCTAGCAAGGGCCTTTACCTTGTCATTGATGAAATGAGACCCCTCGCCAGATATCAACACTCTAGGCACCCCAAACCGTGAAATGATATTCTTCCTCAAAAATCTGCATACAGTCCTAGCATCTGCGGTTCGGACGGGGATGGCCTCAACCCAACGACTCACATAATCAACAGCCAACAGAATGTACTCAAATCCCTGACTCTTAGGAAATGGACCCATGAAATCGATCCCCTATGCGTCAAAAACCTCACAGAAGTGAATGGGCTGCATCGACATCATATCACACTGTCCATAAGTGCCCATTCTCTGACAGTTAGTACACCTCTTCACGAATTCAACAGAATCCTTGAAGAGGGTAGGACACCATAGGCCGGATTGGAGCACTTTCTGTGTTGTTCTCCTCCTAGAGTGATGTCCCCTGCCTCAAGATTGTGGCAGTAAGTGAGGACGCTATGGTGCTCCTCTTGAGGAATGCACCGACGCCAGACGCTATCCCCTCCTTCATGATAAAGGATGGGATCCTCCCAATGGTAGAACTTGGCCTTCACGAGGAAGGTCTCAAGTCGCTGCCTCGGCCAACCTTGTGGAACTTTCTTGGCAACAAGATAGTTCATAATGTCGGCGTACCACGGGAGTGAGGCGATAGCAAGGATCGCCTCATCTGGGAAGGTTTCAGATATAGGATCAATCTGCTCAGAATCCTCAAGATGCACTAATCGGGAGAGATGATCCGCCACCACATTCTTGACTCCAGGCTTATCCTTAATCTCAATATCAAACTCCTGGAGTAGAAGGATACATCTAGTCAGTCTCGCTTTGGCATCCTTCTTTGCCATGAGGTACCTGATGGCGCTATGTTCTGTAAAGATAGTCACCTTAGATCCAATGATGTACGATCTGAACTTATCTAGGGGAAAGACTACGGCTAGCATCTCCTTCTCAATAACAGTGTAGTTCCATTGTGAGGCATCCAATGTACGGCTAGCGTAGTGAATGGCAAATGGCACTCCATCCCTCCTCTGTCCCAGCACGACCCCTACGGCAAAATCGGAGGCATCCGTCATGATCTCGAATGGGAGAGACCAATCAGGCGGCTGGAGGACAGGAGTCTCAACAACTAGACTCTTGAGAGCCTCAAATGACGCAAGACATTTATCATCCACAATGAACTCGGTGTCTTTGGTCAGCAAATCAGGCAACGATCAGGCAATCCTGCTGAAATCATGAATGAAGCGCCGGTAGAAACCGACGTGTCCCAGAAAAGACCATAACTGTCGCAAGATGGATGGTGGACTGAGTTTCCTAATGATATCCACCTTGTCCAGATCAACCTCCATACCCCTGTTGGAGATGATATGGCCAAGCACTGTTCCTTGAGTCACCATGAAGTGACTCTTCTCCCAAGATAGCACAAGATGGACCTCGATGCATCGTTTAAGGGCAAAGACTAGGCAATCAAGACAAGCATCAAACCATCGCCATAGACCAAAAAGTCGTCCATGAAGACCTCCAAGCACTCACCCACCATGTTCGAAAAGATGGACAACACACACCTTTGGAATGTCGCCGGAGTGTTACATAGACCAAAGGGCATCCGTCTGAAAGCATATGTCCCAAAGGGACAGGTGAATATGGTCTTGTCGTGGTCTTCGGGCGCAATGGCCACCTGGTTGTAACTGGAGTACCCGTCAAGAAAGTAGTAATGACTCTTCCCAACTATCCTCTCTATAATCTTATCAATAAAAGGCAGCGGGAAATGATCCTTCTTAGTGGCCTGATTCAATCGTCTGTAGTCCACACAGACCCTCCAAGAAGTGGGTACCCGGGTAGCGATCTCCTATCCAGACTCACTCACAACTGTAGTGATGCTCGTCTTCTTAGGCACCACATGCAATGGACTAACCCACTTGGAGTCGGAGATGGGGTAGATAAAATCGATGGTCCACCATTTTGAGATTTCCGTCATGACAACCTCTCGAAGGTTTGGGTTTAGTCGTCGCTGGAACTCACGCGACGGCTTGGCGTCCTCTTCGAGATTGATATGGTTTTGGAGCACATGGCCGGACTTATCCCCTGGAGATCGGCGACGCTCCATCCTATCGCCTTACGGTTCTTTTCAAGAACATCCATCAAACGGGATTCTTGCTCTCCAATCAAATCCGCTGAGATAATGAATGGGTGCATCTCATGCTCGCCCGCAAGGAACCTATACTTCAGCTACTACGACAAGGGCTTCAGCTCTTGGCAATTAGGAGCTGGCGGATCTGGCCTCTGAAAAGATTGAGTGAACGCAACCAAATTTGCATGGGAGAACTCTCGTTGAACCTTCAAATCTGGTGAAGACTGCTCTGCTGGTGTGTCTGTGCTCTGAATAGTACCAATCTCCACCCTAGTTGCTGGCTCTGTGGGAATAAGACATGGAATCATCTCATCAAACTCTACCCAATCAATATATGACTCCGAGGGATCTAAATCTGAATCAAAAGACATATCAACTTCCTCGCTATCTGAAAAGCGATCTGCTGCCTGAAATGTGTCCTCTGCCAAGAATGCACTCTCCAAGCTCTCCACTACTGGAATCTGTGCATCGGTGGAATCTGAAGGTGAGAGGATGGCTCGTGAAACTAGGTCTGACCAAGCTACTTCATCATATGTGATCACAAAATCGCACTCCTGGTGGACGTCCCGCTCTGTCTCTGTCATCTGCTCTGAATCTGTGAGCGACTCTGAACAAGCTGAATCTCACGCTCTAGTCTCATCGATCATCTCTATTTGTATACTCTCACCCTCGATGCGAAAGTATACCTTCCCACTATCATGATTGGACACTGCCTTAACTGTGGCCAAGAACGGACGTCCTAAAATGATGGGGGTATCGGTCACAGACTCAGGGATCTCCACATCCAACACAACGAAGTCCACGGGGAATTTCAGGCCCTGAATTGTGACGACCACGTCCTTCAGCAACCCCTTCGGCCTCTTGATAGATTGATCAGTAAACTGAAGGACCGTCCTGCTCTATCGAAGAGGGCTAAACTCGAATCGGTCGAGTAAGGCTGCCAGAAGTAGGTTGATAGAAGAACCACTGTCTAATAGAGTCCGATCGAACCTCTACTCATGTATGTGACATCTGACATATGGAGCTCTTGCATCTAGCCTCTTGGCTGGAAGATGGTTCTGGATGGTGAAGCATGTGGTACGAGTAAGCACATGGATCTCTAAGTGGTGGTTCCTCCTCTTCCTGCGAATAGTGGTCTTCTCTCTATGGTTCCTCTGGAAGAGGGGGATGTGTGATGAATCCACATTTCATCATCTTTATTCTATCATTTTGGCACCAAAAACCCTAGCAAATACTTGTAAATAGCCTTAAATCAAGCATCTTAGCATTCATGCATGTGCATCCAGACAGTGTATAAATTACTGTAATTAAGGCCAAAATTATAGAATAAATAAAGAAAAGGAAAAAGAATAAAATATTGTAAATATTTTATGACCCAAAACCCCCGAGACCTAGGCATCTTGATGAATAGGTCGACAAGGAATAAAGTAGGGGGAGATAAGGTCAGAAATACAGTCAAAATACCTATTCATTCTATTCATTCTTTATTCATTTTGGGACCCATTTTTGGTTCCACTTTTTATTCATCAAATAAAGAAACTTTGTACATGAAAGTTGTAGATAAATTTATAAAGAAAAATACAAAATTCATTTCACATAAAAATCATGTACAGACAAAAAGATATGGTCTGAATAAGAATCCAAAATCCCAACTTCCCAGACCCGTATCTCACAGCTGACAACTCCAAATGTAGCAAACTCACCTTTAATTGTATATAGAATAAAATAATCTATCCAATGGCGGTGGTTTCGCATTTGGCGGAGCTACGGTTTGAAAGTTGAGTTTTGGACCCCCATTGTATACTTGTACATATTAGAATATTCAATTTATTATTTATTTATTATTTTTATAATGTTATATTTTTATAATGTTGTAAATATTACTTATAATGATTATGTGTATTTAAATCAGAAGAAAAACATAAATAAAATACAAATAAAAATACTTGTATACATGCAATACATAGGTACATTACCTATATACATACCTATATAAACTACCTTTATATTTTATTTAATATACAAAATACATCAGAAAAATAAAATAAAAATATATTTGTGTACATAAAAGTATTTTATAATGTTATAAAATCATAAATAAAAATAATAAAAATAAAATACACAAAATAAAAATAAAATACTAAAATACATAGGTATTATACCTATATAGGGTTAAAAAGGTGACTTGTAAAAATATAACTCCTAAAAATAATTAAAAATCAAAATAAAATACTACATAAAATTCTAAGCATTTTTTATTTTATAACTTTTAATTAATTCGGCCATTTATTATTTTTAATTTAATTAATAAAATGTTTTTCCAGGGTTTTTCCTGGTTGGTCCACGTGGACCAACCAGGAGGCCAGGACTGTTGACCTAGGTCAACAGTCTGACCTACCCCTGTAGCCCATGTCAGGCTTGGTTTTTGAGCCATATTTTTGGTTTTTTCTAGGCCGATTCTTTCACATTTTCGTGTTGCATCCTTCTGCAACATTGCTCACCAACCATCTATCTCACTCGCCCAAGCTTAATCTTGGTCGTCGGACCCAAGATTTGCAAGATATTCCTTGGTCTTTGGACCCCTGTCACCTTGGGTCAAACCACTTAAAACCGACCTTCCTCTTTCCTTTTGATTTTCGAGTCCCCTTGGTCCACCCTTCAGCGCCATCTCCGTGCTCCTGAGCTCCGTGGAGGTGACAGCTCCACCGCCAGCCCTTCAGCCAAGGCGCGCGAAGTCGAGGGAGCCTCCATCACCTCCGCCAACCGCCGGCGTTGAGGTACTTTTTTTTCCTCTGGCTCCGGCCATCGAGGGCATCACCCCGCCTTTCTATTTAGCCCATTAGCTTCCTGTTACCCGTAGCTTTAAAAGCCCTCAAGAAATTTCGAGTTACATTCACTCCTTCGCCAAATCGATCATCCTCGCCGGAGCGCACCTCCGGCCACCCATCGTCACCTCGCCTCGCGCATCGATTAGACCCATTCCAGGTCCAGGCACTTTGCCCTGGACCTTCTAATGCTTTTTGCAGGTCCAAGTTCACTCATGGAAGCCTGGAGGCGAATCTGGAGCTTCGCCGGAGCTAGCGGAGCTCTATAGCTCCGCCGCCCTTCAGCGAGCCCCTCGGCCATCGCCGGGGCTTTTTGCCGCCACCAGTCGATAGAGAAGGACCAGGGGAAGCTTCACGGCCATTTTGGAGCCCTAACTTCGCCGGAGGACGAAGATCTGGAGCGGCGAAGTCCGCCTCGCCGGCGTTCTTCGTTGTTCTTCCTCATCGCCCCCAAGCCGTTGGATCGAGGAGCCCGCCCCAGGTCGAGCAGACGCCGTTGGATCGCGCCCCGACTTCACCGTCCGATCGTCCCCTGATGATCTAATCTCAGCCGTCCGAGCGAAGCGTCGTCGACCCGTGGATTCACGCCACGTGTATAAGTGAAGACCGATAGCCGTTGGATCCGCGCGTCGAGGGTATTTTGCATCTACACCCTCGCACCTTTTGTATTTACTTTTTAGTCTTTAAACTTTTGTCTGTAGTGTAAAAGTTTTGTAAAATTTGCACAAACGCCCCCGAACTTTGTTTATTTGCATCTAGGTCCTCAGCCACGTCACCTCACGTGGCCTGTACACGTGAGGTGTGGGCATTTTGCAGAGGAACCCTCGGGCTTTTGTGTATTTTGTTTTAGCCCTAAAACTTTCGTATCCAGTGTAATATTTTTGGGTATTTTGCAAGTAGACCCCCAGGGTTTTGAAAAATTACATTTCAGTCCTTCCCAGGCGCGTGCAAATCACGCGCCCTGGTGGGAAAATTGTGAGCGTGCCCAGGCGGTTTTTGTAATTGCTTTTTGGTATTAAAAATTGAATATTCAGTGTAAAGTTTTGTGGAAAATTGCATGTATGCCCCTGGATGTTTTATAAATTGCTTTTATACCCTTGCCAGGACTGTTTAATGTTTGGATGTTTGCTCTAATTATTTGACCTAGCATTTTAACTCCAAAAATTTCACAAAAATAGACTTAAGCATCTGGATACGTGTACTTTGACCCATCTAATTAGTTTTTTATTTTACTTTATTTTCATATTTATTAAAAATCAAAAACTTGCTATTTGTGCACTGTCTAGCTTAGAAAATACCAAAAAAATATTAAAACACTCCAAAAATTCCAAAAAAATCACCTAGTGTCTATTTTATCCTATTTTAGTGTCAGTCCAAAAATCATTAAAAATCTCAAAAGAAAAACACTAAAAATTCAAAAACACTCAAAAACTTCAAAAAAATATAGAAAATCAAAGAAAACTCCAAAAATTATAAACTCAGGTTCTGTTTATCCCTTATTTTGTCCTTTTCATTAGAAAAATAGTGTGAAAATTTTGAGCTACTGGTTGCTATTTTTAAATCTCATTTTATTCTCAGCTAGCTTTATTTGCACTGTTCTGCCTTATTTCAGTATTTAAAAATATCAAAAACACCTAGAAAAACCCCCCAAAATCACAAAAACAGTAGAAAATTATAAAAATACCAAAAACATTTTATTTCTGAATTTTTGAGTATTTTTGTGCATTTTTATAAATATTTTAGCTTGCCTTTCATAATATTGTCTTTATTCTCCAATATTGAAAAAGAAAAAAAACAAAAAAAATATATAAAATATAAAATATAAAAATCAAAAAAATTAAAAATCAAAATACAAAAATTAAAAATTAAATTAAAAAAAATAAAAACTTAAAACCCACAAAAATTTCCTTTCTTTGTTTGCTTAGTGTAGACACTCCACACATCACACACACACTTTGGCATTTTTGCTTGAACTACCCTGCTTGTTCCCTGTGTTCGAACTCTCTACATACTTGCACCTATACATCTTTTATGTAGAGTTAAAAATAAATTTTAACTCCGCATTAGTTCTAATTCATTGATCTTAGTGTGGGTTAATTGTTGACTTTAGTCCGGAGTTAGTGTGGTCACCACACCGACTAAGTTCACGCTTTGTGTTGAACTTAAGACCACCTATTTTCGGCTAAATCAAATGGCGCCGTTGCCGGGGATCAACAGCGAGTAGTTCACATTTTTGTTTGATTGTGTGATTGTTTACCATAGCATTTTCCTTCTCTTACATTTTGATATATATCTTGTTGAGCTATCTGACCACTCTTCTTTGTCTTCTTGCGAGGGACCGCGGAGCGAGGCGGATCGCCTAGGTGACCCGACGCATCCTTGGGAAGCGGAGCCGGCTGTTCTTTAGCCAAGCCGGCAGGAGAGAGCAAGGAGTGAGAGAGAGAGAGTGATTAGATTAGTTTTCATTTATTTTGTGAGAGAGTGATTCATTTGATTTGTAATAATACAGGTACACTTGGACACTTAGACATTCGGGCCTAACTTCCGGGTGTATGTTCACCCGGGGGCTCACCGCGGATTTTATCGCGTTTTCATCGCAGTCATTTTCCGGTTTTGTTTTCATTTTTCACTTTCTTTTGTGGATTGAGCTCTTAGTTCTAGGTCTGCTTGACTCGATTAGAATAGGTCCAAACACTTAATTATATTTGCATGCTCCTATAGATACGTATTTGGACTTAGACTAATTAAACAGTTAGCTAGTAGCTTCCAAATCCACGCACCGCGAGCTCACACCCGAACAAGCGCTTTCTCCTACCCCAAATGTGTTGGGCAGAGGAGGGGTGAGCCTAGACCGGACACTCGGATTAGGAGTTATTAGTTAGCTTGTGGTTCTTCACGCTAGCAGTTGCCTGTTCTAGGACGATTTCCGCTTGCATATCGCCATATAGCTTAGGTTTAAAAATTCTGCTTTGCATCCCGCATGGAGAGAGCTGGGATTCGCTGTAAGTCCTCTTACTTTGCACGCATCATCTAGGCACAAAGGTGAGATTTCCACCTTGGTGTCGACTTGCACGGCTTTTCCGACTCTATTCTCCCTCTGTTTTTGGAACAAAGTAGGATAAAGGAAAAACACAAAAACCGTTAGGCGCTTGTTTGAATTGACTCAAAAGAAGCGATAACACCAAAAAATTTTTGAAAAAGGGACTGCTAAAGAAAACTTGACCAACATAAAATCGGTAATTGGATTCATTGCTTGGGGAGAGTAACACCCTCACTTGTTTTCAGGTTGCATGGGAAGGTCTCCTTCCAAGTGAGGTGAGCGCTTCGTAAGGATTAGAGCCCAAAACCCAACTTGTGGCTGCCTTGTGTATCGCCTGGATTTCCGAAGTATTGGTGCTACTATCGTACGTAGTCGAGTAGGACTTGGTCGCCATTGGTGACTCACTATTGTGTGAGCGCCGACCTTGTCCGAAGTACCGAGCCTAGGTCACGCCTTCACGGGTGTGTCTGTCTCACCGGCTGCGTCCGAGTAGGACCTTGTACGCTCACGGGTGATTCCGTTGCGAGCGAGGTCCGAAGTATCGGTTTCTCCTATCGGCTTCCTCTCTCTTTTCTTTGGCTGAGTAGGGATCCAGGAAGGGTTAAAAGGACCTTAAAAAGCGCAAGTTACAGGTTACACAGGAGGAGGACAAGTACGGGGACACTTTCCTGGCAGTACTCTCTCTCCTATAGGCGTAGCGCTCTAAGGACTCGTGAAAAGATAAATACCTGAAAAACAAGCTAAAACTGACAAGATAAAAGCCGATCCTTCATGGCTTCACGAGTTGAGTTGGTGAACTTACCCTTGCTTTGCGTTTGATTGTTAGATTTATTAAGGTCAAGATCAAAAACACCGCACAATCGTGCACAATTTTGTTGCATTTCATTTTCTTCTTACCTTGCATTTTCCCTACTCCTCTTGAATAATCAAGATGATGGGACGGAGATCTCTTAGGCCGACCTTGTCGGCACCGCTATCTAGCACTCCTCCTTACTCATCTAGGAATGTCTCGGAGAGTCCGCTCTCCGAGCCCGAGTTTACATCCACCCTGTTCCCCCTCGACCACTCTTCCCATTCTCCTTCCCTCAGTCCAATTATGTCAGAATTCAGTGCATCGCAGAGCTCAGCTCATTCTACAGCACCTGAAATGGCCTCTTTTGCATTTTCAGAGAATCAAGCAATGGCAGACAGAGGCGAGCACCCAGATGACCACGATCACCCTCCATTCATAATCGATCAGGTGGCCATCAACAATTCCTTGCTAGCGTCCCTGGAGAATATGCAGAGGCAGATCCGAGACCAGGGCACTTTCATGGGTGACCTTATGAGAGAAATCGCACAGCTGAGAGAGAACCGACCTGGAGGTGGCGGTGGCGGAGAAGGAGGAGGACCTGATGCAGGAGGAGGCGACCCAGACGGTGAGCGACCGCCACAGACTATCATGAGGGAACTGCACAACCCAGCTTCATCCCTCACTCACCGGTGGATCAGACTCCCGCCAATCCACGGAGACTTCGAGCTTCGGCACCACACGATCCAGCTTCTTCCCAAGTTCCATGGGCTGCCGACCGAAGAGCCGCACCTCCATCTCCAAGAGTTCGAAATGATATGCAGCACTATCCACGATCGGTTGTTGACCGAGGACACTATCAGGATGATCGCCTTCCCGTTCTCATTGGTTGATCGAGCCGCATATTGGCTCAAGCATCTAGGGCGATTCGTCGATACTTGGGCAGATCTCCGGTCCGTATATTTGAAGAAATACTATCCTCTCGGCCGGACCAACGCAGCTCGAGCCATGATCAGCAACTTCGTCATGATCCCAAATGAACAGTTCCATGAAGCATGGGATCGATTCAGAGAGCTCATAGACCAGTGTCCACATCACGATATCTCCAAGCCCCACCTGGTGCAGAGTTTCTTCTGTGGGCTGACACCGGAGCTGCAGGGGCTTGTGAACGCCTCTTGCGGTGGATCATATTTCTCTAAAGGTGAAGACGATGTATGGGCCATCTACGAAGGTATGGCAGAGAACTCCACAGTGATGACCTAGGCCCGAGTCTATACGCAGCAGAAGCCCCCGCAAGGAGCAGGATCATTTCAGAGGATCGCCCGCATCGATGCCGGTCCCAGCACAACGTCGGTAGCCGCAGCACAAGCCGAGTCAGCAGCAGCCGACATGGGCATTATCAGTGAAAAGCTGGACCGCATGGAGATCCTCGAAAAGAAGCAGAACCAAGGTCTAGCCCAGATGGACCTTCTCACCAAAACAATGAGTGACCTGAAGACTCAAATTCTCTGTATTCAGGAGGCACAGGCCCATTCACAACAGCCTCCCAGGTCACAGGTTGCTTCCAGCAGCAACAATCCCAACCAGGCCTCCACCTCATACCGCCAGGTGAACCATATCCAGGCGGAGCCGGTTCCATTGTTGCAGTACCATCCAGAGCAACCGCCATCTCAGGAGACACAGATGGTGGTGTATCAGCCGGAGCAGCCACTGGCAGTTCTTCCTCCACCTTCCTTCGAGCAGGAACCGTTGATGGAAGTCAACGGGATTTGGTATGACCGATACCCTCAGCCCGCAATTCGTAGGGATCACCCCGGATTCCGTTGGGGGAATGGTGGATCCTCGTCCCAGCAGCATCCTCCTGCCCAAGGACAGCAGAACAGCCAGTCGACACAACACCAGCAGCCCCAGTATGCCCAGCCACAACAGTATCAGAGTGGTCCTCGTCCCGCCTATCAGGGACAGCAGTGGAGGCAGCGACAGCCGCCTCAGCATTCTTATGCCCAGCCTCCCCCCCAGTATCAGCAGCAACACCAGCAGCAGCAGCCCCATTTCCAGCAGGGACAGACGTCCGGTTCTCAGGGTCCAGCCTATGAGAACCCAGCCCTTGATGATCTTGCCCGCTTGCTATCTGAACAGCGAGCATCTTTCAGGCAAGAAATGGATGAGTTCCGACAGGAGATGCGGGAAATCATCAAAGGCAAGGCCTCCATACCCGCTCAGATCGAACCAAACCCTAATAATTTAAAAAGAAAATCTGAGCAGGTAGAGTCCACAGAGGATACCTCTCCTAGTGATTATTTGAGTGACATGTCTTATTCCTATTATGATGCTGATTTTGTTACTACTAGGAGCGGTAGGATGCCAGCCGGCGGCGCCTCTTCTGAGCGACAGCCAGATGCAGAATCAGGAGCGCCAGAGGAGCAGAGGAGCGGTGTTGATGCCGCTACATATGATGTTGAAGACGGTGGTGCTGATGCCACCAATGATGGAGTCCAGGACAACGGTGCTGATGCCGTTGTGATACCAGATGCAGACGGTGGTGCTGATGCCACCATTTTGGATGCTGAACCAGAGCGCGGTGCTGATGCCGCGAAGTCCGGTGCTAGTGGTGGTACTGAGGCCACCACATCCACTTTTGTTGAACCAACTGTGATGTTACCACATTTTGTATCTAGAGACTGTGGGAACAAAAACAAAAACAAAAATATGAATAAAGGAAAGGTTTCTGTTCAAATTACGGATCCATATGTGTTGAATGATGATGATTGTATGGATTCTCCATCTTCACAGGCACAGGGACCGATTCCTAGCCCTCCATCTAAGGAGGCCCCTACCATCCCCTTCCCTGAGGCACTCCGCCGAGCGAAGGGGAATAAAAAAGAAAATCCAAAAAAGAGTCAACAGGTAGAGTTCGGCAACGAAATGATTGACAGATTTCACATTCAGCTGACTCTACGAGAAGCAGTTGAGCATATCCCCTTCTTCAAGAAGAATTTGAAAGAAACAACTACTGTCAGAAGGAAGAAGAGGCACAGAGATCAAATCTATATGCTCACTCATAACACTTGCTGCGCCATTCAGAACACATTGCCAGCCAAGCGACCAGACGCAGGAGCTCCCTATGTCAGATGTGAGATTCAGGAGCAGCAGTTTGATCGTACTCTATTAGACAGCGGCTCTTCAATTAACCTCCTTCCGGCAGCCTTACTCAAGCAGTTCGAGTTTGGCCCTCTTCTTCGAAGCAGAACCGTCCTTCAGTTTGCTGATAGGTCGATTAAGAGGCCGAAGGGGTTATTGAAAGACGTGGTCGTTACCATTCAGGGCCTGAAATTCCCTGTGGACTTCGTTGTGTTGGACATGGAGATCCCTGAGTCGGTAACTGATGCCCCCATCATCCTCGGACGTCCATTCTTGGCCGCAGCCAAGGCGGTGACCGACCACGATAGCGGGAAGGTATGTTTTCGCGTAGAGGGCGAAACTATACAAATAGAGACAATCGAAGAGATCAGAGCCAGAGAGGCAGAATGCTCAGAGCAGTCCAGCGAAGCCGAGCAGATGACAGAGGAGGAGCTAGACATCCACCAGGTTTGTGATTTCGAGATGACTGATGATGAATCCAATTGGAAAGACCCCGTAGCACCGACCCTCGCCTTGCCTACAGATTCACTGTATCTCAAGCTCATGGCAGTCGAGAGCCGGGAGAGCACATCCCTGGATGAGGATATTTCTGAGGCTGACAGTGTTGTGATGAGTGGTGCTGAGGAATTTCAATCTTGCTCATCATCTTCTGATCCCTCGGATTCAGACATTGATTGGGATGACTTTGACGACTATTTACCTTGTCTGATTCCTACTGAGCCAACAACCATGACAGAGTGTGAGCCGGTGCAGTTTATCGTTGATTCAGAGGGCCGCCCTTCGTCAGCAATTCATGTAGAGCGAGAGTTCTCACATGCAGACCTGGTCGCCTTCACACAGACATATCAGAAGCCAGATCTGCCACCTCCCAGTTGTCCAGAACGAAAACCTCTGCCGCAGACAATGAAGTACAGATTCCTTGCTGGAGAGCCAGAAATGCACCCAGTCATTATCTCAGCAGATTTGACTGGAGAACAAGAATCTCGTCTGATGGAGGTTCTTGAAAGAAACCGCAAGGCAATCGGTTGGAGTATAGCTGATCTCCAAGGGCTGAGCCCAAATCTTTGCTCTCACCACATTTATCTTGAAGATAACGCTAAGCCGTCGCGTGAGTTCCAACGACGGCTGAACCCGAATCTTCGAGACGTAGTCATGAAAGAAATTTCCAAGTGGTGGAGCACCGATTTCATCTATCCCATCTCCGACTCCAAATGGGTAAGTCCGTTACATGTGGTACCCAAGAAGACGGGTATCACTACAGTTGTCAATGAGTCTGGAGAGGAGATCGCTACTAGAGTACCAACTTCTTGGAGGGTCTGTGTGGACTACAGACGATTGAATGAGGCCACCAAGAAGGATCACTTCCCGCTACCATTCATTGATCAGATTATCGAGCGGCTAGCTGGGAAGAGTCACTATTGTTTCCTTGATGGGTACTCTAGATACAATCAGGTGGCCATTGCGCCCGAAGACCAAGTGAAAACGACATTCACCTGTCCGTTTGGGACTTATGCTTTTAGACGGATGCCCTTTGGTCTATGTAACGCTCCGGCGACATTCCAAAGGTGCATGTTGTCCATCTTCTCGGACATGGTGGGTGACTGTTTAGAGGTCTTCATGGATGACTTCTCGGTCTATGGCGACGGGTTCGACGCTTGTCTTGACTGCCTAGACCGTGTGCTTAAGCGCTGCATTGAGGTCAATCTTGTCTTATCCTGGGAGAAGAGTCATTTCATGATGACTCAAGGGACGGTCCTTGGTCATATCGTCTCCAACAGGGGCATGGAGGTCGATCCGGCTAAGGTGGACATCATCAGAAAACTCAATCCGCCGTCCAATTTGCGTCAGTTACGGTCTTTTCTGGGGCATGTCGGTTTCTACCGACGGTTCATTCAGGACTTCAGTCGAATTGCCCGACCGCTTACTGACTTGCTCACCAAAGACACCGAGTTTATTGTTAATGATAAGTGTCTTGAATCATTTGAGACTCTCAAGAATATGGTTGTCTCGGCTCCTGTCCTTCAGCCACCCGATTGGTCTCTTCCATTCGAGATCATGACAGATGCTTCAGATTTTGCCGTTGGGGCTGTGCTTGGACAGAGGAGGGATGGATTACCTTTTGCCATTCACTACGCCAGCCGTACTTTGGATGCCGCGCAGCGGAATTACACTGTGACTGAGAAAGAGATGCTGGCTGTAGTCTTTGCCCTTGATAAGTATCGATCGTATATTCTCGGATCTAGAGTGACAATCTACACTGATCATACCGCCATCCTGTACTTAATGGCTAAGAAGGATGCCAAAGCATGTCTCACCAGATGGATCCTTCTACTCCAGGAATTTGATATTGAGATTAAGGATAAACCTGGAGTCAAGAATGTGGTGGCGGATCATCTCTCCAGATTGGAGAATCTCGAGGAATCTGAGCCCAGCGCACCTATCACAGAGACATTCCCAGATGAGGCGATCTTGGCTGTCACCTCACTCCCGTGGTATGCTGACTTTGTAAACTATCTTGTTGCCAAGACAGTCCCTCAGGGTTGGCCCAGGCAGAAACTTGAGACCTTCCTAGCTAAGGCCAAGTTTTACCATTGGGAGGATCCCGTCCTTTATCACGAAGGAGGGGATAGTATCTGGAGGAGGTGCATTCCTCAAGAAGAGCAGCATAGCGTCCTCACATACTGCCACAAGCTGGAGGCAGGAGGACATCATTCTGGAAAAAGGACAGCACAGAAGGTGCTTCAATCCGGCCTATGGTGGCCTACTCTCTTCAAGGATTCTGATGAGTTCGTGAAGAGATGTACTGATTGTCAGAAAATGGGAACCTGCGGACAGAGAGACATGATGCCCATGCAACCCATTCACTTCTGTGAGGTTTTTGATGCATGGGGAATTGATTTCATGGGCCCATTTCCTAAGAGTCAGGGATTCGAGCATATTTTGCTCGCTGTGGATTATGTCAGCCGATGGGTTGAGGCCATCCCCGCCCGAGCCGCAGATGCTAAAACCGTTTGCAAATTTTTGAGGAAAAATATCATTTCACGGTTCGGAGTACCTAGAGTCTTGATTTCAGACGGGGGGTCTCACTTCATCAATGACAAAGTCAGGGCCCTTGCAGACGAGTTCGGCATTGACCATCGGGTTGCCACTCCTTATCACCCTCAGACTAATGGTCTTGCCGAAGTATCGAATAGGGAGATAAAGACTATCTTGCAGAAAGTTGTCCGCCCAGACCGAAAGGATTGGTCACAGCTTTTGGATTCGGTCTTGTGGGCTTATCGGACTTCTTTCAAGAATCCATTGGGAACATCTCCCTTTCGTCTCGTCTATGGCAAGCCGTGCCATTTGCCAGTGGAGATCAAGCACAAATCTTTTTGGGCAGTTACTGAGTTGCTTTTAGATCCCGAGAGTATAGGAGACCAGAGAAGAGCAGAATTGGCAGCCCTGGAGGAATTGAGAGATACAGCCTTCTCCAACAGCCTACAGTACAAAGAGAAAGTGAAGACATGGCACGATTCGCATATCAGCCATAAACAGTTTGAGCCAGATCAGAGAGTATGGTTGTTTGATTCAAGGCTAAAGTTATTTCTAGGGAAGTTACAGAGCAAGTGGAAAGGACCGTATGTGGTCAGGAAGGTACACGACAATGGCAGCATCGACATATCCGAACCGTCATCTTCTTCTACCTTCCGCGTCAATGGTCAACGCTTGAAGCTATATCTTGATCATGATCCGCCGACCATTGACGTTGCCCCCATACTTCTGGTATGAGATGTGTCCTTTGACTTCCATCATCTGCATCTCATACATGGTGATCAATTCCATCTTTCGCTGTACAGATCCATCTGTTTATATCACTTCGTTGTCTGTCGATTTATTTTCTTCTTTTCTTCTTTTCCTTTTCTATTCTCTTTATCTATCAAAAAGGTGCCGTCCTTGTAGACAGCTTTCCATACTTAGGACGTACTTTGTCCTAAGTATAGGGGGGTTGGCACCCCGAGTTTTTCTATTCTTTTCGATCCTCTCCATTGTCTCCTCTTCTTGTCTATACTTAGGGATATCTTACCCTATGTATAGGGGGAGACAATCTGAGTACGATCTGTTCATTCCCACCCTTGACCCTCCCTGCTTTGTGTACAGTCTGCTATACTTAGGATTATTTGATCCTAAGTATAGGGGGGACGGTCAACTTCTCATTGATTCATTCATTCTTTAGATTTTCCTATACTTAGTACGAGTTATGTCTTCTCTTTTCTCTCCGATCTATGAGGACATAGCTCAAGCTAAGTATAGGGGGGTCGTATATACTACGTATATACTTTAGCCATAACTCGTACTTTCGTATTTTCTTAATAATATGGCTAAAAATTCTTTAAAATTCATTAAAAATCCTTAATAAAAAGATGTGGTTATTCCTCAAATTCTTTTTGTATTTACTGATTAATAAATAAGGTGAAAATGTTTTTTTGCAAAATGTTTGAAAAATAGTTTGAAAATCTTTGTGAACATCTATTGAAAACTATTTTGAAAATATTTTGTTTCATGTTTTCAGCCTGTGTAAAAATGTGTGGAGTGTAAAATTTCTTTTCTTTGTGTGAAATAAAATGTTTGAAAAATGATTTGCAAATGGTTTGAAAAATGGTTGCAAAAATGATTTGAAAAACCTATATATACTGTTTTGAAAGCCTTTGCAAAATGATTTTCAAATGTGTGTAAAATGTTTGTAAAAACTATTTTGGACTATAGTTTCAAAAATTGTGTGAAAATCTTGTGTCAAATAAGTTTGAGGAATATTCACATCACACCAAAATCCACTATATAAATATATGTATAAAATTTACCACTTACCCTGTAAATTCTTAAAATCCACTTCTTGTATATATAAGAAGCACTCCCGTGTACATATTTTAACCTAGTTTTCAGCCAAAAACTTTTTGTTATCAAAAATCCCAAAAACATTTGCAAAATTAAAATCCAAAAACATCTGAAAAATTTCTTTGAAAAATACAAAAAAAATTGCATTTGCATCTGCATGCATCATCTTTTCAAAAATCCATAAAAAGTTCAAAATCTTTGAAATTGCATCACAAAAAAAAATATTTTCTGCATTGCATTGCATAGCATTCGCATTTTTCGGATTGAGTTTGATAGTTGAACAAGTCTAAGTAAAATCCGAAGATTGGAGCTTGATTGGACCTTAAAATCTACCTAATAACAGGAACCTTATAGGAACTGGGTTTGAGGTACTTCAGGTCTAGTTGACTTAATTCTTTGAGGATCACGGGACTTGGTTCAATGGATTCTTGACTGCCTAAGTAGAGTATTTCGAAGCACACGCACGACTCTTGTTGATAATGACCTAACTTGGACACCTGCACCTTTCACATGGCTCAACTCAGTGGAGTGGTGAGGGGATTGGATTTGCCGGTATGAGACGCACACAAGTGGAAACATTTGTCCTCCTCTAGGGAGGGAAGTGCACCCCAACCCGTCCAGTGATTAGGAAGTCTAAAGACAGGAGGCAGTGGGTTGCGATAAAGCTTCAAAAGAGGGATAGTCTACTGGCTCAAGAGGAAAAACTCCTTATGTAAATGCTGCTGTATATAGTATTCAAAAAAAAATGTGTGTTCATGCATGTACAAAAAATAAAAAGCCTGCAAGTATGTACAAAGTCAATAAGCAAGCTTGAGTTCCAAAGTCAAATATGTGAGCCTGCAGCAGCATGACTTGACTACACTGGTCTTGCATCCAAGGATAGGTAGCTACACTGGCTACCGTCCATTCTTCTCTTCACCCCCTCCTCTTGAGCTGGTTGCCACTTGAACTTAGAAGGGAATACCCCGCTCCTCGAGGATGGAGTTGCTGGATTGGGGAATCATTGGGTTGTTGTACTGGAGAAGTCAGTCTCTTTGTCATTCTAGTTGGGGAGAGTCACCATCACTTACACTGTACAAGTCAGATTCATAGTCGTAAGAGTTTGCGTATGAGTTGAAGTATTTCTGACCTGGCTATTGAGGAGACTTGGACAGAGTTTTGCGATTCTTAAGGACTGTTGGACTTCAAACACTGTTCTCACTAAGGTTCCGCCCTCACTAAAATTCCAAAGGTCCGACTTAAGCTCCAAACTTTGATTTTGCGAAGACAAGTTTGATCAGCAAATTAAATCCAAGTTCTTCTTTTTCTTTTCTTTGTTTTTCTTTTTGCACTTATTGCATAAGTGTTTGCTAGGGACTAGCAAAGGTAAAGTATAGGGGGATGATGAATCCACATTTCATCATCTTTATTCTATCATTTTGGCACCAAAAACCCTAGCAAATACTTGTAAATAGCCTTAAATCAAGCATCTTAGCATTCATGCATGTGCATCCAGACAGTGTATAAATTACTGTAATTAAGGCCAAAATTATAGAATAAATAAAGAAAAGGAAAAAGAATAAAATATTGTAAATATTTTATGACCCAAAACCCCCGAGACCTAGGCATCTTGATGAATAGGTCGACAAGGAATAAAGTAGGGGGAGATAAGGTCAGAAATACAGTCAAAATACCTATTCATTCTATTCATTCTTTATTCATTTTGGGACCCATTTTTGGTTCCACTTTTTATTCATCAAATAAAGAAACTTTGTACATGAAAGTTGTAGATAAATTTATAAAGAAAAATACAAAATTCATTTCACATAAAAATCATGTACAGACAAAAAGATATGGTCTGAATAAGAATCCAAAATCCCAACTTCCCAGACCCGTATCTCACAACTGACAACTCCAAATGTAGCAAACTCACCTTTAATTGTATATAGAATAAAATAATCTATCCAATGGCGGTGGTTTCGCATTTGGTGGAGCTACGGTTTGAAAGTTGAGTTTTGGACCCCCATTGTATACTTGTACATATTAGAATATTCAATTTATTATTTATTTATTATTTTTATAATGTTATATTTTTATAATGTTGTAAATATTACTTATAATGATTATGTGTATTTAAATCAGAAGAAAAACATAAATAAAATACAAATAAAAATACTTGTATACATGCAATACATAGGTACATTACCTATATACATACCTATATAAACTACCTTTATATTTTATTTAATATACAAAATACATCAGAAAAATAAAATAAAAATATATTTGTGTACATAAAAGTATTTTATAATGTTATAAAATCATAAATAAAAATAATAAAAATAAAATACACAAAATAAAAATAAAATACTAAAATACATAGGTATTATACCTATATAGGGTTAAAAAGGTGACTTGTAAAAATATAACTCCTAAAAATAATTAAAAATCAAAATAAAATACTACATAAAATTCTAAGCATTTTTTATTTTATAACTTTTAATTAATTCAGCCATTTATTATTTTTAATTTAATTAATAAAATGTTTTTCCAGGGTTTTTCCTGGTTGGTCCACGTGGACCAACCAGGAGGCCAGGACTGTTGACCTAGGTCAACAGTCTGACCTACCCCTGTAGCCCATGTCAGGCTTGGTTTTTGAGCCATATTTTTGGTTTTTTCTAGGCCGGTTCTTTCACATTTTCGTGTTGCATCCTTCTGCAACATTGCTCACCAACCATCTATCTCACTCGCCCAAGCTTAATCTTGGTCGTCGGACCCAAGATTTGCAAGATATTCCTTGGTCTTTGGACCCCTGTCACCTTGGGTCAAACCACTTAAAACCGACCTTCCTCTTTCCTTTTGATTTTCGAGTCCCCTTGGTCCACCCTTCAGCGCCATCTCCGTGCTCCTGAGCTCCGTGGAGGTGACAGCTCCACCGCCAGCCCTTCAGCCAAGGCGCGCGAAGTCGAGGGAGCCTCCATCACCTCCGCCAACCGCCGGCGTTGAGGTACTTTTTTTTCCTCTGGCTCCGGCCATCGAGGGCATCACCCCGCCTTTCTATTTAGCCCATTAGCTTCCTGTTACCCGTAGCTTTAAAAGCCCTCAAGAAATTTCGAGTTACATTCACTCCTTCGCCAAATCGATCATCCTCGCCGGAGCGCACCTCCGGCCACCCATCGTCACCTCGCCTCGCGCATCGATTAGACCCATTCCAGGTCCAGGCACTTTGCCCTGGACCTTCTAATGCTTTTTGCAGGTCCAAGTTCACTCATGGAAGCCTGGAGGCGAATCTGGAGCTTCGCCGGAGCTAGCGGAGCTCTATAGCTCCGCCGCCCTTCAGCGAGCCCCTCGGCCATCGCCGGGGCTTTTTGCCGCCACCAGTCGATAGAGAAGGACCAGGGGAAGCTTCACGGCCATTTTGGAGCCCTAACTTCGCCGGAGGACGAAGATCTGGAGCGGCGAAGTCCGCCTCGCCGGCGTTCTTCGCTGTTCTTCCTCATCGCCCCCAAGCCATTGGATCGAGGAGCCCGCCCCAGGTCGAGCAGACGCCGTTGGATCGCGCCCCGACTTCACCGTCCGATCGTCCCCTGATGATCTAATCTCAGCCGTCCGAGCGAAGCGTCGTCGACCCGTGGATTCACGCCACGTGTATAAGTGAAGACCGATAGCCGTTGGATCCGCGCGTCGAGGGTATTTTGCATCTACACCCTCGCACCTTTTGTATTTACTTTTTAGTCTTTAAACTTTTGTCTATAGTGTAAAAGTTTTGTAAAATTTGCACAAATGCCCCCGAACTTTGTTTATTTGCATCTAGGTCCTCAGCCACGTCACCTCACGTGGCCTGTACACGTGAGGTGTGGGCATTTTGCAGAGGAACCCTCGGGCTTTTGTGTATTTTGTTTTAGCCCTAAAACTTTCGTATCCAGTGTAATATTTTTGGGTATTTTGCAAGTAGACCCCCAGGGTTTCGAAAAATTACATTTCAGTCCTTCCCAGGCGCGTGCAAATCACGCGCCCTGGAGGGAAAATTGTGAGCGTGCCCAGGCGGTTTTTGTAATTGCTTTTTGGTATTAAAAATTGAATATTCAGTGTAAAGTTTTGTGGAAAATTGCATGTATGCCCCTGGATGTTTTATAAATTGCTTTTATACCCTTGCCAGGACTGTTTAATGTTTGGATGTTTGCTCTAATTATTTGACCTAGCATTTTAACTCCAAAAATTTCACAAAAATAGACTTAAGCATCTGGATACGTGTACTTTGACGCCATCTAATTAGTTTTTGATTTTACTTTATTTTCATATTTATTAAAAATCAAAAACTTGCTATTTGTGCACTGTCTAGCTTAGAAAATACCAAAAAAATATTAAAACACTCCAAAAATTCCAAAAAAATCACCTAGTGTCTATTTTATCCTATTTTAGTGTCAGTCCAAAAATCATTAAAAATCTCAAAAGAAAAACACTAAAAATTCAAAAACACTCAAAAACTTCAAAAAAATATAGAAAATCAAAGAAAACTCCAAAAATTATAAACTCAGGTTCTGTTTATCCCTTATTTTGTCCTTTTCATTAGAAAAATAGTGTGAAAATTTTGAGCTACTGGTTGCTATTTTTAAATCTCATTTTATTCTCAGCTAGCTTTATTTGCACTGTTCTGCCTTATTTCAGTATTTAAAAATATCAAAAACACCTAGAAAAACCCCCAAAAATCACAAAAACAGTAGAAAATTATAAAAATACCAAAAACATTTTATTTCTGAATTTTTGAGTATTTTTGTGCATTTTTATAAATATTTTAGCTTGCCTTTCATAATATTGTCTTTATTCTCCAATATTGAAAAAGAAAAAAAACAAAAAAAAATATATAAAATATAAAATATAAAAATCAAAAAAATTAAAAATCAAAATACAAAAATTAAAAATTAAATTAAAAAAAATAAAAACTTAAAACCCACAAAAATTTCCTTTCTTTGTTTGCTTAGTGTAGACACTCCACACATCACACACACACTTCGGCATTTTTGCTTGAACTACCCTGCTTGTTCCCTGTGTTCGAACTCTCTACATACTTGCACCTATACATCTTTTATGTAGAGTTAAAAATAAATTTTAACTCTGCATTAGTTCTAATTCATTGATCTTAGTGTGGGTTAATTGTTGACTTTAGTCCGGAGTTAGTGTGGTCACCACACCGACTAAGTTCACGCTTTGTGTTGAACTTAAGACCACCTATTTTCGGATAAATCAATGTGCTCCAAGGCCTCATGTAGAGTCAGCTGTATCTGAAAACTTTCTATCATCTGCTGGTTGAACTCTAGCTGCTGGGATTTTTTTTGGATTTCTTTTTTGGTCCCCTTAGCCAAGTGGAGTGCTTGAGGGAAGGGGATGGCTGGGCCCTCCTCAGATGGAGGGCTAGGATCAGGTCCCTATTGTTGTGACAAAGTAGAATCCATACAAACATCTCCATGCATCACATATGGACTCACAAATGAAGAACCCTTTCCTTTATTACATTTTCCAGAATAGTCCTAAGATACAAGAACAGAAGGAAATGCAACACTAATAGAATGGGTGGACTCGGTACCACCCGCGGCATATGGACTCGTGGCATCAGCATTGCACTCTGGCTCAGCATCATCTCTGGTGGCATCAGCACCACCTCCTACCTTTAGTGAAGTGACGGACTCAGTACCGTCAGCTGGATCAACATCCTTGGTGGTGTCAGCACCACCGTCATCAACATCATCCTGAGCGGCATCAACACCGCTCTCCTCCTCATCCGACGCTCCTGAGTCTGCATGTAATCGTTGATCAGACGAGGCCCCGCCTGCTGGCATCCTACTGCTCCTAAGTGTAACAAAGTCAGCATCAAAAGTGTGTGCAGAAATATCACCAAGTAAATCACTAGGAGTGGTAACCTCTGTAAACTCTACCTGCTTAGATTTTCTCTTAAGGTTGTTCGGGTTCGGCTTAATCTTGGCAGGTATGGCGGCCTTGATCTTCATTATCTCCCTCATCTCCTGACAGAACTCGTCCATCTCCTGCCTGAATGTAGCCTGCTGCTCAGAGATAAGGCAGGATAGATCATCTAAAGCTAGGTTCTCATAGGCGAGCCCACGAGAACCAGATGGGTGGCCTCTCTGAAAGTGAGGTTGTTGCTGCTGAGGCTGAGGGGGATATTGGGGATAAAATTGCTGAGGCTGCTGCTGCTGCCTCCACGATTGTCCCTGCTGATAGGGACGAGGACCCTGCTGCTAGTAAGGTGGATGTGGCTGTGGCTGTGGGAACTGGAGATGCTGGTGCTGCTGGCTGAACTGGCCACCCTGAACTGGAGGTTGCTGTTGGGAAGAGGCACCTCTGGTTGACCAATGAAATCTGAGATGGTCTCGTTGGATCCCAGGCTGAGGTCGGTCATACCAAATCCCGTTGACTTCTATCAACGGCTCCTGCTCGTAGGTGGGTGGGGGTGGAATTGCTAGGGGCTGATCTGGCTGGTAGACCACCATCTGAGTGTCTGGATATTGTGGTGGCTGGACATACTGCTGCTGCTGTTGGAACTGCTCCGCCTGAATATGATGCACCTATCGGTAGTGGCCGGAGGGCGAGGTCGAGCTGCTGCTGCTGGTGGGATCTGCCCATGACCTGAGACGGGGTTGAGGAGCCATCTGTGCCTCCTGGAGACACATGATCCGGGTCTTCAGGTTACTCAGCGTCTGTGCCATCTGATCTATCTGAGACATGACCTCGCACTGCTTCTTCTCAATAAGCTCGATGCGGTCCAACTTCTCGATGATAATCCCCATATCAGCGGTCGTCGACTCTACCTGTGCTACGGCTGATGATGATGTAGATGGACCGGCATCGACCCGTAGTATCCTCTGATAGGACACGACGTGTGGTGTGGGCTTCCCTTGTGCATACAGTCGGGTCTGGGATATCACCGTATAGTTCTCTGCCATCTCCTCATAGATGGCCCAGACCTGATTCTCATCCTTGGCAAAGTATGAGCCCCCACATGATGCATTAACTAGCCCGTACAACTCCGGTGTAAGCCCGCAGAAGAAATTCTGGACAAGGTTGGGCTTGGATATATCATGATGAGGACATCGGTCTGTGAGCTCCCTGAACCTGTCCCATGCCTCATGAAATTGCTCGTTGGGGAGCATGGAAAGGTTGTTTATCAGGGCCTTGACTGCATTCGTCCAGCCGAGTGGATAGTACTTGTTCAAGTACTCATTCTAGAGCTGTTCCCATGATGTGACATATCTCCCTAGGTGCTTTAGCCAGTTGGCTGCTCTGTTTACAAGGGAGAATGGAAAGGCCATCATCCTGATGGTATCCTCGTCCACGAGTCGATCGTGGACCGTGCTGCAGATCATCTCGAATTCTTGGAGATGAAGTGTGGCTCCTCGATGGCGAGTCCGTGGAATCGGGGTACAAGGTGGATGGTCTAAGGAGGGAGCTTGAAATCTCCCAAAATGATTGGCAGTTGTATCCATCTGTGGGTCAGAGTTGCACCGGGGTTGTGCAATTCCCTCATCGGTCGAGCAGGCTGCTGGATGTGATGGCTCCTCAGGCTCTCCTTCCTCAGGGTTGTCTCCTCCTCCACCGGCTCTGCGCTGCTCTCTGTCGGCTCTCATCTTCTCCATCTCTCGATGCATGTCTACCATAAAAGCCCCCCGGTCCCTGATCTGATTTTGCTTGGTCTCTAGGGAGGCTAACAGGGTGTTGTTAATGACACCCTGATCAAGAACGTAAGTCTAATTCCTGCTGGGTCCATCAGTGCGCTCCTCACTGCTGGCCATGGTCTCTGCAAAAGCAAAAGACCCAAACTCAGGTGCCGATAAATCATCAATTGTCTGCTGTGGTCTTTGTTCGGGCACCTCAGGACTGGTAGAAGGGTGGTCGAGGAGGAACAGGGCGGAGTCAAACTCGGGTTCGGAGAGCGGGTCTCGGCTCTCGTGAACCAATTTAGATGAGCGGACCGGAGTGCTCGAAAGCGGTGCAGCCAAAGGCTGCCTAAGGGACCTCCGGCTCGTCATCTTAATTGGCATGTAAAGGCGGATGAGATCTGGAAAAACAGTCAAGCAAACCCCCAATTCGCCTACTCACGCAGAGTTGATGACTGGAAAGGTTCAGTCTTTTATCTTGTCAATTTTATTAGGTGATCAGACAGTCTTTCAAAGCGATTAAGCGAGCTGTTGGGAATCCAATACTCACAGGAGACTGTCCGGATCCCAAGGCTAGATCTTTCCCAACCAATACAAGTCACGGACCGTTTACCGGCTACCTGATCGACTCGCTCTGTTAAGGATATCGCGACCTGCTTTACCGGAAATCGAAGCGATCCTCACTGGAGAACGGCTAACCCAAAATCAATAGTCTGAGGAGAGGTCGAATGTGGCTCTAGCCGGGTCACTCTCTCGATCATCCAAATAATACAATGAGGGGATTACTCTCCCTAGACAAATTTTTAAGTGAGGTGTCTTTTAGGGTCAAGTGTGTCTTAGGAGTCCCAATTTTATAGTTGTTCTTTTTTTAGGTATTTTTCAAAGCAAATAATCCTAATAAATTTTTTGATTCTCCTAGTTATTTTAAGTCCAAAAATAGGGGGAGAATTCGAAAAAGCTGATGTGCGATCAAACACTATGATGCATGCAGAGTAAGAAATGCATACCTGACTCCAGCTCTCTACATGCAGAGTGATCCGCTAATAAAATAAAAGACTGAAATAAACCTATCTATATGATGCAAGAAGAAATCGGTCTTAGACAAATAATTTCTACTCGAATAGAATAGTATCTAACGGGTTAATAAGAGGGGTCGGGGTCCGATCTCTGATGCCGATTGGTGTCCGCCACAACGGATCCTGCCAGCGCTATATACGACCTCTAGCGACACATGACCCATCAGGTGACCGAGTTAACTTTTTCTTTGTGATTTAATTAATAAGGTCCAATTAACGATCTATAGGAATATGTAAGCAATTAGGGTTGGCCTTAAGTAATTACGTCACAATCAAGCAAAAATCCTAAGTCAAAGGGCTAAAAACTTAGAAAATCAAAAATAAAAGAAAAAGCGATCAAAAACAAAACTAGCAAAAATCCATGGTGAGTTCCCCCAATCACACCGGTGCTCGACGAAACAGACCCCGAAATCACATCAAGTCTGAGTCCTGAGTCTGTCCTGTATTATTACAACAATAATAGCTGAAATTAAACTAAGTCCAAACTAAGCTACAAATCCCAAGGTTCCACTCCACCTCTCCTCCGCTCTCTTGCAGCTCGAAGCAGAAATGAGCCGCCTCCAAGTCATGCGAGTGCCTCGGCTCTCCGAAGATCGTCGCCCTCCCTCGGCGGGCCCTCGCAAGAAAGGCAGAACAGAAAATGGCAGTCCACAATTATTAAAAATAAAAATGGAAAAGAAAATAAAATAAAAGGAAAAAAATGTAAAATAAAAACAAATGAAATAAAATAAAAAGAAATAAAACAACAATAAAAACAAAAATAAAAATAAAAAGAAATCAAAGAAAATATAAAAAGAAGAAAAATAAAAAGAAAGGCAAAAAAGGGGAAAACCGACTACTAAGCTGTGCTCCCCGGCAACGGCGCCATTCCGATGATACGCTTTTGCTATCCGGGTTAAGGAATAATTATGGTCGTTACGACCCGAACCGCGGAGCGAAGTCAAAAGAAAAAGAAGACCACCAATAAATAAATCAAGCAATCAATCAAAACAAGCGGTCTCGCTAATTTATTTTACATGGTATAGCTACCAGGGTCGAATAAAAGGAGCACGTAATAGAAAAGCTACGAAGTAGTCAGGAATCCAAGAAAAGAAAAGAAATGGTGCTTTTTTTATTTTTCAATTTTTTTATGATTTTTAAAATAAGGAAAAGAATAAAAGAAAGCCAAAAAGCATCTTCAAACAATTATTTAAAGACTCAAATACTCAAAAAATCCAAGCAAATATATTTTTGTGTTTTTAAAATATTCAAATGTTTTTGTGGATTTTATGGGGTTTTTCTGTTTTTTAATTAATTTTCTAAAAATGAAATAAAACCAAAAACAACAAACAATGTACAATTGGGATCTAAAGGAAGATTAAAATTACTTAAAATATTTATAAAATTCCAACAGTATTTTTATGAGAAAGTATAAAACAAAATCTAACTACAGCAACTAAAACATATTTTTTAATTTTTTTTTATGAATTTTTACTGATTTTTCTAAGATTTTTACTCTTTTTTTTAATTTTTATGGTTTTTATAAATGGAAATATGGTGAAAATTGGATAGAAATTCCAACAACACAAAAGAAGCAATCAAGATTTTTTTAGAATTTTTAAGACTTTTTAATATTTTTAATAGACTTTATAAAATTAATAGTGACACTTTTTGAGGTTTTTGATTTTACAAAAGTAATAAATGTAAACAAAAAAACCAAAAGTTCACTAAAATTCCTACACAGTGGCAGGAGCCACGTGTCAAAATTTCATTTATTTTGGAGCTAAAATGCTATTTATTTAATCAAAAATAAAATACACAGCATACAGAGACCAATCCGCAAAGAAAACATGTTTTGGGACCAAATAATAACACACACAAAAGCTTTATAGTCTAATCTATAAATTTTCCACTAATATCCGCACATGTCTCAAATCAATACGCACAGGGGTATATTTACAAATACAAAAAGTAAAACTTCAATTCATAACAACAGATAAGTCCAAGGTAAATTGTGCAAATATCTCAGAAAACATGTGACAAAGCATGTGGGTCCACACAAATAGGACTAAAGTGCAAATATAGGAAACTACAGGTGCTAAAATGCAAAAAGGTATACTGTATACTTTATTTTACAGACTAAATGAAAAACTAAAATAAAAGCAGGGTAGAATGAGCAAATTACCCATGCAGCACGTGACCTGCGCGTGGGGTGCCAGGTGGTGACCGCCGGTTGGGCGTGCGCGTACGGCTCTGGAGCGGTCAAGTTTCAGATCCAACGGCTGTCAGATGTCGGGGACGTGGCTGGTATGAGGCCGTTAGATCTGACATCTAACAGCCTGACACCTGCTGCGGATGGATGGCTGAGATGGTGTTTGGCAGAAGGGCTCGATCGGACGACGGAGAAGGTCTCCGGAAGAACAGCACCAGGGCGAGCTTCGCCGAAGCACAGGCGGTGATCCTGAGCTCTGATAAAAAATCGGGTGGCACCAGAAGGGTCGTGGGGACCTTCCGCGTCGAATGGTCGGCTCTGATGGAGTTGTTGATGGTCGGATCTCCGTGGCGATGGTTGGGACCGGGGCGAACTCCGGCGAGGGTGGTCGAAGGTGATATGGGTAGTCTCCACGCGCGCTAAGGCCTGCAAGAGAAGGCTCGGACTCGGAGCAAGGCTCCGATCTGGGTATTTGGCTTAAAACAAAGAGAAGCAAGGGTGAATGGAAGGGGGGTCTCTAGAGGAGGTGATGGACGAGACCGATGGCCTAATCTTGGCGATCCGAGCAAAGATCAGGATGATCAGATGGTGAGGGAAGATGGAATGTGAGCGGATGCGTCGATCGAAACGAGTGGATGAAGGGGTCGAGGCTCCGACCGGCTGGTCGGAGCTGGCAGAGGTACGACAGAAGACAAATGAAAGATTGAACAGATAAGGGAGAGAGGAACTATGAAATGTTTACTTGAAGATCCTAAGACGATCCTGAGATCCAGGGGATGCAGACGGTGGGGTCATGGCCTCGACTTCGTTGTGGTTGGTGGAGGAGGCTCGTCGCGGCGGTGCTCCAGCCACGAGACTTGAGCGTCGGCTACACAACTCCTCTCCGATGACCAAAGGTGGCCTCCGGTTGCTGTCACCAAGGCGGCGATTTCTAGGGTCGCAGAGAAGGGTGCAGCATGAGATGAGCTGCTGGGAGAGCAAATGAAGAGCTTTATAGCATGTCCCAGGAAGCTTGGAAGAATCGGATCGAGCGCGTGAATCAAGGTTGATGTGCGACTCCCTAGGGATCTGCGAGGATTACCGATCCACTGGGGAGATGCAGGCATAAAATTGGAGCCAAAGGGTGCATGATCCCATCTAGATAGTTAGGAGAAAAGAACGCAAAACCCAGATCCACACGAGGGGAGGTCCGGGAGGGGTAGTTGACCGGGGTCAACATTCCGCCTGGACCAATCAGAAAATAGAAAGTAAAAAATAATTGTAAAATCTATTAAAAATAGCAAACAATTTTAAATCAAATAGTGTACAAAATAAAAAATGTTTGTTATTTTCCAAACTATTTTCCATGATTTTTATTTATTTTTAATAAAAATAATTTATGGTATATATAATATTATATACAAGTATACAATACCTACGTATTTTATACATTTATTTTTATTTTCTTATTTTTGCACAAATACCCCAATTTTATATTTTAATTATTTACAACATAATTTTTGGAGTATAAATTTATTTTAGATTTATTTTTATTATTTATTTACAAGTATAAATAAATAAGGAGTGATACATATATATATACATGTATTATATACAAGGTGAGTGGGAGTTTATTTTATTTTTATTTTTATGTTTCTAATTTTTATTTTGCTTTTAGAAATATATACAAAGAAATAAAAATATCTTTTTATTTTTATTTTGTACAAATAAATTATATACATAAAGAGGTGTGCATTACAAGGTAGTGTGCCCCTATCTCTCTCTACTTATTTTCATTGGCGATCATGCCCATACTGGACCCTCTCTTGGGTTCAGGTCACTCAATATTTATTCTAAATATTTCCTTCTTTTCCTTTTATTCTTAATTCTTTTATTTTTGCATAAATACATGCTAGTTATTAAATATTAACAAATGCATGCTTATTGCTAATTTATTGTATTTACAACTATATACATGATGCTTTGCCAAGATATTTAGCTAAAATAAAAGAATAAAGAGTGATGATTGAGTATTCATCAATGCATCATTGATTTCATCGTACATCGGCTTTTCTGACTTCTTCCCCTATTTTCTTGGACTTAGGATCATAAAGGAATTGGAAAAACCATAGCTGATTTTACATTGAAACATACTCAAAAAAGTGATAATCCAATAAAAATGAGACTGCTAATTCAAGTCAATCCTTAAAAAGGCATGTAAGATTCATATATTTTTGGGGAGAGTAACACCCTCATTAGACACATGTACTTACCTCCAGGCAGAGCATGTGAGGACGTAGTCATAATATTAGAGCAAAAAATCCCTAGACTTGTGCCCTAAGCACCCTGTGTTCTCTCGGTACTCGGCTGAGCTACAAGCACTTGCCTCCATCCTTAGAAAGTTATTTTGGTGTGCTCCGCTTCAAATCTCATCTTCAGCCCGATATAACCAGGCAACTAAGTTAGATGGTTCCATTGTTTGGAAGAGGGTGTGAAAGCGTACGCTGGGCGATGGGGGTGAAACAACTTGTGTGTTTGATCTAAGTAACTATGTTATCACCTAACTCTAAAACTGAAAAGATAAGTGATCAAACACGATCTTCATTATGTTGAGTAAGTGAATTTGAGGTTTTGATTTGTGTTTGTTTGTTAGAATAAAGACCTTTCTGTATATTTTATGAATTTCTTCTATTTCTCTTTGATTTGACTTTTGTGTTCTCGCATATTTCCTCTTGTTTCGAAGATGTCAGGATGGAGTGATTTGTGTTTGAACTTTGTAAACTTATCTCTTTAATATCCAATTCATTCATCTTCACCTTTCCGGGACATCTCTCTTCCCAAACTTTATTCTTTCTCTGTTACTCCTTATCTTTCATTAATAAATCCGTTGTTCGAGATAGACTCTCATCTCAAGCTTTTATTTGAGACTCCATTTCTAAAGACTGATCGAGTTCCTTGCACACTTCCAGAGGTAGATTCAAAGATCGAGGACTCGATGGCACTAAAGGGAAAGGGACCTGTGACAGACCATGTCAAAATCAACAACACTTTGGCATTCATTCAGGCCATTCAAGCCCAACTAACAGAGCAAGCCAACATACATGCCATATTGAGAGAGATGATCTTGGAGATTAGAGGTTGAGATGAGAGAAGAGAGAAGGATCAACTAAGAGGAGGTGGGAATTAGGAAGATGTTGAGCAGAACAGAGGAGATCATGAGTAGAACCAAGTTGAGCAGAAGTAAACACTGAGAGATGCCTATAACCCAGGAGTGGGAAAGAGTATAAATTGGATTCAGATTCATATGGTTCACGACCAATTTGAGCCAAAGCCTCATATGCTGCCACTTCTCCCCATTTTCCATGGATACATCAATTAGGAACCGTATATACACCTCCATCAGTTTGACCACATATGTTGCACGATGCGCTGTCCTAACATCCCGTTAGAGGTAGAGAAGACAATAACTTTCCTCTTCAGCCTTATGAATAAGGCACTTTACTGGATCAATCATTTAGGAAGGGTGGTGATGTCTTGGGAAGAGCTTAGATCATCTTTCCTTAACAAGAATTATCCCATGGGATGATTGAATCCGATGCGATCCTTAATTGCCAGCTTCTCCTAGATGTCCCATGAGCCTATTCATGAGGCATGGGAACGTTTCAAAGATTTGACAAAGAGATGCCCCCATCATGATATTCCAAAGTCAAGTTTAATGCAGAACTTCTTTGGGGGCTTGAGTTTGGAGAACCAGAGGCCAGTAGGCAATGCTTATGTGGGATCACATTTTAACAAGGATGAGGACATTCTATGACAGATTTTTGAGGAGGTGGCGGAGAGCTCAGCAACACTTTATTGTTCCCACAATTCAGAAGCGTCCTTCACTTCCTCCCCCCCCCCCCCACCCCAAGCTCACTAACAATATGACAACTCATGATGTGGATAGGATTGATGGTTCAGACTTGAGCATTATTGTGAATCACATATCCAAAGTAGATATCATTGAGAAGTAATCATAAGACCTTGAGAATTTAATTGTGATTGAACAAAGAATAATGTAGCTAGTTAAGCTAGATGAGATTACAAAGCACATGGAGTTACTAGTCAGTATGATGAACTCGTGTCAGAGTTTGAGTGATGCAGCTGAGACATCTACATCATAGCACACTTCTTCTTCAACATCGTAGAGTTTAGTAGTACCCACTAGAATTCAACATATATACTATGTGCAAACTCCAGATAGGGATTGTAGCAGTTGCCTGCACAGATGGTGTCATACTATCTAAACATTCCTTACTATTCAGAGCAGCAGTTTTCACCTCTACCTCAGATTAAGGATGCGAATGGCATTTAGAGCAGCCATAAGCGTAGATAGACCTGTCCACCAAGACCATCTCTGTTGGGTTCTCATGCCATCACTAGGCCATTTCACTCGCCTCAGAGAGGGAGATCGTTATAGTTCAACACCGGCACCGGCATCATTTTCAGTCTCTACGACATTTTCAGACTTGGAGACATAGATTTCAGCTGAGCATCCTGCACATTATCAATCATACTATCAACGACAACATGTGCAGTATCAATAGCAATATCCTCCTCCTCAGTATCAGTATCCTTCACATTCTACTTATCATGGGTACCCGTAGCAGCTTCAAACACACCTGTAGTCTCAACGACCGCTAGTTGTTGAGAAGCCAGAGATGCCTTTTGTGTACCTAACACTTGACCATTTGGAACAGTTGATGAAGAACATGACTGACATGAATCCGAGGTTAGATTTTTTGAAGTTAACCAATCCCGACATTCTTCGCCGAAATAAAGAGTACGTAGCCTGCCATGATCCTTTCACCAACGAGACATGTATGACTTGTGATTTTTCATGCCTATCAAATTCCATCACTCTCAGGAGCGGTAGGTGCTTGCATCCACCATCACCACTGGGATTATAGAATAAAGCCACTAATCGAGCTTCTGCTTTACCTTCTTTATCTAGTGAGACAAGATCGAATGTTGCAATCAATGGAGGAGCATCATCATCAAAACACCAAAAAATGAAGAAAACCAAAAGGCTCAAAAATAAAATATAGGGAGATGCATTGCAAAGTTAGCGATTGAGGAAAGCACACCAGTTGTAGATCCATACCCATTATTCTTTTCCTTTTTCTATTATGGATGACATTGTACGGTCTGATTCTAGATGTCCATATATAAAGGTCGACTCTGATATGAACAAAAATGTTGATCCGAAATATATTCCTCTTCCAGATACATTGAATAAAGGACCTACATTGAAAATTTTGAAAACAACCTTATCAGATCCTAGAGTGGTGGAAATTCTTCAGAACATCTTTCTTGAGATGCCACTCCTAAAATCCATGGAGTATATGCCTACAGTGAAGAATGGGATGAAAGAAGCTTGTAACCCTAAACATATGTCAAAGAAGAGAGGATGTAGCGGGATAGAACGCCACATTCTTACCATGGCTACTACAAATGCCATAAACCGTCAACTCCCAAATAAAAAGAAAGATAATGAATCACCCATTGTCAGATGCCCAGATTTCAGATCCATAGTTCGATCGTGCTCTTATGGACAATGGCTTGTCTATTAACCTAATGCCTATCTCATTACTCGAGCATCTCAAGCTCGAACCCCTTATGAAGAGCAGAATGATCAGTCATTTTGCAGACTAGTCTATCAAAAGGCCAAAGGGCATTAAAAACATTGTTGTGGCGGTATAGGGCATGAAGTTTTTTGTGGATTTTGTTTTCATAGACATGGACTCTATAGTATCATTATATCATATCTCGATTATTCTTGGACAACCCTTTCTGCATATAGTGAAAGCTATAATTGACTGTGGGTGTAGAGAAGAAAACCTTTCACTCTCACAATGAAGTGCTATTGTAGAGACGATCCTGGAGCCGAAAGTGAGAGCCACATTAGAGGAGAATGTTTCCAATCCATCCAACATGGAAGACTGCGATTTTATAGAAGAGATCATCCAGGAGCCATTATCTTTCGATGATATTGAGACCCACGAATGCCTCTCCAAAGAGGAAAACTTGGAAAGCACAATGTTCTGTAGTCCACCTTCTGAAAATGTGAGTATCATTGATGAAGTGCATATAGTGTCTGAAGAAGATTCATAAATACTTGAGTACATCAAAGAGATGATGATGGTTTATGCATGTGATAATTCTAAGGCCATCTTTGATTCATTCCTACCTTTTATGTATGTGACCGGTCGTTATAAATCTGTTGAGTACTTTACCACGTCGGCTCTCATAGGGGTTTGAGGATTCAGACATGGATACATCTAAGGACGAACCTATTGTTGATTCATCTCGTTGTCTTAATAACTCAATGGATGCGAAAGAATGTCAAGCTTCTACCTTCTTGAGCATTATATATTATTTTCACCTTGTATATTCATTTTATTTTATTCTTTCTTACTTTCGTTGTTGATCATTCACCTCTTTTATGTGTGTGTGTACCATACTTAGTATGACTAAAGCTTAAGTATAGGGGAGATGAATTACCAAAGTTGATCTATTTTTATTTTGTTTCATTACTCATGTTGTTTCTTATATTTGGGGATCCTTTACCCTAATTATAGGGGGGATTATGTCATTTATCTCATTTTGTTTATTTTCCTTTGTGTTTCTTCTGTTCTCTCGCTTTCCCTCAACTTGTTGATATTTTCTTTATACTTAGGGATCCCTTACCCTAAGTATAGGGGGAATAAGCTGAGTTATTAATTTGTATACATTCATTTCCTCGATCATCCCTATTAGTACAATCTTCTATACATACACTTCATCGATCATAATATGGGGGGGTCGACTTTTTTTCTTTTCATTCTTTATTTTGAGTCAATGTAGTATAGGATTGTTTTCGTTCTTCTATACAAAGCACAAGTTATGTCTTCCTTGTCATTTCTTGATCATATGAGGACATAGTTCATGCTAAGTATAGGAGGTGTCGTATATATTGTATATATACTTTATAAGGCATAACTCATACTTTATTTTGTTTTTAATAATATGGTTCTAAAATATTTTGGTCTCTAAAAATCAAAAGAAAATTATGCATACGTATTGTAAATAAAATGCTTTGCAAAATTATTTTGCATATCTTTTGTAAAATCATTGTAAAAACATTTTAAAAAACTTTGTAAAATTATTTGTAAAAATTATTGTAAAATGCTTGTAAAATCATTTTTTATTTGTAAAATATTTTATAAACTATGTTGTAAAAATTATTTGTCTTTGTAAAGTGTTTGTAAATTTGTTTGAAAAGAAAATGTTTTGAAAAATTAATTTGTAGAATGTTTATAAAATAGTTTGTAAAAAGGTTTTGTAAAGTTTTTGTAAAATGATTTGTAAAAATATTTTGAAAAAGGTTTTGTAAATGTTTTGTAAATTTTTTTAAAAATATTTTGCAAGGTTTTTATAAATTTCTTGTAAAAATATTTTGTAAGCTTGTTTTGTAAATTTATTTTCTAAAACATTGTGTAAAATAAAACTTGTATCTAAACATGTTGAAAATGTGTATATAAAAAAATTTGTTGTAACACCTTGTATATAAAATCCTTGATTATTTGTAAATTATATAAATAAAAGTAATTTATCAAGCGCCTTAAGTATTTAAAACTTGTAAATAAAATCTTTTTTTTCTAAAATTATGTATGTACAATTTGTAAATTTGAATTTATTGTAAATAAAATCTTACATAAAGCTTGTATAATTCTTTTATGTACTTTGGTATAAAGTCCATTGTGAATGTGTACATAATCCTTGTTGATATTTTTAAATACATCCAATCCACTAACTCTTTAAAAAATATAAAATATTTCAAAAAGTTTAGAAATCATAAAAATTTGAAAACTCTTTAAAAACCTCTTAAAAAATTAAATCAGAAAATATTCTTGACCAAAAAAACTTGTTACAATTGCATTTACATTTTCAAAATGATTTTGATAATTGAACAAGTATGGAATAAACTATGAAGAATGGAGCTTGGTTAAGATCACAATCCACATAATTATAGAGAAACATTATAGGAACTTGAATTGAGACTTTTCTTGTTGACATGGCTTAATTCTTGAGTCCGTAAGACTATGTTCACATGGCATCTTGATTGGTCTAAGTAGAATATTTCATGATACACGCATGGCTCTTTTAGATAGTGACCAACTTGGACAAGCGCTTTGCAAGTAGCTCAACTCATATGATGTGGTGAAGGGAATGGCTTGAGAAGCAACGAATGGAAACATACACCGCCCCAATAGGAGGCTAGTGCACCCCATCCTAGTCTAGTGGCACTAACATCTAAAGACATCATGAGCTGTGGGTTGAAATAAAGCTTCAAAAGAGGGATAGTCTATTGGCTCAAGAAGAAAAACTCCTTATGTAAATGCCGAAATGTTGTGTGTATATATGTTGAAAAAAGCATATGAAATAAAGTCTCCAAATAAGTAATATGGGTAAAAAACAAAATAGTATTCCCATCTGAGAAATAAATCAATAAGCAAGGGATATGTTTCAAAGTCAAAGTTTGCAAGGAAGCCTGAAATTGGAGATTTGGCTATACCGATCAAGCTCCAAGGATATATGGCTACACTGGTCACAATCCATTCTTTTCTCTACCTCATCTTCTTTGAGCAGCTGCACTTGAACTTTGAAGGGAATACCTCGCTCCTCGAGGAAAGAGTAGCTGGACCGGGGAATTAGGTTTAACTTCCAGAGAAGACTATTTCTTTGCCACTTTCAGATGTGGAGAGCTACCATTTCACACTCATTGTACAAGTAATATTCATAGTCATAAGAGTTTGCGTATGAAGGACTTGTTCTAGCCTAACTGTTGAGGTAAACTGAACACATAATTGTGGAACTTGAGGGTTGTTGAGTCTTAAATCCTATCCCCGATAAGATTTTGACAAACTAATATTCCAAAAGTCAAATTGAGTTCCATACTTTGATTTTATGAAGAATAGTTTAAGAATCAAAATTGTCCTAAGTTCTTTCTTTTTCCTTTCCTTTTTCTTTTTAGTCAGTTATTCTTCTAATAAATATTTGCTAATGGACTAGCAAAGGTAAAGTCTAGGAGGATGATGAATCGACAATTCATCATCTTTATTCATCTATTTTGGCTTAAAATCCCTTATAAAACACAAGTAAATATCACTAATTCTCATCTCTTAATAAACTAGCATCATTTGTTAATATTGTACTATTATCATTATTCTAATCCAAAATAAACGAATTAAAAAGAAAAGAAAAAAAGAGAAATAATACTTTAAATATGTAATAGATACAAACTGATCCTGAGAGTAGGTCAAGTGTTGACTTAATCGACAAAGAATAAAGTGGGGAGATATGATTCTTAACTTATAAATATATCAGAAAACCAAGTTCGCATTGTACATAATCATTATGCACATATCATCTACTATTTTATTTATCATCAAGTCAATCTCAAAAAAAATATTTTCGTCATGAAACTTGCACACAAAAAATATTCTTTAAATAATAAAAATATTTACAAAATAAATCATGTGCATAATAAAAGATACAACACTAAGAAAAAGTTGTAAAACCAAAATGGAAAGCTTATCATCTTCTCCATATGAACTCAAAATGAACCAAACTCACTTTCATTATGTTTAAAATAAAATAATCTTTAAAATGAAAGTTTCATAAAATTTTGAGTAAAGATGTGAAAGTTGGTTGTTGGGGGGTGTTAGTGTACTTGTACAATTGTATAGTTCATACATATATTTTATTCTTAATATTTTTGTATATATTACATTTTTATTTTTTGTACATATTTTATATTATTTATATAAAATACAAATAAAAATAGCCAAAAATAAATAAGTGTATTTATTATATAGGTATAAGGTATCTATATTGTACATATGTGTATTTATTTGTATTATCAAATAAACTTACAAAATAAAATAATTATGTTTATAAACCTTAAATAATTCCCTAAATAATAAAATATAAAATAACATGTATATTTGTGAAAATAAACAACTAAATATGTATATATTATATATATAGATAATTTACATTTATAAATACATGTATTTTAATTATTTAACTATTTAACTTAACTTATTTAATTTACTAAAAATCACTAAAAGTTTTTATTAAATTATAGAAATTTTTGTGTTAATATTTTTTAAAATTTAAAGTCATTTTGTAATTTATTTCTAATTTATTCTATTTATTTTTGTCTTTTAGATTTATGCGGGCTCAAACTCGACCGATCCAAATCAGGTTTGTTGACCTGATTGGTCAACTGCCCCTCCTCCTTTAACTCGTTCCTAGCTCGCAAGACCCGCTTCTTTTTCCATTTTCTCACGCTCGATTTTAACAACATTTTGATCTAATTCCTTCAACCATTTATCCACCTGAGACCCGTGATCCACACCCATCTAAAACCTTACCCAATTCATTTCACACCCAAAATTTCTTTCTCTTTGTCAAAATTTTCTCATCCTTTATAAGTAGCTCCAAGTCCCTCCTTCTTGGCTAATCCATCTTTAGCCATTTCGTCCATGATCTTGAGTGATCTGGAGTGAGAGCTTGTGACAGGAGCTCACCCCATCGAGCGGGAGCGTGATAGTGTTAATCGGTGAGGTCCTGCTTGCGGCAACCTTTAGGTGGCCGCGATCGAGCTTCTGTAATAGATGATGTACTGAGGCGAAAATCCATCACATTTTCACCCCCTTTAAATTCTTGGTAATTTTAGGTTAGTTTTCATTTCAATTTTATTCAATTTTCATTCAATCATGTTCCAGTTATAGTAGATCTAAATTCAATCTATGCTAATCTCGATTGGAGATCCGTCAGCTCTGTTTTTATTTTGATTCGACTCACACATTCATCTCGACCACCTCCATTTCTTCATAGCCCTTTATTGTATCATGACCATTGTATAAGATCTTGAACTTGATAACCTTCCTCCACCTTTGTTAGAGATCACATCCCATCCATTTCCCTCCTTTTTATTTTGAATAACGTCCGGCCAATGTCAAGGCTTGAACTTTGTGAATAACCTCTACAGGTTCACCTGGAGGTGAGATCTAAGCGAGATCAATACATTAGAGCATCTCCAACAACACACAAGGAAGAAGAACCTCCAGATCTCCGATCAATGAGATCCAGACTTACGAAGCATTGTAGATCATAGCGGAATTGAAGGACTCCATCGCAACCATCAGAACCAAGATAAGATCGAGACCGATCCAGATCAAAATGATTAAAAATCACCTCGAGAGAAATTCTTCCGAATTCTTCCAGGTATGTTCACATCTGTCCAATTGGAGAAGAGAGGCACCATGTCCAATCGAGCACGGTGATGCACGCCCAAATTGTGACTGTGTGGTCAGATCCAAAGGAGCACAACTCAACCGTTGACCACTCCAACGCCCTGCACATGCACAACACGTGCATATTGAGGGTATTGCATATTTTTCATGTTTTTTTTGCTTTATTCGGCAAACAAATCTTTACATGTATAAAAATAATTTCAATTCAGACCTCACGTTTGTTTTATTTGCATTTAAGTCTTTCTGATTGCAGTTCACGCGTCTTCAAGCGACTTCTATTTTGGATATTTGCACATTTTCCCCAGAAATTCTTATGTTATAATAAATTGGTTGAAATTTATTTTAATTGCACAATGGTCCTTCTTCTGTTGCATGATCTTTTGGAAATAATTTCATGATTACCTTGCTATTTTATTAATTGTAGACTAGTTCATGAATTGTAGTCACGAGGTACGATGCATGCTTTGAGGATTATTTGCATATTGGCACGTAGAATCTTTTATAGTAACAACAAACACTCTATAAACTTTTGATTAATTACAATCATGTTCCTATAGTGCTACATTTCTTTTATTTCATATATTACTTTGAATAATCATGTCTCATTACTTAAAAATTCGATAAATATCAGGGTAATTGCCTAATAACCTCATATAACTTCAATGATTTTAGCTTTTCAAATTCCATTCATTTTCTATTTTTAAAATAGAAAACATCAAATTTGTCATTGTTTGATTATAAAATTTCAAAAATTCAAAAAATATTTAATACTTTTAAAATATTTATATAGTTTAGTTTTTCTATATTTTATCACATATATAAACATTAAGCCAAAATACAAACAGAAAATCCTAAAAATAAATATTTACAAAATCTCATAAAAATCATATTAAATCACAGGAAAATCAGAAAAATATGTGTTTGTCTTGTTTTAAAGCTTAATAAAAACTCTTTTAGATAAAATTAAACCCTAGATTTTTTTTAATTTTTTCCTATTTAAGAAATACAAAATAGTAGCTTAATTTTCATTTTAAATTGTTTTCAACTTTAATTCATTAAAAATCCATAAAAAATAAAATACCATAAAAATTACCAAAAATAGTAAAATGTTAAAAATAAAAAAAACATTTATTTTCTTATTTTTTAATTTATTTCACATATTTTAAAATCTAAAAAAGGATTTTAATTATTTTTGCATATATCTTATTCACAATTGGTTTTCAAAAAAATACATAAATTTTTAAAAAAATAAAAACAAATGAAAAATATAAACCATTTAAAATATACAATTCATTGAAATCCATAAAAATTCATAAAAATCAATAAAAAAAATCGCTAAAATTTTAGAAACTTCTTCATTTATAACTATACCACACAGTTAGTTGAAAGCTTACCTCCCTGAGATCGACACTCCCCATACTTAGTGCTATACACGATTACTAAAAATATAAACAAATACAAATTCAAAAAGAATACATCATTATTTTCTGATTGAATCTGACTTGGTCGCATAGCGACATCGTCTAGCTTATTAAACAATATACCAAGGATTTATTTTTTAAGGTTCATCAATCGATCACCTTTGATTGACCATCAGATAGTATTGATCGACAACGCATGATCGGTCAGGATCAGGTGCTGATCAATCACCTGAGCAAAAAATGAAATGTTTAAAATTATATTTTTAGTGTCTGTCCCACTTTGGAAAGGACATCTAGGTCGTCACATACTTTCCTTTTCTGATCTAGATGAGAATAAGACCATCCTATTAGAGGACACATCCAATATACACATCAGGAAAGAAGAACACCTTAATATCCTTATAAATCAATGTTTGATCTCATTTAACACCTCCCAATCAACCTTAAATAGACATCCAAGGCATCCTCTCTCGTCACACACTCTCAAGAGGGAGAAACACAACCCAAAGAGCAAGTTTTTCCCAGCCTTAGTGCATTCCTGATTGATCATCGTTAAAAAGTCTAATCGATCAACAACCAGAGTCTGATCGATCATCAGTACGAACAACACATTATTTTTATATTTTCTTGTTCTTCTTTTTAGATCTTCATGTTTCTAAGTACACATGTGGTTACAAGAACTTGTAAGTAACATGAGATGACCCCCAAGAGGTCTATGGGAGATTCCTCCTCTCGTTCTGCCTCCATCGAAGACCAGATCTTTACCTAATCCCATCTTAGGTTCATGACTTCTCGACCTATCTCTTGGCATGTGTACAACAACCATTTTCCAGAGTACATCGAGATCTTTAACTTGAACAAGATCGGGATGTTGTTCGATCCAATGATATTTCCAGGTCACCCATATTCTATTATAGATTCTATCTTTCTTGATGCAATCATCAAGTTCTACGTGAACCTCGAGGACATTGGTAATGCCATCCACTACCTCCTTAGGTCCTCCATCAACAGGACTACATTCATTGTAGATCCCTTGGTCGTTTTAGACATCCTAGGATGCCTAGACATCAACCCTGTCATCTTTGAGATATCGGGCACAATGACCTAGCATGAACTTATTAGGGATCCGAACCTCAAACCTTTCCTAAGGTCCTCAATAGAGTCTTCTCTTGGTGTTTTCACAATCAAAAGTCCAACCCCACCCACATCACTCTTGAGGTTAATCCCTTATTTACATTTTTGTTCAGGTTTGACCATTCAATTGGTCTCATTATCTTTGTCATCTTTTGCCTCAGTTTCCTAGGGATCATATTTCATTAGGATTCTTAGTCACTCACAATTTTCCACACTTTAGTATTAACATCCCTCGTGACTCAGCTTGTATCACTCGAGCCATACCATTCGGTGTGGACTCGATGCTCTTCCTGACTAAAGTATATGAACTGAAAGTAGAGCCGCTTGTCACCACCTCAGAACCCACTCCCGTCCTTCCTACTCTAGTCCCTTACTTCTCTAGACTCATTCCTATGCCAGTCCTCCCCCGCCCCTTAGCTTTTTACTCCACTTGGACCTTTCTTGACTATAGACTATTCGCTGAGGAACTGCTCACCCAACATACCATCGTTGATTCTCACTCTCTCGAGTTTCGTTAGATACAAGAGATGATCGATGCTATGATGAATTTCAATGGTAGATCACAACATTCTCTAGTTGCTATGATCAGTATATGAACGATCAATCTGAGATGTTGCATAGTATGTATGATGAGATGCATCAGATGCACATCTTGCATTTCCCTCCTGCTCCAGCACGTACAACACCGAGACCCTGTGAAACCCACGCTCGAGCTTGCTTTTCCGCACCTCAGCGAGCACCTACTCCTCCTCAGCCTACCCCTCGACCTTCTGCTCCAAGTTATTCCTCCTTCCGACCAGGCATGGGCATTTGTATACCTACACATGTCCTAAATACAGAAGAAGAAGATACATAATTAAATGAATTCAAATCTGACACTTTAGAATACAATTTCAACTCATAACCATATTGTACAAGTGTGCTCATTGGTTTGCTTGACCATTGCCTTCGTGTTTGCTGATTATTCTGTGAAGACTTTTTAAACTGCATCGAACCACTATTCACCCCCTCTAGTGGTTTCGCGATTCCATAACTGAACCTAACCATTTTACCCATGTATAAATTTGTAACCAACACATCCTCCAATCCAAAATCACAGAGATGTCTAATCATATCAAACATTGTACCCAATCTTCTCATTGTATTTGACTCTAATTTAGATCAGTGTCCAAGATTGGATAACTAGTCTAGTGAGTGGAGTCACTAAACCCCAGACATATTTCATCACTTCCTTAGAATGAAAGTGGCATGGTATACAATGGATAATATAACATCACCCTCGAGTAATCCTAATACACGTACATTCTGCATACTGGAAGACTGTGATTAGTCTTGAAGCTCAGATATCATTTGGATTGTATCTTTCAAGGTTTTATTGTTAGGTTTCTCATTTGATCATTTAGAGTTGGTATCGACCATATACTTTCTAAAAATCTATATCATACCTTTAAATCTTATCATGTTTTCAAAAGAAGATAACCATCATGGAATTCGATTTGTTCTAATATATCATGAATGAGCTCATGTCTTCTTATTCGGTAGTGAACCTCTATGATCCCTTTGAGAGATTGTATTATTTATATGCTCTCATATGCACACTAGCGTGCTGGTGTATGGACCTTGACTAGGTCATCAACCTATTGATCTGCTAAATGTATATTTATCAGACATATAATAGCACATATGTCTCCGATTAGATGATGTCTATCTATATTGTGACAATATACAACATATGTATTGGTTATCTCAGCCTTGTTAAATCAACCCCTCGACTTAACTCATCTGAGTTCTCTGAATCTATATTACTATGCAGAGGACCTACATCGATAGTCTGGTCGGATATCATCTTTTGGAGTAAGTATTTCTGTCTCCTTCTTAGGCTAAATAATATGATGGTGTGTTGAGTCCTCAATCTAACCCTTGGGTATTTATCCCAACATCGATCTCTATGGTCCAACCTTTGGATCAACAACCGTATCATATCAAGATGGTCAAGGTACATAACCCTAATAGTATGAAGGGATCTATGCATATTAATTATTGTTTATTTCATATAATGGAGTGATTTGCAATAAATTTATTGCATAATGGCTCGCCATGAGCTCAGAAGCCCAACACATTCATTGTGCCCACAAAAGTAAGCATCCCTCAGATCAGACTTAATTCGGGAGGTCTTTTCCTTTAGAAACTTAAGCTTCAAATGTAAACAACATACTCTCATGATTTTATGTGAAATAGTTTGGAAAGTGCTTCCTATACTATATGAATTTGCATTAGCAATTGTTTTGTTATACGATCGCATTGATGTCCATACAACGAACATCTTTCTTTACAAATTTGATTCACTGCATTCCCATGATATGTGGTGTCAATCCTCCCTTCAAATATTTTGGTAGTCTAGGAGAAAAGAAAATATCCTTCAAGGAATACATGGAATCCAACTCTATCATATTATGATGTAACTAAATCCTATTTAAGTGTCACTAACAATCCAACCTAAGTTAGAGGAGATTAAAGATGAAATAAAAAAAGGATATATCTATATTTAATATTTACATTTGTTTTACATAAATTTTGACATTTATACATGTTTTTTTCTACAAAAGTTCTCAAATAGCGACATATCTTTGTTACAACATGTATTCATATTTGTATTTTTATATCTATTTTAATATATAGATTTCTTTAGATTTGATTATAATTTTGTGTGCCAAAATTCTAGGATTTTTCTATTATATCTAATAAATTTATAATTAAATAAATACATTTAGTATACTTTTACGTAAAGTACTTTACACATGCATGTTTACGCTAATCTATAAAATCTTTCTATGATTCTTTGCATATGATTTATATCTGTTTTACACTCATATTTGCTTGAATATGGTGATACAAATTTCATTTTCGTTAATGTATGTATATGCATTTGTTCACATTCAAATAGGATAAAGTTGTGATAATACCTATACTCATGTCCGTATCAGATTATATTTTATCTCTAGTTGAGATCCCTTGGGTTTGTAGGTTGAGTGTTCCAATAGTAATCTTTGAAGAAAGTGGTTTGCACTTTATACTAGATGCTTGAGAGAGAGAGAGGAGGGAACCTACTTCATGAAGTAGTAATCTTACCTACTTCATTCTTATTTTTTACTATTTTTTATTGTTTTTGAAAGGGATTTTATCACTTGTGCCCCTTCGAGATATCGCAATATCAGTTATGCCTCTATCTTTTTGGTAATATCGGTTGTGCCCCTCACTTCTTGCTCCGTCATCAGTTGTACCCTTCCGTCAGATTGACCGTCAATGAGTTGACTTAACTATGGTTTCATCAAACTTTAGTGCAGTTAAGAAGGGTATTATTGTCCAGACCTCTTTATCTTTTTCCTCGTCCATTTGTTCTTCTTCCTTTCTCCTCATAATTTCTCTCTCTTAGTGACACCTTCATGCATCCATTGAATCTCTAAAATTTTTGCATTTTCACGGACATATCACTCGTTACGGATCAAACGGTGAATTTTATTGAATTTTTATGCCTCCCGTCCGACCATGAGAGGTAGCCGTAAGTTACACCGTTGTCGTCCGCCACCGCTAGTCCACTCACGTTGGCGGTCACCGTGACAGTGAAACTCTTCTGCTTGACCTCCGGCGTGAACGCCAACCTCCATGGGTTTCACTCTCACATTCACCTTCCCCTTCCCGACACCGCCTAATCATGGCTACCTTCGCCCTGTACACAGCGTTTGTCTCACCTACATTTGCCACCGTCCTTATAAAGGTCTTCACGGTGTCATTAATATTTTGAGACAGACGGATAATTGCTGCTGCTGCCGTCAAACACCACTGAGAAAGACGGATAATTGAAGCTGTCCACGGCATTATCGGGCTTCTTTATCGGACATGAGACCGGTTCGTGGGTGATCACTTGTATGGTCTTTGGGTCCATAGCCAATGGAGCAGAGGAACTCGACGTAATCCTTGTCGCCAATGTCGTAAACGAGTCCAGGGTCCATCGCGCGATCCAGGTGCAGCTGCCCTGCTCCGAAGTCCAGCGGCGTCGAGGGATCTACCCGTCGATTCATCTATAACTGGCTGGTGACCTGGGCGCGGGGACAGGGGCGGAGGGGGGGGGGGGGGTGGTGTCGCAGGAGGGGCGGGGACAGGGGTTGCGGGGGGTGGAGGGGGGAGGGGCTGCGACCTGAGGGGCGCGGGGGCAGGGGCTGCGGGGGCGGAGGTGGGAGGGGCTGCGACCTGGGCGCGGGGGCGGCGGTAGTAGGGGCTGCGGGGGGCGGAGGGGGGAGGGGCGGGGGGCGGAGGGGCCTGCTGCGGGGGTCAAGGGGGCAACTTGGGGCGGGGGCAAGGGGGCGGAGGGGAGACCTGGGGCAGAGCGTCGGGCGGAGCGCCGGGGGCGGGTCGGCAGGGCAAGGAGGAGGCGCGGGGTTGCGGGGGCCTGCGGGCGCAGCAGGAGCGGGGGGAGGAGGCAGGGGCAGGAGGATGAGGAAGATGAAGAGGAGGGAAGAGGTGGGAGGAGGAAGATTAACAGTGGTTGGACTTTTCAATTCATTTATTTTTATTTAATTCCTGATATGTCCCTAAAGTTAACGTCCGTTTGTGTTGTGTTGGATGGACGGTCACTAACCCGACGGGCACAAGTGATAAAATAGCAAAAAGTGAGGGGCACAACTGATATTACCAAAAAGATAGGGGCATAACTGATATTGCGATATCTCGGAGGGGCACAAGTGATAAAATCCCTAACGTAGCCGATGGAGCAGAGGAACTCGACGTAATCCTTGTCGCCAATGTCGTAAACGAGTCCAGGGTCCATCGCGCGATCCAGGTGCAACTGCCCTGCTCCGAAGTCCAGCAGCGTCGAGGATCTACCCGTCGATTCATCTATAACTGGCTGCGACCTGGGCACGGGGGCAGGGGCTGAGGGGGGGGGGTGTCGCAGGAGGGGCGGGGACAGGGGTTGCGGAGGGTGGAGGGGGAGGGGCTGCGACCTGAGGGGCGCGGGGGCAGGGGGCTGCGGGGGCGGAGGTGGGAGGGGCCTGCGACCTGGGCACGGGGGCGGCGGTGGCAGGGGCTGCAGGGGGCGGAGGGGGGGAGGGGGCGGGGGGCGGAGGGGGCCTGCTGCGGGGGGCAAGGGGGCAACTTGAGGCGGGGGCAAGGGGGGCGGAGGGGAGACCTGGGGCATAGCGTCGGGGTGGAGCGCCGGGGCGGTTCGGCGGGGCAAGGAGGAGGCGCGGGGTTGCGGGGGCCTGCGGGCGCAGCAGGGGCGGGGGGAGGAGGCAGGGGCAGGAGGATGAGGAAGATGAAGAGAAGGGAAGAGGTGGGAGGAGGAAGATGAACAATGGTTGGGACTTTTCAATTCATTTGTTTTCATTTAATTCCAGATGTGTCCCCTAAAGTTAACGTCCTTTTGCGTTTGGGATGGACGGTCACTAACCCGACGGGCATAAGTGATAAAATAACAAAAGTGAGGGGCACAACTGATATTACCAAAAAAGATAGGGGCATAACTGATATTGCGATATCTCGGAGGGGCACAAGTGATAAAATCCCTTTTTTGAAAAATACCACCATAGATTTACGTAAATTATCCCTCTAATATATCATTCAAATTTTACAAAACAGACTCGTATGCCCTCCATGCAAAACATGTCGATTACAATAATTTAAGACCGTTTAAAATTACATGTTCTAGATGAAGGGTATATGAGTCTCTGTTTCTCACGAAATTGGACTGACATATTAAAAGATTATAGCGATGAAAATCTACGGTGATATTTTCTGAAAAAACAAAAAAATTTTCAAAAATAAGGATGAAGTAACGAAGCAAGCCCCCTTTCCTCATGTATGTATATGTTTGTATATATGTGTTTAAATCAGATTTCTAATAAGCCACATACACTCACGTGACGCGAGAATTATTGCAAGTCTCATGGCTTTTGTTTTCTCCCGTGAATCGAATTGGACAAGTAGCACTCTCTTACGAGTGAGGATCTAATCTTCTGGAGAGAAGATGTCAGGTCATTAGCCACTAAAAATATAATCTAACTGTGCATATAAACAGAATAATGGTCAGTGTCAATTTCTTTATTCAATCGACAACATGTGCCAATTTTGGATTTTTCCATCTTTTTCTCCTCTCGCAGTATTCCTCTTTTTTCTAATGAATTGCATGTTCAGGAGAAGCAGAGGGACAATGTATATTATTCCGAGAATTTACATGCTCGATGGTTTGAATCTTCGTATTCGCACACCGGGGAGATTTTTTCTATAGACATTGGAGTTTGGAACCTATCTCTTACATTTTAATTTATTTATATCTGAAATCACTGTAAAGGAAGCATATGGATATATCTATATTTGATCTATTATTTTATTCGCTTTAAAATAAATACAGATTATAATCGAATTGGCCGTGTGAGTTAACGGAAGCATACACCATTAAATTGTATATATGCATGATTATCAATGTGTAAAACAATTGATGTTTTTTCTCGTAAAATTCCATTTGCTACAACAATCAAGAGCCATTATTCCAATACAGAGAAGGATATACTTGCGAAAAAAATTAAATAATTGCATAACACGGTCTTTAGTTCCAGTGGAATTCATGTAACCTCCACAAACCTATAATAATTTACACCATGTCACAATATTGAAAGCTCGATCAACCTTGTTCTTTACTTGAATTTCATAAAGATAATTTTTATGAGTTTAACGCCTAGTAGTGTCGAGGGTCATGCACGAGAATTCTAACGATCTTTTAGTCTATTATGTTGCATTTACTTATTTATCATTGATTATGATTTCTCTCTTGTTATGAGTATTCTTCTTGTTATAAAATATTCAGCATTAGCTATAACACATACTGTTATTACTAGACTAATAGGCATAGAATTGTGTATATTTCGATTCTAAGGAACTAAATTAAATAGTCTAGCCCCTTCTTAATATTAAATTCTTGCAAAAGTTTATACTTATTTTTAATTATTAAATCATGCAACGGTTAATTAAGGTTTTGTTCCATTCATGGAAGCAAATTATAATGTGTGATTTTGAACTTTCAATCGATTGCGTTACACTAAAATTCCAACTAATACAAATCCCTAGAACTTTACATGATGTTTATAGAGGAATGTATCTCTCATTGCTTCAAACATATAAAAAATACTTTACTTTTATATGAAAGTTGGTTTAATTATTTACAATAATAAGTCAGCAAAGATTGTAGAAGTGTTTTTAAGGATTATGCTGGAAATCAAATTGATATGACTCTCTTTCCCATAGTTTTGGCCACATCATATCATACCATATATAATAGCTCGTAGGGGTGTTCAAAAATATTCGGGTCTAACGGGTACCCGGTTTAACTCGTTCATTTTGACCCTAAACTCTCGGGTACCCATTTAAAAAGATGGGTCGGGTACCCGCTATGTCGTGACCCGTGCCCCATATAAAAAACCCGACGGGTACCCGTGGGTACCCAGATGGAAGCTTCCATTATCAATTGATTCACAAAATGTGAATGATTAGATACAAATACCAATATAGATGTTACATTATTTTTATCTATTTTAAAAATATAGATATGGATGTGGATACAAATATCGGTGAATATGGAATATATATTGCCAAATCATTAAAAATAAATGCCGGTATGAAATATATGTAAATTAGATAGGAAAAATAATAGAATTAAAATTGTATAGATAAGATAAAATTTATATGTATGGGAGCGCTCATATATGTATCTATTTTGAAATCAAAATATATATAGTTGTCAACATTTGAATTAAGATATATGATAATGAATCGGATATGATCCAAATCGATATATATACATCATGACATCCAAACATGATGGTAATGAATACAATTGAATGCGAATTGTATCCCATACGCACACGCTCATGCGCACACGCCCACCCACATGCGCACGTGCGCTTGCGCTCGTGCCCACGCCCATGCCCACGTGCGTGCGTGCATGCCCACACCCACGCGTACACGCACACGTGCACACATGTGCATGCACACAAGCACACACACACGCGCACACACACATTGCGATAACCAAATGTAGTGATAACTAATACAATTATTTACGAATATTAATGTATACTTATATATCGTTTGTCATGTTGTCCTCCGATTATATATATTTACATCTTATTTATCCGTATTTGATTCCTTACGTGGATGAACCTACATGAATGTATCATTATTGGATCCGTATTTGATTGTATTCCTTCCAATTTCATATATTCATATAGTTTACATTATCCACATAGTTTTATATATCCTCATTAATTTATTTATCTATGTTTATATATCCCTATCGGAATGCATTCCGTACCATTTAGATTTGCATGTCTCGGCGTTATCATTATGAATATGATATAGATATGGATATACGTAGTTGGATATATCGTTTGCATTTTTATACTTATCACCTTTCATTAGAAGTGTCTCTCTTTATCTCCACGGGTACCCGCGGGTACCCAATATCCATTTGCATTAACCGGGTACCCGTTACAATTGAGTACCCGTTGGAATGGGGCGGGTCGACCCGTGATCTAATGCCAATGGGGCGGGGCGGGTCACGATCAAATGGGGCGGGTACCCGTCCCATGGACACCCCTAATAGCTCGTGCAGTACGCACTGTAGCTTCTACTGTAGTAGCTACAACAGCTACAATTAATCTTATAGGGTTTTTATCACTTATACCCATCTTAACTTTTGCAATATCAATTATGTCCATTCCTCTTTTAGAATATCATGTGCACATTTACTTTCTTACCGTAAAGCACGAGCATAACTGATATTACAAAAATGAAACAACTATGAATTTTGTAAGAATATACGGATACAAATGATATTTTAAAAAAGAAAGGTACAATCGATGTATGTATGTTGTCTGCAGACTTGAATATATTTTACTATAGCGGCTGTTACTGGTACAATGCCTACAATTATGACGTCTTATATTCACCGGCTTATATTGACGTGGATTTGTACTGGCCTTATGATTAGGTTTATGGATGCAAATGGACAGGTCCAGATATAGGACATACAATATTCTTATCTTTTTTAAAATTCAGATTCAGATATCATACATATATTGAAATTGTAAATCATATCCTTATATATGGATACAAATATAGAAATGGATAATCATACTCAGAAACAGCTTATCCAGAAACAGATTATCCTACAGATAATATATTTTTCTTAATTATTAAAATCAATATATTTATTTCTATAAAGTTGAAATTTCTAGTTAATTAAATCAAAATTATATAAACTACAAATACAATAATATAAAAAAGAATAAAGCAATATGTCAAAATAAACAAATTTTATAATAAATACTTAAATAGGATGAGATATATATTTGGCTAGATTACCTAACAAAAGCGCCTCAATCATGCCTTGATTATCAATTAAGGGCGTAATTTTAGGAAAACCATAAAATGTGTACTAAACATTCAACTTTATGCTTAACTTCGACATATATTGTCCGCAGAAGCTTACAAAGGCCTATATTTTAGACAAAAAAAAGATTGAACCATTCTTTTTTACGTTCACAAAATGAAGCCCTAATTTTTTAAGGCATAGTTGAGGCCCTTTTTGTAATTTACCTTATACATTTTTATTGTATCTGAAGTGACTCTAAAATGTATATTACATGTAAGCCTATTTGTATTCTTATATGGTATATTCGGATTATTACATAATTTATTATATAAATTTTAAGTATATAACATTTTGCATAAATATCTTAAATTGAAAGAGAAACATTATTTTAAGTACAAATTTAATAGCATCTTTGCAAAAAAAAATTGTATTGTTAAATGAATTTCTTCGTAAATGATTAATATTGAGTAAATGTCCTTCTATCCAACATAATTGCACATATATTTGATATATGTTGCATTTTTGGTCTACATCCTTCCTTTGTTTAAAAAATACATCTATTAGTTTTTTTATGTTAAATATATAATATGGTTGTTATCACTTGTGCCCCTCCGAGATATCGCAATATCAATTATACCCCTATCTTTTTTGGTAATATCAATTGTGCCCCTCACTTCTTTCTCTGCTATCAGTTGTGCCCTTCCGTCAGATTGACCGTAAAAAAATTAAAATAATCATGGTTTATTCAAACCATGGTGTGGTTAAGAAGGGTATTATGGTCAAAACAAAATCAGGGGTGGAGGAGGAGCTCGAGGGAGGAGCTCGGGGCGGACCAAGACGGAGGGAGGGGGAGTCCCAGGGGAGCACGGGGAGGCGCAGGGAGCATGAGACAACACGGGGTAGGGGGAGGGGGAGCAGGGGCGGCGCAAGGGGAGGGGAGGGGTCGGCCCAGGGGAGCACGGTGCGGCACGGGACAGGGGGAGGGCCCAGGGGGTGGCGCGGGGCAACGGGAGAGGCGGGGGCGGCGGGCTGGGAGGAGGTGCGGGGCTGGGAGGGGGTGCGAGTCTGGGCAGCGCAGGGCAGGGGGAGGGCCAGGGGAGACGGGCTGGGAGGAGATGCGGGGCTGGGAGGGGGTGCGGGCCTGAGCGGCGTGGGGCAGGGGCAGGGGCAGCTGGCTGGGAGGAGGTGCGGGGCTGGGAGGGGGTGCGGGCCTTGGCAGCGCAGGGGCGGCGGGTTGGGAGGAGGTGCGAGGCTGGGAGGGGGCACGGGCCTGGGCTGGGAGGGACAGGGGCGGTGGGCTGGGAGGAGGTGCGGGGCTGGGGAGGAGGTGCGGGGAGCTCGAGGCGCAGCTGGGAGGAGGTGTGGGGCTGGGAGGAGGTGCGTGGTGCTCGAGGAAGAGCTGGGAGGAGGTGCGGGGCTGGGGAGGAGGTGCTGGGAGCTCGGGGCGGAGCTGGGAGGAGGTGCGGGCTGGGGAGGAGTTCCGGGCAGAGAGGGAGGAGGAGGAGGTTGGAGGAGGAGGAAGAGGATGGGGGAAGAGGAAGAAGAAGAGGATGAGGAAGAGGGTGTAAAATGGTCATTGAACCCTTTTTTTAAAAATTAATTCTGCTTATGTCCTCAAAGTTGACGTCCATTTGCACTGTGGATGTACGGTCACTAACCCGAGGGGCATAAGTGATAGATTAGCAAGAAGTGACGGGCACAACTGATATTACCAAAAAGATAGGGGCATAACTGATAGTGCGATATCTCGGAGGGGCACAAGTGATAAAAACCCTATCTAATATGACTTATCATAAAGTTGTTACAATGTCAACTAAAAAATAAGATAATTAAAAAATATTCATGATCACTTCTTGAACATAGCTTTTCTTGTGCTTTTGATAATATGATTTTTAAATATTATTTTTCGATATTTAAACATGCCTTTGTCGTTTTTCATAATTTTAATATATGTTATGCAAAAAGCTTAAAAATCATAAGTGATGTATTTGTTACTATGATAACTTTATTATCTTCAATATTATATTTTCATATCTCGTCAATCCAATCCATGCAGTGCACGGGGTGTCCACCAATATAATTTTAAGGCAGCAAGCTAATTTTCATCTTGCATGTGAATTTTAGCTTAAGTTACCCATAGTCTACAGCATGAAGCAAAACAATTAAATACATGAGAAGACATCAAATCTTGTAACATTATGAAAGACTAAGGCATCTTTCAATTGATTGGAACATTCTCGAAAAATATTTTTATCTTGTCAACACTTTCAATCCCTTTTGGTTCAAATGTGCATGAGGTGAGGGCCACTGTAAGCGTCAATCATACATTAAACAATGTTGATCTATTTACGTTGGGTTTCTGATCACATACAATTAGTAGGGGTCTAGGGGAGAGTTGATGCGCTCCCTTACTGGGGAGTTAGTGTAGTGCCGTGACAAAATTTTTATAAGCGGTTCTATTTGTGTTCAGATATATGGGTTCGTTTGTTTAGAGATTCGTCTGTATATATAAAGTCTCATAGGGTTAAGGCTCTCTTTATCCTCTATACTTTCTTCTTTCTCCACACAGTGAAAATTGATCGCCACCGTCCAAAGACGTAACCCAGTTACGAGTGAACCTTGTAAATTCTTATGCTTGCTTCTTTCTTGATTAATCATGTTAATGCATGTTTGCTTCCGTGATTCACAAAGTTATTGCATACAAATAGTTTCTCGTGAAACCGCTACATACCTCAAGTCAAGTCTGATTCAAGCACCTCAAAGCTTTGGTCACACGTTCACAACTCCTTCCATGGCATTAGTTTATGCACTTCCAAGACAGGTTATCGACTCCTACAAGGAAATATAACCTCAAGGTAAGGCCTCTCTCTCTAACTCTCTCTCTCTCTCTCTCAAGCACAATGAGATAGGGAGAAAGTGATGTTGGGAAGATAGATGGTGGTTTCTTAATTTGAAAATAAGGAAAATAATAAGGTATAAAATCTATTTTCATCATTGAAACAAACTTTCTCGTAGGACAAGAAGGTAGCTAGGTCATTAATTCTGGTGCTTATGTTCATATATGTAATTTGTTACATGTGCTTAAAGGAATCCAAAATCTTGATAACAAGGAGATAGTCATCCGGATGGGATCTGATGCAACTATTACAATAACTGCCGTCAGAACTTGCGGACTATCATTATCTAGTGGGAGAACTCTAGTACTTAAGGAACATAATTTCTGTATGTAAACTAGTTGGACATTGATATATGTTCTTATCATGTAATAAATTTGTCATAAGTCGTTATGATAAATACTGCAGAATGTTTTTAAATTTTGGTGGATTCTATGAATTGTGCATTAATTATTGTGTCATCAGTGTTGCAATCACTAATAAAACCCCTAAGAGATATAGAGGATGAAGATCATTTAACCATGGTCTGACATTAAAGGCTTGATCATTTATCTATTGATAGGTTCAATAGAGTGGCAAAGGATGGACCATTAGATTTTCTAAAACTCCAAAATTTACCTATTTGTGAACACTGTATTCGAGGTGAAATGACCATAGCAGCCTTTCAAAATAAGGGTACACGATGCAGAGATATACTTGATCTAGACACCGATGTATGTCGTCCCTTCGGTACCATGACATGTAATGGATATCGATACTATGTGAAATTTATTGATGAACATTCGTGATATGTGTCTGTCTTCCTATTATGTCACAATTCTGAAACTTTTGAAAAGTTCTAAGAATTCATAGCTGATGTTGAGAACCAAACCAATAGGAAGATCAAACAAATTTGACTTGACAGAGGTAGTAAGTACTTCCTGAATGAATTCAAGGAATACCTTAAAGAGAGGAATCGTGTCCAATCTCACTCCTCCTGAAACTCCCAACTAAATGGTATTGCTGAAAGACACAATAAGATCATAACGGATATAGTCAATGATGAGTAAGGCATATTTCTTTAATAGTAACCCCTGTAACATCGAGGGTCTGAGTATTCCCCTTTCATTTACTAAAGAAAGCTATAACAATGACACACTTGTGAGACAAAAATTCTACATAATACGCATGGCCGACACGACCTCCGACACTCTTGGCCAGCATGGACTTCAATAAGTCTTGGCAACACGATCTACCACCAACACTTTGGTCAACATGACCTTAAACCTTGAAGTGGCGCAAGGTCCTTACACATGCAATGGCCAACATGGCCTTAAACAGAAAGTAGCATGGGTGTGCATGAGCTTGAATGCCCAAAATTGTAATAAGTTTATGCCCATGCTTGCTTCTATCCTTAGAAGAATCCCCATCATCACTTGTAAATCAGATGCACAATTCCTGTGGACGTTTCTCTCTCTTCTAAGAAGAAACTTGCTTTCGCTTCCAATTTGCAAATAAGATAGGTATCCACAAGCAAAATGCATAATGGCCATATAAACCAATATGATGGGCAATCTTTGAAAGTTGAAATGCCAATAATGAGAAATGGACAATGTGCAGCTACTTAAAAAAAAACCCACAACCACATGCATGCTTCTTTCCTTAGGAGTCCCTTAACTTTTAACAACAGCTTCCGACTTATCTCCCAAAGAGGTGTGTCTGACAAACAGAGCAGGTATCCACGATTAAGGTGCATTATGTCCATACTTGTCGATGTTATTGGCTACAAGTCCTTGGAAAAATAAGGGGCAATGTTGATAAATCTCCCTTCCTTGAAACAAGGCAGAGCAATTGGCAATAATTCGAGGGGCATCTGAAAATTCCTGGCTTCAGAAAAGGGAGGCACTAATATGGAAATTCTCCTTAAAACTCAACTTGATTTTGGGGGCAAAAATCACCTCCTAAAAAGAAGGTGTCGTTGACAAAGACCTCAAGTTAGGGTTGGGCATCAGTGTTGGGTCGCGTTTGAGTTGGCTCGACTCAAGCCCATTTAAGTATATAAGCTAATGGGGCGGGGCCTAAGCTCATTTTATTTTCAAATTCTAGGCCCAAGCTCAAACCCGGCCCAAACAAAATGGGTCGGGTTCGGGTGGGGCCAGCCCAATTTAACACCTATGTACATCAATATCAAGTGTTATGTTTTTCTTGTAATTATCTTGTTGTTTCTTATGCATGTGTGCATGTTTAATACTTTAATTACGCTAATTAATTTGTGATTGTGACATTAGTTGTACGTTGGAAATAGAAATGTCATAAAAAATATTGTTACTTAAACCACCGTTAGATGCTGGCACTATGATCCAATAAAGATTGGTTGCTTATAGTTGTACATGTGCTAACACTTGAGGACACGCATTCCATTCTTGCATATTAATGTAAAAATCTTGCATATTGATGTAGTATTGTCCTCAATCTATGCTAATGGATATGACTATTAATGGGTCTAAGTATTTATTCTAAACTCGAAATAAGGATGTGAAAGTTAGAACATGCTATTTGGAGCAAACATGAATATATTGGATATAATTATATTGTATAGGTCGGGCTACCAGCCTTGCGAGTGGGGCCTTCTCAGGCTCGAACCCAATCTGATAATCAATACGGACTCATTTTGAGGCCCACGGCCCGCCCACTAAATTTCAGATTCGAGTTCGAATCGGGTTATGTGGGTCGGATTTTGGATCGGTTTTGGCAGGTCCAGCTCAATGCCCAACCCTACCCCAAGTCCCCAATGCATAGCGAGGGTAGTTACCAAAGGCTTGAAGAGGTAACTTCCCATATAGTTGTCCTAACCTCTCCCATAAAAAGGAGCAACAAACGTAGCCTCCTCTCTATCTTTTCAAAGTACACATAACACAATAGTAGCTTGTATATATATGCAACTATATGCTCGCTACAAGGACGGAAATATGGAACATAGGCCAATAACATCCCATAAAAATTTGTTGCGAGAGGGACAAATCCGTTGAAAATCTAATAAAAAGGCCTCCGAGCGCTTCAAACCCATTGATAAGCCAAACGAGATAAAATAATCTTGCATTAAAACCCAAGGAATCATGAAAGATAAACCTGGAAAGAGAGAATCCTCCCAGTCTCCCTCCTTTTCCCCCAAAGGTTCTCTCTCGGGGGTTTAGGGTTTAGTAAAGCACAATTACCTCTTATCTTCTGAGGATATATATTATACACACACGTACACACACACACATCCTTAACATAAATCCGAGCAAATGAATACCCAAAACACCGCAAGACCTTTTGTTTGAAACCAAGCTCAGTGTTATACACTTGAGGATTCAAGGTTACTTGATCCATGCCAAAAACATAGATATATACAAGTAAGCATGAATCTCGCACTGTAGAGTATCACTGCATTGGGTATGTAAAGGGTGGTATTGGATACCAACTTTATGGTCCTGAGACTCAAAAGCTAATTATCTCTAGGGACGTAAAGTTCTTGTAAGATGACTTCCTTAAAAGTCAAGACAAGAATTAAGTGGAAGAGCTCATAGAGTCCTCTGAGGATAATGTGATTCCTGAACAAGAAATTGAAGAGCTAATTGAAGATGAAACACTCGTACCTCTTTGAACAAGTTCGATGGTGATTGACCACCTGAAAGGTATGGAATTCATGTGTCTAAAGAGTTTGACGATTATCCTATTTTAAAGATGATGAAGCACTCATGGATCATGGCACGATTAGATGGATGTTATCTACGAAGTCCGAAATATACTCCATGCACAAGAGTGATGTATGGACCCTAGAGGGTCCACCTAATGGGGTAAAATTCATTAGGTGTAAATGTATCTTCAAAAGAAAAATAGGACCATATGGCAAGGTAGAGTCTTTTAAGGTACAACTCATGGCACAATGCTACACACAATGATAATGAGACATTCTCTTATGTGACCATGCCAGGACATTGTTATCTATAGTTGCGCATCTTAACTATGACATCTAGCAGACGGATGCCAAGACTACAATCCTTAATGGACATTTCAAGGAGGATATTTACATAGAGTAGCCCCCGGGCTTCATGACTAATGAAGGCAAAGTGTACACAAAGAAAAGTCCATCTACGGGCTCAAATAATCTTGGAAAGGTTCTATATGGAACACTTCAAGAAAGGCGACCTTCACTTAAGGCATAGTATATACCTGCCTAAATGGATGGCTCCTTAAACTGTTGAGGAACGAAAAAAATGGTTAGATGCCCTTATGCATCATATGTAGGAAGCCTAATGTACACCATGTTGCGTACCGGACCGGATATCTTCCATGTTGTGGGAATGATAATCCATTACCAATCTTGCTATGGAGAACAATACTGGAATGCAGTGAAGAACTTTTTTCAAATATCCAAAAAAGATACAAAATTACATCTTGGTCTATGGAGATAATGATCTCCAAGTCTTAGGATGCACAAATTCACACTTCCAGTTTGACATTGATGATTGAGAGTCAACTTCAAACTCATATTCCTATTGAACATTTGTGTTGTCAGTGGGGGAAGCAAGGAGCATGACACTACAACTGATTCAACAAAAGAAGTTGAGTACATTGCCACATCAGTTGTTGCAAAGGAGGTGGTGCAGTTGTGCAAATTCATCTTAGAGCTAGGAATAATTTCCCAGATACTCCCATCTCATTACTCTACGACAACATCGTACCCAATGCTCAGGTAAATGAACCCATGTGATATCAAAAGAGCAAGCCAAGAAGAGGAAATACCACATCATCCAATAGATACAAAACCGTAGTGACATCATAATCATCAAGATTGCCTCTGTCGACAACATCAGTGATCCCCTTACGAAAACTTTATCCCAAAAGGTCTTTGACCGGTATGTAATGAGTATCGTTTAAATATTGTATCTGATTGATTCCAAGGACTAATGGGAGATTGTTAGACATGTGAGCCTCTAGCAAATCATTTCTGCAATAAATGTTATTGTAAATTATTTATTAATAAGAGTTATTTATTTTTTTCGCTCCTTTTCTGAGATTATAATATGCATGCACTTGTTGGGTGCTTAAGTACAAATATGGTTTTATACTTGATAATCTTGAGATCATACAACTGTTGATCCAATTGTTGGATCATAGATACTGGTGTTGCGTTGAATATCTAAAGTATTAAATTGAAGACTCAACCTCACCCTCAAGTGATTATCAATAAGATATCTTCAGCTGGTGAAGGAGATGACAATCATTAATTCAAAGGCTGACATCTAATGGACCTCTTGATGCAGGTCCTCTGTATGGGAATAGAGAATTGAAGGTGTTGGATAAGTTAAGTCTTAGAGTTGACTTAGCGAGATTGAGATAACAACGACCTATGACATATGCTATCACGATATAGGCACCATCCTCTGACCAGAGACAGATGTATCACTATATCCTGAGTTTGTACATTTGGTGGATCATTTTGTTGATGATATAATCAAGGTCTATGCATTAGCATGCTAGTATGCATCTGAAAGCATATTAGTGATATAATCTCTCAAAGGGATTACTAATGAACCGGAAGACATGAGTTCTTTGATGGTATTGGGATAAAGAAGGTTCCATTGATGTTCATCTTATTTTAGAAACAAGACAAGATTTGCAAGTATATATGCTTTTGGAAAGTATATGATTGATGCCAACTTCCAACGATCAAATGAGTTAATGATAAAACTCTGAAGAAGACAGTTCAAATGAGATCAAAACTTCTTGTTTAATCACGGTCTTTTAGTATGTAATATGTACAAGCATTATGAATACTCAAGGGTAATATGATCTTAAATTAATTGTATACCATTTCACTTCAATTCCGAGGGAGTGATGAAGCAAGTTTGGAATTTAGTGACTTCATTCAGTGAACTAGTTATCCAATCAAAGTTCAAATGTTAGACAATGTTCTTAATTAGATTCAAGTATGATGAGAATATTGGATACTTTATTTAATATGATCAAACAACTAATATAGTTTGTTTAAACACTCTGAAAGGTCTTTTAGATCAAGATGTCAGATTGAAACTCAATATTCAAGTCACTATACACGGATAATACAATTATCTTGATCTTATCTCCAAGAATCCATGGATAAGGCACACTGTCCATGAAAGGGTTCATTGATTGTTCCGAAAGAAACAAAATCCAATTATTTGAGCAAGAGAGAGAATTAAGATAACTAAATTGGATTTAATTCTCTAAGATAAAATTAATGTAGATGGTGATATTTATAATAATTTTAGAAATAGTATGAATATGACCCACATTGTTATATGGAGACTTATTTGTGAATAAGATTCACAAATTATATTGTTTATGTGAATCGCATTCACATTCCAATATAAATGCAAATATGGCTTACATTTTAATATGGACCTATGAACATGATTCATTTTCGTCATTGGTATAATTTGTAAATGTTATAGGTTATTTAGTTAAAAAAATAAATAGATAATTTATTGGAGCTAATTAACCAACATTAAGATAAATAAAAAGAGAGGGAATTATCTCTCTCTTTTAATCTATCAGTTATCTATTTATCTATTTATTTGTTTTAGATAATAGGATTATTTAAATTAATAATTTATTATCAATCTTAATCCTGTTAGAGGTTGGTTGCCTCCTCTAATCCTGACCCTTGATTAGTTGATTCGGATTGCAATCATAATGACCTATTTTTGTATAAAAGGAGGGCTGCCCTCTGCCTTTTTAGACAACATTTGGAAACACAGGAAAAATCTCTTTAGGTCACCTCCCACCTCTCCTCTTGCTTGAGGTCGTACCCTACCCCAAAGCCGACAAGGAAGGAAGGAGGATCACTTCTCTGGATTTTCATAGCAACGCAATTCATCCTTGCGCTCACAAGTGCTATCTATGTTGGATCAGACCACCAGTAGAAATTATAAAACAAAACATGATAAATTACTGTCGCTAAAGGTACAATTGCCATGGCCTAAACCTATAAGCTGCTTTAGATTCATCGATCGTGGCTAAAAAATATGTGCCAAAAAGGATGCCGTGGTCAAAGGCAATGGTTTGCTGCCTTTGTAAAAGTACTGTAGCTGTACTGTTTAAGCCACGATAATATTGCTGCCACTAATATCTTTTAGCCATGGTAAACATATCGTTGACTTAATGATGTTTCCACGATAAAAATTAACATGGCCACATTAATATCACTGACACAAATAGCTAGCCACGATAAGAATATTGTGGGCCCACGGTAATTTTACAGTAACAAAAGATCATGGTTTTTAACCACAGTAAAGTTTTTGACATGGACACATTAGCCACAATATAAACGACGTAAACAACACTTTTAGGCCATGGTTTAGATGTTAGCCACCGCACTTTACCATCATCTAAATTCTTTAGACATGACACTCTATTGTAGCCTATAAACTTTAGTCACATTAAAGGTACCTAGGCAAAAAAATAACAAATAGAAAAAAAACAATAATGATTACCTTTTTATTTGATATATCACATCCGCATTCAAAGTACACTTGATCACGGTGGTGTAATCTCGTAAAAACATGCATATACATGCTAAACATTATTAATGTTCCATTATAAGAAAAATAATACAAATACATCAAATTAATAATGTCTACGTACCCAAAACTTTTGAAAGATGAACTCATAATTTGAAAGTATAAAAAAACTGCTCATCCGAAGAGAAAACATCAACTCCCGAGTAATCAACTTCTTCTCTTCTTCCACTCATATTCAGATGAGGAGCACTCTCTTTGCGAAGAACCGATTTCAGAAGAGGATGTCCGTTGGACTCTGTTGATGGCATCCACTGTTTTTGCTATATGTGTCATCACCAAGAGCTTTTTCGACCAACAATGAGTAGTTTGCTCCAATTTTACTTGATTGATTGTATTCCTATATTGACCATTCAAACAAAAATGAATATAACTAATTCGAGTCTACAACTAACCAATACAACCGAAATGATCCTATTAATTGTTCAACCGGTGCTCCAGTTCTAAACAAAGCTCCTCAGACAATTTTGTCAAATGCTTAACAAAAACACCAGCATAGAATGCCCTTGTTGTCTCAATCTATTTGCAATATGTGAACTATGGAACATATGGAAATGTAGATAAAAGTGCACACCGTTAGGTCGAATTAGGATCGAGATGCAAATCTATTTCAGTCAGAATTTGTGATTAGATCGAAATAAAGAATCATTCGAACACAATCTACTTTCAAATGCGTAAATGGATGTGGGCCAAACCTATTGGAATAACGAGTGAATGGATGTGGGCCTAACCTATTGGAATAACGGATCAGATGGAGCAGAGGGACAGAGGAAAAGAAAGGTATTCCCAGGCGTGATTCATACGTATACATACACATACAGGGCCCTTCCAATGAGGTGCACCTTTCCTGGGTGCAGGGAAAGCCCATCACGAGGTCCGTTAGATCAGGCTGACTGAGTTTTCATTGACTTCACCGCAAGTTATTTGAAAAAAATGTGGAGCTAGGAAAAGTCGAAGTGTGCGTAGCCTTAAGGAAGAGATATATGAGATTTTGAGAGCCTGCCAAATCTATAGGACAAGACTTTATACTAGTTCTACAATTAGAAGCCGTGAGAAAGATAGTCGAAACGAGAGAGACTGCTGGGCTTGACTATCAGCCCAAAATTTACGATGATACCTCAAATCAGCTTAGTCTGCTCCTCGAGTCGCTTTCTATAGGACTTCGCACCCAGACGTCTGATCAAGGAAAGCCTCGAAACCCAGGACATGAGTGGTGAGGAGATTCAACGGCAAGGGGGGTGGTGTTAGGGTTAGACCTAAAAGTCTCGGAAAATAGTCAAAGCAGCTTAAAGGCTCACCTGGAACAAATATAACTAGAAGAATTCCTGACCTCCTTCAGCTTGAGACCTGGATAGATAGAAACTATCTTTCACCTGATCTTTCTGATTAATCAAGATATGCCCTATCTTCTACCATGGTTGACTATCTCTATGACTGACGATGGAGAAGACTGCAGGTAAGCATGAAAGATGACTACGTCCCACGCAAAGCAAGACAGATTTTGATCATATATTTCTTTCTCCCTAATATACTACTCTTTCCTCTACTACAGGCTATAGTACTTTGTATGTAATCCGATAGGATGACCTTTTGGAGTTGGCATGTGAGACGCATCACCTATCTCTCTTCTCCTTATCGCTTCGAGAGAGAATTCCCAAGGCTGAGCGAACCCAGTAACCCTGTTAAATGGTGATTCAACATGGATTCTACATCTTGGAACCAAACCTATTTTGGGTTTTTTCTTTTTCTTGTTTGAATATGAAGGTTGCCCGAGCCTCAGCTTGAAGCAATAGTGAAGACCTCACCTTCCCTTACGACTCGAGAACACATTTCCTGAGATTATGGCCGGCAGCAAACCTGACTTTTGTGGAGTGCTTAACACATAGTTGTTTCCGCCGCTCTTTTTTGACCTAGCAATTGACAACCTGGACACCTGTCAGATGCTTCTTCGGCCAAATACAATATACAAGTGGGACCCGCCCGCTGATCAAGCTGTGCGAAAAAGCCCTTCTCAGTTCACGAGCTGAAAATGGTGTTGGGTCAGTAGTGGCGCTGCTCAAACTACTACTAAAAAAGTACCAGTTGCATTGGAATCGAGAAGGGCCAATAACTAATATTAAGGAAAAGTGAGTTCGTGCTGGGTGTGAGCTAGGCCGAGGGCGGTAAGCAGTCTTTCCTCTTCATCAAAGCGTTGCTTAATATATAGTAGCGAGAATTGGTCGGGGCTAGGCTCCATTAGTCTGTTCAAAATCGGACGCTGACAAAAAAGCAGACAAATTCCCGCTCGGGTTCTTCTCCTTGTGAAGTGTGGAAAGAAATCCAATTTCGAATGAAAACCAATAGATAAGTTGGATAACTAAAGAAAGAGATGTTGAATTGGATTAGATAACATAGGAAGAGACTGGAAGAGAAGGCACTTTTCAGATGTTTTGTTCATCAACAGCCTTCTCTTCCCCAGTAGTTGTGCTCAAGGCTTTCTTCTTTTTCTGGGTCGGGATCTCCAAAGAGAGCTATGGAGCCTAGCTTCGACGCGCCTAATAAATAAGAGAAAAACAAGGAGGCATTATTAGGACGAAGATCAGAAAAAGAAACTCAAAAGCAAAAAAGAAAAGAAGTTTAAAAAAGAAAAGAAAGTTTGACCGGTCTAACTAACTGAGGATCCCCTATGTGCAGCTAGCTTTCCTGGTGTCTACGACGGACGAGAAGAGGTGCGAGGTGACGAGGCTTTAGAACATCTTTCTATAGTAGTGAAGGCAGCCCGCCCAACCTGATGCGTAAAGCACCGCACCACGCGAAAGATCCAGGGAGTGATCTCAACCCCATATAGTAATGCCAGGGCAGATGGTGATAAAAATCATCAAGTGGAAATTACGAGATATTCCTAGAGGCCAAAAAAACTTCCTTGACCAATAGGGTAGATCAAGAAAACAGTGCAAAGCGGGCGAGCTAGAGGGAGAGAAAGATCTATTCATTAAAAAGAATTGATTCGTTACATTTCTTATGTATCCACATGTGCTATATTGGATTTGAATCAGATTTCGGATCAATCCATATTGATTGACTACCTCCATTATGTTGTTGCTAGCAAGATTCAGGTAGGTTCGGCATATTCGGGTAGGGTTCGGCATAACAAAGCTTGCACCTCCCTCTTCTCGTACTGTGCTCTCCAAAGAGCAACTCTTCTCAAAATCGATCAAATGGTTCTTCATCCAAAAGGGTATTTAAGTCCATACATTTTCACTTTGAATTTGAATTTCATTTTAAATTCGAAATTTAATTCATCCTTACATTTTTTTCATTTTTATCGCGTCTGATTTGGTATTTTTTGTTGTCTTTTAGTTAATGAAGTTTTGCCAACGTGGTAGCATTTTCTCGCAATGCAGAATAGCAGAGCTCTTTGTAAAATTTCCATTGATATTGTAGAACTGTATCCTGCATTGTAAAATAAAATCACAGTAGTAATAGTTATATTATTATAATTATAATTTTGACAACACTGTTGTAAAAGTTCATGCACGTTTTGTAAAAGATGTATGAAGATTGTAAATACACACCCACAATTATGTGCGTTTTTCACAAATATGCACGGTACTTTTCGTTAGCAAACTGAAATTGTTAGAAATTTATAATATTAATGATAAATGTAAAAAGTAATATGATATTGAAAAAATAATATGAGATTGTAAGTAACAATCTGAAATTTTAAAGAAACAATATGAGATTTGTTAAAAAAATTGATTTGATATTGTAAAAAATGATCTCATATTGTAAAAAAGGACCCGAGGTTGTAGAAAATGATCTCTGATTGTAAAAACTGGACGTGCCCTCCTCCATCTGCACCTCCCTCCATCCTTGTCCTCCACGACCCACCTCCTCCATGCATGTCCTCCACCGCCCATGACCCATCAGTTGGAGGAAGAGTTTGTTGATGGTGAGGACACCATCATGATTGGCATCGAAGATGTCGAAGACGCGATGAAGGAGAACGCACCACGAGTGCTACCACCATCTCCTCCACCGTCGTCGTGCTCCGCCATATGCGCCATCACCAACTCCGTCGTCGTCGTGCTCCGCCCCGTGCACCACCACCAATGCTGCTGCCGTCATGCTCCACGTGGAACCCATGCCGTCGTCGTTTGTTGTGGGAGGGGGAAAGCCCTAGCAATGGATTGTCAATAAAGGGACCAAGAATAGAATGTGAGTTGTCACATTCTATTTTTAGAGTGTGACTAAATGATTAAAATGGGTTTTTGACATTAAATAAATTAAGATAAAAGAGGCAGTAATCGGAATTGTTGTATTAATTGCGGATGGCTGAGATGGCTGGCTTTCCATACACCCAGGAAAGATGCACCTTATTGGATATATATATATATATAGGGTAAAATGTGTATGCCCCCTAGGGCCTGTTTGGTTGGAGGGGTGACCCGGGTCGGATCGGGTCACCCCCTCACAACCCGTGTTTGGGTAGCGGGTAGCCCGTGTTGGAGAAGGCTCTGGCGTGCGCAACTTTTGTCTAATCGAAGCTTGGGTCTCGGTGTACTCTCCATTCAATGCCTCGAAGGATGCGCCACTTTTGGAATGCCCGAGACCCATCGGTTGGAACGAAACCCTTTCTCCTTCGCATCTCGTCTTCTTCCCTTCTCCCTGTTCTTCCGCTCCTTTGACAAAAGCTGCAGGTCCCGCTCCTCCGACAAAAGCTGCAGATAGCGTTTAGACAAGACGAAGAGGGCTGGCGAGTTTCCAATAGACATATGGGCGCCCGCAGCATACATCCCATCCATTCCCACCTCGCAGGCCTACGATGGAGGAGCATGCCGAATCGTGTGAGTCCTCAGCCCCCCGCGCGTCTCCTCGTCCACTGAGGGGAGGGAGGCGAAGGAGCAAGGTCGAGGAGGAGGTGTCCGCCTATAAATATTGCGCGACATTCGTGTGGATCTTGCACGAGCTTGCGCGTGTGGGTGTGAAGGTCGGAGAGGAGGAGACGTTGGCGTTTGCGAGGTTCATTCTCGGAAGGTATGCTCTTTTCGTATCTCCCAACTCCTCGGTCCTGTTCTGATTCCTCTCTGCGATGATCGTTTGTTTGGTTGCATGTGTTGCTGGATTTACTCCTTCGATATGATCGCTATGATCCCCCTTCATGTTGTGTTTATTTACGGACTACGATTTGCAAGAACGAATTTTCTTTATGGTAGTTTCTTCGCTGGTCATCTTATCTTTGAGGTTAATGGCTGTTGAGGTTAATCTTGGGACGGACGGGACTAGGGAATTTTGTATGATGTTGTTGACGTATAAATTAAGTGCTATTGTATGATGAGGGAACGGAGCTTTGGATTTGAACGCGGTGATGGTACCCGTGCTAAAATTTTTAGGTGATTTCATAATATGCCTGAATGATGTAAAGATGATGACAATAAAACATGTACTGATTTTATGTTATTCCAGCATTTGCTTGCATAACATGAAATTAGACTCCAAAACTAAAACTCCCATCACAGTTGCGGCAAGAAGGCAAAATTTGGGGTCTAATATGGGTCTAAATACTCGTAAAACCTTGCCTGACATTTGAACTAACGAAAAGATCATCTGTATGTCACCTGAATATGGGTCTAAATATGGGTCTAAATACCCATAATATATTGGATTGAGAAGTAGAATAAGACTTGTGGAACTGAAAAGATCATCTGTATGTCATCTTTGAGGTTAATGGCCAAAGATCATCTGTATGTCCTCTTTGAGGTTATGTCATCTTTGAGGTTATGTCATCTTTGAGGTTAAGGAATCAGAAAAGATCTTGACTATATCACCAGTGAGATGATACAACCAGTGAGATGATACATCTAAATATGGGTCTGAATAGGAAAAAATAAGCATAGTGCTGCTGTATGTCATCTAAATAGGAAAAAATAAGCATAGTGCTGCTGTATGTCATCTGAATATGGGTCTAAATATGGGTCTAAATACTTATCACACTTGAATTCGGTTCCACAAAACTCGATCAGTCATGATCATACCAGACCAGATGGTAGATCGAAGTAAGATATGAACTTAATACAAGTTTCAAAAGGGAAAAAACTTACTGCAACTTTACAGTTTCGTCATATTACAAATGTGTGTGATCGTTGCATTTGCATTTGTCTACATCGTGATTAGCTTAAACAGAAATCAGACCTTGAGTACAGCAGACACTGTTCCCAATAATTTTCCATGACTATGAACGGGAAGTTCAACTATATTCTTTCCTCACTGACATATTTGGGTGAATATTTAAGTGCGATGTCAGCATGGGCGGGCAATGGTGCCCGAGGTGTCGAACCGACCTCGGAGGATGTTCAGCATGGGAGTGCACATTGGAATCCTTTTATGGACAGGATATTTGTTGACACTTTGTTAGAGTTCGAGTCTTCGTGGGCTGGTAGCACATTCACAGCGCCCGGGTGGCAGTTGATTTTGAGCAGGTTCAATACCATCAGCGGTCTTAAGTACACAAAATCACAACTCCTGTCTCGGTGGAAGAACCTCAAAAGGGACTACTCTGCCTACCTTTACCTTCGTAACAAATCCGGGTGGGGATGGGATGCGGTCTACAACAGGCCTATTCCACCTTCTGAGTCGGCATGGTTTGAGGTATTGTTCAATAGAAGTTTATGATTAATTGATGTATGTTACTGTCCATTTGACAACCCTTTATTTGTTACAGCTTGCCGATAGGTATCGCAAGTACCGCAACAAGCCCTTCCTTCACTACGGCGACATTCAAAGGTTCCTCAGTAAGGACATTGCAACCGGGCTTAATGCAACCTCCTCCAGGCCATGTAACTTCAATCCAACAATCGGAGCATCTACCTCACACCGTCAATCAAGCCAGAGGGAGCTTAATTTCGACGAGGATCTCGACGAGTGCCTGCCAGAACCGGAGGAAGAAGCGCACGACAGCGACGAGTTCTCCCCCTCTCCCTCATCCAGGAAGCGAAACGCACGGGGCGGTGGCAGCATCGGGAAAAAGTCCAAAAGTGGAGTCTCCAGGGCGCAGGTGGGGCAGGAAATGATGGAGAATTTTCTGAAGACGTTGGCACAGACGATAAATGAGTCGAAGAGTGGCCCAGATGAAGTGGCACATGCGGCATGCCAAGAGATAGGAGCAATGCGTCCCGATCTTAACGTCCATCAATTAAGGAAAATTGCGGTTGAACTGGCGACCCCCATCGGGCGTAACCTCTACTTGCTCATGCGGAGTGACCCTCGCAAGCTGAACGAGTGGATCGAAGAAACCATTTCCTAGTGCTAGCTGAACGAACATTTTTATTTCCCCTCAACCGTCGAGAACATTTGAAAATTTGACGCTAGAACTGAACGAAAATTTATTTCCTTGTGCTACCAACGCGAACTAGGACAACTTGAAATTTTCTTGCAAACGGCATACATTATTTGAGCCTAACAATTCCCTGCAGGATTATGGTTGATTACAAACAAGGTGCTATGCAGGAGTTGTGCAGGTTTTATGCCGGACTTTGCAGGTGTTATGCAGGAGCTGCAGGTGTTATCAAGGAGCATAACTGGCTTGTGATTATACATGTTTAGGTCGTATTATACAGGTTCTACAAGGTAGGTTCTACAGGTTCTACACGGTTGGTTCAACAGGTTATAAAAGGTAGGATGTACAAGGTTCTGCACGTTCTTCACGGCGCAGGTGTTATACAGGTTTCGATGATATTTGCTTGCAGGTGTTATACAGGTTTCGATGATATTTGCTTGCAGGTGTTATACACGGTGCAGGTGTTATACAGGTGTTCTGCAGGTGTTAGGAGACATGCAGGGGTTATGTATGTTCTACAAGCTTCGATGATATTTGCTTGCAGGTTTCCAGGTCTACGAGATAGGCGGCTGAATGTTTCACAAAATAAAATTTCGGATAAAATGTAGGACACATGCAGGGGTTATGTCCATTTATGTGACTTTCGTGCAGGTTTATGTGAATTTCGTGCAGGTTTATGCATATTGCATAATAGCGGTTTGAATCTATATATGTCTTTGAACATTTCAATATGCTTGCACCATGCCTTGCAAATGTAGTGTTCTTGAAGCCCTCATTTACGGACGTCCTATTTCTTTTTAGGCATGTCGCTTCGGAGTTACAACCCCTTTGCGGAGTTCGGTGATTTGATCATGGTAGCTTGTGTCGGTGTAGTAGGAGCGTTGTCCATAGACGAGTGGGTAGAGGAAGGTAGAAGAATCCCTCGTCCATTGCATACAAGGCCACTAAGCGGTAGTGAATGGGTTAGGGAGATGCTCGAGGGTCATGATGACCGTGCCTTCCAAAACTTCAGAATGAAGCCGAGCATGCTTAGAAGGTTTATTCGCGTCTTAAGCGAACACGGACTCACAAAGACAAGGAATATGGATGTCGATGAACAGGTGTGCATATTTCTATACGCCTTTACAAATGCACATTCAAATAGAGTCATTCAGGAGGCTTTCCAGCATAGTGCCGAGACCATATCAAGGCACATCAGGAATGTCCTTACTAAGATCCTCACTTTGGAGTCCGAATATATTCGACTCGCACAGCCTGTCACTCCAGAGATAATCAGGTCCAACCCACGCTACTACCCGTATTTCAAGGTAATTTAACGGGATTATGTTTCTGTCGCGTACTTCATTGTGTCTATCCCTTTACTGGTTAATCGATATGTACGAAACCACAGGGCGTTATCGGAGCTATTGACGGGACTTACATCCCTGCTCAAGTTGATCCGGAGGTCCAAGGAGCCTACAGATGTAGGAAGTTATTCACTGCCCAGAATGTCATGGCCGCAGTGGACTTCAACATGTGCTTCACCTACGTGGTTACTGGCTGGGAGGGGTCTTGTGCGGATATGACCGTACTCCGTCATTCAGTAGAGAGTGGCTCCTTCGTCGTACCTGAGGGTTGCAAGTACCTGGTGGATTGCGGTTACGCCAATACAGATACATTCATAGCGCCGTATAGAGGGTCCCTCTATCATCTTCCTGCCTGGAGGGCTCGTGGAAGTCACTACGAGAACCACAAGGATCTTTTTAACCACCGTCATGCTTGTCTGCGTAACGTGGTTGAACGTACTTTTGGAGTATGGAAGAATAGATTTCGATGCCTTCGCGATATGCCAGCATACCCAATAAACATTCAACGTGATGTCGTCAGAGCCACGTGCATTATCCACAACTTCATACGCCTTAATGGGGGTGATTCCATTTCTGACGATGACCGCGACGAAGTCTTGCCAGAGGAGACGGACGAGGAGCTGCATCGGCCAGTTGGCATCCTTCGTGAGGACATTCGACGCGGACAAGTGCTGAGAGATAGGATTGCCAATGCTATGTGGAATAACAGACGTCAAAGGCAAACTTAGCTGCCCGTGAGGAGAAGCAATGCTTGTTAAATCTTGCTGTCTATTTTTGAAAATCTATTTCATTATTGTAAACTTTTGCAGCTCATATCTTAATGGAAATGCGGGCACTAAGCTATGGTCATTACTTTACTTTGCAGCTTACATCTCGCTTAGAATGGAGTCCCCGGTGGAGAGGTGCAGGTGCGGATTGCCGTTGACTATAAGGTATGAGGAGGGGACAGCACATCCAGTGAGACGCCTGTTCTACGTCTGCTCCGTCAGTCGATGCGGGACTCGTCACCCCTATGCGAGGACGCCACGGACATTGGGCACTCTGGCAGAAGCATTCTCCTGTATAGCACAACGTCTGTGGGAAAATGAGGCAGAGAACAGGGGATTGCAGCGGCAGCTGCAGTCCACAATGCGAGAAGTACAGAACAAAGAGATGGAACTGTGTCGCCTTTACTCTGAGCTAGAGGATGCCGGTGGCCAGAGATCTTCCCTGTTGGAGATGGTCGACTCACTTCGAATGCAGTTGAGTGACATAGGATTAGCGGATGTGGAGGACGACGTGGTTGACAAACACATCGTATGATGTTTCCGTGTACAAGTGAATCTTCTGCGTGCTACTATGATGAATGGAATTTCCTTTTGCGCTGTCAACATGTAAATTTCTTTATTTCTTAGCCACGGCTGACTGCATATGGCACAATCGTACAAGTCGATTAGGGGCTCCCCGAGTAGAATATAACGCTAACCGTTTTTATATTAACCGGATCCGTGAGTATTATATATATTTGTAATCCAAAATCAGCTTATGTCATTAAAAATCCAACAGTAGCAATGCAAAAATCCAACTAATGGAGGCATAATCTCGTGTACATCATAAGTCAAGGGATCATAGGATGCAATGCAAAAAATCCAATAAAGGAGGCATGTTGATATAATTAAATGTGGACATATATAAATACCTCAATCATGACAGCATTCATTATAATCCAACAAAACATCACATCATGTCACATTCAACTCCAACCCAACCCTCATCCCAACCAAACACCTACTATTACAACCTTCCCACCCTCTTCACAGGCTACTATTCAGAAGGTTGCCCCAACCCAACCCAACCCTCCAACCAAACAGGCCCCTAGGGGGAGCTAACTTAGCTCCCCCCGCCCCTTTTTCACAAAATTTTTTTATTTTTTTGAAATCTAAAACCGTGTAAATTCATTATTAAATCCCTATATTATGTCATTCAAATTTCATACGAAAAAAAGACTCCTACGACCTCCATCCAAACGGGGTCAATTTAAAAAATCCTGTTACCGTTAAAAAAAATGACTGTCTGAATGAAGGCTGTAGGAGTCTCTGTTTCACACGAAATTTTTATGACATAATATAGGTATATAGTGATGAATATTCACGGAAAAAATTTTCAAAAAAAATAAAAAATTTGAAGAAAATAGGGCGGGGGGAGCTAAGTTAGCTCCCCCTAGGGGGTAGTCCCATTTTCCTCATATATATATATATGGAAAAAATGGGGCTGCCCCTAGGGGCAACCAACATGGCTGCCCCCACCCCATTTTTCGCAAATTTTTTTTATTTTTTTGGAAAAATATCACCACGTATATTCATCCCTATATCCCTCCTATATGCCATTCGAATTTCGTCAGAGAAACGGAGACTCCTACGGCCTCCATCCAGACGCCATTTTTTTAACGGTCACAGAATTTTTTAAATCGACTATGTATGGATGGAGGTCGTAGGAGTCTCTGTTTCTGACGAAATTCGAATGGCATATAGGGGAGATATAGCGATGAATATAAATGGTGACATTTTAAAGAAAAATAAAAAAATGACAAAAAATGGGGCGGGGCAGCCCCATTGACCCCCATATATATACATATATATGGAAAGCGAAGCTGCTCCAAGGAGCAACTAAGTTGTCTGCTCTATAGAGCATTTTCCCTAAAATTTTTTTATTTTTTAAAGAAATTCCACCATGTATATTCATCTATATATCCCTCTAATATGTCATTCAAATTTTGTCAGAAATGGAGACTCCTATACCCTCCATACAGAAAGGTAATTTCAACGGTCTTAAATTTGCTGTATTGACCTGTTCTGGATAAAGGGCATATGAGTCTGTTTCTGACGAAAGTAGAGTGACATATAGGAGGTATATATAGATGAATATCCATGGTGGAGTTTCGCAAGGGCATATGAGTCTATTTCTGACGAAAGTAGAACGACAAATAGGAGGGATATATAGATGAATTTACGTGGTGGAGTTCCAACTTAGCTGCTCCATGGAGCACCCCCCCCCCCTCTATACACACACATACACACATACGTACGTACGTACACACACACACATATAGGGGACACTTACAATAAGGTGTGCCTTTCCTGAAATTTAAAAAGACACCACGAAATTTGTAAATTGTGTGACAATTTTGTAAAAATGTAAACTACACATTGTAAAATAATGATGATCATACCGTTTTGTAGAAAAAACATCCATATTGTAACTAATATTTTTTGTCCAATATAATAATATTTTCATAAATCTTTCTTGATATACATATTATGTTAACATTTATTATTAAATTTATGGAGTTAGAAATTGTAGACTAAATAGAACCTAAATTGGTGTGACTTTCCACGCATCTGTGAAAGGCCCACCTCATTGAAAGTTTCTCATATATATATATATATATATATATATATATATATACACACACACACATACATATGTATATACACATACATATATACATACATATGTGTGTGTGTGTGTGTTTGAGGAAAGGGAAGTTGCTCCATGGAGCAGCTAAGCTGGTTGCTCCACAAAGTAATTTCCCTCAATTTTTTTTCTAAATTTCCACCATGTATATTCATCTATATATCCCTGCTATATGTCATTCGAATTTCGTCAAAAACAAAGACTCCTATACACTCAATCCAGAACAGGACGGTTAGAGCAAATTAGAGACCTTTAAAATTACATGTTCTAGATGGAGGGTATATGAGTCTTTGTTTCTGACGAAATTCGAATGACATATATGAGGGATATATAGACGAATATACATGATAGATATTTAGAAAAAAAATATTAAAAATTTTGAGGGAAATTGCTCCGTGGAGCAGCCAGCTTAGCTGCTCCAAGGAGCAGCTTCCCTTCCCCCCCTATATGTGTGTGTGTGTGTGTGTGTGGTTGATCCTATGTGAGCCAAAAACTGTGAGAGCATGAGAGCAGTGAATCTGGACCACTCGATTATGCTCTTCTCTCTCATCCTGAAATCAATCAGGAGAGATGACAGAATCTAGTGGTCCAGAATCACCGCTTCATGTTCTCACAATTTTTGGCTCTCACGAGATTAGCCCCCTCTCTCTCTTTGCACACACACATATAGGATATTAATCCAGTGGGTCATATGCCCATTAACGTCTTGGTGAGCACCAATTTTAGGTCATACACGTGTATTACCAATTCAATTGTTACCTATTTCGAATGATGACGTTTTTGAAAGGATATTAATACACAAGATGATTTAACAATAAATATTATTTCAATTATATCGCGTTCTTAGAAAAAGAAGAAAGTTTTGGAAAGAAAATGTTCAAATCAATGATTTCTTGCAAAAAATTGAGATCCAAATATTCAGGCTAGTAATATATATATATATATATAAGTCAATTAAATGGTTGTTGTGAGATCAATAATACACAAACAATAGTCAGTAATTTGCATTCGTTTTATTATATGGTATAGAATTCAGTAATATATATACATTGGTCAAGTAAATGCTTGTTGTGAAGTTAATAAAAGCTTAACAAATGGTCGATAATTTCTATATATATTATTACATTGAACAACATTCTGTAATTTAGTGACAATACTCAAGTAATATATATAATCTTAAGTAAATTGTTATTGTATATTAAGTAATGTATATATCTGTCTTATATAGGGATGTCAGCGGGTCAGGTTTGGGGCGGGTATTACTATTCCCAAACCCATACCCATTTATAATATCACTACCCATACCCACCCATTTATTAAATGGGTAATTTCTAGTGGGTACCCATATACCCTTCGGATACCCGTGTACCCAATGGGTACCCGTATCTTAGACATGGTAAATCTTAAGTTGTTTATAAATGTATATAAGATTTTCAAATATAGATGAAACAGTGAGATCGTGTAATATGACGATTCATAAAAATGTGCAATATATAGAGATTACAAAAGGTTTATATATATATATATATTAAGTGTTTAACTCTTTTGTATTGATAGTTTTTATTTATTAAAGATACAAAAAGTTAGTTGAATATGAATAAATGGATGGAGAGGAGAAAATTGAGTTGGAAATTTATATATGTAGACCGATACGTATTTGATATGAAATGGATTTGGGGCTAGTTTAATTAAAATACAAAACACACATCTATCTTTATATATATATATATATTATTCGGGTTTGGGGCAGGTTCTGGTTCGGGTACCCACAAGGCAATCCCAAACCCATACCCATACCCGCATGGGTAGTCAATTCAAAATCCAAACCCGTCCAAAAGTTAATGGGACGGGTTTCGGGTCCTTAAATGGGGCGGGTTTGGGTCGGGTACCCAATGGGTGGACCCAGATTGACATCCCTAGTCTTATATCACATGTTCAGTAATATAGATACAATTCTCATGTAATGACTATTATGAGATCAGTAATAAAAAAGTAATGGTCATTAAGGTACAAACATTTCTCAAGAGATTAACATATAATCAGTAACATATTCTCCTTTTATACGATTAATATGGAAATGATATTTTGAAAATGGTCAGTAATTTCCATTGTATTATTACTTTGAACAGAATTCAATAATTTAGAGACAATACTCAAGTAACATATAATGTACTTAAGTAAATTGGTGTTGTGTATTCAGTAATGTATATATATGTCTTATATCACAGGTTCACTTACACACACACGCACACACACACACATACAATTCTCAAATATGATATAACAAGATAATGGTCAATAAGGCACAGACAATACTCAAGTAAGAGATTAACATATAATCATAATATATTCTCCCTCTATACGATTAATAAGGAAATTGTACTTTTAAATAGAAGTTATCAAACACATGCACATAAGGGAAAACAAATTAGTGAAATAAATGGAATTCTTCATTGACAAAAAAAGAAAAAAATATTATAGGAATGAATGCAATGCTCATTATATATACAATTGTATCACTAACCATTTGATATGGTATTATTGATCTCGCAACACACATTTACTTGACCATTATATATATAACTAAATTGTGTACAAGATAATAATTTGAATGCAAAATACTGATCATTGTTTTGTTATTAATGATCTCACAACAATCATTTGGTTGATCGATATATATATATATATATATATATATATATATATATATATATATGGGAAAAGGGAGCCTACACCCATGTGTAGGTAACTTACCTACACCCAACTCTTTTTCCCTCAAATATTTTTATTTTTTTGAATTAATTCCTTGGGGAATTTAGATCACAATATATCACCATATCGTCATTCAAATTTCAACTTATTTTGAGACTTCTAACTTATCCATCATGACAGTCAAATTTTAACGGTCTGAGATTTGCTGAAATCGGCCCCTTCCGATGGAGCTGTTAGGAATGTCTGTTTTACATGAAATTTGAAACACATATTCCATTTAATATTCTAAGTAAATCCCCTAAAGATCCATTTCAAAAAAAATCAAAAAAATTAAGAAACAAGAGGTGGGTGTAGGTAAGTTACGTACACATGGGTGTAGGCTCCCCAATCCCTATATATATATATATATATATATATATATATATTACTATCCCAGCGTTTGGATCTTAATCTTTTGCACGAAATCATTGATTTGAAGCTTTTCTTTCCAAAATCGTTTTCTCTTTTTTTAAGAATATTGTATAATTGGAAATATAGTAATTGATAAATACATGTATAATTGAAATATAGTTATTGCTAGTGCATATGTATGGCTTAAAATTGGTGCTCGTCAAGACGTTAATGAGCACATGGCCCATTGGATAGCTCATAACATGCAGGCTCCTCGTACAACTGGATGAATGCACGTGCGTCGAGAAGAGATGTTGATCAGCCTTCGGCAGTGGGCTATGGAGATGAAGGGCATGGACAAGGGTGAAGGGGACGGGCCTGTGTGGTGGAGAAAAGGGGAGGAATTGTGTGGGGGAATATTAGGGCTATGGGAGGGAAACATGGGATTGGAAGTTGACCTGCTTATTGGGTCGAGGACTCGACCAGCAACCACCCAGCCCGTCCAGTCTGCAAATGGGCTGGCTTGGGTAAAAAAGTATATCCTACAGCCCGGCCCGGTCTGTCCCGCTCACTAAGTGAGCAGGCCTTGGACAAGTGTCATATAGCCAACTCGGCTCAACCCGACTCGCTAAAATTAAAATATAAAATAATTAGATAAAATACCGCCCACTATGTCTTTGGGGACTTCTTTCATGGTCAATACTTTTCATGTCTGATATTTCTTTCTTAGGTCCCAAAAGTTGGTTCTCTTCTCAGAATGCTTTATCTCTTACTCTTTAATCTGTCCATTTTTTGCTATTGCTTGTCATTTCATGATTTGTTTGATTTATCTGCGTACAGATAATTAATAACACATAAATACATGTAAGCATCCAGTAAAGCTAAACCATTGGAAAACTAATAGTTAAGAAAGTTTAGGCATGGGAAATATTAAGAATAAATTCACATCCATTTGGAATAAAAAATATGGGTGAATCTTCAACATTGAGGGCATCATGTCCAGCGAGAGTTTGACGGTACTGCAACAAGATCTCTGCATCTATTCTCTTGTCTTATTCGTATATAAATATCAACTACCAGAATGTTAGAGATAATCATGAAAATTGGTTGGAAATATATTATAAATGTTATTTCTTTTCATAATGATTATATAATTGTAACTGAAGCAGGAAACATTTTTTACCAGAAAAAAATTGACATGTACATCTTCGGCTCCATGCGATCCCGTTCTTTCTTATATAGATATCATTGTTAATGTCCTGCTTTCCCATTCTTGTTTTACATACGTTTCACTTACTATGCTTGATATTTATTTGTATGATTGAATGGTGATAGGTTTGAGATTATTGTATGCACCTCTTTCGAATCATAACGAAAAACAATATCGTCCAAGGCTTGATTATATTTGATATCGTTGAGATACAGCATTTGGTTGAGGTTTGGAATTGAAAAGGAAGCATAGTAATTATATGGAAATGGAACTTAGCACATGGGTCGGCCCAGTCCAAAGTTGGGCCTTGAAGTATGACCCAGGCTTGTCCGGCCCAAGCCCTAGTCAAGGCTTTTCCAAGCCTTGGCCCGACCTGTAATTTGATCAGGTCTAATTGGGAGGGCGTGGGATTTGAGGGGAAGTTTTCAGAATTTGTGGGATTACGATACGTTTAGCTAGGGAATGGTGAGGGATTATAATTGGAATTTGGGAGGGAATAGTGGATTCTGAGAGGGATTGGAGAGATTTTGTTACAATCAAATTATTTATTGTTTAATATTATCAAATGCGGAAAATAACCGCATCTTATTCACGGTAGATTACCGTCATTTAAAATTACTGATCGTGATTTTTTTACCCGTAGCTTAAATTTATTAAACATATACACACATAAATTCAATTTAACGAATAAGGATATCCATATCTTTGACAAAATATATAACCACATTCGTAACTATCATGTATCGTATCTGTAAAAAAAGGAAAAATTATTCTAATTATTCATATCAACCGCAAAAATAACAAAGTATATATATATAGAGAGAGAGGATATCTTTCAAATGAGACATGATCCTTCCATTACTAAGGAAGGCCAACAATCCCATGCGTCCATACTTAATCCATCAGTTGTTATTAAAGGCATGTTATAATTATTATTTAATTAACCAAAAACCCATTTTGGTCAATGTTCATTATCTAATATAGTATGTAACAACCTAATTTATCTCCTCATTAATATCTCTCATAATCTTTCCTTTCAATTTCAAAATCTCGCACAAAAGTGGGAAGAAGAGGAGGACGTGAGGCTCCCCTCGTCTCTCCGCCATTGCTCATCTTCGTCGTGGGAGGAAGAAGATCACGTCGGGATTCACTTCTCTCCGCCATCGCCCGTCTTCGTCATGCGCACATCGTAGATCTTGTCTCCGCCGTCATCAAAGGTATTATCAACCTCCTCGTCGCCTTCATCTCCATCTTCACCGTCGACTATGAAGATGATGATCGAATGCTCCTTGAAGTGATTTTTAGCATCATGCGCAGCCTCATCGGTTAGGAAGAAGTCGATGTCACGTGTAGTTTCCGGGGAATGATGTTGTGACTCTCCGGGAAGACCTTCATGCAAACGACGGCGACAACATGTAGATCGGATGGAGATGTGTGTACACAGTGCTGCAACCAATCCTGGATGAAGAACAATTCGCAATTTGATACAATATTGATGTGTACTATACAATATTAGTATGTATTATACAATTTTGATATGTATTATACATATTTGTTTTGTATTTTTACAAATCAAATGGCTGCGAATGAAAATTGTATTTTTTTTATAAATCTTGTATATATTGATGTGCATTACATATTTTGGATGTGCGTTATACATTTTAGATGTGTTTTATACAAATTTGGTCTATATATTTGCATCAATTAAGCGTGAATGACTACCACAATTTTTACAAAAAATTATACAAATTTTATTATACAAAAAACCATACAATCGTTACAAAGAATCACACATTAATTATTAATATGAATTGTATTCTACAAAGAACCATGCAAAATTTACAAATAACTGACGACTTTTTAAATGAACAACAGATTCTACAAAAAACATACAGTCATTACAAAAGGAACCTTAAATTCTACAAAAATTTTTGTGAGGATACAAACATATGCCCAGATAATGTCGTCCAATACAAAACCAGATATTTTTAAATATGGTATTGCGAAAAATACCAAAACTAAATTTAGTATTTTGGAATATTAATTGACATGCATAATTAATGCAAAGTTGATGACCAAAATACCCTTTTGAACAAATAAATTGATGATGCCATTAGATTTGAATCTAACGCATTCCTAACTAATGGAATCTATAAAAATGATTTTCAGTGCGAGTTTTGAACTTAATTGCAAACGTTCCTTCATTTTTCATTTTATTTTTCTATACAAAATTATAATAAGTAGTGGGATATTGTTTTAAAATGATAAAAATAAATACGCAAGGATCTAACCTTTCTTAAGGATGTAGTCCGGGGATTACATTTTCTTTATACCCACTTGATTTCGCCATGGTGATCAAAGCATTTGATCATGGTAATAGGATAATGGCCAAAAGTTATTGGCCATGATAGTATTATTGTGGTCAAGATATTTAGCCACAGTAATTACTTAGCCATTGATATCATGACAATAGATTCTACCATGATCAAAAGTTTTTAGCAATGGTGATTATTACCATGGCTTGATAGTGTGGCTAATAGGTCATTGTTTTAATAAGTCTACTGCTTTAGAGGCAAGAGGATCATAAATACGCTTCACGAGGTAATTACATATGTTGAGAACTTGATGAAATGAATAGGGAATGATTCTCATTTCATGTGATTTCATCTTTTTTAAAAAATAAATTTTCGTTGTTATCTAGAGTTGTAAAATCTCTTTGGTTGTTCGGATGTAAATTGATCTTCACATTTATGTGATGCGCGAGGCTTAAAAACATTCCTTCAAGCTTCTCCCGTAGAAGGAACATGCAAATCATGCAGAATTAACATATTTAGCTGATATTTTGTTAATCCTCTTAATATTGCAAAAACAACTGATAAATTAACGAACTACCTTTAAATTTTACAAAAGAGAGTGAATTTTATAAATGGGAAGCAAGTGTTACATTTATGATATGTTACACATAAAAGCTTACAAGAATGAGAACGAATTTTAGAAAGAACGAAGCAAACTTTACAAAAGAATAGACTCATTTACCAAAGACCATTGATTGAGAATGTAAAAAAATTATTAACAAAATCTACAAAGATGAAGATTATTTCTACAAAAAGTCATTGGAGTTTGCAAAATATGGATAACCTATCCATTGAGAATGAAATCAGAAATTAACTAATACAAGTATTGAAGAAAAATATCAAATCAAGACAAGCCTAAAATGATAAATCAAAGCTATTAAAGTTGAATTTAATGAATTGAGATGATGGAAATATACTTTTAGATATAGTTTTGGAAGCACCCATTACATAGAAATCTTATGAATCTCGTTGATGGCTCAACATGGACATGGTAAACCTCAATCTCATTTTAAGGGATCCCTACACACATGGGCCCTTCCTATAGTCCGTTGTCCTTCCATGTGTCAGGAATGCCAATAATCCTACACATTAGATTCAAATCTAATGGCACCATCAATTTCATTACGTAAAAGGGTAATTTAGTCATCGTATTATGCATTAATTATGAATATCATTTAATACTTCAAAATACTAATTTTAGCTCAGTTTAATTTTGATATTTTCTCGTAGTATCTTAATTAATTATTGCCTAATTTCGTTTTAGACAACAATACGAGAGACATATGTTTGTAGAACTCACATGTTTGTTTTGTAGAATCTGCATTTTATTTCGTAATGTTGGTAGGAGTTTTGTAAAATGAAATATTGATTTAGTATATATCAATTATATTTATGTCACGAGCTATCGTTATTTCCAACTATCGTGTATCAATCAAATTTCATCATCGCTTTATAAAATTTGTATCATTTTTGTAACATGAATTTATTATCAGCATTATATATTAGTGATCATTTTTATGTTTCGAGCGCCATCATTTTGCAATAACTCGTGTCCATAAAATACATCATCCTTTTGTATATTTTGAGCGGTTCTCTGTAAAATGAGCTCTATATTGGTTATATATTGGCTATCTTTATATATTTCTGCTAATATTAATTTTTTGACGATTTATGTAGACTATACAATCTCTTTGTATATTTTGAATGTATCCTGCAGAATTAAATAATAATTTGTAAGGAATATATTTAAATATATAAATAAGCATCAACTTTTCAAAAGACAAAGCTCCATTGTCATCCAAGAGTCACCACATGTTCCACACCATATGAAAAATATATAATCTCTTTGTAAATATGCACCGTTTCCTGAAAAAAAACAACAATTTGGAAGATAATAAAGTCCTGTGTCGTCAATCGCATATCCAAAATCTCATTACCAAACATAAGAATTCGTCTTCGAGGTGATCCCTCCTAGCTTTTGCACTCAAACATCTCAGAGATAGATATAGAGGTAGAGGAATTTGTCGAACGAACCGCACTCCTTCGTATACGTCAGTGCCCTACAATCTATTGAAGAAATAAAACCTTTATTTTCTATTTATTTCAGGCCCAACTTGCTTCAGAGACTAGCAAGTTTTATTATTCCTTTTAGTTACATGTTATGTCTTTCCATATCATAAAATTTCTTATGGTTCAGTCAAAAAAAAGGGGAACCCTTGCTTCGGATTTAATGTACCTCTACCTCTATATCTATCTCTGAGATGTTTGGATTTTTCAAAACTCCATAGACATGCAGAAGAAAAATGCTACCCCACTCGGACCAAGACATAACTTTTACCAAAAGTTTGACATCAATGTTCTCTATGTGTCATCATTACTGTCGTTTGATGTTCCATGCACCACCAACTTGAGCATGTCATCACCTCCGCCCACACACAACCACCGTGCACAACAAACTTCGATTGTTATGTGATGCCTTCATCATATGGGTTAGGATTTCGAAATTTGCTTGAGCAGATAAAGTGAGATAATTGAGATGATTAAATTATATTTAGATAATGTATGAAGATAAAAATGGATTTTTGTTTAACTAAAATAATATTAACATTCCTTTAATAACTACAACTGAATTAATCAGTGAGGGCTAGGATTGATAGCCTTCCTTAGAGATGGAAGGATAATATCCCATTGTAAAGATATCTTATATAGGGAAAAGGGAGTATGCATCTGCGTGTGCCATTTTCCTTATTGATTTTTTTATTTTTTTTTGAAAAAAAATTTATGGAGATTTACTTAATATATTGACAAGAATATGTGTTTCAAATTTCATGCGAAACAAACATTCCTAGCATGCCCATCTAGATATGGTCAATTTCAATAATTATGAAACCGTTAAAATATCATAGCCTTGATGGAGATGATAGAAATTTCAAATTTAATTGAAAATGGTATAATATCATGAATACAAAGACGCATACAAAACTGCGCATTATAATACAAACATTAAAACTGTACATTATAATACAAAATTGTATATGTATTCTACTAGTCATCCTGTTTTATACAAAAAAGGGGCTGGCCTTCCTTAGCTTAGGAAGGATTGCGTCCTATTTGAAAGAAATCCTATATATATATATATATATATATATGAGGATGGGGAGCTTGCACCAAGGTGCATGTAACTTTACATACGCCGGCGCTTATATCTTCTACATTTTTATACTTTTTTGAAAAATACCACTATGTATATTCATCCATATATCCCTCCAATATGTCATTCGAATTTCGTCAGAAACAGAGACTCATATGACCTCCATCCAGAACAGGTAATTTTAACGGTCTTAGAATTGCTGTAATCGGCCTGTTCTAGATGGAGGTCATAAGAATCTCTGTTTCTGACGAAATTTGAGTGACATATTGGAGGGATATATGGATGAATATATATGGTTGTACTTTTCAAAAAAGTAAAAAATGTGGAAGATATAAGCGTCGGTGCATGTAAAGTTACATGCACCTTGGTGCAAGCTCCCCATCCTCATATATATATATATATATATATATATATATATATATATATATATATATATATATATATATATATGGGGTTGGGGAGCATGCACCCAGGTGCATGTAATTTTACATGCACCGGGGTCTATATCTTGCACATTTTTTTAGTTTTTTTGGAAAATGTCACCATGTATATTCATCTATATATCCCTCCTATATGCCATTCGATTTTCGTCAGAAACAGAGACTCCTATACCCTCCATCTAGAATGAGTAATTTTAACGGTCTTAGAATTACTGTAATCGACCCTTTCTAGATGGAGGGTATAGGAGTCTCTATTTCTGACGAAAGTCGAATGGCATATAGGAGGGATATATAGATGAATATACATGGTGACATTTTCCAAAAAAACTAAAAAAATGTGCAAGATATAGACCCCGGTGCATGTAAAATTACATGCACCTGGGTGCATGCTCCCCAACCCCTATATATATATATATATATATATACACACACACACACATATGGTTAAATGGGGCCTTTAGGGCGAGCTAACTTAGCTCCCCACTCCATTTTCCTTTTTTTTAAAATTTCTTCTGTGAATATTCATCATTATATTCCTTTATTATGTCATTCAAATTTCATGTGAAATAGAGACTTCTACGGCCTCCATCCAGACATGGTCGATTTCAATAATTCTACGACTGATAAAAAATTATTGTGTAGATGAAGGTCGTAGAAGTCTCTGTTTCCTACGAAATTTGAGTGACATAATATAAGGATATAGTGATGAATATTCATGGAAGAGATTTTTTTAAAAAAATAAAAAAACGAGAAAAATGGGGCGGGGGGAGCTAAGGGGACAACCCCATTTTTCCCAATATGTGTATATGTGTGTGTGTGTATTGAGGACACGAAGGTTGTTCTGTGTAACAACCAAGTTAGTTATTACATGGAGAATCCCCCCCCCCCAATTTTTTTTGAAAAATCTACCATGTATTTTCATCACTATATCCCTCTAATATGTCGTTCTAATTTCGTCAGAAATATAGACTCCTATACCCACCATCCAGATCATGTCGATTACAACAAATCTAAGACTTGTTAAAATTACATATTCTATATGGAGGTCATATGAGTCTCTATTTCTAACGAAATTGGAATGGAAAATCAAAGTCACTTTATTGTAAGTATGCCACAAAATTTGAAGAGATTATAGATTTTACTACGTAGACAGATCTAATTGTTACAACACTTTGTTGAACATTTGGTGTTATTTCAACTTGATTTGCAAGTAGTAGAGGATTGTCCATTGGTATACCTAAAGTAATATCTTAAGGTTAAGGAACAATGATTTCAGGATGTTGTCCTTCAATCAAAATATCCGATGGAGTAACATGATTCTCCATTTTTTGTGGTGCAATAAGATCAGATAACTCATCAAGTACCATACAATTGAGTTCCATAATGCTCTTACCATTCCCGTCATTTTTAAAAAATATGACATTCCTTGATTCTACAATACTCGGTTCTCTATTTGAACAATGAAATATACAACGCTTAGATCCTTCTTGTAACAGCCCGGATCCTTGGTTGCCAGCGGAAACATAATGAATGCCACATCGGATCCGAGTGTTACTCTCGAACATCAACGATATCACAATTAACAGTCGAGAATCATCTGTATATTTTTCTATCCATAAAAATATACATGTATAATACAAAACCAAGGTCCTTTGTTCCAGTGGGCACAATGATATCCTTTCCTTCAAACCTCGCAACGAGTCTCCAAACTACCACTAAATTTCTTCTCACATTGACCTGCAATAAAAACACAAGAATATATGGTATAAGCCTAACGCTTAATATGTGTCGAGATAAGGTCAAACCAACTAGCGAAAAATCAAGTCTCCTTATGCTATTACAAAAAACTCCATGCATAGATGATTAGCTGGACAAATATTTTCTACAATAGATCCTTATAAATCTTCTATATTCCGCAACCTGGAATAATGTTCATAACATGCATTATTCATGGGCACAATCCTTGAATATGATCTTAATAATACCATAATATGCATGGATTTCACTATTTTTCCCTTGTCAAATCTACCATATCAATAATTACATAATATATGAAATTATGTGTTACACCCATACATCTAATGCTATAATTAATCACATATAAGCCCCTATTTTATCCTAACAATGAGATTTGCTTTGTTCTCATTTCCATCATCATGGTTATATACTTTTTCGTAGAACATATCATACACAAAAGTAGTGTCATGGCATGTTCATTCCAAAATACTCTTATGATAGTGAATATAATATTTGACGGTTGTCATACAATAGTATCATATGGATCACTCGTAAATATAATTATGCTTACAAAGGGTATTCTTTTTATTTTAATGCAATATGCATACCATACTTTCTGTATATGCTCTTAAAGTTAACCATATTTGCACTATGCCCAAAACAACAACATAATTACACATATTCCCATAACAATAATGTAATTGCGTATATACACTTAGCAATTCACATAATTGAACATATACACTTTATTTTACGTAATTGTGCATATACACTTGGCATTTCACATGAATACACATGCACACTTAACATTCAAATAAGCACTTTGCTTCATAATAAGCACTTCACTTATTCATTAAGAATTCGTCTTATCTCATAAATTATTGGGTGGCTTCGGTAGCTTTTACCGCTGGCACAAGCGGTCACTCAATCATTACATAGAACATGATGACATCAGCGCTGAGTCAATGGTGGACTTTCCACTAGGTTCTACTGAACCTGACACCCCCGGAAGGTGTTGCCTTTTAGGCTCTCGATTAACGGACTCTAGAGATGGCTCCCACCGTTAGGCATAGCACTTAGCTCCGCTTAACGTTATCGTGCCATAAATCAAGTTAAGATTCTCAATTTAGCAAATCACTTTATTCATTTAGCTTAGGATTAGCGTGCTTATACTAATTCCGTTAACTTTTATTTTGACAGTTTCATCACCTATGATCACGACTTATACATTGTATACTTGTAGTCACATGATAACGTTAAGAAAAAAGATATACTAACGTTCTTTGTAGCCATTGCATGGGATACATTTAAAACAAGGGAAGTCGGTAATGTCTAACATGATATGTATTCATGTTTATGCAAATTGTAGTAATAGAATAATCAATTAGATTAAGGGCAATCCACACAAAAATCAATTGAATTTCATTAACAAATATAAGAATAACATATAAGGGGAAAAATACGTGCATGCAGATTTGTGACAATATGTAAGATGCACGTAATATATATACACTAAAATCTGATTAAGCTCGTTAACTAATTTTTCCTATTTGATTTAACATGCTACACTCCTAAAAGGTTTCATAATAGGGATCTTCAGCTCACGAAATTATTGATTTCCTCTTCACAGATTATCACAAATGCCGTCCAAGATAGATGCGCGTTAATCGCATAAAGTTCAGCAATCCGTTGTTAGTATGATTTAGTGATTCTTATATAATCAAGAATATCGATCAACCTACAAGTATTAGTGATGTGAAGTGAGAGTGCCCTTCAAGATGATAGTTGAACAAGAGGCCATAGAATGGTAGAATAATACAGATCATCAATAAATGACGTGAACGTCGTATTATTCCAGAAATATGGTGCATAATATTTCAATGACCACAGTAACAACACTACAATTTAGAGTCCTCAAATACAAATTTAACGTTAGTGTACAAAGATTCTGATGGTCGAATATAAACTATACAATGCTTGTATCTATTATTATTAATAATAGTCTAAAAGACCTATGTATTTCAACGTGATGAGGGAGATGGGATCAAATTTGAGTGCTATAGAATGGTTGTGGCCAAATCAAGAAAATGAACAAACATATACATATTGTACACATATATCATGAAATGAAGCAATGGTTGTAGGGTTGAACTATTAAGCGATAATCATAAAAGAAAAATAATCCCATAATTATAGAATTGTCAACAGGTTGGCATATATACATATCAAAAATAAGGCTTTGGATCATTAATGAGATTTCACATAGTCAGCATAGACAGATCTCTCTCTCTCTCTCTCTCTCTCTCTATATATATATATATATATATATATATATATATATATATATATGAAAGCAGGGAATGATCTCAGAGATTATATCTATTCTCAGATCGATATTGACTGCTATAAGTATAGATGGTTTATTGTTTAATGATCGAATCAATAACGAAGGTTGCAGAAGAAACTGCGGAGAAAAGAAGACAACAAAATTTCATACTTCTATCGCATGATCCTAAGGGTTCGACACATTCCTTGACGACGTGAGAAGTTCCCAACGAAAACACCTCGATTCCTCATATCTGAATCGCCGCTAGCCACGTCGACGCTCCTCCAATTCTGTCGAATCAACAAAATTAAGCATCGATAGAGAAGGTTGCCATTTCCGGATTCAGAGGCGGCACTTACCATATACTTCTTCCTCTCTCTCTCTCTCTCTCTCTCTCTCTCTCTTTCTTCGCATATACGTGAATCTCTCTCCCTCCTCTCGTTCACTCTCTCATTCTCACCCTCTTCTCTCTTCACTTCTCACGCTCACTCTCTTCTATATCCCCTCACTCATTAATTCTCTCTCTCTCTATCTTAAGGATGGAGAGAGAGAGTCATCCATGCCAAAAAAGTTACTCACGTGCATGGAAAGATTGATTGAAGTGGTCCTTCGTAACCGTCTCACCATGCACGAAATCTCCTTCTAAAAATAGAAATCGCATGGAAATTAAGGGGGTTGAATTAGCCATGCATATTCGTTTATTTCTCTCTCTTCTTATTCGTTTACTCTCCCTCTCACGTTCACTCTCTTTCACCCTTTCTCATGCCCTTCTCTCTTCCTCTATCTTAAGGAGGAGAGAGAGTCATCTATTCCAAAAATTAGGGATGAAATGGCCCTTCATAACCACCCTCTCCCTCATTTATTAATAAATCAATTAATTATCTTTAAATTAAGAAATAAGCGCCCATCACTTTCCTTTTATCCTCTTTTAATAAATTAATAAAAAACTTTTTATACAAATAAATTATTATATTATTTTCTATATTATTTTAGTGATTGTTACACTTCTTGATATGTAATGAGTATCCACTCATGGTCTTCATATCCAACTTCTTCTCATGTGAATTATAGATTCTAGTTTTAGTTTGACAATCCAAAATGTTTATATGTTGCATTCTTGATTTTTATCCTTTCCAAAGCTCATATGAAGTGGATGGGAACTACTTTTGTTGGAACTCTATTTAATATTTACATTGTTATCTTTAGAGTTTCACTCCAAAAATGTAATAGTAATAAAGAGTTACTCATCATGCTTCGAACCATATCTATACATGTGCGATTTCATCTTTTGGCTATATAGTTTTGTTCTGGTTCACCTAGCATTGAAATTTGATGTTCAATGCCTTCATCTTTAAGAAATGTCACAAATGGTTCAAGATTTTATTCTCCTCTAACATACCTACCATAATACTCACCACCTCTATTTGATCTCATATTTTTAATTTCTTTTTCTAATTATCTCTCTATCTTTGTTTGATAATCCTCACAAACATCCAAAGCCTATGATATTTTAAATAAAACATAAAGATACTTGTAACATGAGAAATCGTCAATAAATGTAATGAAGTATTTTTTTACCATCTAAACACTCTATAGGAAATGATCCACATATGTCAGTATACATAAATCTTTGAAAGACTAGTTTCTCCTTGATCCATGAGCATATTTTTTGATATGTTTATCTTTAATACATTCTACATAAACGCTTGAATAAGTAAAGTCAAGAGCATCAATTACTCCTCATTTACTAAGTTTTTATTCTTTTTATGGAGATATGGCCTAATCTTTATGACATAACATTGATGATAGATCAGTATTTGGTTGTTACTTTTTACCAACAACATTGTAAACAAGTAGATTATTTTCAAAATATGAGTCGTATTTTATATAAATACTGCACTAATTCACCTCTGCCAATCAACTTATCATTCTTAAACAATCGGAAAATCATTTTCTCAAATAAAAGTTTGTATCAAAGTTTGCACAATCTTGATATATATATATATATATATATATCAAATTTCTAGATAACTTGGATACATAAAAAATATCTTTCAAATCAAGAACATAGATGGTTTTAATAGAGAGGTTTTGCATTCCAAATGCTTCTACATTTTAAAACATGTGATTTCCCATAAATATGCTTTGCTCATTTTTCAATAGTCTCCTTGCTCAGAAAGCCCTGCATGGAGTTGGAAATATGGGTTGAAGTACCAAAATCAATCCACCAAGTATTAGAGGAGACATTATCATATTAATGAAATTAGATTCTTGACATCCATAACTTCGATGTATACCTTTCTTGGTGAGCTATTCCTTAAACTTAATGCATTCCTTTTTAACATGCCCAATTTTTTTGCAAAGGAAGAACTTTGTTTTCTTAAATTCAGTCGGCTTCTATTCCAAATGCTTCACCTTTTTTCCTTTTTATCTCCTTTCTTGTGAGTGATCAAATGGATACTATTAACCTTCTCTTGCTTGGTCCAATTTCCTCTTGTAGACACATCACTTGTATTTCATTTAAAGTCCAGCAATCCTTATATGTGCATAAGAAATCATATATGATCCATATTGCGAAGGTAAAGTATCGAGATTTAAATGAAAAAGCAAGGGTGCAAAGATATCAAGTTTAAGTAATTTACGTTGAGCGACAATATTTCTCATTTTCAAATACATGCTCTCTTATCCTAATGCAACTATTGTACTTCTTAGAAGATAATTTATTAGGAGTATGCTGACCATAGCTTTTTCTGAGGTTTTAATCTATTTTTTAACAGCTTCCAAAAACTCCTTTGCAATCTTATATTCAGGAATTAAAGCCATGATAATCTTGGCTATGTTAGTTTTGCATAATCATTAAACTTATTCAGTTTGATTTCTCCCACCTTTTATACAAATCCTGCATGCCTTGACTACTTTCTTCTATAGGCTTCGCAAGTTCTTCAATGCAAAGTACATAGTCAAGATCCATACACCCTAAGATAAGAAGTATCATATCTGTCCATTCAAAAAATTATTCCCACGTATAATTGAAACAGAATTCAAGACTTTTAATTGAGTAGACATGAAAGCTGAACTATCTAAAATCATATCATAATGAAATAAGGCTACCATAAACAAGTAATAATTCAAGCATTAAACCCAATTTAAAATATTAACTTATTTATCACATTGAGAAATCAATGTATAATCATTAAAAGACTTGTTCTGGCAAGGGATTTGTAAGATACATTCCATTTTCCTGAACAAATGAGACAAATAAATTCTTGAATATATATTAGTGAACTATTTATTCTCAGTCCATCATTTAGATGCAATTTTGGTGTCATCAACTCAATTAACTCTGCTACTTAATGTAATTACTGATTTTAAATCCTAGATGATGTAGTTACTCTAGGATAATTAGTCAATAATCCTTTATTGTTTAAAGAAATAATATATGAAAAACGAAGAGAATGGATTCTACGGCTACTCCTCCCAATTCGATTGTACAACCCATGACAATAAATGGATTTAATTAAAAAAAGCAATCAGAAGAAAGAAAAAATTTCATAAATGAAGATGACAATAGGATATTATGATTAAGAGCCCATTTTTAATGTTAATGGGCCCGGAGAATTTCAATAGAAACCAACTAGTCATTCTCATACGTTGATGTAGCTCTGATAGATGATAAGATGTGAGAAAATCACTTAATATGATTTGACCATCTGCAAAGGAGGTTGTTCGATGCACCAGTTAGAAGATGTGAGTTTTGGGATGCTGAGTCAGCTAAGAGAGGGCGAGGAAGTCTCAAGAAGTCTTGGAAAGAGACTATCCGAAGGGATTTTAGTTTTTTGGACCCAAGATAGATCTGAATGAAGGCAAAAAATCCATGCTCCCAGTCCCACTTATTGTGGAAAAAGACTTTGTTGTTGTTGTTGTTGAATCACTCGTGTGATATCTATATTGATTTTGTCCAATGGCTTTAGCATGGTATATCATTCTAAGTCTGATCTTTACGTGTATGACTACACAACCGCCTTAGTGTTTCCATTTCTACTATTGTCATTCTCTGCACGTGCCTACAGTTCCCAGGACAACATTCAGATCCATAGAGTATTATAGATCTCATGTTTGCTTTGTAAAACTTTCCATTGATTTTCAAAGGAATTTTCTTATACATAGAACAACAAAGGATCATCTCCACTTTAGCCAACCTGCATTTGTTTTATGAGTAGCAACTCCATCGATTTCCCCATCATG